>CM060926.1:24990961-25622692 GCA_030737875.1 Allium sativum | reverse complement strand
TATATCTTTCTTCTTTTAGTTAAACATTCAAAAATGCAGTTTTTACACCTGTTTGATACATTTATAAATCAAATATGAGTGCAATTAAAATAAACATCCTAATTGTTGTTATTCTACTTACTGGTGAATATGTGTCAAATTTGTCCAGATCTTTCATTTGTTTGAATTCTTGGACTACAAGGAGAGCATTACACTTACCAATTGAATCATTAGGTTTCAACTTCTTTTTAAATATCCATTTATTACCTAATATCTTACATCCTTAAGGTAAATCAACTAATTCCCATGTACGTTTAGCCATAATGGATTCAATTTCATTGTTAATGTCCTCCTTCCAGTAAGGGGCATCGCTGGACTCTGCCAAAAGCTGCTTCATGCCCGTGAAAGATCTGTCTGCGATAAGGTCCTTTTGGATCGAGTCAATTTCTGGTTTTTCTAAGGTTTCCTTGCCTCTTCCGTACCCGGGTATTGTGTTATACCGTGGTAGGAAGCTAAACGCCATCTTCGACCCCCTAACTGACAAAGTTAGGGGCAAGATTATTTGGTGGAATGCTTCCCTCGTTTCCTAGGCCGGTAACTTGGTCCTCATTAAGTCAGTCCTGGATTCAATGGGATCCCATATCTTTGCAGCTATGACTCCTGCTCCTTCCTTCTTCCATTCTTATTGGTCGTTGGTTTCTGCTTTCATATGGGGAAGCATGGACAATTCTTCGTGTCATCACTGGATCTCTTGGGACACCTTAGGGAGGCCTTGGTCTCCGTAACCCAAAGGATGTTTGTTTGGCCTTTTCTTGTAAGCTATGGTGGCGGTTTGGTATGAACAACTCCTTGTGGGCGATGTTCCTCTATGCCGAGTACCGTAGACTTGCTGATATGAATTACACCGGTATCCCGTCCTATGCTAGTGAGACATGGAAAAGGATGCAATGCCCATGGAGGTGGTCTCTTTTGGGACGGCAACCCCTTCTCGCTTAAGGCGACATGGAATTCGATTAGGACTCCTGCTCCACGTCTTCTAGTCTTCAGCTACATTTGGAATGTAGGTATTCTGCCAAACTTTCTCTATTTATGTGGAAAACCTTACATGAAGGTCTACCGATAGATGAGAATCTTCAGCGAATAGGCATCCATCTTGTGTCCATATGCAGGTGCTGCAATTCTGGATGCTCCGAATCGTCTTTTCATTTGTTAGTTTTTGGTTCTTATGCCTGGGCAGTCTGGAATTTCTTCGGAAATCTGACGGGTTGCCGAGGTAATGCCGCCTCAACTGAAGGTTTACTGCGACTCTGGTGGTCCGACATGTAACACCCCGTGTATTCTATAACTGTGGAATTAACAAATTAAAGTATAATTAATTTGAAATCAAAGAACTAAGGGAAACGGGATACGCCATTGCGTTCGTCTCGGAAAAACACGCGAAATAGAGTCCGAGTTTTCGAAAAACGGAGTCCGTATGAAGAAGATATGGCCTTCGGAAGTTTCTGAATTAAGTTTAAAATTCGAACAGAATAAAACAGTTTAAAAATTAAAACCGGGCCCAATTGGCCAAGGCAGGAAAACTCCCGCCTAAGACACCCAGGTCGACTGGGCTGTCGACCTGGTCTAACCAGGTCGACAGGGCTGTCGACAGGGCTGTCGACCTGGTCCAGACCCAGGTCGAACCCAGTCCACCCTGGCTGGCCTATTCTATGTTGGTCGATTTTCTGTGGTCTGCTTTGTCATTAGGGCTAGGTGGCAGGCTCTAATTGGTCCCTCTTGCGAATGAATGGCTACGATCAATCCAAGCAACATCAATGGTCCTAATCAGTTCATAAACTCTATAAAATGACCCTAGACTCTACCTAGGTTTCTTACACAATTCTCTAGCCTCCATTGCTCTCTTCTTCTAATTAAAAATAAAAATGGCGTCTCTGCTCTGCTGGAATTAAAACTAGAAGATAATCAACATCAGCCTAAGCAACTCAATTCAAACTAGAGATTAAAGTTTCTGCAAAGATTCTACAACAAGTTAAAGTTCTTTCTTTAATCCAATCAAGGCAAGTACAGTTATTTTCCGCTATAAACGTTAATAATAATTTTGATATGTTTTTGATTCTGAATCTGAGATTGTATATATATTCTCTTCTGTCAGATCTGTTTTTCTGTATCCCTTTTCTTCTTTTCTGTTTTTATAGCCAGGCTACCACGAGCCTGTGCCTAATCTCATAAGAGATGAACGTATGAACGCAAATTTTGGGATAAATAATGAATGATGCGAAATTTGACAAGACTAAATTGAATGTATAACTTTAGGTCTGAGGCATAAAATATATTGGACATATGCATAAATTTGACTATGAACATATAATTTATGCATGTTGTATGCATAGTTATGTTGTAATTTAGAACTGTAATTAACGAGCATATGTTGTAAACTAGATTTGGATCTATGCATATTCCATGATAGAAGAAAAGAGGAACCATTGTAAGATTACATATGATTTGAGACTTTGGACAAAATGCATATAAAAGTCAAGATATGATTTTTAGAAGATATGATTTAAAGATTTAGATTGTTGGGTATAGTTTGCATAATGATTCATGACTTAAAAAGAAGAAGATATGGAAGCTTAGGTGTAAAAGATTTGCATTAATTAGGATATCTATTATTGTGATTACACCTAAATAGGGATTTTTGGATATATGGCATGCATTGGAATTAATGGTTATATTTGGTATAATTTATATGTGAATCTGCTGTAAAATGCTAGTTTAACAAAAATTGGAACATATATTATAGGGTAAATTATGTCCATATTCTGCGCTATGTAAATGTATGCAAACATGGAAGTATATGATCATATTGTGAATCATGACATTATTTAGGCATATGAACTTAGGCCTAATTTATGTTTAGGCAAGGAATGTAAATAGAACCTTTAGAAATATTAAATCTGCTAAATCTGCTAATTTGCCAAGTTGCCTAAACTGCTAGTTTTGTTATATTGCCTAGACCGCTAATTAGATTGAAATGCCTAATCTGTTAAATTTGTCGGTTGAAATGCCTAACCTATTATATGCCAAAATCTGCTAAGTTGCTAAATCTGCTAAATCCGTTAAGTCATATAAAATCTGTTATCTGCTATGTTGATATAATCATCCTGTTATTGATATAATCTGAATTGGCATATATATTGGGCGTGCGCATAAACGGTAAATTATTAATTAATTGGCCGCAAAGATAAACATGGCTAACTCGAGGTTAGAATGAGTTTGCGGCGTAAATCTGCCCGGAACCACCCGGCACATCCAGTGGCCGCAAACAATAGGTTCTAATGTGAGAAGTTAGTCATAACATGCGTAAGACACGAGGTTAGGTCTGGCATGTGGCAGAAGTCTGCCCGGAACCGCCCGGCATATCCAGCGGCCACAAGCTACCGACCTAATGTGAGAGGTCTGTGCATTAATAATTAATTAATGCAAATCTAAGATAAGAATGACGTCTAAAACGTATTGGGAAAAATAGGGTTGAACAAAAGGGATTAATAGATGTAGTAAAACCCGTCCATGAATCTGTAGGCCCAATACAAAGTTAGACAAATCTGAAAAATCTGTACATCTGACCCGTTAGTCTGAAAACTTGTTAACTTAATTTGTGAATTAGTAAATCTGAATTCTGTATGTCTGAACTTGTAAACAAGTTAATCTGAAATCTGTTAGTCTGGGGACACAAGGTTAGGAGGGGAATTACTTGTGTCATCTGTTGTTTGGGACCCATATTAGTCAGTAACCCTTTCTGGTATCAAAACTTTGACCCAACAGTAAGTAGGGTCCGGGCACGCTTACTGAACTAATTATAAGAGGTTCATTCTGATAATGGCGAGGGGTGTTGATGGTGCGTTCCAACCGGGTCATGTGCGTGCATGGATCCCGGTCTGCCTCTGAGGATGTAAGACGCCGTGACATCTGTAAATAGGTCTGTGCCTATTGGTTGTCACTTTAGGGAGTGATACACCCTACTGTGGGGCCGACACAGGATATTTATGTATTAGGGAGTTGATCGCTTGGGGTAGGGTTTTAGGGTACGCTTAGTTCTGTCTGTTTCTGTTGGTACCGTCTGTTTCTGTTGGGTGGTAACACCTGTCTGTTTCTGTGTGGTACCGTCTGTTAGGGTGGTAAAGGCCCATTACTAGTGTACACCTAATTCCACATTTTGTTTCCATATGGATAAATCTGTTTCTTCTTCTGTCTGTTTCTGATCGGGTAGTAAAGGCCCATTATTAGCATTCTGTTTCTGTTAAAGTATTCTGTACCCGTTCCTGCTTCAATTTAGACATTAGGGTGACACCTAATTCTGCTATACTAGTATTAGTGCAGAGAAGTGTAAAACAATAGTTTATATCATTCTGTTATTCTGTTATATCTGCTACACCTGTTATAGTTATCTCACATCCAGTTTTATGTTCATATCATATTATTATTATCTGTTCATATGCTGAAAGTCACTGGACTTGCCAGACTTTTTGTCTGACCCTTGTTGTTTCGCCTCCTTTCTTCCGTTTCCCCCCCAGGTTATCCAAGGAGGGAAATACTTTAGCTTGATCCGGATTTCTCTTTGCTTGAAGTGCTTAAAGTATGGCTTGGCTCCGTATAGCTTCCGTTCCATGGGGATTATGATTTTAAACTATGCATTTTGAAGGCTTTTGTACAAGACTGATATTTTGTACTTGAATTCTGAAATTGAAAGGATGTAACCATATTAATTTCTGTTTCCGCTGTAATAAAGTTAAAATTTTTCAAGTACTGTTTTATCTGTCTTGTAAGTTTCTGTTCTGTTTACTAAAATGCTCCACCAAAGTTAAGGCATTCCCTTTGCGAGTGACCTTAACGGAGGTGGGGTGTTACACTTGGTATCAGAGCTGAAGGTTACCAGATTGGGTAAAGTTTTTGAAAACTATTTTCAAAAAGGTTTTGGAAAGGAAGTATTTTCAAAAATAAAGCTTATTTTGAAAAACATGATCCCGAAGAGCCATATATCTTTCTTTCAGTCCTTTTTGTATTGAACCTTTCCTTTTTCGTTCCAGCATGTCTGAAGCATCTGAGATACCCGAGGGTGTTCATGTACCCGGTTGGTTTCGTCAATATCTTGAGGCTAGGACCGCCGCTGCAGGTCCAGCAAATGATCCCCCTCCTCCACCCCCTCCTCGTGCAATTGCTTTCTCAAAAATCTGTAGAGATTTTAGGGCCATGGGTGGGAAGGATTTCAAAGGAACTGAAACATTCGTAGAAGCAAGGAATTGGCTCAAAGAAACTGAGGATCTATTCGTTATCTTCGAGGTGGACGATAGGCAGAAGGTACAGTTGGCAGTATGGCTGCTCAAAGACGAAGCTTCCTACTGGTGGGAAGTCACTAACGCCGAGAGGCCGGTTGAGACATGGATGGATTTCAGAACAAGGTTTGAGACAAAATTCCTCTCGCAAGCCGAACGAAGTTTACAACTGGAAAAGTTCTTGTCTCTTAAGCAAGGAAGTATGACGGTCAAGGAATACGTTAACCAGTTCAACCAACTAGCAAGATTCGGATTGGATTTAGTCAACACTCAGCATAAAAAGGCTCTCCGCTTTGTTAAAGGATTGAATGAGCCACTGCACAGCTTAGCCATGACCCACGTACCTATGGGAGCGACTTACGAGAAATTGGTGGACAAGGCACTACTGCACGAGGAAGAAAAGGGCCCGAAAGAGACAAAGAAGGAAGAACCACAGAATAAGAAAGCGGGGCCCAAAAAGGAAACACAAAAGAAGGATGAGAAGTCTGAAGATAAGAAGGGGAAAAAGTGCTTTACTTGTGGGAGCTCAACTCATCTGAACAAGGATTGCAGAAAAAGGAAGGGCGCTTGCTTCAACTGTGGGGAGATGGGACACTTCACTAGGGACTGCCCGAAGAGACGAGGACAAGGAGGGCAGGCGAACACTCTTGAGGCTAGTGGCTAGGATAGAAATAGGAAAATTTCTATAGTAGGTTTAATTTCTTTATCTGATTGTGACTTTTCTGATTTTGGTATTTTGATTTTGTAATCGATACTCTGCACTTTAATACTAGTATTATTTCTGAATTCCGCTGTAGACTCAGACCCATAAGGGTTATGGATCATCTGTTTGGGACTGGGGTTTGAGGGATATCTGTGTTAGGCGTCAAGTATGACGCATACATTCTGAGTTATCGTGGGGTATCAATTTGATGTTGGTTTCGGTCTTTGGGGGCCGATACTTAGGACCCATGTCTAATGGGAACCAAGTCTTCGTTCTATCTGTACTCGCTTCCATCATTCGACTGTATCCTATCGATCGAATATTTGAACCCTAGGTAGAAACTAATGGGTGTAAACATGTGTTTGAGACATGTTATGTTTGATGGTTGCAAGTGGATGCAAGTGGTTGCTAGTGGTTGCCCGTGGATGCATATACACACACTAGGCACTAGATCGGCTCGAAAACACTCTCATACTACATATGGATGGGTGAGCATTTTTCAATTCTTGTAGATGCAAATTGGTTGATTCAGCACATGGATGTTGCATTTGAGTGAATGGTTGTGCACTCATATAGAGATAATATATATTATCAGAATTCTATTGCATACATGTTGGACTCATGGCACTGACATAATTCGCATTAAGGAGGTCAACTGAATCAGTAGACCGCCTGATCTTTGCATTAGATAAGGAACATATACACACATTTTTGCATATGTTCATACAACATTAGAAGTTTTCTAAGGACAATGGATGCTTGTGGATGATGGTTGAGTAGATGGGTGATTGGATGGTAGGACACATTCTTCTTAACTTGAAGATTTCGGGGACGAAATCCTTTTAAGTGGGGGAGAATGTAACACCCCGTGTATTCTATAACTGTGGAATTAACAAATTAAAGTATAATTAATTTGAAATCAAAGAACTAAGGGAAACGGGATACGCCATTGCGTTCGTCTCGGAAAAACACGCGAAATAGAGTCCGAGTTTTCGAAAAACGGAGTCCGTATGAAGAAGATATGGCCTTCGGAAGTTTCTGAATTAAGTTTAAAATTCGAACAGAATAAAACAGTTTAAAAATTAAAACCGGGCCCAATTGGCCAAGGCGGGAAAACTCCCGCCTAAGACACCCAGGTCGACTGGGCTGTCGACTTGGTCTAACCAGGTCGACAGGGCTGTCGACAGGGCTGTCGACCTGGTCCAGACCCAGGTCGAACCCAGTCCACCCTGGCTGGCCTATTCTATGTTGGTCGATTTTCTGTGGTCTGCTTTGTCATTAGGGCTAGGTGGCAGGCTCTAATTGGTCCCTCTTGCGAATGAATGGCTACGATCAATCCAAGCAACATCGATGGTCCTAATCTGTTCATAAACTCTATAAAATGACCCTAGACTCTACCTAGGTTTCTTACACAATTCTCTAGCCTCCATTGCTCTCTTCTTCTAATTAAAAATAAAAATGGCGTCTCTGCTCTGCTGGAATTAAAACTAGAAGATAATCAACATCAGCCTAAGCAACTCAATTCAAACTAGAGATTAAAGTTTCTGCAAAGATTCTACAACAAGTTAAAGTTCATTCTTTAATCCAATCAAGGCAAGTACAGTTATTTTCCGCTATAAACGTTAATAATAATTTTGATATGTTTTTGATTCTGAATCTGAGATTGTATATATATTCTCTTCTGTCAGATCTGTTTTTCTGTATCCCTTTTCTTCTTTTCTGTTTTTATAGCCAGGCTACCACGAGCCTGTGCCTAATCTCATAAGAGATGAACGTATGAACGCAAATTTTGGGATAAATAATGAATGATGCGAAATTTGACAAGACTAAATTGAATGTATAACTTTAGGTCTGAGGCATAAAATATATTGGACATATGCATAAATTTGACTATGAACATATAATTTATGCATGTTGTATGCATAGTTATGTTGTAATTTAGAACTGTAATTAATGAGCATATGTTGTAAACTAGATTTGGATCTATGCATATTCTATGATAGAAGAAAAGAGGAACCATTGTAAGATTACATATGATTTGAGACTTTGGAAAAAATGCATATAAAAGTCAAGATATGATTTTTATAAGATATGATTTAAAGATTTAGATTGTTGGGTATAGTTTGCATAATGATTCATGACTTAAAAAGAAGAAGATATGGAAGCTTAGGTGTAAAAGATTTGCATTAATTAGGATATCTATTATTGTGATTACACCTAAATAGGGATTTTTGGATATATAGCATGCATTGGAATTAATGGTTATATTTGGTATAATTTATATGTGAATCTGCTGTAAAATGCTAGTTTAACAAAAATTGGAACATATATTATAGGGTAAATTATGTCCATATTCTGCGCTATGTAAATGTATGCAAACATGGAAGTATATGATCATATTGTGAATCATGACATTATTTAGGCATATGAACTTAGGCCTAATTTATGTTTAGGCAAGGCATGTAAATAGAACCTTTAGAAATATTAAATCTGCTAAATCTGCTAATTTGCCAAGTTGCCTAAACTGCTAGTTTTGTTATATTGCCTAGACTGCTAATTAGATTGAAATGCCTAATCTGTTAAATTTGTCGGTTGAAATGCCTAACCTATTATATGCCAAAATCTGCTAAGTTGCTAAATCTGCTAAATCCGTTAAGTCATATAAAATCTGTTATCTGCTATGTTGATATAATCATCCTGTTATTGATATAATCTGAATTGGCATATATATTGGGCGTGCGCATAAACGGTAAATTATTAATTAATTGGCCGCAAAGATAAACATGGCTAACTCGAGGTTAGAATGAGTTTGCGGCGTAAATCTGCCCGGAACCGCCCGACACATCCAGTGGCCGCAAACAATAGGTTCTAATGTGAGAAGTTAGTCATAACATGCGTAAGACACGAGGTTAGGTCTGGCATGTGGCAGAAGTCTGCCCGGAACCGCCCGGCATATCCAGCGGCCACAAGCTACCGACCTAATGTGAGAGGTCTGTGCATTAATAATTAATTAATGCAAATCTAAGATAAGAATGACGTCTAAAACGTATTGGGAAAAATAGGGTTGAACAAAAGGGATTAATAGATGTAGTAAAACCCGTCCATGAATCTGTAGGCCCAATACAAAGTTAGACAAATCTGAAAAATCTGTACATCTGACCCGTTAGTCTGAAAACTTGTTAACTTAATTTGTGAATTAGTAAATCTGAATTTTGTATGTCTGAACTTGTAAACAAGTTAATCTGAAATCTGTTAGTCTTGGGACACAAGGTTAGGAGGGGAATTACTTGTGTCATCTGTTGTTTGGGACCCATATTAGTCAGTAACCCTTTCTGGTATCAAAACTTTGACCCAACAGTAAGTAGGGTCCGGGCACGCTTACTGAACTAATTATAAGAGGTTCATTCTGATAATGGCGAGGGGTGTTGATGGTGCGTTCCAACCGGGTCATGTGCGTGCATGGATCCCGGTCTGCCTCTGAGGATGTAAGACGCCGTGACATCTGTAAATAGGTCTGTGCCAATTGGTTGTCACTTTAGGGAGTGATACACCCTACTGTGGGGCCGACACATGATATTTATGTATTAGGGAGCCGATCGCTTGGGGTACGGTTTTAGGGTACGCTTAGTTCTGTCTGTTTCTGTTGGTACCGTCTGTTTCTGTTGGGTGGTAACACCTGTCTGTTTCTGTGTGGTACCGTCTGTTCGGGTGGTAAAGGCCCATTACTGGTGTACACCTAATTCCACATTCTGTTTCCATAGGGATAAATCTGTTTCTTCTTCTGTCTGTTTCTGATCGGGTAGTAAAGGCCCATTATTAGCATTCTGTTTCTGTTAAAGTATTCTGTACCCGTTCCTGCTTCAATTTAGACATTAGGGTGACACCTAATTCTGCTATACTAGTATTAGTGCAGAGAAGTGTAAAACAATAGTTTATATCATTCTGTTTTTCTGTTATATCTGCTACACCTGTTATAGTTATCTCACATCCAGTTTTATGTTCATATCATATTATTATTATCTGTTCATATGCTGAAAGTCACTGGACTTGCAAGACTTTTTGTCTGACCCTTGTTGTTTCGCCTCCTTTCTTCCGTTTCCCCCCAGGTTATCCAAGGAGGGAAATACTTTAGCTTGATCCGGATTTCTCTTTGCTTGAAGTGCTTAAAGTATGGCTTGGCTCTGTATAGCTTCCGTTCCATGGGGATTATGATTTTAAACTATGCATTTTGAAGGCTTTTGTACAAGACTGATATTTTGTACTTGAATTCTGAAATTGAAAGGATGTAACCATATTAATTTCTGTTTCCGCTGTAATAAAGTTAAAAATTTTCAAGTACTGTTTTATCTGTCTTGTAAGTTTCTGTTCTGTTTACTAAAATGCTCCACCAAAGTTAAGGCATTCCCTTTGCGAGTGACCTTAACGGAGGTGGGGTGTTACACGACATGTCTGGTAAATCTTTACGTTATACTCTCCTGCATCTGATTCCTTGCCTCATCTGCTGGCATAGTTGGTGTGCTAGGAATAAGGCTATTTTTGATGAAGTGAACATGGACCCTCCTACCATTATCTGGAAAGTTAGGAGTGATGTGTTCCTTGCTTTTCATGGCAGGCCTTTCCGTGGTGTTATTGGTACCCGCTCTAGGAGTTTAGCTGTTTCATTTGACATTATGTCGATGGCAAGCACTCCAAGGGCAGGTATTGGCTGATTTTTTGTTTTTCTTTATCTTTTTCATTTCTGTTGGTTACTACTGCTTTTACCTTTCAGCCCCCCGTGACTTATGTCGGTTGCTACTTGTGCAGATCATTGTTTTTAGGTGCTGGATTTGTTTTGTCTGGACCTTTTGGCAAGCTCGAGGACCCTGGAGCTAGTGATGCAGAGGTTTTAGGAATAGTAGGTGGCTAATTGGATTTTTCTTGGTTTCGTTGCCCTCCTGGTTTAGTGCGAGCTTAAGGACCTAGAGTTCTCACCACTTTAGGGTCATCGTACTGGCTGACCCTCTTTTGATAGCACCTTTCCATTGAGATCTTGTCCATTGTTTCTACGGAGACTGCTTCTTCCGAGTTCTTGGATCAGCGAGTTGTTATCATTGACATTTTTTGTATTTGATTTTTTTCCTCTCCTTTTCGTGTGTGCACGGTTTCTGCTTTCATGGAACCATTTTTGTGAGTCGTTGGAGAATGGCTTGATTCTCCTATTTTTGTTATACTAGTTAAAAAAAAGTCCTGATAAGAAGAAAAAGGTGCATCGCTGGAGGATATAGCTTGTTTGTATGTTAATGGTTCATCTTCTAATATAAATGTGTAGAAATCTAGTCCAAAGATTCTTGATGCCCTTAGCCTTTTGTCTCTTCTTGATTCTTCCGTTTGTTTGCCAACACTGAGTTGCTAAAGGTTATTTTTATTTTGATCGGTATACTAAAGAATAGTTTCCCATGACTCTTTTGAGTATAATTTTTAGTACCCTATTTTAAGGAGTATATATGTTCGAAAAGTGTTGCATTTCTCGACTCAATGATGGTATTTACATGAGTATAATCTACTTCAGATTTGCATACAAAAAATTGATAAGCGGATTTGTTTTGTACATAATCAATTGTTATTGGTCCAATTTTGACCTTCTTCCGTTTAAGTATCTCTACTTTGGAAAGATACCCCCACACTTTAAGTATTTATAGGATGGTGGTCTATTTTTTCAATGTTCGTGGGGAGAATTAGATGTTTTATTTTGAGGTATTTTGTTTAAGATATGGTTTGCCGAAAGAATAGCTTCTCTCTAGTAGTTATCTAGAAAGTCAGAACTAAGTAGTAGGACATTCATCATTTTGTTAAGAGTTCTATTTTTCCGTTCAGTTATACCATTGGATTGGGGTGTATCCGAGGTTATAGTTTGGTGTATAATGCCATGTGCAGCATAGAATTCCTCAAATGGAAACTCATATTCTCCTCTATCAATTCTTAGAGCTTTTATTTTCTTGTGGAGTTTGTTCTCAACTTCTGCTTTGTATTGTATGAACATGTCGAATACATCGTTCTTACTTATAAGGAGATACACATAAAAATACCTAGTACAATCATCAATGAAGGTAATGAAATACCTTTTCCTACTTCTAGTTCGACACATTTTCAAATCACATACATCTCTGTGTACTAGGTCTAGAGGTTCAGTTTTTCATTTAACATGATGAAACCAGATTCTTGCGAATCTTACTTCTGTATAAAATTGACATTTATAGTTAGAATCCATGTTAAATTTTGGTATAAAATATGGATTAATACATTTTCGCAATATATCAAAATTTACATGCCCTAATCTAGAATGCCATATGTTAGAAGGGTTAATAATATAAGCAGAAGATTCAGTTTTATTCATAACATTATTTAGTACAATAGTGATTACAATTGCTTTAAATAAACCATCATACACATATCCTCTTCCTACATACACTTCGTTCTTTGATAGCATAAATTTATCATCTATAAAGGTGAGTTTGAAACCATACTTGCTAAAGACCTTGAAATCAGGTTCTTTTGAAATTCCGAAATATAAAGAAAATCACTCAAGGTAAGTTCCTTTTCAAAAGTCAGTTTTAGTGCTATTTTTTCCTTGCCTTCAACTTTTGATGCAAATGAGCCTATAAAAAGTTGTTTATCATTAGTTGTAGTTTTGTAGATTGTATACACCCACTTATTTGCACATATGTGTCAGGTGGCTTCCGTGTCTACAAATAATTCCTTTCAGTTCCCAACAAGGTTGCATTCTGATACTACAATAAATAAATCCATATCAGAAACACCATCGGAAGTCAGTCATATTAGCTTTTGATTTCTTCTTTTTGGGTGCGCGATATATGACTGCTTTATACCCTTTTTTCTACAGTTATGGCATGAACCCTAAATTGTTTTGACTTACTAGGAGCATGCTCACATTTCCTCATGTTAGGTTTGTCTGAATTGACTACATTTTCTTTAGTAGGCACAATATGCAATTTTTATTCTTAGATTTCCTATTATCATCCTCGATTATTTGTCAAGCTACAAGTTTCTCCATACTCATTTCCTTGCGCCGGTGTTTAAAGTGATTTTTAAAATCTTTCCATAGTGGAAAAGCTTTTCAATTGCAATGACAACCTGAAACAGTTCATTTAGAGTCATTTCTTTATCATGTAATTCATGGATAATGACTTGTAGCTCTTGAATCTAATTGATTATGGTCTTTGCATCTGTTGACTACCCATTTGGGAAAGTCGTCAAGATCACATAAATGTTAGGAATTTTTGAAAAATCATCATGAAGAGTAGTTTCGCTTCGACACACAAACCGGCTTGGCTAAGAAGTTAGCTGACCTGAGCTATAGTCACACAAACCCATTGACAAAAGACCATCACAGCCGGGCTCGATGAACATTCGGGTCGACCAAGACATAGGTCAACCTGAATCCAAAGCCTCTTCACATGAGATAGAAGCCCAGTATGCAAGTGGTTTGGATCAAACAATATTCAGCTAGATCATGTCGAATCAAACCCATTTCTGCACAAAATATCTTCCCAGAGACTTACTCCTACTCCTGCTCCTATTTGACTGCTTCTAGCCTTCTAAGAATGTCGGATCAGCTGCCACCTATCATTGTATAGTCGGGACAGACATTTCCACGTGAAAAGAATGCTTCTTCAAAATTTTCCTATGATCTCGGACTGAGCGACACATGTTCTAGTCGACCTGAGCACTGTAGCACCTATATATAGCTCCACAGATCTTCAAAAACATGAGTTTTGGGCTATTCTCTTCTCATTTTAGTACTATTACAACATTGTGCTCACAATTAGTCATCGAAATCACCATTTAAAATCAAAATTTTCATTTAGTCAAGAAATTATAAAGTGGATATAGGCTCGTTAACGTCGAACCACTATAAATTTGTCTATGATTGCATTTCTCTTCATTTACGTTTACTTATCTTCATTTTTATTTTCTACATTCTTATTTCTTGGGTGTTGTACCACCTTTTAGTGTCAAAACTTTTTTGTTTTCACTGGGAATTGATATACTCAGCGCCTAAAGGATTTTGCTCAACTTTGGGATCATCAAGTCCGAGACGAATCCAAAGTTTATTTTAACCTTAGCAAATAATGGTTTCCAAGACTTCAACGCATGCTTCTGGGAAACAACAGCAGCAACAAGCGCTCGTGCCTTCAGCAACGGATCCAACACTCGGTTTGAACCAGGTCGGCTCGATCGTTCCATGGTCGACATCGAGCCAACATGCTTTGCCTTATCCTAAACAACCGTCTGGATTAGATCAGGCTCCTTCCTTGGCATTCGCCACATGCGACGACTTCATGACAATATTGAATCAACTCCTAGAAATGACAGCAGCGCTGGATGCTCCAGCACGGGAAAACGTTGCGATGAGAAAAGCCATAAACTACATGACGTGGCAATGAGAAGAATTCAGAGGTCAGCAATCTTTTCCGTCATTGAAAAACTAGGACTCGGAAGGCTCGTCTTCATTTGATCTGGGGGGAGTAGAGATCAGCAACGGCAACAACGTCTGCTTGAAAGGCAAGAAAGTGTATAGTAGTTACGCTTCGAAGGACGCATAAGTCAGCCCGACACGAATAATCAGACCTGGATCGATTTGGTTGTTCCGGAGGATGTCGAACCCGCTTCCCAGAGAAACTGAAGCGCCTCTCCGCCTGCCCACCGCGCAACTACATATGAACAACCCGTGCACCTGTTTTTCCTCCTGAATGTCCTACGAATTAATGGGATAATCAGGGGCAAGGAAGTTCCGTCCGGATGGCAACTCAGGAGACGTTTCCTGAAGTAGGGGGGGAAATCTAATAAGTTGAGGACACTGATCGATACATCTTCAATACTCCTGATTTGACCACCGTGATGCAGAAAATCATGAATGATAGTAGAGGCTACATTGATGAAGATTGGAGAATCGACCATAGCCACACATAGTTTACAGATGGTATCCTACAGGCGGAATTTCCAAGAAGGTTTAATACCCCCCAGATAGGCCACTATTCGGGTATGACAGACCCGCGACAACATTTAATGGGATACTCGTGGCATATGGAGGTAGCCACATCCCCTGACGCAATTAAAATGCAAAGCTTCCCCGATATTTCTAAGCAGGGAAGCATTTATGTGGTCTACGCAACTTCCTTCGAGATCAGTAATAAACTTCAGAGATTTAATTTAGAAGTTTCTGAATCTATTTCCCCTCCATGCCCCCAAGATAATGCATGTTATGTCCCTTTCTATGATAAAGCAAGCAAGAGGTGATTCTTTGAGGGATTACCTTAATCGATTCAACATGGCGATCATCAAGGCGAGTAATCCCAACCACGAAACAATTCTAATGGCCATAGTGGACGGAGCTTACAAGAAGACGGATTTTGGGAAATATATAGTTGAAAAGCCATCCCCGACAATCGAATTGTTTTACGAAAAGGATAATATCTAACTACGACAGGAAGATGCACAATTAGGTAAAGAAGACAAACCAAGTAATGCATCCAATAATGCCACTCAGAGCAATGTGGCAGTCAAGCAATCCAGAGACAATTCCAGAAAAGTTGAAGTAAACGTTGAAAATCGTGGCAGGCGAAATGAAAACCAACAAAAAGGTGCTAATGGAAATCGTGGTCAAAGTGAGAATTCTAGAAAACGACCTCGATTTAAGGTATTTGAAAGCTACGCTGCGTTAAATGACACATCGGAAAACATCTACCTTGACTCATGTAGTACAATCCAATATAAGAAACCCCTCCGTGAGAAGCCACGGAAAAAGAACGCGTGACCAGAAAGTTCTGCTTGTACCATGAGATCTATGAACATGTGACTAATGGATGCCCTTATCTAAGGGATACCATTGAGAAATTGATTAGGGAAGGAAAGCTCGATGAATACAAGGTTTTCCCTAAGGGAAAGGGGGAAGGGGACCTCGGCCCCTAAACAAGATCAGGTAGCTCCTAGGGCCACTGTCCAAGAAAAAGCCAAAGGGATCGCGATTATTACCATTATTAGAGGACTACGCATCTCAAGACATAGCGTTGAGACTATGAAGCGATATCTATATGCTACAAACATCTCGATGTTGATGAGTCTATTATCCCTGAGGTTGCCAGTCCCATGGAACCAAGAAGGACGATGATGGATGATATTGTTGTAACGACCCTGAATTTTGGGGCCAAGTTAAAATTTATTTTAAGTGATTTTAAATAAGTTTTGATATTTAAAATAATCTATTTTAAATAATAAGGATCACGAATTTGGTTCAAATCGAAGTTAGAATGAATAAATTAATTTTAAATATAAAAAGAGCTAGAAATGGCGCGGTAGTTTGAGAAGTCAAACTTGAACTTTGACTAACCATACAGGATGCAAAATTTAACGGATTTTAGTAAAACCAAAAATATTATAATCTATTTAAAAATATCTTTCCAACGAATCCGAAAAATCGAAATTTCATAACGGAAATCAAAAGTTATGGCTAATTCAATTTTTGGAAAGGTCGGTGGTAATTTGCATAGGACAAAAATGCTACTTTTCACATATGTAGGAATTTGAACTCGAAACCACTTCCATTGGTTTCAAAATGACGTTTCTGCATTGAAAAACAGTAAACACTTATATGTTTCGAGTTTCAGAAAATATTTGTTTAAAAATGTATTTTTAATATTAAATATATTCGCCTTGAAAATAGCCATTTTTCAAAAAGTCTCAGAATCGAACGAAATAAATTTTGTTGGGTTCGTATCATCAAAACAAAGCTAAAAATGATTTTTTGGTAATTTTTGGAATTAAAATATAATTATAATTGATTTTTCAGTGTAAACGGGTAAATTTTTGACTTTAAAATTCATTAAAAATTCAAACGGGCTCAGAATTGAACGAAATTAATTTTCATAGGTCCACAGCATCAAAACATAGCTAAGTATATTTTTCGAGAATTTTTGAAGTTAATTTGTGACCTGGGTGAATTTCTACGTACGTTTGAATTTAAAATAATGATTTATATTTAAAACTGAAAAACGAAGGCCAAGACGATCTCGTGGGCTGATGAAACATATCCAGATGAGTTCGGAACGGGGGCTAAATGGTATGAACGACAGTAAGCAGGCTTGAATCGGAGTTCGGACCAAGACGGGCTTAAGCGGGCCAATTAAATAATGATTAGTTTAACCTAATATTTTAATATAAAAACACTATTCACGTCCATCTTCTTCCTCTTTGCTGAGCCGCACAAACCCATCATGGCTGAAAATTTCAAACCTTCATAACTCCTTCATTTCTCAACGAAAATTTGCGTGTGAGTACACGTTTCGAAGCTCTCGCCGAGCTCTTCGATCTCCGACAAGTCCCGTCCCTTTCCGTCGCCTGTGCCGCCCGCCCCGAGCCCGAGAAGCTCCGCCGGTCGCAGCCACGCCGGGCCCACCACGCTCGACCGAACTCCACCCCCTTCTGGCCGTGCAAAGATCTCTCCAAGGCGGTCATTCTCCAAAAAACGGCACCCAAAACCGTTCAGTAAATCAAAAGTTATCGCGATTTGAAGTTTTGAACAAATTCTGAAATTGAGGTATGCTTCAGATTTTGTAACGCTTTTAAGCGTGACAGAAGCAGTTGTTAAAAGTCTGTTTGATTTAAAACATCAATAACTTTTTCATATAAACACCGATTCTGAAAATTTCAGATCCGATGGAACCGTGACTTCGAATACCACTTTAATACAGAGCAATTGGGAACAAACTCTAATCTAATTGAGGTGAGAATCCTATTTATTTTATTTAAGTAATTATGTTTTAATTATGGATGTTCGCATTCATAATCATATATGTATGTGAATCTGCTATGATATAAACTGTATGTGAATCTGCTATGACTTAATCTGTATGCGTATGCTATGTCAAAACCCACTCTATGTTGAGATGTTACAATATAAAAATTAATTATATTAAAATCGTTCATGTACGTTGTGTGACATGTCGATATGTCAAAATTAAAATTGTTCATGTATGTTGTGTGACATGTTGATATGTCAAAATTAAATAAATTAAAATCGTTCATGTATGTTGTGTGACATGTTTATATGTTAAAATGTTAACATATCAAAATTGTTCATTGTATGTTATATTAACATTATTATATATTAAAAATAGAAAAGGTTGGAAATGTTCATCGTAGGATAAAATTGACATTTTTGTCAATATTAAAATAAGAAATGTTTCATGTATGTTGTAAAGTGACATTTTTGTCAATATTAAAATAAGAAATGGTTCATGTATGTTGTAAAGTGACATTTTTGTCAATATTAAAATAAGAAATGGTTCATGTATGTTGTAAATTGACATTTTTGTCAATATTAAAATAAGAAATGGTTCATGTATGTTGTAAAGTGACATTTTTGTCAATATCAAAATAAGAAAATGAACACCGTATGTAAATTGACACTTTTGTCAATATCAAAATAAGAAAATGAACACCGTATGTAAATTGACATTTTTGTCAATATCAAAATAAGAAAATGAACACCGTATGTAAATTGACACTTTTGTCAATATCAAAATAAGAAAATGAACACCGTATGTAAATTGACACTTTTGTCAGTATCAAAATAAGAAAATGAACACCGTATGTAAATTGACACTTTTGTCAATATCAAAATAAGAAAATGAACACCGTATGTAAATTGACACTTTTGTCAATATCAAAATAAGAAAATGAACACCGTATGTAAATTGACACTTTTGTCAATATCAAAATAAGAAAATTAGCACCGTATGTTGAATGAACAAATTTGTGTTATGATAGAATACAAGCACCGTATGTTGAATGAACAAATTTGTGTATTTATAAAATAGAATTGGTCGTTATATGTGAATGATTATATTTTGTTCATTTATAAAATAAGAAAGCACTATATGTTAAAGAATTATATTTTGTGTCATTAACAAAATAGAATTTGTCGCTATGGTAAAGAATTATATTTTGTGTCATTATTCAAAATAAAATTTGTCGCTATATGAAACGATCCATTTTTTTTTGTTCGTTAATAAAAATAGAATTAGTCGCTGTATGGAATGAACTAATATTTTGTTCATTAGTAACAATAAGCAAGCACCGTATGTTGAATGAATATATTTTGTTCATTATCAAAATAAGAAAACATCGTATGTAAGTGAATATATTTTATTCATTATCAAAAGAAGAAAGCATCGTATGTTAATGAACTATATTTTGTTCATTATATAAAATAAAAATAGCATAGCATGTTAATGAACTATATTTTGTCCATCATATAAAATAGAAGATGGCACTATATAAAATAGCATATTTGTCATGTTATCAAATAGAAAAAAATATAGTACATTGTATGTATTGCATATTATTTTTGTCAAAATAGAAAATATAATGCATATTATGTATTGCATATTATTTTTGTCAAAATAGAAAAAAATAATGCATTGTATGCATAGCATGCTATTTTTGTCAAGTTAGGAAAAATGGAAAATACATTGTATGCAAATAATATTTTGTCAAGTTAGAACGTTATATAGAAGTGCATTGTATGAATATATTATTCTGTCATGTTAGAAAAATAGAAGTGCATTGTATGAATATATTATTTTGTCATATTAGAGAAATAGAAATGCATTGCATAAAATATTATTTTGTCATGTTAGAGAAATAGAAATGCATTGTATGAAACTATTATTTTGTTACGTTAGAAAATAATAAATGCATTGTAGGTAAAAGAATATTTTTGTTATGTTAAAATAAGACATGCATTGTATGCAAATAATATTTTGTCAAGTTAGAACGTTATATAGAAGTGCATTGTATGCATAATATTTTGTCAAGTTAGAACATTGTATGCAAATAATATTTTGTCAAGTTAGAACATTGTATGCATAATATTTTGTCAAGTTAGAACGTTATATAGAAGTGCATTGTATGCATAATATTTTGTCAAGTTAGAAAAATAGAAATACATTGTATGCAAATAATATTTTGTCAAGTTAGAACATTGTATGCATAATATTTTGTCAAGTTAGAACGTTATATAGAAGTGCATTGTATGCATATTATTTTTGTCAAGTTAGAAAAATAAAAAAAAATAATGCATTGTATGCATAGCATGCTATTTTTGTCAAGTTAGAAAAATAGAAATGCATTGTATGCAAATAATATTTTGTCAAGTTAGAAAAATAGAAATACATTGTATGCATAATATTTTGTCAAGTTAGAAAAATAGAAATACATTGTATGCATAATAATTTGTCAAGTTAGAGAAATAGAAATGCATTGTATGAATATATTATTTTGTCATGTTAGAGAAATAGAAATGCATTGTATGAATATATTATTTTGTCATGTTAGAAAAATAGAGAAATGCATTGTATGAAACTATCATTTTTGATATATTAAAAATAGAGAATTGCATTGTATGTAAACTATCATTTCTGATATGTTGAAAATATAGAATTTCCTTGTATGTAAAATATGAAAATATTCACCGTATGATTCATTAGCATTTTTGTTAATATCAGAAATAAGGAAATGTACTGTAGGATAAATTAACATTATTTTCAATGTTAAATATAAAGAAAATTCCACCGTATGATAGTTACACTATTTTATAATGATAAGATTTAGAGAACTTGACCGTAGGAAGAATATATATTATTTATAATGTATATAAAGAGAGAATTCACCCCGTAGGAAGAATTAACATTATTTATAATGTAAATAAAAGAAATGAAATGTATGTAAGAATAACATTATTTATAATGTTAAACGAAAGGTAAGGAACTGTATTGAAACATTAAAATTAATTATATTAAAATAATTAAGGCAAGAATTAATCATTATAAAATATAATAACGATATGAAATATGTTTTTCTCAAAATATATGAATGCGAGATTATTTGGGAAGTCCGGGTTAATCCCATTCCAAATGATCGTACGATTTCAAGAATTCAAGTATGAAGGCGGCGCATGAAGACCGTAAATCTCCCCTCGAATGGACAACGATCAAGACTCTGAATTGGTTTGATCCCAATTCAAGGGTCGGGGTAATTGCTTAAACGTACGTGTTGATTTCACGGGTTTGACCCTAGTTCAGACATAGAGCATGGGTATAAATGGATAGTGTGTCTGACATCGTACCCCACAAAATATTATGTTGTTGATATTCAGTTAATATATAAACGATTGGTGGTAGAGAATTTATCCTCTACTTAACACCCGTTTATATAGTGACGGAGGATCAATAGTACGGTATGGAGTGACGGTGTGGCATACTAAGATGCAATGATCAGGGTTTCTTGTTGAAAAGCAGAACCTTGTGGTATGAAGAACATGACTTCACGAGCCTCACAAACCGGTAGAGTCTAAAAAGGGGGAAGGGAACGCAGGGAAAGTAGCACGTTTCTTTCTAGTTAGTAGTCATTTTACTTTTGGAGGATGATGAAATGAGGCGCCTCGGATAGGTCCTATAGGACCGGGGAACGTGTGCTTAGGAGTTGCCAATCCTCTAAGCTGTATGTGAGGACCGGCCCTGCAGGATCCAAGGGTTAACTGCGGGTAATCCTGAGACGTTAACTAGAGCGTCTCGAATCGGTAAGGAGTCCTCCCTAGCCTGGACTCATGATGGAAACCCAAATTTCCAATACGACCCCGACGGATTTGATTTGTATTACTAGTATTGGAGGCATAATATATGGTACCTATGCTTCCTAGGATTAATACATTGCTTTGAATTGTTTTAAAACATATACACTCTAATAATAGTATTAGTTACGTATTTGGCGTATTTAGCATGTTTAACCACCATAAGGTAAAACTCTATCCTCTTGGTGTGCGTTGCATTGTGTGATGGGACCTGAGTCTTATGGTGGTTCCATTTTTCAAAAGACATTGCGTTTTGTTACGTTTTACTTATCTGTATTAACACTATAGTTATGCACGGCAATCCATTGGTACAACCCGTTCCGCGTTAGCGGCGTGGTCTTTGGATTTTCCTTATTAGTATAAGTTATTTAAGAATTCTCACACCAGTCCCACGACTGACCCATAGTTTGTTTCACCTTTTTGCAAACTTGGGTGCCCTCTCTTCTACACGGGCAGCCAAGTAGACAGGTTCATTCTTTGCTTGGAGCTTTTCTTTGAAGCTGCTTATTTTTCTCTCTCTTGGATTCTGCTTGGGAGAAGAGGTGATGACTTGTAGCTTGAAGACTTTTTGTTTCTATTGGCATCTTTTCTTTTCTTTTTAGACATCAAACTTATTTCTTTTCTGCAAACTTGTTGTAATAATCTTAGTTTTCTGTGACTGTGGAATTTCTGTGATTGATGACATTATATTTTTCCGCTGCTATAATGTTATTACTCTATGAATCTCCTTTGCTATATTGTATCTGTGTTCTGTTTTATTGTATATATGTTGTATTCCAAAAATGATTTCCCTGCTTTCACCCGTGGAGGTTTGGGGTCATCACAATTGTCTTCCATAAAAGAAAATCAGCGGGGGTGGAGAACCCAAGTATTGACCCAATGGTGATTACGGCCATTATTGGCCCTACCACAGTACAGAAGTCCTTATTGACAAAGGGAGTTCCATTAGTATTCTGTTCAAACAATACTATGATCACATGAAGTTGGAGGTGAGAGACTTAAGCCATGCCCAAGCAAGATATGCGACTTTAATTTATCATCCATTGAACCAGTTGGTATCGTTTATTTACCAGTAGAACTAGGAGAGGGAGATCAAAGGAGAGTGTAGATTCTTCTGCTCCTTGTAATAGAAATAAGCTCTCTTTATAATGCCATTTTGGGCCGACTTACCCTAGTAGAGATAAAAGCTTGCATCGCTCCTTGGTGCTTGTTCTTAAAG
Source organism: Allium sativum (assembly GCA_030737875.1). Lineage (NCBI taxonomy): Eukaryota > Viridiplantae > Streptophyta > Magnoliopsida > Asparagales > Amaryllidaceae > Allium > Allium sativum. Next base: position 25,599,773 of record CM060926.1, on the reverse strand, counting down.
TTCCCAACAGAAGGCAGAATCAGAACCGTACAAGGAGATCAAGTGAATGGACGAGCATGGTACTCGGAAGATTTTAGATAACTCCGAGATATAGAGAGTACAAAGCCAAAATACAATCCCCCTCCTGCAAGGAGATGTAGGCATAACAACTAGAGAAAACATCCTAGTTGGGACCGTCCGATTCCCCGATCGAGGACATTGATCCGAGAGAGGAAGAAGAGCCGGGATGTAGAAAGGCGACTCCTAATGAAACCACCTAGGAGATTTTGATCGATGATGACGACCTAACTAGGGTCTTGAAGAATGGATCCCATCTTGACCCCCTCCGGACGAAGGAGTTGACTGAATTCCTCCATGAAAACCTTGACGTATTTGCATGGACTGATGTTGGAATGTGTGGGATATCACACTCCATCATGACTCACTCACTTAGCATTGACCGGAAATATGCCCCAGTTGAGCAAAACGGTCGAATGCTCGGCTCGGAGAGGTCGACAACTTTGAAAGAAGAGATATAAAAGCTTAAGAATAATGGGTTCATCCGAGATGCAACCTATCCTAAGTGGATAACTTACCTGGTACTTATGAAGAAGGCTAATAGGAAATGATGAACATGTATTGAATTTTTAGACTTATATAAGCCTGCCCTAAGGACAGTTTTTCACTTCCTATGATTAGCTCATCGACTCAACAGCAAGGCACAAACTCCTTTCATTCATGGATGCGTACTTGAGATATAACCAGATTTCAATGCATGTCTTGGACCAGGAACAAACTAGTTTCATAACGGATCTTAGATTGTATTGTTATGTGGTCGTGCCTTTCAGACTGAATGCGAGAGCAACTTACCAATACCTAATCAACCGAATGTTCCATGATCATATCGGGAAGATATTGGAGGTATATGTAGATGACATGCAGGTAAAGGCAAAGCAATCGACTGATCATGTCAGAGACCTGGTAGAGGTGTTCAATGTTCTTCATAGATATGGATTGAAGCTCAACCCTTTGAAATGCTCTTTTGGCGTTGCATCAAGAAAATTCTTAGGTTTCATCGTCAGTTCGCGAGGAATCAAGATCAATCCCGATCAGATTTTATCTATTAAGGGTATTCAAGAACCTCGGAGAATAAAAGATGTGCAAAGTTTGGTAGGAAAGATAGAAGCCCTAGGGCAGTTCATATCTAAAGCTACAAATAAGCGCCTCCCCTTCTTTGAGCCGATAAAAGGGGGAAATGCAACATCGCTTGGATGTCTAATCATGTCGAAGCCTTTCATAATTTGCTGGATCATCTGGAAAAACCACCTATCTTTTCTAAGCTAGTCGACCATGAAGACTTGTTTATGTACCTGGCCGTATCCATGCATGCTATCAGCTCAGTCTTAGTCCATGAAGAAGATCGACTGTAGTGAACAATTTGCTATGTAAGCAAAAAATAGATGAGAGCATAGCGTAACTATCCAAAGATCGAGAAACTCGCATATAGTCTGCTGATCGCGTCAAGAAAGCTCCATCATTACTTTGAGGCTCACCCTATTAAAGTATATACCTATCAACTGCTACGATAGGTTCTCCAATGGCCAAAGGCATCTGCGACGTTACTTCAGTGGAGCATCGAGCTGAGTCAATTCAACTTCACCTTTGTTCCATGGGAATCCATCCAAGAACAAGCACTAGCCGACTTTATAGCCAAATTCACTACTCCAAAGAATGCCAATCTAGAGGATGATTCCAAACTCCCAAGGGTCGAACCAAGATTGGACACCTGAAAGTTATATACAGACGGGGCTCGTAATGATTGCAATTCTGGCGCCGGAGTTGTGTTGTTAACTCCTAAAGGATGATTAATATGTTATGCCCTATGGTTGAATTTTTCCGCTACCAACAACCACTCCTAGTATGAATCCCTAATTGTCAAACTGAAGCTCGTGAGGGAACTGGGAGTAGTGGCATTAGACGTTTTCCGTGATTTGCAACTTATTGTGTTTCAGATTCGGAAAGTGTGCCAAACTAGGAGGACACGACTTGCCGCCTATCTCAGGCAGAATGAGGAATCATTGAATTATTTTGATCAGTATAGTACCTCCCATATTCCAAGGAAAGAGAATCAAAAGTCTAATAGATTGGCAAAACTTGCTAGCTCCAATGACCAGAGTGAAGCAGAAATTGTCCCAGTGTAGACCTTGAGCACTCCGAGCATAGATCAAATGGAAATTGATCAATCCTTTGAAACTGAAATAGAGAAATAATAATGGATGACTCCCATCAAAATTTTTACCCAACATGGAACCCTTCCAGAGAGAAAGAATGGAAAGCAAGCTCTCATACATCAAGCCTCGAGATATATCATTCAAGGAGATAGTAGGAGGGGCTTGTCAGTCCCATTCTCCGGTGTGTTGCCAATGATGACATTAATAGATTGTAACGGGAAGTGCATGAGGGTGAATGTGGCACTCACATATGAGGGCAAACCCTGGCTAGAAAGGTGTTGCAGTACAACTTCTTCTGGCCTACCATTAGAAAGATGCAGCCAACTATTGCAAGTGATGTGATAAATGCTAGAGATTTTCCTAGAATCCAAGAGCTCCGCCAACAGAACTTACCCATATGGTTACTCCTCGGTCATTCGCTGTATAGGGATAAACATTATCGGGAGTATTCCAATCTCAAAAAACAATGCAAAGTATGTAATCATGGCTATGGATTACTTTACAAAATCTGCCGAAGCCGAACCATTAAGCACAATCACAACGAAGCAGGTGATCAACTTCGTTGTCCGAAATATTATACGCCGATATGGGCTACCCCTAACGGAAAATGGGATCCAGTTCGACAACTCAAAACTCAGAAATTTCTACCAATGATATTGCATCAAGATGAAATACACGCTATTTACACACCTGTAATCCAGCGGACAAATCGAAGCCACAAACAAATATCAAATCCCTTGTAAAAAAATTCTTAGAGCAAGCCAAAGAAAAATGGCTTGATGAGTTACCTTTAGCTCTTTAGGCATACCGTACCACCTATAAGACTACCACAGGCCACACTCCGTTCACTTTGTCCTATGACTCGGAAGCAGCATCCCGATAGAACTCAAAGTCCCTTCTCATAGGATGACATATTATGACTCATTGACAAACAAGGCGCTTCTCCTAGAATCATTTGACATGATTAACAAGAAGGGAGAAGAAGCTAACTTGCATGCTGAGACCCATCGATGGAGAGTATCTTGATATTATAATAAGAAGGTTTGGCCCAAGGCCTTCGAATTTGGTAACCTTGTCTTAAAATGAATCTTCCCGCCTCATGTTCGTATGGGGCTGAAATGGGCAGGGCCTTATGTCATCCAACAGAGGCTTAGTAATGGAATCTTCAGGCTAGTGATTGTTGATGGTGAGCCTCTTCAAAGAGCATGGAATGCTGAACATTTACGGCACTATCTCTCTTAAAGCTTTTATTTCATTTATTTTAAGCATTGTAAAAAGGTATGTTTTTCCACTCACTACTGTCTATAAATAAAGACTCCATTCCATGCTCTATTCTACTGCTCTTTTGACTTTGAATGTGTGTTGTGATTCGACCAACTAAAGTCAAAATCCAAACAAAGGGAGGGACAAACTTCTCGGCAACGCTCATTAGCTCACATTTTAACTAGCCACCTTACTTCTATGACTGACCGGACCTAGGATTAACTACATTCGAGTTTGATATCGACACCCTGATCAGCGAATCCCAATTTACGAACTAAAGTTTGGGAACGATACTAAGGCGAGTGACATGATCGCTCGCCCAACTAACTCGAACTCTCACGACTTAAGAAAGAGTATAAAACTATGGATGAGCATGATAGGTGCACCCAGCCGAACTACAACTTAATTCCTGAAAACTCTAACTCCTGGTGGCTAAGGAGAGCATATAAAAAGGCTCGCATGCCTTGACATGAGGTCGCCCGACTTGCAACTTTAACCCAAGCCGACCTCGATAAAGCACAAAGGACCGGACATCCAAGCCGATTTAAACCTAGTCCGTAATGATACCAGGGGTATAAGTATATTCTTATAAACTAACTTAGAACACGATTCAGATGAACCCTGAGATTCGAAAATAGTTGAGGGCACCTATGTTGTGTCCTCTGACTTTGACTGTGATTCTTGTCTTATAATTCGTTATTTATTAATTGACTCAATAATATTTAATTTACTCAACTTAGCCATGCATAAACTTGCAAGCAAATAACCTTGTTCACATTGACGGAAATTTTGTTTTCAAAATGCAGGATTAAACAAGTAAAAAACGCGAGGGCCGTACTTGTATGGACAATCAAAGGGCCTAAAATGATAAAAGAAAAAAGATCAATAAGCCTGAGGTGGCTTATCCCTGGTCTTCTTACTCCCCTCCACATCGTTTTGCTTGACCAAGTCTACAATCTCCATAACAATCATGAGTGTCCTTTGGTTTATGGATTGGCTACCAGAGGAACTAGAGTATCCAGACGTTGGTGCATCATGGTTCCTTTTGCTCTGACTGATCGAGGATGGGAGGAGGAGTTCCTTTGACTCATGGATCTGTAGTAGAAAGGGAAATGACATGGAGAGTCTTGATATCAAGAGGATCGATGACTTGTTCAACTTCAAGGAAGAGAATGTTGCTCTCATCTCCTAGAGGATTAGTAGAACAGTTTTGCTAGTCTCCCTAAAGAACACAACTTTTCCCTCTTTCGGCTGAACATCCTTGCCATCTAAACCCATTTAAAGCATTAATCATCTCCTTATCCTTACAGCCTGGGTCCCTTGTTGCTCCTCCATTACCTTAGTCTCCTACTCAATGGTGGTATTCAGCGCTGGAGTACCTTCAGCAGGAAGAGCAACAATTAGACCTGGCAGAATGGAATAACTTCCAACCGAAAGCCCAACTACAGGGTGACGAGTCACGAATACTTTATGAAATTGGGGGTAAAGAAGAGATATACCTTTAGCCGAAGAATCCATGGGTGTGGCAGGGTCTTTTCCTCTGAAATAGGAGTAAGAGGTTTTCTCGAAAGTAGGAGTGTATCGTCTAGACTATACTCATCCACATTACCTGAAGACTGAGCCGTGGGGAGAGGAATGGCTAGCCGACCAATGGTAGGATCACTACAGGCTAGATAAAGGATGCACCACCTCTGCTTGCACTTTCCTCCCCTTCCGTGGTTGATTTTCCTTGATCTTATACAGCTCTACATACTCTGCTTCCTTAGATAGCTTGTTTCCCTCAACCAATGACTCTGGCTCACCACCCTACGAAAACTGGGCTATTAGCGCTTCCACATCCATCGGTAACCCAGCTGTAACCCAACTTCCTTCTTCCATGAAAAACTCCCAAGCATCCGCTAAAGTTCGCGAATAGTCATCAACCCAAGAAAGATCCCTATGGTGAAGGACTCGAGCAAAAAACTGAAGCACATTACCACCAAACGCTCGATGCATCTCATCTATTTTCATCTCATGGTCAGTCTTAAGAGTATGAATCTCAATTTCATGTTGGTGCTGGGAGCTAGTGTTATTCTGTATCACAACATTGTAGTTATCTTCTTTTTGTTTTTTAGCCACTTCAGAAGCAGCAAGTTGAGCTTTAAGATTTGCACCTCCAGTTCCAGGCATCCCCAATCATTTCTTAGGATCTCATTTTTTCCATTGAGAGATGCATATTGTTACCATACTAATTTTACATCATCCTGAGCCATCCAGGTAAGGAATGACCAACGATCAAGTTCAACATGAAGTTGATTGGATTTACTCTCCCAATCCGTCTTGGTTTTGTCAAATTTTTCTATGAGAATGGCAGCTCGGCCTCACGCTCCTCTAATTCTTTTTTTTGCTATTGCAAGATCTTTCTTGTTATAATCATATTCCATTCAGATCCCTTCAATTTCAACCTCCATGGTCTGATAACCTCAGGCAACCATCTTGAATATGTATACATTACATCATACTGAGTTAAAGCAAAGTCAATGTCTGACCTAACCCAATCGTTGAAGCTTTGCAGGAACAGTTGAAGGTTGGCAAAACACTTAATACCAGCAAAGCGGAGACGAGGAAAGGATTCCTCGAGTTCTTTGACCCTTTCAGTTAGCGTCTTTTCTTGAGACAATGAAATCAATATTTGAGGATTATTATCAAGATGTCTGGATAGAGCAGTAGGGTCGAGAACCAGCTGAGTGTGACGTTCGATGAGGATAAGTGGAAGGCCTATGGTGAGAGGGCTGATTTGGGAGTGTTCACTAATGGTCTTTCCATCACCCCAAGAGGTCTTGTTTTGAGAATGGGGGTAGACCGATGTTTTCCCATATCGCGCTCTTTGACTTTGTCCTTTTCTTAGGATACCTCCTTCTCTTTCTCCCTATTGTCCTTCCTCTTCTTGTCTTTATTTTTTTTCTCATGGTCTTCTCTGTCTTTCCTCTCCTGTTCCTTTTATCTATGTTCATGAGCTTGCCTATCATCACTTTCTCGGTCTCGTCTTCCTTAAGAAGAAGTTGGACTAGCCGTGCCACCTTTTTTCAAGAGGGAGCCAAAACGATCATAATACTGCCCACCTTTCATTATGGAACCTGCAACACAAAAAGAAGACTTTATTCGGCACTTATCATATGCGTGAGAAAACGGTGCTATGTCATGCGGTGCTTGTGCTGTGTTTTCCCTAGGTGACGACACAAACGGTCCAGAGCCTGGAATTTGACTTGTGGTCGTGAGCTCTTTAGACTTGATAGGAGTTACGTCTTCCTCAGACTTGGGGATAAAAGAGGCAGAATCCAAATTTTGAGAGGAAAGGAAGTTTTCCGGAATATCCAAATCTTGTAAGTCATGATAAGGGGAATCTAGTGCTTCTTCTTGATCACCTTGGGCAGGAGAGGGCTCTTTAGTTATGACAAAATCCCCCGAACAGGAATCCTTAGATTCCTTCTCAACCGCTTTCTCCAGAGATCGCACTTTCTCCTCTATACCTGGTCCTTTTCGAGCCTTGAGAAGTCCATCCTCCTTGATGATTCTCTTCCCAACGACTGTCTTTCCTTTTGCCGAAGAGCGAATTTTAATAGCCATGTTCCCTCTGATTGAGGGATGAATGGATTGCCCCTCGACTGATGGCATATTAGTGGCAACAACTCTCCTCGACTAGGGGCACATCTATCTGTAAGCAGCTACTGGAGGGGCTCGACCTCCAAGAGATCCTAACGTCCTGCTAGCATCTAGAAGATGATAGCGATGTAGAAGCACATCAGCCAAGCACTTCTTAATACTTCGATCCTTTAAGTCCAGGCTGACTAAAATATCCAAGTGCTTTTGGAATGCCTCACTTATCAACTTAGCTGGCTTATCATCTACATGAAATTTTTGATGTAAGAAATCTTTCTGTGGCTCATTTAATTGAAATGCAAGGCTTACTTCATTTAATCCACCAACGGGCACATCACGGTTGTTGGGAAACATAGAACCAGTTGTGTGTGATGTCTCCCAATTTGCTAGGTATATCTTCAATGATCTTTTTGTCACGGTTGGCTTTGAAGAAAAGAAAGGAAGGAATGTAATCTATTCTATGTTTGAAATTAAAGAAAAAGATTATATCTTTAGATATTGGAACCTGACAAAGATGCTCTATGAATAGAACGTCGGAGGACAATAGGTTAGCATAAGCGATTGGATGAAGTTGCAATTGTTCCAACCTCATACGCCTTAAGAAGTCAACGATGAAAGGGTGGAATGGAGAAATAATTCCTATAGTACACATATGACAAGTTAACGCCTTGAAGCCTCTTGGTGGTTTGTGAGAAAATTCTCCTTCTCAAGGAATCTAAATGTCACCCCAACGAATGTCGCTCAGTCTTTTTAACTACTTTTCACTCATTGTGTAAGGCTAGAAATCCGAAGGTTCCTCTAAAATTATGGCTTCGAGAAGAGTGTCAGGAGCTTTCCCCACAATCACTACTCCACTTGTGGATTCTTCTTCCCTAACAGGTGATGGATTCTCTTCTTGAGCATGAGATTCGACCTCAAGATGGGGATCCCGGTAAATCTATGATTCAATAAAGCAGTCATTATCTAAGTTTAGCCAGGAGGAAGAACCTTACCCCTTCTAGCTCCGGAGCCTTAAGTTTTGTATCTCCCAGTCATGTTGGTTACTCTGTTCATGAAAGACCACTGGTTAGAATATTAAGACCGTAACCCCCAGTGCGTGTACTAGTGCATGTATGTACAGTGGAAATGATAGCACAAATAAGAAACATTAACAGTGGAAGCGTGCTTATGTCCAAAACGTCCAGTTCATTTGCAAGTTTCAGTTTACATGGCCAGGGCACTATCCTAACCGTTTAGAATATGCATATGGAGTTGGTTATTTGATAAGGGTTTATATTTATTCCTAAGTGCAAGGTCGAATAGTTCGATCCCTTTTTGGTTCGATTACTTCTGGGTCGGTGTCTTGAGGTTCGACTCACTCAGTTGTAACTGACACAATGGGTGCAGATAACTCTCAATGTTCGGTTCGACTAACCGAATCAATCATTTGAGCCCTTGAAAACAACTTTTCTAGCTCATATCACCTCCTTTAAATTGAACTTCTAGGGTTCGACCAATATCTCCATCAAATCCGCAAGTTAACCCCATCTCCAGAGCATTCGGGTCGATCACCATTCCTGATCGAACCCACCGATAACACCTTTTTGTGCCTTTTTCGATCCAAATACTTCGACATCTCCAACCGCAAGCGTATTGAGGTGGACCGCCTTATTTCACCGACCCGAAATTGACTTCGTCTTCTTCTACTGATCAGCTTTATGGGCCTGCATCCTCACCTGTCTAGATACAATATTTCCATGTCATCCCGCTCCCTCGCTAGCCTTCTTCCTATGCAACATGGTCTCGAGATTTTAAGTGTCTTGAAATTTTTAGTGTCCATTCATCTTCTCACCCAAACCCTAAAAGGATTCCACTCCGTTCCTTCGTCGCTCCTCCATGAGCCTCGCCCAAGACCACCGCCTAGAAGTCCAACTTTGACTCCGACGAACTCAACAATGGGGAATCTCACCATGGATTGCATAGTTTTGGATTAACACAAAAGAAAAAGAATACACAAGATTGTGTGAAATCGTGGTTTAAGAAGGGAATGGGAGAATCGATTCCTACCTAATGATTTATCGGACAAAATACTCTTTAATTTTGATGTGAATTGGTTGTCAGTTTCTATAAGAAAAAGTTGGCGTCGACAGCTGTAAAAGGTAAAAGTAAAATAATGAAGGTGGGCCAGCCTTTTAGCATAAAACAGAGAGACCCTTCGTGTTCCCTTGATATCGAGTTTCATAATGAGTCCGAGACTGACTTATAGTATTCGCTGAGTCGAATGACTTATCAAACCCGGAACGGGTCGATCCCCAAGTTTAAAGTATTGCCATCAATCTTGGTTTTATTTATTTTTCAGTATTCTGTGTCTGAAATGTGACTGGATTGCAACATAACCCATTACTCATCGGGTGTTGGCTTGCGATTGACTAATTTCCCATGTCAACACACATGATACCTGAAAGAATATATCATATTAGTATTGTTAACTTTTACTCTATTAGATCGAACCCAATATTTTAAGAGTTTACCAACATTAATGAAAAACATAATGTTAAATCAAAATTAATAAGTAGATTTCTAAATTCATTTATAAGTGATTACGTTTAAGATAGTGTGAGTCAATCTTATAAAATAAAATATTTGTTGTATTGTTATTTAAATTACAAGTGTTTTAATGATTTACATGCGTACAGACACCTGGCATCATGCATGTATATAATGACATTTCTAATGTACAAGTGTAATGATACATGTCATTTTGCTTGTATGCTACTAATTTTTGGCAAGGCCGCCTGGTTTTTATAGTGTTCCATAACACTTTTTATTAAATAATAAATATAAATATTATGGGGGACAGACATATTATCTATGTATTAAATGTGGTTTTTAGAGTGAACCGTCCACCAGAACGATATTTAGAGTGGACCGTCCACCAGCATGGTTTTTAGAGTGGATCGATCATTATACTAACATCAGATAGGGTGTATGATTACATAACAGGTTTCCAATGAAGAAATAGAGGAGAACTAACTATAACAGTTGCTAAGTCAATCTCATGAAACCCGATGTAGGAAGAATATCACTCGAACATTTACATACACCCCCACTAATCAAATTGCTGTAAGAAACAAATTAGAACAATAACATACACTCCAAGAAAAAACCAAAATAAAAATCACATTAGTTCGACAAGCTTACAACATAGCTTCACAATAGTCACAAATAACATTACATTCCAGTGGCTAGAACTAAGCTGACCAACACATGAGTAGGCACTAATCTACAAGGCAGAACCACCAAGGCATATGACATAATATAGTAAGATCTTACAAACTAGTATCCAGAGCAATGATGCTAAGGCCATCACAAGGTATGAGAAAAAATCACTAACTACAGCTTAAGACGAGCGATGGAAGGCAAAGAAAGACCGCCCACATATCCAGCAAAACTAAGAGAAGAGCTTTACCTTGATTGCTAAACATGGTGAAGGTGGTGAACCAAGGAACTTCACACCATCAACTCAGTATTTCCCACCCTAAAAAATCGGATCCAACTACAAAATTAGAGCCAAATAGTAACTACCTACTCGCAAACTCAACTACAAGATCACTGCACATACGTAAACACACCACCACATAGAATAAACCCAAGTCGAATCACTCAACCAAAAAACAACACCCCTACAATGCCAAAACCAACTAATGACCAACAAGTACCATATCAGTAAAAATATTGAAGCCACTGAAAACTCCCACCTAAACAAATACCTAACCAACACGTCGAAGTACATCGATCCATAATCAAAAGGCCTGACATTGGGTGTGAACACTGTGTTAGGAGAGATAGAGTGAAAGGAGCATGGAACTGAAGAGATAAGTTGTGAACATATGGTGAACAATTTGTTTTATCTCAAGATTCACCAAAACTTATTTAGATAATACATGCCTTAATTTGAATTTTTTTTATTTTCAAAATTTATAGAGGCATTTCGACGTGGGTAACCCCCCATGTCGACATGGTGATTATTGGATTTCAAATTCAAATTTTGAAAAGTTATGTTTTTTGATTTCAAATTCGAAAGTTTATGACTGTTGGGAGACTATAAATGCGCTTCTAAATTTGTTATTTTTAAGTTAATTTCATTATCTTCTTCATTCTTTATCTTATCTCCATGAAAACTCTTAATTTCTTAAATTCAATACTTATACTCTACAAATTTCAGAAAATATCACATCAATCCTTTTCTAGTTTGTTCTCTACCACACTCTCTAAAAGATTTAAGTGCTAATCAAAGGTATAGGGTTTCTTTAATCAAAGATCGAAAGATCATGTTCTGTCGAGTCTGTCCACAAAATCTGATACTAAAAAAGCGTGGCGCAGCCCGTTCAGTTCGACTAGGTGTGGTAGTTGCTCATGCAAATCGACTGGATGTGATTGTAATCCTTAAATCAATTGAGTCTTACAGTATACCCCGTGGCCTGAAATCGAGGATTGTAATTTGATGATTATTATTGAAATGAAATCTGCATCAACCCGGAGTTGTGTGGGACTGGATGTAGAGTAACCCCGAACCAATATAATATTCCAGTGTGTTCTTTCTTTTTACTTCTTTTTATTTATTATTATTTGCATCTATGTTTGATTCTGTGATTATATTATATTTGTAATTTACATTTACATTCTAAATAGCTAAAAAAATAATTTTAAGAAGTTTATAAAATCCATTAAATGCTATTCATCCCCCCTCGAGTGTTTAGTTCCCCTTAAGGTTCTTAATCGCATTTGCCAACAACTGGTATAAGAGAATTGGTTTTTATTGTATTCATAAACCTAATTTCTGAAAACTTTAAATGGCAACCAACACTGTTATTACCAACATAAATATTTCTGGTTCATTTATAGAGGGTCAGTCGACTGTTAGACCACCATTGTTTAATAGTAGTAATTATGCATATCAGACTTGTAGAATGAAAATTTATTTACAATCAATAGGATTTGACACTTGGAATATCACACAAACTAAATATGTTGAACCCACTATTAATTTTGCACAATTGACTAACGAACAAAAAGGCTACTGCACAAAATAATTCAAAAGCTATGAACATTTTATTTTGTTCACTAGATAGAAAGAAATGAATAGTGTATCTATTTGTATATCATCATATGAAATCTATACAACTTTGCAAGTAACTCATGAAGGAACAAGAAATATTAAACAAACCAAGATATCCATGTTAACCAATTAATTTCAATTATTTAAAATGAATCTGACGAGTCTATCTCTGATATGTACTACAGGTTCTAAGAGATCATGCGTTCACTAATAGCCTAGGGAAAGATATATTCTAAGGAAGATTAAGTTAGAAAAAACTTGAATTCATTAACCCTATAATGGGACCAAAAGACTTTTGCAATAGAAAAGGCCAATGACATTAGTGCTATGAAAATTGAAGATGTAATCGGGAATCTAATGTTGTTTGAAGTTCAGATGTAGAGAAGAAAGGAAAATAAATCATCAAAAAAGAAATCAATAGCAGTCAATGTGATAACCGAAGATTCTGACTCGAATAGCGATGATGATGAGGAAATGACATTGATGATGAGAAATTTTAGAAAACTTCTGAGATATAGAAAGAGGAACAATTTCAAAAGAATTGAGCACATAAATTCAGTGAAAGTAAATGAGATTCCAAACAATATTGGATGCTTCAATTGCGATGAACCTGACCATCTGAAGAGAGATTGTCCATATCCAAAGAAACAGAATCATCCTTCAAATAACAATTTGTCCAAAGAAAAAAAGGGCTTATACTGCCGTTAAGGATTGCAGAATGGACCATTAGGGAAACACAAACACTAGAGGGGCATGAATAGTGTTTGTGAGAATCTAACAAAATCTAATACTTATGCGAATTACAGATTGAATCAAACACCACAAACACAATCACAAACACAGAATCAAACACATATGCAAAATAAACAGAAATAAAAATGCAGAAAAGGAAAGATCACACCGGATTATATACTGGTTTGGATTGCTCCTATGTCTAGTCCCGCACAATGCTAGATTGCACAGAGTTTTATTACTATATCAATGGTTAAGTACAACCTCCATTATTTCATGGGTACAAGGGATATCACCGATTCCGTCCTTGATTTCACGCCTACAAGGGATACCACTGATTCCGTCCTTGATTTCACAACTACAAGGGATACCACTAATTCAACTCAAATACAACTCAAACAATTAGAAACAGCTTAATAACTCTTCAATAGCACTTGATTCAGAGAGAGATGAGAAGAGAGTGCAGAAAGAAGAAGTCTGATCAAAAGGAATTGAATTTGGCAGAGTATAAGTGTAGAAATCATAAAAATGATTAAGAATAATTATAAAATGAAAGAGGGTGAAAGCGGAGAAGAAGTGATAATTAAAATTTTGAATTCAAGCCCTATTTATAGTGTGTGAAAGGTTGCAGCTTTTCTGAAACATTTCAAATGGTGGAAAGACACTTTCTTTCAAATTTAAATTTCTGACAGTTATATGTCGACATAGCGGTTTCTGTATGTCGACATACTCTTGTGCAAATTTGAGTTTTAAATAATTTTCAAGTGTTTTGATATAAATATAATTCTAGAAATTCTTGAATAAAAATATAGTGTCATAAATTAATATTATAAAATAGAAAAACATATGAAAACATAAATTTAAACTATATAAACATATTTATAAAATTATAAGGTTTTAAACTATTTATAAATATAAAGTATAGAATTTTAAATATATGAAACTTAATTTTGAAAAACAAAGATAAAATAGAAAATATAGAAAAAATAAAATAGACAGAATTCAGGATAGAATTTGAAAATTAGAATTTGAAATTGAACCTGGAGTGCTATTTAGAGTCTTACAAAATCTAGACATTATAACTATATTAATCTTGAACTCTTGAAATATTGAATACTCATGAGTCTTGATATTTCTCTGAATTCTGAATCTTTATCATCTTTAAACTGTACAACCATCAGTAATATTTCCGTTATATAACGCTTGCATATGTGTATATATTTTTTTTATACAAAAGTGTTAATATATATTTTATAATCAATGATAACTAAAATAGGGTTGTTGTCATCAAAATTTCATTCTCCAACAATCTCCCCTTTTTGATGATGACAACCTTAGTTTATAAAATATCGTACCTGTATATATTTGTTGATGATGATTCTTCTAGGGCTCCCTATGTCCGTAAAAATCCAATAAACTATGTCTATTTCTCACTTTTGGCATTATCAAAAAGAAAATTTAAATGTACCCCCTTAAATTGTATAGCTATCTGAATAGAAATTAAGTAATTAACCCAATATTGATACTCCCCCTTAAATTTTTAACTAATTCTAAGCAGAATACTCCCTCTTAATCTTATATTCATTTATTTTTTGTTTAAAGAGTTATAACTATTCAAAGACATAAATGATAATTTCACTAAGCATGAATTTGTACAAATACATAGATTTATACATGTACGATACATCGTAGAGATGTGATAAAACAAGAATCAATGAAAACCTTAATCACTAATTATTTTTTACAATGGAAGATTTGTGAATTGGAAAATTTGGATAATGGAGACATAATTCTCCATTCCTTTCAATCACATTCTCATTTTGATCGAATAAGACTTCTCCTACACTTTCAACCTTATCATCTTCTTCCATAATCGTTAGTTGAGTCTCTTGATGCTCTTCCTTCTCCATTATTGCTTCTTATTCTTCTTCAGATTCTTCTTCTGGTTCTTCATCTTATTCTTCCTCCTCATCCGTGGTTTGATTATCATCATCTATGATAATCGGATTGACCTCGTTATCCATTATAAACTTTAGAAGACTTCTTATTACTTTCCCTTGCCTATTCTGCTCCTGACTCATTCTAATCTGAAGTACTTGTATCTCAGCCATCATTCGCAGAGCATACTCCATTTTTTCTTCGAGTTCGATGACACAAGAGAGCGTAAATCATTGAAATGGACCCTCGGATGGTGTGCGAATCGGAGTTGATTTGGGTGTTTAGATTTGTGGAGGCGATTGTATATTTAAATTTAGAGTTTTTATAGAGAATAGAAATGAAAATGAAGAAGAAAAGTTGAAGTATAAGGTATAAATAAGTAAAATAACTAACTTTTAATTGGAATTAAAATTTGAAATTTTGGTAGTTATATGTCGACATACCAAAAACTCTATGTCGACATACTCTTGTTTTAAATTTTACTATTCTAATTTCTTATGTTATTTTTATATATTTTTATATATTTAATTATTCTAACTCACTTAGTGACCATATGCCTAATTCTCTCGTAAATATAGTGAATGTTGCTTCATTTAATGGTTTAGTTAATATATTTGCTATTTGTTTATCTGTTTCTATAAATTTGAGTGAAATCTTTTCTTTACTTACGTTATCTCTTAGAAAATGATGTCTCACATCGATATTTTTAGCTCTCAAATGATGAGTTGGATTTTTTGAAATATTTATAGCACTTGTATTATCGCAGCATATAGGTGATTTATTTATAATTAATCCAAAATCATTTAAAGTTTGTTACATATATATTACTTGTGAACAAGACAAAGCAGCAGAGATATATTCTGCTTCAGTTGTTGACAAAGATACGGTATTTTGCTTTTTACAGAACCATGATACAAGGGAATGTCCTAGGAAGTGACATGTTCCACTAGTACTTTTATGATCGAATTTACATCTTGCATAGTTAGTGTCACAGTACAAAACTAAATCAAATGAATCATTCTTAAGATAAAATAATCCAAAATCTGATGTATGCATTACATACCTTAGAATAAGTTTTACGGCTTTTAAATGTGTTTCCTTAGGTTGTGATTGATATCTTGCAAAGAGACATACACTATGCATTATATCTGGTATAACACCCCGAATTTGTACCGATAGTGAAAGAGGATAAATTAAATAATAATTAATTTAATATTTGAAATTATAAGAAACGGACTACACCATTGCATCCGTCTCGAAATTTTGGTCAAGATAGATGCTTGTTTTGTGTAAAACAGACATCGTATGAGGAAGTTATGACGGTTTTAAGTTTGTATACGCGTATAAAAATTATATACATATGCATGAGTCAGAAATGAGTTAGAATTTTATCCAAAACAGTTTGAATTTGAAAAATTCATCAGAGTGGCAAAATTCCCGCTCTAGTGGGCCGACCCCCTAGAGGGGTGTCGACCCATAGGTCGACCCACCTACAGGGTGTCGACCTATGGATCGACCAACCCACAGGGGTGTCGACCTATAGGTTGACCCACCCACAGGGGTGTCGACACTCATAGGGCTGACATAGCACTTGGTTTCAGGGGGTCTGGCAGCTATATATAGGTGTCCTATTCTCTTATTTTCTTCATTGGAAATCGTGGAGGACATATGCTGCTGGAGTGCGAACTGAACCGTTTTCTACAACTACATACTTTGCAAATCAAATTCAGAAATTCAATATCCATTCTATCTCAATTCTCTAAACGTAACGCTGTGAGTTTCTAGATTACTTTTAGGTTTAGATAAATAAAAGTGAATTGTGAAAGATTGTAAATTGGATATGTTGTAAAGCATGATTCTGCGCTAGTATTAAATCCTATACTATTTCATGATATATCTATTCCCTGGATCTAATATAATTATGGTTATTCTATTATGTTGTTTATGTAGATCTTGACTTGTAATTGTATTGTGGTGAATGTAAATCTATGAAATTGGACAGTTGTAACATTGGCTAGATCTTGTTCTCTATGAAATCTGCTTTTCACTTGTCATATTGTGATCAATCTAGATATGTTGTAAACTTGACTTGTGAAGCCATCTTTAAATCTAAACATGTTACCAAGACACCCTAATTATGCTAGATCAAAATAATTAGACACATAAATGGTTATTTTAGATCTCATTGTGCTTGCTGTGACATCGTAGTAATTACCACAGTTACCAATTTATGTCCACCTTGTAATGATGTTAATTACATATCCATTCACCTTGTTATCATGCTAGTTTATGTCTAGATATGTTGAAACTATCACCTTTGTCGTATTCCCTTTTTCATTGTTATGGCTATGCTGCTTTATAGCCTAGATTCCGCCAAAATACCTGTGAATACGTTGGTTAGGAAACGGGGAAAAGGGATCCATAATTGGCATAGTTTATGTAATATTTATGTAAATTGGATATTTAATTCAAATTGGGAAACATAGAAATAATTACCTATAATGACATAGGTAGATTCGGATAAAAATGGAATATTTAGCAATTATAATTAGGAAATGTAATTGCACTTATGACACGAGGTTATGTTGCATTAGTGGTGGAAGGCTGCTCGGACCCGACCGGCATAACTAGCGGCCACTAATGCTGAACCTAATGTGAGAGGTCTAAGTGCGCAAATACGAATAGGGATAAGACACGAGGTTAGGCAAAACTATTGAATAAGACTGCCCGGACCCTACCGTCATATCCAGCATCCACACGTCGTCGGCCTAATATGGGAGGTCAAGCCACTTATAACCATAATTGGACATGGTATTGAATTGGACTACTTAACCTAATTTAATCCATAAGGATTGTAAGATTATGAACTTAAGCTAGGGTTAGGTAAAATTGGATGGGTAACGTGCGGGTTAAGTAAATTAGAGGGGGTGGGTAATATTTACATATTGGCCCACGAACTTAACCCAATAAGGTTATGTAATTAAAGACACCTAGTAGTATACACAACCGGAAGAAAATATAATAAAGTTATATAATTAAATACACCCTTTAGGGTAAGCATAACTGACATAGGGCTATGTAATTAAAGAATCCTAAGGGTATACATAGTCAGTGAAAAACCTAGTGGGGATACACGACAAAGGGGAGAGCTCGTATCATATTGTGTGGGACCCATTTCAGTTAGTAACTCGAAGTTGGTGTCAAATAAAGAACTCCGTACTAGGTGGATAAGGGGCACGCTTACTGATTGATTGTAAGAGATCCAAATGAGACGGATGGTGTGGGCGGCGCAAACCGACCGGGCCATGTGCATGCATGAGTCGGGCAAAGGGGATAAGGCGACCGTGACTTCAGTAGGTATGGTTGTGCACACCTTAATGGTTGCCACTTTAGGAAGTGATACCTCCTACCGTGGAGCCAGCATAGGATATCTACGGGTAGGGAGCCGATCGATTAGGGTAGTGGTTAGGGTACACTCAGACGTATACCCTAAGCCTACCAACTTATAGTGTAAGGGATCATCTCATTTTAGTTATACTAGTAATAGTGCAGCGTAATCACTAGTGAGACACATACATCTTATCTTGCTTACCTTGTCACACATGCCATTTATGTAGTGATCTCTCTTTTATGCACTTTATATGCCTATCATGTTGCTTTTATTTATCTACTAGCTAAAAGTAACTAGACTCGCCAGACTTTATGTCTGACCCTTTTGTTTCTCCTTCTTTCATCCGTTTTCCCCCAAGGTTCTTAGGTAGGAAACACTCAAGCTTAGTCAGGACTCAGATATCATTTTGCTAGGAGCTACTTCTGAAGTATGGCTCAAGTTCTTGTCTCTACTATGGCTTAACTCTTTTAATTGGGGAATTATTTTTTCATATCTTATGTACTCTGATGATGCAAGACAGAAGTTGTTTTATTGTAATGGTTTTTGTGACTTATGGTATTATGGACCACGTCATTATGATTTATGTTTGAAATAAAAATTTAAAAAATCCGCTGCTATCTTACTTATATTTGTTTAGTAATTATTCTGTGTCTGTTTACCTATAATGCTTCACGAAACTTAATGCATTCCGTTAATGAGTGACATTAACGGACGTGGGGTGTCACACTTGGTATCAGAGCAGAAGGTTACCAGACTAGATAAAAGTTTTTAGAAATTATTTTCAAAAAGGTTTAAAAAGAAAGTATTTTCAAAAAGAAAAGTTTGTTTTGAAAAACATTCTCCAAAAAGCCATATGTTGTATCCTTTGGTCCTTTATCTAAATTTCTTCCTTTTCCCTTTTTCAGCATGTCTGGGGAATAAAACATCCCTAATATCCCAGAGAGCGTTACAATGCCCGGATGGTTCCGTAGGTATTTAGAGGCCACGACACCGGCCGAAGGCTAAAGAGACGTTCCTCCCCCAGCAGCACTAGTCATTCCTCCTCCTCCCCCTCCAAGAGCTGACATGTAACACCGCACGTCCATTAATGTCACTCACTAAGGGAATGCATTAACTTCCATGTATTATTATAAGAGTATAGAACAGAATATCATAAGACAGATATATAAATGGTACTTAAGAAAATTCCAACTTTATTCATTGTAGAGGAAAAGCTAAACATGTTTGATTACAACATCAAAACCACATACTAGAGTCAAGTACATAAATATCCATCTTGAACAAAATTATTATCAGAGTACATAAAAGTAGGATCATAATCCCACTCCAAATAGCCATAATGTAAAGGGATAAAGTTGAGCGTTACTCTCAACACTTCCAAGCGCTTCAAGAAGAAAGAAATCCAAGTCAATCTTCAGTGTTTCCTCCTGAGAACCTGGAGGAGAGGAGGACAGAAGTAAAAGAGGCGAAAACAAAAAGGTCAGACATAAAGCCTAGCGAGTCCAACTATTTTTAGCATGAAAATAAGTAAAGCAATATGATAGGAATAAACAGGATGGAAAGTATAACCATGACATAAGGTAAGGCTGGATAACATGATGAATATAAAAGAATGTCTAGTGCGCTTCCCAGATTTCTTACTCAACTTAATTCTCTGCACCACCTACTAGTAATTCTTAACAAAATGATCACAACCCCGCAATTGCTAGCCCTCAGGCGTAACATCTAGTAAGAGGTATCCGCCCCATAAAATCCTTGAAAGCCTACTTGCCCATAATAAATACTAGATGTCCCCACACTACCCCTAGTCGATCGGTTCCCTAACTTGTAGATACCTGTGCTGGTCCCAGCTTAGGGTGTAACACTCCCTAAGTGGCAATCCTCGGTTGCACAGCTTTATACCTACTGATGTACAATGTATAAATCTTCCAATGCCGGGAACACCTTATGCACGCTTAACGAACCCGTTGGAACCTGCACTGCTACACCCTTGCTCTTATTTGACCGCTTATAATCAGCCCAGTAAACATGCACCAACCCTGCCTAGCTCAGGGTTCTCGGTACCTCTAAGTGGGTTACTGTCTGAAAAGGGTCCCTACCGTTACAAGGTTTTTCTCTAGGGTTTATCCTAACCCAACCAATATTAGTTAAGTGTTGTTTATCCGCCCAATTGACTTAACCCCATCCATCTATCAAATCAACATGTATTATTGGCTAAGCTTGCCTTAAACCTATCCACTTTATTCATGTAATATTGGTTAAGTTGTCATCTCACACAGGTTAACTTAACCCCATCCATCTAACATGTTTTAGGTATCATATTCATCTTTGATCAGCATTAATTAGTTATTAATGCACAGACCTCTCACATTATGTCAATGACTTGTGGCTGCTGGATGTGCCGAGCGGTTCCGGGCAGACTTCTCGCACAAGCCAGATTTAACCTCGTGTCTAGGCATCTTTTAATTATGTCTACGACCTCTTACATTAGACTGGACATTTGTGGTTGCTGGTTAGGCCGGTTGGTTCCGGGCAGGCTTCTACCGCAAACGAAGTCTAACCTCGTGTCTCGGCATGCTTATCTTAGCCAATTTATTTATTAGCAGTTTATGCCAATTTCACGTTAACTATGCTAATTACCCAAAATTCCCAATTTCGTATCATGCCCAAAATTTAACATTAATCATGCACAAATCAACTCAACATATATTATGCCATATTTCCCAACATTCCCTAAATTACCGTTCATACGTTCATCTCTACGAGATTTGGCCTAGACTCGAAGGTAGCCTGGCTATAAAAATAAAAAGGGAAGGAGGAAGGGAAGAGATACAGAATATGAATAATAATAACAACAAAATAGGCATAAGGATGAACTGATCATAAAGATATGACAAAACTGATGACAATATCAACATGGGCATATAAGAATCATGAATCTGATATATAAGCTAAGACAGAACTGATGAGATTAGATCTTATTATCATGTTTAATTTCCAACTCCAATTTACAACATGTCAGAATTGCTTTTGAATTATTCAAATCTAAAAATAATCAATGGACTCACTGAGAATGGATTTAGGAAGAGAATAGTTCTGAATTCTGAATTGGATTAGCTAAACCGTTGTTGTAGTATTTGATTCTTGTCTTCTAATTTGAATACTCTAATTCTGATTTGCTTTGAAGAAAAGAAGAGAGGCTAGTTTTAGTATAGGTTAGGGCAGCATGGAGGTGCCATGGATTAGTGTAATGAAATTAGGGTTAGGTTTATGTGTGTTTATATAGATGTATTAGGTGAGTTAGTGCATTTAGATTAGATTAGAGACCATCAGAACCACACAGCTCAAAAGACACATCATCCAGTCAATCCCTAAAGGAGACATCATCAGAGGACTCTCCAGAATTCTGTGCAGATTTGGCCTCGGCATGGGCGCACTTCCCAAGTGCGCCAGTGCATTTTTGGTCTGGCGCACTTTACAAGTGCGCCAATTATCCCAGCCTGTTTTCCGATTTCTCTACCTAACTTCTATCGTCCGTAACTTCTTCATACATTATCCATTTTATGCAAACTCGGACTCTATCTCAAGCAGAATTCCGAGATGAACGCAATGGCATAACCTGTTTCACCTATTTCGTCTTTTAAAAATTAATTATTCTTTAATTATCTCTTATGTCATTTTTTTTAAAGTTACAGGGTGTTACATTCTCCCCTCCTTAAAGGATTTGTCCCCGAAATATTCAAGTTAAGAAGAATGTATCCTACAAACCAATCATCCATCTACTCATCCAACATCCACAAGCATCCATTGTCCTTAAAAGATTTCTAATGCTATACGAACATATGCAAAAGTGTGTGTATATGTTCCTTATCTAATGCAAAGATTAGGCGGTCTACTGATTCAATTGACCTCCTTAATGCAAAACATGATAGTGCCATGTGTCCATTATGTATGCAAAAGGATTCTAATGATACATATAATTTCTATATGAGTGCACAACCATTCATTCAAATGCATCATCCATGTGATAACACATTCAATATAAATCTATTAATTTAAATATGCACACTCATTCATATGCAATATGAAAGTGATTGAGCTGATCTTAGTGCCTAAAGTGTGTGTATATGCATCCACGAGCGATCACTAGCAATCACTTACATCCACTTGCAACCATCAATCATAACAAGTCTCAAACACATGTTTACAACCATAGGGTTTTCTACCTAAAGATTGAAGGTATAATCGAGAGGATACACTAAACGATAGAACAAGTATAAACAAAGCGGTAGAAAAAGGAGAAGTTAAGAACATACCCTCAAAGGAAAGGGTACGATGCACGTATCTTGTATTCAGTCTCCCAAGTTGTGTCTCCTTGATCATCTCCTCTTTGGACTTTAACCAACTTGACCTCTCGGTTGCGTAATTTCTTGACCTCCGATCCAAGGATGCATGTAGGAGCTCGTTCAATCGTGGCATCTCGCTCTACCTCCACTTCAATAAGCATGCTCGGCTCTACTACTTCCGTGGTATCATGTAAGCAATTCCGCAAATGCGACGCATGAAATACATCGTGAACACCACTAAGCTTCTTGGGCAACTCCACTCTGTAGTCCATCTCTCCAATTCTTTCTGTAATAGGGAATGGACCTATGAACCGTGATGCCAATTTTCCTAAAGACCAAAAACGAACTACATTCCTCAATGGTGATACTTTAATAAAGACCATGTCTCCAACATTGAACTCAAGATCGGTCCTTCTCTTACCAGCATATGACATTTGTCGGTCCTGTGTCGTCTTTATACGTCTTCGAATCATGCCTATCTTCTCCCAAGTTTCCCTAACCATATCAGGCCCAAGAAAAATCTTATCCGTATATTCTCACCAACAAGTAGGTGATCGGCAAGGTCGTCCATATAGAGCTTCAAAAGGTGCTATGCCAATACTACTCTGGTAGCTATTGTTGTAGGAAAACTCTACTAATGGAAGATGTTCCTCCCATGTCCCTCCAAAGTCCAATATGCATAACCTCAAAAGATCTTCTAGAATTCAATTCACTCTTTCTGTTTGGCCATCCGTTTGAGGGTGATAAGCGGTACTCAAACATAATTGTGTTCCTACCGCCTATTGCAAGCTCTTCCAAAGCTCACTAGTGAAAATGGGATCTCGATCGCTCACAATACTAGAAGTTATTCCATGCAGACGAACTATATCTCGGAGATAAACAGATGCTAACCATGCCGCTGTTCTTCTACTCTTAACGGGAATGAAATGGGAGCTCTTTATAAGTCTATCTACTGTTACCCAAATCCCTGTATTACCCGTTCTCGACCTCGGCAACCCATCGACGACATCCATGGAAACACTTTCCCATTTCCACTTTGGGACCTCTAAAGGGTGAAGCAAACCACCAGGCATCTTTTTCTCAACCTTGACTTGCTGGCACACTAAGCATCTTGAAATGAACTCAGCCACATCCTTCTTCATTCTGGCCCAAAATTAAACCCGCTTCGTGTACCTATACATCTTGTCTCCACCGGCATGTATGGTCAGCTTAGAACGATGTGCTTCTTCAAGGATTGTCTTTCTCAAACTCTCGTCTCGAGATATGCAAAGTCTTCCATCCCTACGCAACCAACCTTTGTTATCGATAATATACCTACAAAGATGGCTCGAAGACTCCCCTCTGATGAGCTGGTCTACTATCTCTATCAACTGTGGGTCGTCTCGCTGTGCCGCACCTATCTGTCCCAAAAGCGTAGGTCGTACCTCTAATGATGCCAACAAACCGGGTACATAACCGATAGAGGGTCTAAAGTCAAAGGTAGAGATATACTCTAAACTCAGCCGCTCAAGAAACAAAGGACTCAAAGTCAACTTCATTTTACTCAAGGCGTCAGCTACAACTTTACCCTTGCTAGCGGTATATGCAATCTCAAAATCGTAGGATGCTAAGAACTCCATCCACCTCTGCTGCATTAAGTTTAAATCTTTTTGGAAAACAAGTACTTTAGTGACTTATGGTCTGTATACAACTCAAACCTCTCACCATGCAAATAGTGACGCCAAGACTTAAGCGCAAAAACTATGACAGCTAACTTTAAGTCGTGTGTAGGGTAATTCTTCTCATGGGCCTTTAACTGCCTTCCACCATAGCATATCACCCTTCCCTCTTGCATTAAAACTGCGCCAAACTCTACCCCGCAAGCATCAGTATACACTGTGAGCGGTTTACGCCCATCTGGCAAAACTAAAACTGGAGCTGTCGTCAATTCCCTCTTCAAACATTGGAGTCATTGATTAACTTTCTGTAATAGCCCGTCAAACTAAGAAAACTTCTTACTTCTGTTGCATTCCTATGAATCTTCCAATCTTGGATTGCCACCACCTTCGCGGGATCCACAGCTATCCCTTCCTTAGAGACCTAGTGCTTTAAGAACCTCACCTCCTTCCTCCAAAAATGACATTTAGAGAACTTAGCTTTGAGTTGATGTGCTCAAAGGTCTCTAAAACTTCCCTAAGATGTAGGGCATGCTCTTCCTCACTTTAGAGAATATCAAGATATCATCCAGAAAGACTACCACGAACTTGTTGAGAAACTCCCTACTCATCAAATCTACGAAATATGCGAGTGCATTCGTCAAACCAAAAGCCATGATGAGCCATTCAAAGGAACCATCGAGAGGTCTAAATGCAGTCTTTTCTATGCTGTCCTTAGCCACCCTTAGCTGATGAAATCCTATAGCTAAGTCAAACTACGAGAAAACCGAAGCACCAACCAACTGATCGAACAAATCATCTATCCTCAGCAATGGGTGTCTGTTCTTCTTCGTGGGCTTATTCAGTTCCCTATAGTTCATGCACAATCTAAGCGAACCATCAGCCTTCATGGCAAAAACAACTGGACTACCCCCTCCGAGATACTTCTTCTTATGAACCCTTTCTCAAGCAACTCTTTCACTTGTTTACTAAGCTCACTCCTTTTTCTAGGAGCCATTTGGCTTAGAGGTAATGCAACTGGCTTTGTATTGTCCACCAAATATATACAGAAATCTATCTTGCATTTTGGAGGTAAGCCCATAACCTCCTCAAAGACATCTGCATACTCACGGACTACTCGAACAGATTGCAAATCATCAATAGATGTGTCAAGAGATTCTAGGTAGCTAAGCATAAAAGAACCCTTAGGGTCACAAGAAATATCGGGAGTGTTACCCAAACTAGTCAACAGTCTAATTACCCTCCTTTCACAGTCGAGAATGGCACCATACCTTGCTAGCCAATCCATTCCTAGAATCAACCCATAGCCCGTGAAACTAAGCACATATTCATTGCATTTGAATTCAAAGCCATACACATATATTCTCAAATCCCGACATAACATAGAAAGTTGAGCTGTACCCCCAATAGGATTTGGGACAACGAGGGGATCCACTACCATACTAGTATCTAGGTGTAGAGACTCAACAACAGAAGTAGATATAAACAATGTGAAGTGCCAGAATCGAACGAAGAACGTACAAGATGATCGAAAAGGAAAATCAAACTTTTAACAGAAATGTTTCTACCTCTCTCTTGCGTAGCTACCATGAGAGTATGAACCTGCCCTCCAGAAGTAGATCATGTCCTCTGTCCTTGCCCTTGTCCTTGCCCCCTTGGGCAATCTTTAATCATATGTGCTGCCTCACCGCAATGAAAACAACCATGCTTCTTCTTCTTCCTATAGTCCTTAATTACATGGCCGTTATACCACAATAAAGACACTTCCTCTTGTCATGGGGTTTGTTATTCTTTCCACCCTTCTTAAGTTCTACTTTCTTGTTCTGTGATTCTTCCACCTTCACCTTTTACCTTCTTTGTGGATTAAATCCATATCAACAATTTTCTCATCCTTGGGTTGTGCTCCTTAGCCTAAACTCCCTCATTTTCATTTCTACCATCCTTGTGTAACATGTTAACAAGTCTCTCGAAAGCTGCGCCCATCGCATGTAAAACCCGTGAGGCTTGAAAGAAGATTAGTCGCCGGTGAAACTACTGTGGCTACAAATGGAGGTTAAGCAATTATTTCCCCTCCGACATATGCCGTAGTTTTAACATGCTTACGGAACTATGGTGAAAAGATATGACGACCCCAAACCCCGATAAGATGGTGCAAGGGTAATCTTTGAAATATAACACATAAACAGATAACAGCAGAACAAAAATAATTAATACTCCCAATAATGTACAATAGAATACACTGGATAAACATAATCATCAGAGATACATAGTATACAGGATCATACTTAGTACAAAATACAGTTCAGATATACATAAATGTCTATAGCGGAAAAGAAAACATAATATGTACAACAGGAGCTGAACAGCATAAAAAGAGATAAATGATAGAATCCATCTTCAGCTCCAGCTATCCAGAAAGAGCCTACTAAAACCTGAATACAAGGCTGCCCATGTAGAAATAGGGGTACCCGAGTTTGCAAGTGAAACAATCTACGAGTCAGTCATGGGACTGTTATAAGAAATCTACTTAACACACTTTACAATATGGCTAATCACAAGACCACGCCACTTTCGCGGAACGGGTTTACTCCATTGGATTGCCAGTGCTATAAAACAAGTAAATCTTTTAAACATCGCAATGCTTTTTATAAAAATGAAGCCATTATAAGACTCAGTTCCCATGAAATAATGCAACACAAACCAGAGGATAGAGTTTTTCCTTATAATGGCCAAAATATGCTCGATACGAATAAAACAAAAGCATTTGATATTATTACTAGTGTTTATATATTTCAAAAACAATTTCAATCATATGTATCAATCATGGACGGCATTAATGGAAACCGCTATGTGAGCCAAGGCAAAACCGCACGATCTAGCCCATGTCTCCATATATAGATATACAATCAAAACCGCACGATGTCGTAATTGGAAATTGGATTTCCGTCATGAACCAAGGCAAAAGATAGTCCTTACCGAATTCGACACAATCTAGCCCATGTCTCAGGATCAGAACGCATCATGTAATGACCCGCATTGCCGTGGAATAATTAATTTAATTATGTAAATATGGATTTAGAGATTTAAATAGTGGTTTAATTAATTATAGTGAATATTTAATTAATTTAAATAATAGAGTAATAGATTTAATTCAGAAATAATCAAAAATATTGGAAATCACAATATTTTGTGAACTGGGTTGTCCCTTAGATTTAATTCAGCTTAGAGTTGAATTATATTGACGAATATATTCAATCGACGTCAGTTTGAATGTAGAATTATAATATAATTAAAATAGAGCGCGTAACGACGCGGTAGTTCGCTATTTGGCGATTTGAACTTCAACTGGATATACAGGGTTCGTTTTAAATCGGATTTCAGTGAAATAAGAAACGTGTGGAGCTGGTGGAGTATATCTTTCTAGTGGAAGAGAAAAATCGGGATTTCATCGTGTAGATTTTGAGTTACGTCCAAATCAAATTCTCAGAAATGCAGCTCCCTGACCATAACGATTTAATTATATTTTATATAAGGATTTAAATAGAAATCGAACATCGATATAACTCTAACGATGTAATATTGAGTTGTAAATTCATACAGGAATATTCTAAAGCTGTATGGTATTCCACTGTGAATATAGACGATAATATTTATTTCTAAATATTAAATTTAATTTTATTTAAATATATTTATATATTTAAATAGGCTATTTAGAGCTTTAAAAATAACAACTTTTGCAAACGAAGTCGGAATTCGACGAAACTAATTTTGTTGGATCCGCAATGTCAAATATTAGTTAGATACAAAGTTTGGTGATTTTTGGAGTCACTGTGTGGCCGTATGGATTTTTAGAGTGAAAAACATTCAGTATTTTGACAGTTAAAAATACGCTGTGTGAGCATACGATGTCGGAATTCGACGAAACCAGTTTCGTTGGGACCGTAATGTCGAGCTCTAGCTACATGTCTAGTTTGGTGGTTTTTGGGTATCACATGTGACTACAGGAATTTTTAGAGTGCATAAAAAAATAAAAGAAAATATCTAAAATTCAATATGAGGTCAAAACGAAGGCCACATGCTCACTTCTCCAGCCACACAACATTTTCCATCCCCTATAAAATCAAATTATCAGGCTGCCACTTCCTTTTTGGCTGAAAACCCAAACGTTGAAGGATCCTCAATGAAAATTCAAAAGAAATCAAATGATATGGAAATAAAATCCAAGGCTTGTATGATTCGATCCTCATTTACTTGCTCTACGTTTTCCATTCCTTTTTGAGGCGTGCGATTCAGGGTTGGTGTTCGCTGGTTATGAACAGTGTGGTTCTTGGAAGTTAGGGCTGCGATTATTGAGTAATTCATGAAGCTGGAGATGAAATGGTTATCGTAATTGAGTTTACGGGGAGGAGAGGCTTCGGTTGTGGGTTTTTGGGATTAAACCGGAAACAAAAATGTAGATACTTGTAGCATAAAGCTACAGGCGTGGCCGAAGAACGGGATTAGCTGGGGGTGTGAGCTGGGTGTTGATAGGAGGAGATGATGGAAATTTGCTTGAGAAGTTCGGTTATGGGTTTTATTTTGGATTTAAAAAATGAAATGATGAAGAAGAGAGGGTCAAAGATCGGTAATGGTGAGAGGAGAAAAAGTCTCAGGTCGGCATTTGTATTGGGGAAGAAAAGAAATATTGAGTGGGCTGTTTGGTAGGTTGGGCCGGAGTGGTAATTGAGGGGGAACGCCTAACTTTCAATTTAGTTAAGTTTTAAATAAATTTATATAATGTACATATTTGTAAATACGATAACTTGATCATACGATATCAGATTGACGAACCATAAGTTGCGTTGGGATCGTATGGACGGGAGAAACACAATGAGATTGACTGGGAGTGAATCCGAGCTCGTTACAATTTATGGTGAAATAAATTGTCCGACTGAGTCAAATAACGCAAACCGTTATTTAACGGTTAACGCGCCAATGTGAGTAAAACTCACCAACTCTGAACAGTTCTATTTTTCTAACGTATATTTAGAACTGATAAATGATGACTGATTGCTGTGTGTAAACTGTTTAGGTTGAATTGCTTGTGTATTGTTGAAATCATAGATAACGAGATATATATATATATATATATAAATCGTTAATCGAATATTGATTCTGTTTTATCAGAATATTTTATATTTGTGTTGTTTAACATCTGTGATGCAGGGGAACAGGTTAGAGGGGTCCAACTGGACTCCTCAATATTTATGATACTATCTGTTCATATATTGTAATATTTGATGCGATATATAATCTGTTTGATTATGTGTGTTTAAATGATATCGATCATTGTGGTTTGCTATTTTAGATATCATAAGAGACCCTGGGATGTAAATAGAATAAATGAACTTTATAAAATCAACCGATTTTATAAAGGAAATATTTTGAAAATAAAGTATTTATAAAATCATAGGATTTTATAAAGGAGAACATTTATTTAGGAAATAAATAGAAGTATAAAGGAAACATTTATTTAGAAAATAAACAGAAAAAAGGAATATTTATTTAGAAAATAAATAGAAGTATAAAAAGGAAATTGACGAGATATAAAAGAGTTAATCGAAGTTAGTTATTCGAAGTCGAGTTAATCGAATAAGGTTAGTCGAATAGAGTTATCCTAACATAGTTATATAGGATAAGTTACCATTTTGCACGAGTGCTAGCGTAATTCGCAGGGCTGCAGATAGCCTACGGCGGTCGGATGTTTCCTGAGGGAATCAGGCGTAACCATTGTGATCATTGCGATCTAGAGTCAAGTGAATGGAGTTAAATTCAATATTAATTATTCGAATAGGATTTAAACAAATAGAGTTATTCAATTAGAGATTAAAGAAATAGAGTTAAGAAAAATTAGAAACTGACTAGAGATTAGTAAGTTGAATGGTTTTCTGAGTATCGATCTGATGTTGGTTTCGGCCTTCGGGGATTATACTTGGGTAGTCGTTCTCTTACTAGTTTACAGTTAGGGACTAATAGTTGTGGAATGGTAGTGATGCATGAACAAGCTATGGAAATGTTTTCCAGGGTTAATAACGTATATTTTCTAAATATAGAAATGAGGATATATATATATATATATATATATATATATATATATATATGGTTGATGATTGATCGATATAATTTCCACTTGGAAATAATATCGTTGTTTGCACACATGTTTTACTTTGATAGTTAACTCATCGACTATCGAAGTTTTCGACCATTTTAACATTGTTAATATGGAGAGACCGGTTGGATTATTATCCGAAGAACCACTCGGTATTGGCATATGCGTTGCGAATCATATATGCTAAAGATAATTGAAGACGGAGTTATGCAAGGGCTATCCTGTATACAGAATAGTGCCTTCGGTTTGACCCGTCCCAGGATGACCTGTAC
The DNA here is from genome assembly GCA_030737875.1 of Allium sativum. Taxonomy (NCBI): domain Eukaryota; kingdom Viridiplantae; phylum Streptophyta; class Magnoliopsida; order Asparagales; family Amaryllidaceae; genus Allium; species Allium sativum. Next base: position 25,569,081 of record CM060926.1, on the reverse strand, counting down.
GGAAAAATGTCTGACAGAGTATATCTAATAGATCGCGTAGGTTGATCTCTTCAAACATATCCACGTTTGGTGGCGGAGGAATTCGTTTCTCTTAGGTGTATACCCGTGGTATTTTTGGGGAATCAATTTGTGATTTGGCTGGTATGACGATTTAACATTCAAAGTGAATGAAGATGTGACATGTAAAAGATAAGCGTAGCATCTAGCCTCACATCCGGTAAATGACAGAAATCGGGCAGGCAGCATGGCTAAGTCGGTCGCTCCGAAGTAGGGTGCACAATCACCTATCTAGAAAATATTCATTTGCTTCTTTAATCTATCAATGTTGTCCCATATATATATATATATATATATATATATATATATATATATATATATATATATATATACGGGAAATGGTTGCTGATCCCAACCGTTGGTGATATACATTCGATACACTCAAGCGAAATGAGTGGTCGGTTTTGTGTGATTGAGTTGCAAGATGTTCTTGTTGAACTCCAGTGTATCGTTCCTAGAGTACACTGATCGGAAGGTGGTTCCATACCTTGTCATAGTTGGAAATCCATTACCCAATAGGTGCTTGCGGTTTTGATTGTATACTATATATGTAGAACGTGAGATGAAAGCGTTTCTGCTAGATGATTAATATATTGTGGTTGATAGATATTATTATAATATCAAAAGGTTTTTGATATAAAGATATTTGGATTCTCATAAGGGAAAAACCCGTTCCGTTATACGTCGTGGTCTTATGAGATATCGTTTACTTGTTCAATTTTTTTAAACTGTTTTACTCATACCAGTCCCATGACTGACCCGGAGTTTATTTTGTTGTTTTCCCTAAACTCTTGGGTGCCCAATTTTTTATGGGCTGTCAAGTAGTCAGGAATTTACAGATATACTAGAAGAGCTTGGAGCAGGAGGCTTCAGGATTATATAGCTATAGTTATTCCCGCTGTGTTGTAAGTGTGTACTCTGATAATGTTATTGTAAACATATACTGATTTTATTTCAAGGATATGTTATCTATTATATGTTGTTCATTCCGCTGTGAGATTCGTATTACTCTGATATTGTATTCTTCTTCTTCTTCCATTCTAAGTTTCTATCTTACCTATCCTCACCCTCTATCTTCTTTCTATTAATTTCTTGAATTTCCAGCGCAATTTGGTTGGACTTGTGTTATTTGGTCAGCTCAAATTGGTCCGGATTTTCGGGTCATTACAGTTGGTATCAGAGCTTAAGGTTAAGTATTACCTTGGCTCTGTGGCGTGACTCAGTAAAGATAGGGTTAGTAATACCCTAGATTGAGTTTGAGTGTATATATACGAGTGCGTATTGGCATTTGATATAAAAACGGTTTTATACTGTAGAGATTCATTGGTTGAGTTGTTTATGAATTCTGGTAGATCAGTTTGATCCACTGTATCGGTAGGGGTTTATAAACACTTGAATACGATGGACCGAGGCAATATGGATATGTGATATATTATCATATATAGGTTGTGATTATAATCGAGTAAGATTATAACATGTGAAATGGTTAAATATAACCAATCAGATTTCATATAAGTGAAAAATGTGAAATCAGATTAGTTAAATCTAAATTTAAATCAGAATTAATTGGAATTAAAATCCCAGAAATTGGAAAAGTGTTGTAGATGAATCTGGATTAAGTATATGAGAATTTTAAGATCCTGGGAGATTTTAAATTTGTTTACAACATTGTAAAAGGATATTTGGAATTGATTTCAAGGTGGAAATGTTTAAAAATGGGTTTTGAAAGTGCTATAGTGTTTAACTCACTGCGGTTGCTGGAAAATAGATTCCGATGTTGATCATGACATCATCGATGTTCGTTTTCGAGTATGTAATTGACAGATTACTACCAAAGAGATTGTTTTTAATTTCTTTTAGAAAAACAAGTTGTTTTGATATTCCAAATTGAATATTTTGATTTTTGGAAAAGGTTAAGTTGTTTAAAAACTTCCAGAAATAAAGGTTGTTTGAATTTAAACAAATTAAAGTAGGATTTGTAAAGGCCAATAGAATTGAGATTGAATTAAAAGCCAGTTAAGTAAAAATCATATTGAAATAGATTGGTGTCAAGTAGATTAGACTTGATTAGAGATAATCTGGGATTATATTGGGCTGGTAAGTAAAGAATTTATAATTGTAATGGCATCGATTTGAAATTGAATTCGACTTAGGTATAAGTGAATGGTTGGATTTGTGGGTAAAAACAGATTTGGAATTTGGTTAGGATAACATTGGTATATGCTGAATTAACAGCAGATGGAAGTGATAAAGTTGATATGCTCGACAAAAAGGTACAAGTTTATATTTGGTATAAGCATGAGATTTATGAGCCGAATTGGCAAGCCGCTTGGCTGTTTGATTTTCTTTTGGGTTGGAGAAGGCCTAGAGAGGCGAGTTGTGGTTTTACCGATACGGCTGTACAAAGGAGGTTATGGCGAAATTTACCGAAAATTTAAAGTGTTAGAAAATTTTCAGAATTTTTTAAAATTTTAGTTAGTCGGAATGAATAAATATTTTAGTCGATATTAATTAGTTCAGTTGAAATCAGAAATAAGGGGTAAACAAATCTTAGGAATTCAAATAGATAGGGTCGTCCTCTACCTTAGCAATTTCGAGGACGAAATTATTTTAAGTGGGGAAGATTATAATGACCCGCATTGTTAGCCGTGGAATAATTAATTAATTTAATTATGTAAATAAGGATTTAGAGATTTAAATAGTGGTTTAATTAATTATAGTGAATATTTAATTAATTTAAATAATAGAGTAATAGATTTAATTCAGAATTAATCAAAAATATTGGAAATCACAATATTTTGTGAACTGGGTCATCCCTTAGATTTAATTCAGCTTAGAGTTGAATTATATTGACGAATATATTCAATCGATGTCAGTTTGAACGTAGAATTATAATATAATTAAAATAGAGCGCGTAACGACGCGGTAGTTCGTTATTTGGCGATTTGAACTTCAACTGGATATACAGGGTTCGTTTTAAATCGGATTTCTGTGAAACAAGAAACGTGTGGAGCTGGTGGAGTATATCTTTCTAGTGGAAGAGAAAATTCGGGATTTCATCGTGTAGATTTTGAGTTACATCCAAATCAAATTCTCAGAAATGCAGCGCCCCGACTATAACGATTTAATTATATTTTATATAAGGATTTAAATAGAAATCGAATATCGATATAACTCTAACGATGTAATATCGAGTTGTAAATTCATACAGGAATATTCTGAAGCTGTATGGTATTCCACTGTGAATATAGACGATAATATTTATTTTTAGATATTAAATTTAATTTTATTTAAATATATTTATATATTTAAATAGGCTATTTAGAGCTTTAAAAATAACCACTTTTGCAAACGAAGTCGGAATTCGACGAAACTAATTTTGTTGGATCCGCAATGTCAAATAGTTGTTAGATTCCAAGTTTGGTGATTTTTAGAGTCATTGTGTGGCCGTACGGATTTTTAGAGTGAAAAACTGTCAGTATTTTGACAGTTAAAAATACGCTGTGTGAGCATACAAAGTCGGAATTCGACGAAACCAGTTTCATTGGGACCGTAATGTCGAGCTCTAACTACATGTCCAGTTTGGTGGTTTTTGGGTATCACATGTGATTACAGGAATTTTTAGAGTGCATAAACAAATAAAAGAAAATATCCAAAATTCAATATGAGGTCAAAACGAAGGCCACATGCTCACTTCTCCAGCCACACAACATTTTCCATCCCCTATAAAATCAAATTATCAGGCCGTCGCTTCCTTTTTGGCTGAAAAACCCAAACGTTGAAGGATCCTCAATGAAAATTTATAAGAAATCAAATGATACAGAAATAAAATCCAAGACTTGTATGATTCGATCCTCATTTACTTGCTCTACGTTTTCCATTCCTTTTTGAGGCGTGCGATTCAGGGTTGGTGTTCGCTAGTTATGAACAGCGTGGTTATTGGAAGTTAGGGCTGCGATTATTGAGTAATTCATGAAGCTGGAGATGAAATGGTTATCGTAATTGAGTTTATGGGGAGGAGAGGCTTCGGTTGTGGGTTTTTGGGATTAAACCGGAAACAAAAATGTCGATACCTATAGCATAAAGCTACAGGCATGGCCGAATAACGGGATTAGTAGGGAGGTGCGAGATGGGTGTTGATAGGAGGAGATGATGGAGATTTGCTTGAGAAGTTCGGTTATGGGTTTTATTTGGGATTTAACAAATGAAATGATGAAGAAGGGAGGGTCAAAGATCGGTAATTGTGAGAGGAGCAAAAGTCTGAGGTCGGCATGTGTATTGTGGAAGAAAAAGAAATATCCGGTGGGCTGTTAGGTAGGTTGGGCCGGAGAAGTAATTAAGGGGGAAAGCCCAACTTTTAATTTAGTTAAGTTTTAAATAAATTTATATAATGTACAAATTTGTAAACACGATAACTTGATCATACGATATCAGATTGACGAACCGTAAGTTGCGTTGGGATCGTATGGACGGGAGCAACATAATGAGACTGACTGGGAGTGAATCCGAGCTGGTTACAATTTATGGTGAAATAAATTGTCCGACTGAGTCAAATAACGCAAATCGTTATTTAACGGTTAACGCTCCAATGTGAGTAAAACTCACCAACTCTGAACAGTTCTAATTTTCTAACGTATATTTAGAACTGATAAATGATGACTGATTGTTGTGTGTTAACTATTTTGGTTGAATTGTTTTTGTATTTACTGAAATCATAGATAACGCTATATATATATATATATATATATATATATATATAAATCATTAATCAAATATTGATTCTGTTTTATCGGAATATTTTATATATGTGTTGTTTAACATCTGTGATGCAGGGGAACAGGTTGGAGGGATCCAACTGGACTCCTCAATATTTATGATACTGTCTGTTCATATATTGTAATATATGATGTGATATATAATCTGTTTGATTATGTGTGTTTAAATGATATCGATCATTGTGGTTTGATATTTTAAATATCATAAGAGACCCTGGGATGTAAATAGAATAAAGGAACTTTATAAAATCAACCGATTTATAAAGGAAATATTTTGAAAATAAAGTATTTATAAAATCATAGGATTTTATAAAGGAGAACATTTATTTAGGAAATAAATAGAAGTATAAAGGAAACATTTATTTAGAAAATAAACAAAAAAAGGAATATTTATTTAGAAAATAAATAGAAGTATAAAAAGGAAATTGACGAGATATAAAAGAGTTAATCGAAGTTAGTTATTCGAAGTCGAGTTAATCGAATAAGGTTAGTCGAATAGAGTTATCCTAACATAGTTATATAGGATAAGTTACCATTTTGCACGACTGCTAGCGTAATTCGCAGGGCTGCAGATAGCCTACGGCGGTCGGATGTTTCCTGAGGGAATCAGGCGTAACCATTGTGATCGTTGCGATCTAGAGTCAAGTGAATGGAGTTAAATTCAATATTAGTTATTCGAATAGGATTTAAACAAGTAGAGTTATTCAATTAGAGATTAAAGAAATAGAGTTAAGCAAAATTAGGAACTGACTAGAGATTAGTAAGTTGAATGGTTTTCTGAGTATAGATCTGATGTTGGTTTCGGCCTTCGGGATTTATACTCGGGTAGTCGTTCTCTTACTAGTTTACAGTTAGGGACTAATAGTTGTGGAATGGTAGTGATGCGTGAACAAGATATGGAAATGTTTTCAAGGGTTAATAACATATATTTTCTAAATATAGAAATGAGGGGATATATATATATGGTTGATGATTGATCGATATAATTTCCACTTGGAAATAATATCATTGTTTGCACACGTGTTTTTCTTTGATAGTTAACTCATCGACTATCGAAGTTTTCGACCATTTTAACGTTGTTAATATGGAGAGACCGGTTGGATTATTATCCGAAGAACCACTCTGTATTGCCATAAGCGTTGCGAATCATATATGCCAAAGATAATTGAAGACAGAGTTATGCAAGGGCTATCCTGTTTACAGAATAGTGCCTTCGGTTTGTCTAGTCCCAGGACGACCTGTATGGAAGAATGTCTGACAAAGTATATCTGATAGAACGCGTAAATAGATATCTACAAACGTATCCACGTTTGGTTGCGGAGGAATTCGTTTTTCTTAGTTGTATACCCGTGGTATTTTTGGGGGAATCAATTTGTGATTTGGTAGGTATAACGATGTGACATTCAATGTGAATGAAGATGTGACATGTAAAATGTAACGATCCAGAATTTTAACCAAATTAAAATTGGAATTTTTATTACTTAATTTGAATTTGACATAAATATATATGGTTAAGAATATTTAATAATTTTGATAAGCTATATGATAAGTTTTACTTGAATTATAAATGAGAATGATTATTAATAATTTTGGATTTACTGATAATATTCATCGTTCGATCGGATTTGTCAAATTATAACGCGAATTAGTAGCATTAGAATTAAGTGTTGCCCTTAGTTTTCATAGCATTTAAGGGAAAATGCTACCAAAAGTTCACCTTCTCTTCTTAAGACAAGTGTATGGACACTTGTAATTTTGCATGTAAGCTTTCATGCATGCCTTCCATGTGCCCCCTTATGTGTCATCACCTCCTTAACTCTCTATTCCTATATAAGGAGACCTTTTCTCCATTTTCTTACCATTCCATTCCATTTCCACCTTTCCACCTTCTTCTTAAAGCTTATGGCCATGGTTTCCATGGCATAAGTCTTCCTCTTTTCCACCACCACCTTGCCAAAGTTCGTCATTCTCCTCCTCCTCCTACTTCCCTTATAAAGAGAGAGAGAGAGAGAGACTAATATATATTATATTATATTATATATATTTTGGTGAAGAAGACGTTGCATCAAAATACCGTCCGACGATTCGCTCAACTAGGCTCGCCTACCGTGAAGATTTGGAAAGTTGTTTGGTGAGATCTCTTTAACCACGATTTATATAGTAGTAAGACTAAATTAAATATAGTGATGAATTATTATTGGTTAATGATGATTGATATTTGTTGTGATGGATGATGGGTGCGAAGTTTAGAACACACACTATTAAGCGTTAATGTTTTAACGCTTGTGCACAATTATGATTTATTGAACCAAGTTGATGATGGTTGCTATGGATGTTTAAATGGCTGTTGATGTTGTTTTGCACACACTATGACACAACAATTATGGTATCACATTGGTGATCGAAAAATCTCCTTCATAATTAAAAGCAATATCATTATTGAAATTGAAGGTTAATAATTGGAAAAGACCATATGTATGAATTCATATATATTGTTAAAGTCCTTTAGATACCGAAACATTCTAGGATGACAGAGAGGATAGTGTCTAGGCTTGGGTTTGGAAATAAAGTTTCCTGCTCTCACTGGCTATCCCTAACTGGTCCGACGAATGGGATGGTTAATTTGAAGTTATTTGAATTTAGAAATGAATTGGAATTTATGAAAGTTGAATTTTAGATCCAAAATAATTTGGAAAGTAAATTTAAATGATTTTAAAAGTGTTATATAAGAATATAATGGTTCTCTAAGATATTTTGAAGTATCGTAGTATAATGGTTATTATGGTCAAAATAGAGCTTGTCGCATAACGACAATTTACGTATTTAGATGCAAACTATAAACGCCTATAACTTTTGCAATCTAAATCGGATTTCCATGAAACGAAAAACATTTGATTTATATTAACAAGAACTTTCAAATGAGTGAAAGCTAATTTTTAATTCGAGTTATAATTTTGAAGTTATGTTTGAAACCATTTTGGAAAAGATCGATGTAAGAACAATTGTTGACCATAACTATAAACAACTATTTTTAAATGTTTAAAAAATACGGAAAATTTTTGTAAAATCATAATAAATTATGTAAAAGTGTTTTAAATTGTAAATTTTAAGTTTTGGCTAAGATAAACGATGTTGTTATCAAAGTAGTTAAAATAATTGATTTGTAACACTTTTGTAACACTTTTGAAGCACTATTGTAACGCTTTCTTTGAAAACAACGTATTTTGAAGTATTTAACCCGTGGAATGTTTTCCCAACTATAAGTAATCATTTGCAAATGATTTGTTGAATGTTTTCAAAGGTTTAAAAATATTGAAAATAATTTATTTGTAATTTAAATTGATTTATTTAATAATTAAATGTGTTTTTCAATTTTAAATAATTGGATATGGTTGGAGATAAATCTTCGGATGGTTGATATTAATTCGATAGATGATGATTCTTACTATTTGAGGAATTTAAAAGGTAGTTCCCCATTATTCCTCTTATAGTGTGAGTTGGATATCGAGATTAATATTGAGTATAAGTTGATGGTATTTCTATCCAGATCTAATGTCAAAGAGTTGGATAAATCTTTAAATTAAGATACGAGTTTCCTAAGTTGACTGGGATAAGTTGGATAGAAATAATCTTCAGATATTTGATATGAAATTCTGTGGTGTAAATGTTTACTATTTGAGGAATTTGGAAGATATTATTATATCGTTATTCCACTTATAGTATTCGTTGATTATGAGAATTGATATCAAGTATAAGTAGATACAATTTCTGTGTAACTTATGTTCAATATCAATTGATTTGGGTTTTGTCGTGAATCATACCTTCAATAATATCATTCTTGAAACCCCATGAGATTGAGTTATGGAAATTCATATCGTAATTTGAGGATTTGATAAGATCTTTGATTTGAGGAAATTAAAAGTGAAGAATTGGAAAGAAATTATAATCTTTTAGTTAAGACTAAAAAAAAATGGAATGCTGGAAAATCAATATAATTGGAACATAGGGTTGAAAGTGGAATAAGGATTTTTAGAGGAAACTGGATTTTGATAATGAGTTATCAAACGGAAAATTAATTAAGAATTTAAGGCTAAATCATCTTTGATTTAAGGGATGTGTTTTAAAAGAGAAAGGTTAAACATGGATTTTGTAATAATTTGAGAATGGGTTTGAAGAAGTTTAATTTGACAAAATCCAAGACGGAAGGAGATTGGTAGAAAGCCTGTGTGTTCTATAATTGTGTTTTTTTAAATTGCGCCTATTATTTGGAAAGACCGGGATCAGATGTATGTCTGAAACCATTCCAAGTAATAATACGACGTTGTGGAGCAATTGAAGACATTGGAGACAACATTGAAGACCAGGCCCCTTCATGTCGTAAGGACGACTTGCTGAATGTCTCGAATGGGTCGCTCCCATTTGCAGATGGATTTTATATCAGTTAAGTGGAAAGAAGCCCGAACGTATGTGAAGGAATTCTGGATTGTGGCTTCGTTCAGACCTAGAACGGACTCGTATGGATTGTGTGTCTGACATTGTAATTAACTGCGTAGCACTGTTTTATCAATATATATCTGTTTGGTGGCGGAGAATTACTCTCTTGCTTAACACCCTTCTCTAAGACGTACGATCTTAGAGGTTATATATTGGAATTCAGTGATGCGCTGTTAATGGATAATGAGGCATACTTAAGATATGTGGTGAGCTATAGATGATCAAAGCGTGGCTTGTTTAAGCGTAGCTTTGTGTATCGTGACCTCGACAAGCCTCACAACCCGGTGAATGGCCAAAACAGGAAGAAATGCGGCAAGTTTATAGGGTGTTGTCTCCTTCTAGATAAAAGGTGTACTATGGTATGGAGCCCAGGTATTAACCTATGTGGTAAAAGCATCTACTTTTGTGGTTGTTGTTGGGGCACGCTCGGAAAGGTCGGTCACGACCGGGAGATGGCATACTCAGGCGTACTCCAAGTTACCCAGTTATGGGGTAACCCGGCCTTGTGTTGGCATGAGGAGCATTAGTTGATCCTCGGGCATCCCTCTAGAGGTGTTCAAAATTCGGTTCGGAAGGAAGTTCCTTTGCCTGGTCATTGTTGGAAACCCAATCTCCGCTACGAGCCTGTACTGTTTTAGTTGTATACCATACGTCAGTATAGCATATGGTATCTATGCTGGCTAAGATAGATACATTTACTTTCGAAATGATTTTTCACACTATATTATAGTATTGGAAGAGAATTTTCATGTATCAAGCATTTTTGACTATCATAAGGAGAAACCTCGCCCGTGTGTGCGTTTACATTGTGTGTGTGCCGCGAGACCTTATGGTTGTTTCATTTTTCCAAAGTCATTACGAATTTCTATGCACAAGAATTCATATGGAGTAAACTCGCATTAGCGGCGTGGTCCGTTGAATTACCCAACTTTAAAATGAATCTTAAATAGTCACTGTTTTGAGTTCTCACACCAGTCCCATGACTGACCTGAAGTTTATTGTTCCCTCACCTAAACTCTGGGTGCCCATAATTTTTACACGGGCAGCCTAGTAGTTTGGGTCACAGATTTAGCCTTGGAGTTGGTTGGAGTAGGATTCTGGTTTTAGCTGAAGCTATTATGACTTGGAGCATTCACATTCTTCCGCTGAGTTAGTATCTTTTCCGCTGTGTAATCGATGTACTCTGATGTATCTCTTGTAACTCTGATGTAATATTATTGTAATGATAATGGAAAAGTTCTTTTTATTTTATGCAAATGTGTAAGTACCCCTAACCATCCGTCTTTTTGAACGGTTTAAGTTGGTTTAATTACCGGCGAAAACGAGAAAAAAGCCGGGTTGTTATAACGTGGTTTCAGAGATTTGGTTTATACGAAGCAATGGAGTACGACACATTTGAACAAATGGAAAGACTCATCAGAGTTATATATATCTCAATAGAGATAGGGTTAGTAATGCCCTAGAATGAGATTTTGGAGTATTATATTTGAGAGAGCATATTTGAAAATATGAAATGAGTTTTGAAAAGTTTTAATTTTAGAAACAGACATATTTTGGAAATATGTAGTTAATTATAACCTGGATACTTAATCAAATGATTAAGATTACATTTTGTGATTATAATTACACATAAAATACTTCTTATGGCATGGTAATTAAGCCCCTTCAACTGATTAGGAAAACGATCCGAGTACAAATGCCTTTTGGATTTAATTTCACTATTGGGGATTTCGAAATATCGTTAAACTTGGGTCAAATTTGTTAAGGTAACTAATCAATATGGTTAGAAATTAAAAAAAATAGAATTTAAGTATTGTATTTGATGCTGAGGTTGGACTATCGCGTATAAGAAGATTTTGAATATACGCCTAGTTAACGTATATACGAAGTCTTAAGTATACTAGATAGATATAAATTCACACTCTAGTCGCTTGAAGATGATTCTGTTGGTGACTGCAGCATCTTCACTATGTATTTTTGAGTTTTGAAAATGGGATGACTATATGAATCCAATTAAAACATCAATATATATATATTTAAACCAATTTAGATAAGTGTTTGAAAATATTTGGTAAATTGATGAGAATTAGAATAAGTAAGCGAGATCTTGAAAATTTGATAAGTTGTAAGAATTATATTAGGTAAACCTGTAATAAGGATAAGCCAGTAAATTAAGTACAGAGTATATGAGAAAGTGTATTTGTGATATATAAAAAAAGGTTTTGGAAAGATATATAGTTTGGAAACTCAAATCAATATTTTGAGCAAGAATTGGAAATAACCTTGAAATTAATTTTTGGAATTGATTTTGAAAGAATATATTTTCAATATAAAGGAAAAAGGGTCTTTGAAAATATTTGGAATTCAAAACTTGAGCACGACATCTTGTGATTGGAATTTCTTAGTTGATTAAAAGACGTTTATGTGAAGTTGTAAATTTACATAAGCAATCCAATTAGTTCGGGAAATGATTTAAAGGCTAAGTTGGAATGAATCAATTAGAATATTTATAATTATTCCTCCCCAACAAATTAAATTTGAAATGTAAATATTGACAATTCAATATGACGATAAGATATTTGATGATATTTTGGTTGAGGACTACATTGGTTAAAGCTTTTTTTTCTAAAGTTTGAAGGAAATAAGTTTTGTAATCTTGAAGTTAGAATAATTAATGAGGATAGCCGAACTTAAATAAGGAAAAAAAAAATCTGGACTTATCGGCAATTTTGGACAGTCGATAAGTTCTAAAGTATATTGTGACAACAAGAGGAATTATTTAAGTAGGCACGAATATCTTATGAATTAAGTTTCACAAATTGATTAAAGGATATTTGGCAAGCGGGTGTAGTAAGAAAAAATTACCTCAACTGAAACATTTAGATAAGTTGAGTTTTGAGGATCGAGTTTTACGTAAAGAATAAAAGTAAGTTTGGCAAATTAAAAGGAAATAAGTCCCAGAACCATTGTATTTGCAAGATAAGATCAAAGAGAATAATTTATACCTCTAAATTTTTTTTGGAAAGCAGTAAATGGTTGAGTATAAGTAATTGGCCTAGTAAGCGATGAATCGAATATAATAGGTAACTAGAGGTTATCGTAGGAGGACATGTAGTTATGGTTTTCCGTTAATACATGTAAGAACATGAAGCTTTGGTATAAAGAATTTTAATCTTGAATTTGTCGAATGAGTAGTTACGATTCCCTTTCCTTTTCGAGGACGAAAAGTTTTAAGGGGGGGTGAATGTAACGATCCAGAATTTTAACCAAATTAAAATTGGAATTTTTATTACTTAATTTGAATTTGACATAAATATATATGGTTAAGAATATTTAATAATTTTGATAAGCTATATGATAAGTTTTACTTGAATTATAAATGAGAATGATTATTAATAATTTTGGATTTATTGATACTATTCGTCGTTCGATCGGATTTGTCAAATTATAACGCGAATTAGTAGCATTAAAATTAAGTGTTGCCCTTAGTTTTCGTAGCATTTAAGGGAAAATGCTACCAAAAGTTCACCTTCTCTTCTTAAGACAAGTGTATGGACACTTGTAATTTTGCATGTAAGCTTTCATGCATGCCTTCCATATGCCCCCTTATGTGTCATCACCTCCTTAACTCTCTATTCCTATATAAGGAGACCTTTTCTCCATTTTCTTACCATTCCATTCCATTTCCACCTTTCCACCTTCTTCTTAAAGCTTATGGCAATGGTTTCCATGGCATAAGTCTTCCTCTTTTCCACCACCACCTTGCCAAAGTTCGTCATTCTCCTCCTCCTCCTCCTTCCCTTATAAAGAGAGAGAGAGAGAGATTAATATATATTATATTATATATATTTTGGTGAAGAAGACGTTGCGTCGAAATACCGTCCGACGATTCGCTCAACTAGGCTCGCCTACCGTGAAGATTTGGAAAGCTGTTTGGTGAGATCTCTTTAACCACGATTTATATAGTAGTAAGACTAATTTAAATATAATGATGAATTATTATTGGTTAATGATGATTGATATTTGTTGTGATGGATGATGGGTGCGAAGTTTAGAGCACACACTATTAAGCGTTAGTGTTATAACGCTTGTGCACAATTATGATTTATTGAACCAAGTTGATGATGGTTGCTATGGATGTCTAAATTGCTGTTGATGTTGTTTTGCACACACTATGACACAACAATTATGGTATAACATTGGTGATCGAAAAATCTCCTTCATAATTAAAAGCAATATCATGATTGAAATTGAAGGTTAATAATTGGAAAAGACCATATGTATGAATTCATATATATTGTTAAAGTCCTTTAGATACCAGAACATTCTAGGATGACAGAGAGGATAGTGTCTAGGCTTGGGTTTGGAAATAAAGTTTCCTGCTCTCCCTGGCTATCCCTAACTGGTCCGACGAATGGGATGGTTAATTTGAAGTTATTTGAATTTAGAAATGAATTGGAATTTATGAAAGTTAAATTTTAGATCCAAAATAATTTAGAAAGTAAATTTAAATGATTTTAAAAGTGTTATATAAGAATATAATGGTTTTCTAAGATATTTTGAAGTATCGTAGTATAATGGTTATTATGGTCAAAATAGAGCTTGTCGCATAACGACAATTTACGTATTTAGATGCAAACTTTAAACGCTTATAACTTTTGCAATCTAAATCGGATTTCCATAAAATGAAAAACATTTGATTTATATTAACAAGAACTTTCGAATGAGTGAAAGAAGATTTTTAATTCGAGTTATAATTTTGAATTTATGTTTGAAACCATTTTGGAAAAGATCGATGTAAGAACAATTGTTGACCATAACTATAAACAACTATTTTTAAATGTTTTAAAAATATGTAAAAAATTTGTAAAATCATAATAAATTACTTAAAAGTGTTTTGAATTGTAAATTTTAAGTTTTGGCTAAGATAAACGATGTTGTTATCAAAGTAGTTAAGATAACTGATATGTAACGCTTTTGTAACACTTTTGAAGCACTATTGTAACGCTTTCTTTGAAAACAACGTATTTTGAAGTATTTAACCCGTGGAATGTTTTCCCAACTATAAGTAATCATTTGCAAATGATTTGTTGAATGTTTTCAAAGGTTTAAAAATATTGAAAATAATTTATTTGTAATTTAAATTGATTTATTTAATAATTAAATGTGTTTTTCAATTTTAAATAATTGGATATGGTTGGAGATAAATCTTCGGATGGTTGATATTAATTCGATAGATGATGATTCTTACTATTTGAGGAATTTAAAAGGTAGTTCACCATTATTCCTCTTATAGTGTGAGTTGGATATCGAGATTAATATTGAGTATAAGTTGATGGTATTTCTATCCAGATCTAATGTCAAAGAGTTGGATAAATCTTTAAATTAAGATACGAGTTTCCTAAGTTGACTGGGATAAGTTGGATAGAAATAATCTTCAGATATTTGATATGAAATTCTGTGGTGTAAATGTTTACTATTTGAGGAATTTGGAAGATATTATTATATCGTTATTCCACTTATAGTATTCGTTGATTATGAGAATTGATATCAAGTATAAGTAGATACAATTTCTGTGTAACTTATGTTCAATATCAATTGATTTGGGTTTTGTCGTGAATCATACCTTCAATAATATCATTCTTGAAACCCCATGAGATTGAGTTTTCGAAATTCATATCGTAATTTGAGAATTTGATCAGATCTTTGATTTGAGGAAATTAAAAGTGAGGAATTGGAAAGAAAGTATAATCTTTTAGTTAAGATTAAAAAAAAATTGAATGCTGGAAAATCAATATAATTGGAACATAGAGTTGAAAGTGGAATAAGGATTTTCAGAGGAAACTGGATTTTGATAATGAGTTATCAAACGGAAAATTAATTAAGACTTTAAGGTTAAATCATCTTTGATTTAAGGGATGTGTTTTAAAAGAGAAAGGTTAAACATGGATTTTGTAATAATTTGAGAATGGGTTTGAAGAAGTTTAATTTTGACAAAATCCAAGATGGAAGGAGATTGGTAGAAAGCCTGTGTGTTCTATAATTGTGTTTTTTTTAAATTGCGCCTATTATTTGGAAAGACCGGGATCAGATGTATGTCTGAAACCATTCCAGGTAATAATACGACGTTGTGGAGCAATTGAAGACATTGGAGACGACATTGAAGACCGGGACCCTTCATGTCGTAAGGACGACTTGCTGAATGTCTCGAATGGGTCGCTCCCATTTGTAGATGGATTTTATATCAGTTAAGTGGCAAGAAGCCCGAACGTATGTGAAGGAATTCCGGATTGTGGCTTCGTTCAGACCTAGAACGGACTCGTATGGATTGTGTGTCTGACATTGTAATTAATTGCGTAGCACTGTTTTATCAATATATATCTGTTTGGTGGTGGAGAATTACTCTCTTGCTTAACATCCTTCTCTAAGACGTACGAGCTTAGAGGTTATATATTGGAATTCAGTGATGCGTTGTTAATGGATAATGTGGCATACTTAAGATATGTGGTGAGCTATAGATGATCAAAGCATGGCTTGTTTAAGCGTAGCTTTGTGTGTCGTGACCTCGACAAGCCTCACAACCCGGTGAATGGCCAAAACAGGAAGAAATGCGACAAGGTTATGGGGTGTTGTCTCCTTCTAGATAAAAGGTGTACTATGGTATGGAGCCCAGGTATTAACCTATGTTGTAAAAGCATCTACTTTTGTGGTTGTTGTTGGGGCGCGCTCGGAAAGGTCGGTCACGACCGGGAGATGGCATACTCAGGCGTACTCTAAGTTACCCAGTTAAGGGGTAACCCGGCGTTGTGTTGGCATGAGGAGCATTAGTTGATCCTCGGGCATCCCTCTAGAGGTGTTCAAAATTCGGTTCGGAAGGAAGTTCCTTTGCCTGGTCATTGTCGGAAACCCAATCTCTGCTATAAGCCTGTACGGTTTTAGTTGTATACCATATGTCAGTATAGTATACGGTACCTATGCTGGCTAAGATTGATACATTTACTTTCGAAATAATTTTTCACACTATATTATAGTATTGGAAGAGGATTTTCACGTATCAAGCATTTTTGACAATCATAAGGAGAAACCTCGCCCATGTGTGCGTTTACATTGTGTGTGTGCCGCGAGACCTTATGGTTGTTTCATTTTTCAAAAGTCATTGCAAATTTCTATGCACGGGAATTCATATGGAGTAAACACATTTCGCATTAGCGGCGTGGTCCGCTGAATTACCCAACTTTAAAATGAATCTTAAATAGTGACTGTTTTGAGTTCCCGCACCAGTCCCACGACTGACCTGGAGTTTATTGTTCCCTCACCTAAACTCTGGGTGCTCATAATTTTTACACGGGCAGCCTTGTAGTTTGGTTCACAGATTTAGCGTTGGAGTTGGTTGGAGCAGGATTCTGGTTTTAGCTGAAGCTATTATGACTTGGAGCATTCGCATTCTTCCGCTGAGTTAGTATCTTTTCCGCTGTGTAATCGATGTACTCTGATGTATCTCTTGTAACTCTGATGTAATATTATTGTAACGATAATGGAAAAGTTCTTTTTATTTTGTGCAAATGTGAAAGTACCCCTAACAATCCGTCTTTATGAACGGTTTAAGTTGGTTTAATTACCGGCGAAAATCGAGAAAAAAGCCGGGTCGTTACATAAAAGATAAGCGTAGCCTCTAGCCTCACATTCGGTAAATGACAGAAATCGGGCAGGCAGCATGGCTAAGTCGGTCGCTCCGAAGTAGGGTGTATAATCAACTATCTAGCGAATATTCATTTGTTTCTTTAATCTATCAATGTTGTCCCATATATATATACAGGAAACGGTTGCTGATCCCAAACGTTGGTGATATACATTCGATACACTCAAGCGAAATGAGTGGTCGGTCATGTGTGGCTGAGTTGCAAGATGTTCTTGTTGAACTCCAGTGTATCGTTCCTAGAGTACACTGATCAGAAGGTGGTTCCATACCTTGTCATAGTTGGAAATCCATTACCCAATACGTGCTTTCGGGTTTGATTGTATACTATATATGTAGAACGTGAGATGAAAGCGTTTCTGCTAGATGATTAATATAATGTGGTTGATAGACATTATTATAACATCAAAAGGTTTTTGATATATAGATATTTGGATTCTCATAAGGGAAAAACCCGTTCCGTTATACGGCGTGGTCTTATGAGATATCGTTTACTTGTTCAAATTGTTAAAACTGTTTTACTCATACAAGTCCCATGACTGACCCGGAGTTTATTTTGTTGTTTTCCCTCAACTTTTGGGTGCCCAATTTTGTACGGGAAGTTAAGTAGTCAGGAATTTACAGATATACTGGAAGAGCTTGGAGCAGGAGGCTTCAGGATTATATAGCTATAGTTATTCCCGCTGTGTTGTGAGTGTGTGCTCTGATAATGTTATTGTAAACATATACTGATTTTATTTCAAGGATAAGTTATCTATTATATGTTATTCGTTCCGCTGTGTGATTCGTGTTACTCTGATATTGTGTTCTTGTTCTTCTTCTATTCTAAGTTTCTATCTTATCTATCCTCACCCTCTATCTTCTTTCTATTAATTTCTTGAATTTCCAGTGCAATTTGGTGTTGGACTTGTGTTATTTGGTCAGCTCAAATTGGTCCGGATTTTCGAGTCATTACAGTTGGTATCAGAGCTTAAGGTTAAGTATTACCTTGGCTCTACGGCGTGACTCATTAGAGATAGGGTTAGTAAAACCCTAGATTGAGTTTGAGTGTATATATACGAGTGCGGATTTGTATTTGATATAAAAATGGTTTTATATTGTAGAGATTCATTGGTTGAGTTGTTTATGGATTCTGGTCGATCAGTTTGATCCACTGTATCGGTAGGGGTTTATAAACACTTGAATACGATGGACCGAGACAATATGGATATGTGATATATTATCATATATAGGTTGTGATTATAATCGAGTAAGATTATAACATGTGAAATGGTTAAATATAACCAATCAGAATTCATATAAGTGAAAAATGTGAAATCAGATGAGTTAAATCTAAATTTAAATCAGAATTAATTGGAATTAAAATCCCAGAAATTGGAAAAGTGTTGTAGATGAATCTGGATTAAGTATATGAGAATTTTAAGATCCTGGGAGATTTTAAATTTGTTTACAACATTGTAAAAGGATATTTGGAATTGATTTCAAGGTGGAAATGTTTAAAAATGGGTTTTGAAAGTGCTATAGTATTTAACTCACTTCGGTAGCTGGAATATAGATTCCGATGTTGATCACGACATCATCGGTGTTCGTTTTCGAGTATGTAAGTGACGGATTACTACCAAAGAGATTGTTTTTGAATTGTTTTGAGAAAAACAAGTTGTTTTGATATTCCAAATTGAATATTTTGATTTTGGAAAAGGTTAAGCTGTTTAAAAACTTCCAGGACGAAAGGTTGTTTGAATTTAAACAAATTAAAGTACGATTTGTAAAGGCCAATAGAATTGAGATTGAATTAAAAGCCAGTTAAGTAAAAATCATATTGAAATAGATTGGTGTCAAATAGAATTAGACTTGATTAGAGATAATCTGGGATTATATTGGGCTGGTAAGTAAAGAATTTATATTGGTAATGGCATCGATTTGAAATTGAATTCGACTTAGGTATAAGCGAACGGTTGGATTTGTGGGTAAAAACAGATTTGGAATTTGGTTTGGATAACTTTGGTATATGCTGAATTAACAGAAGATGGAAGTGATAAAGTTGATATGCTCGACAAAAAGGTACAAGTTTATATTTGGTATAAGCATGAGATTTATGAGCTGAATTGGCAAGCCGCTTGGCTGTTTGATTTTCTTTTGGGTTGGAGAAGGCCTAGAGAGGCGAGTTGTGGTTTTACCGATAGGGCTGTACAAAGGGCTGTACAAAGGAGGTTATGGCGAAATTTACCGAAAATTTAAAGTGTTAGAAAATTTTCAGAATTTTTGAAAATTTTAGTTCGTCCGAATGAATAAATATTTTAGTCGATATTAATTGGTTTAGTTTAGATCAGAAATAAGGGGTAAACAAATCTTAGGAATTCAAATAGATAGGGTCGTTCTCTATCTTAGCAATTTCGAGGACGAAATTATTTTAAGTGGGGAAGATTGTAATGACCCGCATTGTTAGCCATGGAATTATTAATTAATTTAATTATGTAAAAAAGGATTTAGAGATTTAAATAGTGGTTTAATTAATTATAGTGAATATTTAATTAATTTAAATAATAGAGTAATAGATTTAATTCATAAATAATCAAAAATATTGGAAATCACAATATTTTGGGTTGTCCCTTAGATTTAATTCAGCTTAGAGTTGAATTATATTGACGAATATATTCAATCGACGTCAGTTTGAATGTAGAATTATAATAAAATTAAAATAGAGCGCGTAACGACGCAGTAGTTCGCTATTTGGCGATTTGAACTTCAACTGGATATACAGGGTTCGTTTTAAATAGGATTTCTATGAAACAAGAAACGTGTGGAGCTGGTGGAGTATATCTTTCTAGTGGAAGAGAAATCGGGATTTCGTCGTGTAGATTTTGAGTTACGTCCAAATCAAATTCTCAGAAATGCAGCGCCCTGACCATAACGATTTAATTATATTTTATATAAGGATTTAAATAGAAATCGAACATCGATATAACTCTAAGGTTGTAATATCGAGTTGTAAATTCATACAGGAATATTCTGAAGCTGTATGGTATTCCACTATGAATATAGACGATAATATTTATTTTTAAATATTAAATTTAATTTTATTTAAATATATTTATATATTTAAATAGGCTATTTAGAGGTTTAAAAATAACCACTTTTGCAAACGAAGTCGGAATTCGATGAAACTAATTTTGTTGGATCCGCAATGTCAAATAATTGTTAGATTCCAAGTTTGGTGATTTTTAGAGTCACTGTGTGGCCGTACGTATTTTTAGAGTGAAAAAAAGTCAGTATTTTGATAGTTAAAAATACGCTGTGTAAGCATACGAAGTCGGAATTCGACGAAACCAGTTTTGTTGGGACCGTAATGTCGAACTCTAGCTACATGTCCAGTTTGGTGGTTTTTGGGTATCGCATGTGACTACAGGAATTTTTAGAGTGCATAAAAAAATAAAAGAAAATATCTAATATTCAATATGAGGTCAAAACGAAGGCCACATGCTCACTTCTCCAGCCACAAACATTTTCCATCCCCTATAAAATCAAATTATCAGGCCGCCACTTCCTTTTTGGTTGAAAAACCCAAACGTTGAAGGATCCTCAATGAAAATTCAAAAGAAATCAAATGATATAGAAATAGAATCCAAGACTTGTATGATTCGATCCTCATTTACTTACTCTACGTTTTCCATTCCTTTTTGAGGCGTGCGATTTAGGGCTGGTGTTCGCTGGTTATGAACAGCGTGGTTCTTAGAAGTTAGGGCTGCCATTATTGAGTAATTCATGAAGCTGGAGATGAAATGGTTATCGTAATTGAGTTTATGGGGAGGAGAGGCTTCGGTTGTGGGTATTTGGGATTAAACTGGAAACAAAAATGTCGATACCTATAGCATAAAGCTACAGGCGTGGCCGAAGAACGGGATTAGCAGGGGGGTGCAAGCTGGGTGTTGATAGGAGGAAATGATGGAGATTTGCTTGAGAAGTTCGGTTATGGGTTTTATTTTGGATTTAACAAATGAAATGATGAAGAAGGGAGGGTCAAAGATCGGTAATGGTCAGAGGAGCAAAAGTCTGAGGTCGGCATTTTATTGGGGAAGAAAAGAAATATCGGGTGGGCTATTTGGTAGGTTGGGCCGGAGAGGTAATTAAGGGGGAAAGCCCAACTTTTAATTTAGTTAAGTTTTAAATAAATTTATACAATGTACAAATTTGTAAATAAGATAACTTGATCATACAATATTAGATTGAAGAACAGTAAGTTGCATTGGGATCGTATGGACGGGATTAACACAATGAAACCGACTGGGAGTGAATCCGAGCTCGTTACAATTTATGGCGAAATAAATTGTCCGACTGAGTCAAATAACGCAAACCGTTATTTAAGGGTTAACGCTCCAATGTGAGTAAAACTCACCAATTCTGAACACTTCTATTTTTCTAACGTATATTTAGAACTGATAAATGATGACTGATTGCTATGTGTTAACTGTTTTGGTTGAATTGTTTGTGTATTTACTGAAATCATAGATAACGATATATATATATAAATCGTTAATCGAATATTGATTCTGTTTTATCTGAATATTTTATATATGTGTTGTTTAACATCTGTGATGCAGGGGAACAGGTTGGAGGGGTCCAACTGGACTCCTCAATATTTATGATACTGTCTGTTCATATATTGTAATATATGATGTGATATATAATCTGTTTGATTATGTGTGTTTAAATGATATCGATCATTGTGGTTTGCTATTTTAAGTATCATAAGAGACCCTTGGATGTAAATAGAATAAAGGAACTTTATAAAATCAACCGATTTTATAAAGGAAATATTTTGAAAATAAAGTATTTATAAAATCATAGGATTTTATAAAGGAGAACATTTATTTAGGAAATAAATAGAAGTATAAAGGAAATATTATTTAGAAAATAAACAGAATAAAGGAATATTTATTTAGAAAATAAATAGAAGTATAAAAAGGAAATTGACGAGATATAAAAGAGTTAATCGAAGTTAGTTATTCGAAGTCCAGTTAATCGAAGTTAGTTATTCGAAGTCCAGTTAATCGAATGACTAGTCGAATATAGTTAGTCAAACATAGTTATATAGGATAAGTTACCATTTTGCACGATTGCTAGCGTAATTCGCAGGGCTGCAGATAGCCTAGGGCGGTCAGATGTTTCCTGAGGGAATCAGGCGTAACCATTATGATCGTTGCGATCTAGAGTCAAGAAAATGGAGTTAAATTCAATATTAGTTATTCGAATAGGATTTAAACAAATAGAGTTATTCAATTAGAGATTAAAGAAACAGAGTTAAGCAAAATTAGAAACTGACTAGAGACTAGTAAGTTGAATGGTTTTCTGAGTATCGATCCGATGTTGGTTTTGGCCTTCGAGGTTTATACTTGGGTAGTCGTTCTCTTACTAGTTTACAGTTAGGGACTAATAGTTGTGGAATGGTAGTGATGCGTGAACAAGCTATGGAAATGTTTTCCAGGGTTAATAACGTATATTTTCTAAATATAGAAATGAGGAGATATATATATATATATATATATATATATGGTTGATGATTGATCGATATAATTTCCACTTGGAAATAATATCGTTGTTTGCACACCTGTTTTTCTTTGATAGTTAACTCATCGACTATCGAAGTTTTGGACCATTTTAACGTTAATATGGAGAGACCGGTTGGATTATTATCTGAAGAACCACTCTGTATTGGCATAAGCGTTGTGAATCATATATGCTAAAGATAATTGAAGACGGAGTTATGCAACGGCTATCCTGTTTACAGAATAGTGCCTTCGGTTTGTCCAGTCCCAGGACGACCTGTATGGAAGAATGTCTTACAGAGTATATCTAATAGATCGCGTAGGTTGATCTCTTCAAACGTATCCACGTTTGGTGGCGGAGGAATTCGTTTCTCTTAGCTGTATACCCGTGGTATTTTTGGGGTAATCAATTTATGATTTGGCAGGTATGATGATGTGACATTCAAAGTGAATGAAGATGTGACATGTAAAAGATAAGCGTAGCTTCTAGCTTCACATTCGGTAAATGACAGAAATCGAGCAGGCAGCATGGCTATGTCAGTCGCTCCGAAGTAGGGTGTATAATCACCTATCTAGAGAATATTCATTTGCTTCTTTAATTTATCAATGTTATCCCATATATATATACGGGAAACGGTTGCTGATCCCAACCGTTGGTGATATACATTCGATACACTCAAGCGAAATGAGTGGTCGGTCATATGTGGCTGAGTTGCAAGATGTTCTTGTTGAACTCTAGTGTATCGTTCCTAGAGTACATTGATCGGAAGGTGGTTCCATACCTTGTCATAGTTGGAAATCCATTACCCAATACGTGCTTGCGGTTTTGATTGTATACTATATACGTAGAACGTGAGATGAAAGCGTTTCTGCTAGATGATTAATATATTGTGGTTGATAGACATTACTATAATATCAAAAGGTTTTTGATATAAAGATATTTAGATTCTCGTAATGGAAAAACCCGTTCCGTTATACGGCGTGGTCTTATGAGATATCGTTTACTTGTTCAAATTGTTTAAACTGTTTTACTCATACCATTCCCATGACTTACCCGGAGTTTATTTTGTTGTTTTCCCTAAACTCTTGGGTGCCCAATTTTGTATGGGTAGTCAAGTAGTCAGGAATTTACAGAGATACTGGAAGAGCTTGGAGCAGGAGGCTTCAGGATTATATAGCTATAGTTATTCCCGATGTGTTGTAAGTGTGTACTCTGATAATGTTATTGTAAACATATACTGATTTTATTTCAAGGATATGTTATCTATTATATGTTGTTCGTTCCGCTGTGAGATTCATGTTACTCTGATATTGTGTTCTTCTTCTTCTTCTATTCTAAGTTTCTATCTTATCTATCCTCACCCTCTATCTTCTTTCTATTAATTTCTTGAATTTCCAGTGCAATTTGGTGTTGGACTTGTGCTGATTTTCGGATCATTACACATCGACCCTTGGATCGTCAGGGCCGGTCCACCGATGTGGATTAAAATGCCTGAACACTGCATTTCCCCGCCCTATGGGGCGTAAACTGGACATATCTGATCACACCATCGGCTCTGAAGAGACCGAAGCAAACCGAGGCCTCTCTTTCCATCATCCACATAAGTAAAATACCCGGGCGTGCAAAACCCAAAGCACCACTCCTAGCTAGAAGGAAACGCATGTCCTCCCTGATGTCCGTCTCCCGTTTCTGGCTCATACCGGGGTGTGAGGCTCGCGAAACAATGCTATACACAAAGATATGCCACACAGGCCGTGCTTTGATCATCAACCACAAGACTTTGCTTTTCAACAGAAGCCTTGATCATCTTCCACTTAGGCATGCCACACAGGCAATTCACCCCATGCGACTGATTTCTATCGATATATAACCTCTGAGCTCATACGTCTCAGAGAAGGGCGTTAAGCAAGAGAATAAATTCTCTGCCGCCAAACAGATATATATTTAATAGAGATCAATCAACGTAGAACAAAATCCAATGTCAGACACACAGTCCATTTACACATTCGTTCTGGGTCTGAACGAAACCGGAGGCACTCAATACCTCGCATATCCGTACAATCAACAAGTACGTCCGAGTAGCTACTACTTCAACCCCTTCAAGGTAGCTACTCCTATCATGAGCATTAGTAGCACCCCTCCATTCGACGTGAAGATCATCGGTCTTGCACCGTCTTCATATCTTCGACTTTCACTAGTCGATCAATTATTTGAAATGAGAATCAACTCGGCCTTTCCAAATGATTCACGTATATTTAGAATTTCAAATCAATTCATTTCAATGGTTAAATTATTTGATATCACTAGTTCTATTCTTTAATGTAATTTTCACATCAAACGCATTCAACCATTAAATATCACATAAACCGAGCAAATTCCGTTTATTTCCATTCCATATTGTTTATAATATTTTATCACGATTTATCGCTAACTTTATTTATTAAAAATAGCCAATTCATTCAAACGACGCTTCAGGCCATAACGCGGCTGTGGCGCTGTTTTTCTTCAGATTTGATTTACACATATCTGAAAATCCAACCGTTGGATCTTCACAAATTTTATATCATTAGAAAAATCTTTTCAAAACGAATCCAACGGTTTCAGTTTTGGGTAAATCCGACGGTCGGATCTCCCGCACTTATCGTTTGAAGTTACGATTTCAAAATACGAACTGCAGCGTCATTATTCGATTTAATTTAATTATATTTATATATAAATATAATCGATTCTAGCTCTGTTTTTCTTCAAATTTGAATTAAATATTCCAGACAATCCAACCGTTGGATCTTCACAAAGTTGGTGTCGTTGGAAAGATATTTCCAAAGCGAACCCAACGGTTTCGGGAAAATTCGATGGTCGGATCTCCCGCACTAATCGTTTGAAATCACGGTTTCAAAACATGAACTGGAGTTTCGTTATTCAATTTATTTTAATTATATTTATATAAATATAATTCTTTCTTCGATTTCAAAACCATATCCACTTTATATATTTGATAAAAATGATATTTTTATCATCAAAAATATTTATTCAACACATGAATATTTTTAGCACTTCATATTCGCAATAAAAATGTAGATTTTATTGTTCAATCTATATATTCAACACATGAACGTTTTCTACTTCACACATACGATAAAATATGATTTTTATCGTTCTAGTCCTTTATTCAACACATGAATATTTTCTGTGGTTGATATATATAATAAAAATGTGATTTTTATTGTAAAACAATTTATTTCAAAACACGATTATTTTATATAGTCTATACATAAGGTAAAAATGTTATTTTTGGTGTTTAAACAATTTATTTAAAATACTAATATTTTATATAGGCTATATATATAATAAAAATGTGATTTTTATCTTTCAAATAATTTATTCAACACATGAACTCATTCAACACATGAATTTCTATTCAACACACGAATATAGTTTTAACACATGAAAATAATTCTAACATATGAATATTATTGAAAATTTCGGCAGCATAACGGCAGGGTAGTTAAAACCGCGACCGTCCCTAGTATGACTCCTCGTTCTACCTTAAAACCTCGCGGTTTTTGACAATGGGGATTTGATGCATCTAATTTGCACGCAGGCGAGCATGTTTATTTTTCTTTTCCACAAACTAATCCTATGTGGTTTCATCCAAAATAATTCTCAACCACAAGCAAGTATTTTTCAACCACAATCAATCATTCATGATTTCACCAAATTTCACATCAACCAATAAACCGAAAAATACCACAACCAATATATATCGTCCATAGTCTGTGGACGAGGGCAGTATACATATATATATATATATATATACATATATTCATATATAAATATATTTCGATTTCACTTCAATATTATTTCAATTTATTTCTAAACATACATTATTTTTACAACGCATATATAACTTATATATCGAACATACAACTTATACAACGCTTATACATGAGGTGTACAACGCTTATATAACTCATACATCGACTATATAATTTATACATCGTTGTTTTCCATATCGTTTATAAATTAGAAATCTCACTTTGGATTCCACTCCACCAAAAATTGCAGAAGGCTCAGAAAAGTATCCAGTCTCTTCTAGAATGTAGAAGATGTCCACACGAGTCCACTGTTTCTTGTTTCACTGGATTTCGACAAGAAACGAAAAAGGATATGATTTTTATTGTAAAATCATAAACCGTAGCGCTTTAAAGTGTTATTAAACAATTTAAATAATATCAGCCATTACCTTTCTGAAAATCTTCAAAACTAGGTCACGGATTTACTTCCAATCCGTAGCACGATACGTCGATCGGGTAGCACCACGTTGTAGTGCCTGGAGAGGCGCACCTACGCTAGAAGTGGGGTCCACTTCGGTGGTCCCTATCAACGGCAGCGGCGAGATGAACTCCGAAACTTTGGAGGCGCGATTCTCACAAGATACGAGATGATAAATCATAAATTCTATATGGATGTGTAGATCTCGAAGAGTACTACAAAATCCATAACTGCGTTAGTTGATTTCGTGAAGTGGATTGGGAGAATTTGAAGAGAGAAGGCCTCAAGCTTTTCCATCGTGCGTAGCTGATGGTATCAGGGAGAGAGGATTAATTTTTTGAGTTGTGATTGGCACAGGGATATTTTATTTATTTATATATTTTTAAAATCCAAAAATACCCCTTACCTCATACGAACTCCAATTCAAACCCAACGACTGTCGTCCCTACCTAAATACCCCCTTTCCGAACACAATGGGATATGTTTCGTAGGCCCATTCGACTGTTTCAGTCAGTTTTCCTTCAAATTAAAATATAAAACCTTCAATATTTGATTTGAACATACATTTCAATTTTCCGGGGCCACATACCGATTTACAAATTCCCCAAAAATAATTCTGGCTATGTTTTGACAATACGGTCCCAACAAAACTAGTTCTATCGAATTCTGAGACCGTTTGAAAAATGGCCATTTTCTAGTCGATCCAATTTAACTGTAATTGACCAAACACATTTTTCTTCGCCACGCAAACTTCAAAAATTATGAAATTTGAAACCTAGCAATAATTTGACATCACGGATCCAACAAAAGTGGTTTCGTCAAATTCCGAGGTCGTTTGCAAAATTTCTATTTTCAAGGCGATATATTCTCTATAGCGACCTTTCTGCAAATTCATTTGGCCATAACTTTTGACTTCCGCCAGAAACTTCGATTTTTCAGATTCATTAGAAAGATATTCACTTACAGATTTAAATATTTTTGGTTTCACTAAAATCCGTTTTATTTCGCACCCGGTATAGTCAGTCAAAGTTTGAATTTCAATTTTGAAACTGCCGCGCCATTTCAGGCCTTGTATATAATTTAAATTAATTATATTTATTTTCAAACACACTTTTCGTTGTTATTATTTAAAATATTTTTTTAAATACTTAAAATCCACTAAAATAGCCAAATTAAATTATTTAAACTGGCATAGATTTTCCGGGTTGTTACACTCTCCCCTACTTAAAACTTTTCGTCCCCGTAAAGGAACAAAGTCGAAAATGGTTTGATTAACTAACTCTACTTTCAATCTGGCTTCCATTCTTCAACTTTTTAGTTTCTAGGAGTTTTCAAATTCTTCAAAAACTTGGCTAACACCCTAAATTTTCGATTTTTTTTGCCATAACCTCCTTGGTACGGGGAGGGGTTTGGAAATTTATTGGGCCGTATTAGGTACCCAATGAATCCTAATAAGCATGCACATATTTATAGTGATATATTTCGGTGTCCATAGGGGAGTGTGTATAGATCATAACTCCAGAGAATAAATTCTAGTCCCCCTATAAATGGTTTTTGTGCCTTAATGGCCAGAGAGACGTGTTTATTGTCATCTTTTCAGACCCGTGTGGGGTTTTTATTAATCTAGAAATTTACTGTTATATTTTATATGGTCCATATCAGTCATCAGTTCAACCTGTAAAATATAGTCATCGCCATACAAGCCTCTCGCTCGTACGGTAAATCTTCTACCTCGTCACACAGGCTCCAAATGCTTATGTGGTATATGATGAAGTATGCCTATCTTCAAGAAGTATGCCATGTAGTTTAGTTCAAAATTAATTGTTACTATCCTATGGCGACGTTTATTACTACACACAGAACAAACAGCATTCCGCATCCAATGGCATTCACAGGAGTTGATATAATAATAAAATTGCACATCCAACTCATTAAGGTTTACCTATTTGTCGGGCATGCAAATAAATTCTTTACTCAACAGCTAATCCATTTACTTGTTCAAACATATATAATGCACATGTATATATTTCTATCTATTTCAAATCAGTTCAATACTTGATTTTATTGTACCAATTCTACCATTGATTAAATTAACTATCATTCTAATAATTTAATTAATCAAGTTCACAATCACACAACACAACCCACAATCAATTTGTTTTTAACTTTCAAAATAATTCAGACTATATGATTAAAAGTTTATATCCATGAAAAGAAAACAACAGCAAAGTGGAGAACATAATGAAAATTATAAAATATGGTAAATGTACCTTGCACCAGAGTCAATCAGAGATATCCACCCTACACTTAGGATAGGCTTTCTTAATGCTTTCCTCAGTTTCCCAAGTACAATCTTGCGGATCTCCACTCCATTGCACTTTGACTAAGTGAACCTTCTTGTTCCTAAGTTCTTTGGTTTCTTTGCCAATTATCTTTAACAGCTCTCTTCTCACAGCCAATTCTGGAGTAATTTCTATATCCTATTGCGCTGCTTCTTCCACGATCAAGTCTGGATCATGAACATGCTTTCGAAGTTGAGATACGTGAAACACATTATGTACTCCGGGCAACCAATCAGGTAATTGAACCCTATAACCAAGAGTTCCAACCCGTTCCAGAATAGGAAACGGACCAATAAATTTAGGCGCCTATTTCCCTGTTTTACCGAACCGGATAACTCCTCTCATCGGAGATACCTTCAAATACATATAGTCGCCAACGACAAATGATATATCTCTTCGTCTCTTATCTGCATAGCTCTTTTGTCGGCTTTGAGCGGCTAGTAATCGTTTCTTAACGAAATCGACTTTGTCTGCAGCATCGCGAATCATATCAGGACCCAATACGAGTCTGTTACCAGGTTCTACCCAACAAGCAGGGGATCGGCATGGTCTACCATATAATACTTCGAATGGAGACATTTTCAAGCTCGCCTGGTAGCTATTGTTATATGAGAATTCGGCCAAATGTAAATGGTCTTCCTATGATCCGTCAAAATCAATAATACAAGCCTGCAATAGATCTTCAACAATACGATTCACTCTCTCAGTTTGACCATCTGTTTGAGGATTATATGCGGTGCTCAAGTTTAGTTTCTGTAACACCCAGGATTTTTGGATAATCGAATTAACTAAATTAAAGAATAAATGTTTAGCATTGTTCTAAGGTTTGTAAGAAAAATACTTAGTAGCTCATTTGGTTGGAACATGTGACTTGCATACAAGAGGTACAGAGTACGATCCCCGCCAACGCCATATTTTTGTTCTAGGGGAATGGCTAAAAAGCGGCTTAGTGTGAATGCGGTTCAAAAAGTAGTTTAGTGTGAAAATGATTAATTAGGAAGATAGAAATATATATAGATATATTTATAAAAATAAAATAAAATTCAACCTAAAATTTAAGAAAAAAAGTTCAAAACAGCGAAAGCGGGGAGCCAAAATACCAAACCGACCTATTTTATGGGTCAACCCAAGACCCGCTGGGTCGACCCCAAGGTCGACTCAGGAGGTTTGGAATTGGTCCCGTCGACCCTAAATGGTCTATGACTAAATTTTATGTTTTAGGGCTTAGGTGGCGATTTCTGGTTGGTCTGTTGACATCATTTCTTGGTTTCTAAGGCCTAGATGGATTCTAGATTGATCTGACGGCTGTAAATAAATTCAAGGCTCTATAAAAAGACCCATAGACTCAAACCCTAAATAATAATTAAAACTAAAACTATGGTCGTCATGCTGTCGTCTTGAACTCATTAGTATCCGCCACCAATTAAAGAGGAAGAACAGCATATCAAATCAGTTCTATTCAAACCCTAACAACGAATCTTCTTCAAAGGAAAGCTAATTCAACTTCTGAAATCAGAATTCAGAATTCAAGACCGCTTTTGAGTTGTGAGTTCGATAGTTTTAATAAAATAATTAGTAATTTAATGGATTAAGTTATGATGTGGATTGTATAGATGTGATGTGAATTATTGATCGTATGTTGTAATTATGTTGTAAAATTGTTTTGAAATCTCTATGACGTTATGTTATGATGCTATCGTTTACAATGTAAAGTTATGATGCTATCATCCACATTGTAATTCTATTATTAGCCTATGTCTAGTTGAATCATCATGTTGTACATAAGCTAAGTTTGGTTATGTCGATTCAGATGATAAATCATACGTATGCAAGTTTATATTTTTATGTAAACATGAATCATATACAAGTTGGGTAAAATAATATGTGACCTTACATGGTTATGACATCTAGTTTATGTGAAAATTTGATTAAAAGTTAGGCTATGACACGTGTGAGTTATATGCTAAATTCTACATGATATTTTACATGTTAGATGCAAGTTTACACCATTGTTATGATGCATAAATCAAATATGCAAGTTTATATAAATATATTAGTTTGGGACATGAATCATGTTATGCAAGTTTAGGGTTATTGCCTATGCAAGTTTACACCTTTAGATGTAGATCTATGACATACATGATTTATGCAAGTTCACAACTTTAGATTTGGATCCATGACATATGTTGTTTATGCAAGTTGTAACTTTGGCCTATGCAAGTTTTAGATGTAGAACATCACTCACATATGCAAGTTCATCCCTATGTTTAGATCTATGTTTTCATCGTGTGTATATTGTGATGTTTTCTCTTTGTTCCATAAGTTAGACTATTCGAGTCTAACTTATATTTTACGGTAAACGAACAAACGTACAACGTGGGGTAAAGGGGATAATATTAAAAGATTTAATTGGTATAAATGCCTTAAAAGGCATAAAATAAGTTGTAGGGAAAATTGGTATGATTTTACATAACATAAATGGATGGACATAATTGAGTCAATTATGGACATCGTTAAATTTGGAATTGATTGATAATTTGAATAGGGAAAGTAATTCAAATTTGGGGAATGACTATTTAGGAGAAATTAATCGTCTAAGACAGGAGGTTAGGCTCTTTTGTGGTGTAAGACTGTCTGGACCCGCCCGGCAAATCCAGCTGCCACAAATGCCAGTCTAATGTGAGAGGTGTTAGGCATAAATTAAATACGTAACAATTGTAAAGACACGAGGTTAGGCTATTTTGTGGTGCAAGACTGCCCGGACCCGCCCTGCAAATCCAGCTGCCACAAATGCTAGTCTAATGTGAGAGGTCTTTATGAAGTTACGGTCTTAATGAATTAAGAAACACTTAACCAGATAAACATGTAGTGGACATGAGGGGGTTAAGTGGGTGCCTTGGATGGCATGTGGAATCTAGTGGGTGCCTTGGGTGGCATTTGGAAATACGATTAGTAACACTTAACCAAAATTGAAACATGTAATTGAAACATGAATAAGAAGTGGGTTAAGTGGGATGTACTAGAGGGGACCAAGCTTAGGTTGATAGCTTGTGTCAAGTGATGGGGGCCCATTTCAACCAGTAACCGCTACGTATCTTTGTGGGCTCGACCCAAGTCGAGGACGGGACACGCATACAGGGCTTGACTGTAAGAGGCCAAACTGGGTTAGCGGTGGCAACGCAAGTACAACGGGTTCTTATGTATGTGTGGACCCGGGCTGGTAGGTAAGACATTGTTGCATTGTGTAGGTATAAGCCGTGCATTGTTGTTTGTATCGGGTTGCCACTTTGGGGAGTGATACACCCCCACTGTGGGGCCAATACGGGTATCTACGAGTTAGGGAGCCGATCGCTTGGGGTAGTGGGTACACCTAGTGGAGATAGGGGCAGGCGGCACCTATGAAGGCAGCTAGGGGTGCACGAAACTACCAATATCATTATTATGTCTGTAGGCGGGATCAACCTTAGGGTGACTAGTGGTGGTGCAGTATAGCAATTATCCTATAGTGTTGGTGTAGCTTGGTAATTATCTTACAGTGGGTTAGGTGCACTTTAACGATATCGTTGTTCGTCTTGCTTCCTTATTTACTCTGCCATATTCAATGGTTCATATTCATTTCCTTATTTTCCAACTTATGCCTTAGCCTAGTTACTTTGTTAATTATATTGTTAAAATTATCGCACTCGCCAGACTTTATGTATGACCCCCTTTTTTTCCTCCTCTTTCTTCCTCCCCCCCCCCCCCCCCCCAAGGTGCTCAGGTTGGGACTAGCACCAGTGGAGCTTTATCTTGGACTGCTGTTTTTTTGCTTTTAGAAGATTACTTGGATCACTGAAGTTAAGTTCAGCTTCTCTCTTTTATTTGTGGCTATTTAGTATTGGGGATTATGTCTTTCAGTTTATGTACTTTTGGTAGTCAAGATGGATATTATGTATTTTGACTCTGGTTTTTGATGATGTAAGCAAACATATGTGTTTTCCGCTGCAATGAAATAAAGTTTTAAATCTTTGAGTGCTATTTATATCTGTCTTGTTGTTAAGTTTCTGTTCTATACTTACCTAAAACGCTCCATAGAAGTTAATGCATTCCCTTTGTGAGTGACATTAATGGACGTAGGGTGTTACACGTGGTATCAGGGATGAAGGTTACTAGAACAGATAGAGATTTTGATAAACTATTTTTCAAAAGCATTTTCATAAAGATGTACTTTCAAAAATATGTTTTAAGGAGAGTACTTTCAAGAGAAAAGTTTATTTTAAAAACATACCCCCAAGAGCCATATATCTTTCCTTCAATTCTCCGTTTTGAATCTCTTCCTCTTCCCCTTTTTGAATATCTTCCTCCGCGTATAGATGCTTTTTCTAAGATATATAAGGACCTCCGTACGATTGGCGGAAAGCCGCTTCACGGGACTTAGACGGTTGTCGGGGCTAGAAGTTGGATCAAGTAAGTGGAGGACTTGTCGGTACCTTTAAGAAAGACGTTAGGAAGAAGAAGGAGACTAGTTGTTATCATTACAGAGAGACGTGACATCTCATTAGGGTTGTCAAAAGAGGCAAGGGTAAGGACAAAGTACAGGATCTTCTGGAGGGCAGATGCGTTCCCTTACAGGTGGCATACCCGATAAAGGTAGAAAACATCTCGGTTGAAATTTGAGTTTCTTTTTATCATCCTGTTCAAACTTTGTTTGATTCTGGTGCTTCACACTCTTTTGTATCTGTTTCATTAGTAGTAACGCTGCACCTAAGTACTAGTCTAGTTATGGATCCCATTGTAGTCTCAAATCCTATTGGTGGTTCGGCTCATCTTTCAATGAATTGTCGGGATTTGAGAATGTCTATCTTGGGCGTTGGGTTTGAATACAACGCCTTCATTCTTGGTCTCACGGGCTATAGTTTAATTCTAGGTATGGATTGGCTAAATAGATATGGGGCCATCCTAGATTGTGAAAGAAGGGTAGTTAGATTGTTGACTCGTTTTGGAAAGACCCTTGATATTTCTTGTGACCCTAGAGGTCCAGTAATGCTTAGTTACCTAGAATCCCTTGACGCATCCGATGATGATTTGCATTTTGTTCCCATAGTCCATGAATATGCTGATGTCTTCGATGAGGTGAGGGGTTTACCCCCAAAACATGAGATAGACTTTCGGATATATCTAGTAGATAATGCAAAGCCAGTTGCATTGCCGGTGCGCCACATGGCTCCAAGATAGAGAACAGAACTCAGTAAGCAAGTGAAGGAATTGCTTGAGAAGGGGTTCATCAGACGAAGTATATCGAAGTGGGGTTCTCCAGTAGTATTTTCCACGAAGGCGGATGGGTCCCTTAGACTTTGTGTGGACTATAGAGAACTTAATAAGCTTACTAAGAAGAATAGACACCCACTGCCTAGGATTGACGATCTCTTCGATCAATTAGTTGGCACCTCGGTGTTTTCGCAGTTGGACTTAGCCACTAGTTTCCATCAGTTGAGAGTGGCTGAGGATAGCATAGACAAGACTACCTTTAGGACTCCAGACGGTTTCTTTGAGTGGCTTGTGATGCCCTTTGGTTTGACAAACGCCCCCGCATACTTTGTTGACTTGATGAGTAGGCTGTTTAGGGAGTACCTTAATAGATTCGTGGTGGTCTTTGTGGATGACATCTTGGTCTTTTCTAAGAGCGAGGAAGAGCATGCCCTACATCTTAGGGAAGTATTGGAGACACTTCGAGCGCATAGCCTTAAAGCTAAATTTTCTAAATGTCACTTTTCGAGGAAGGAAGTGCGATTCTTAGGGCACGTGGTTTCCAAAGAAGGGATAGCTGTTGATCCCGCGAAAGTAGTGGCCATCCAAGATTGGAAGGTTCCTAAAAATGCTACAGAGGTGAGGAGTTTCTTAGGGTTGGCTGGCTACTATAGGAAGTTTATCAAAGACTTCGCAAAGATATCAGCCCCATTAACATGCTTGACGAAGAACTTTGTTTTCACATGGGACGTAGATTGTGATGATGCGTTCCAACGTCTAAAGAGAGCATTGACCACAGCCCCAGTCTTAGTGTTTCCAGATGGGAGTAAGCCATTTACCATTTATACTGATGCTTGTGGTACAGGACTAGGCGCAGTCTTAATGCAAGAGGGAAGGGTAATAGCGTATGGTGGAAGGCAGTTGAGAGTGCATGAGAGAAATTACCCTACACATGACCTAGAGTTGGCCGCTATTATCTTTGCGCTTAAGTCTTGGCGTCATTATCTTCTTGGCGAGAAATTCGAATTATTCACTGACCACAAATCGCTAAAATACTTATTCTCTCAGAAGGACTTGAACTTAAGGAAGCAAAGGTGGATGGAATTCTTAGCATCCTACGACTTCGAGATAGCATATACCCTTGGCAAGTGTAATGTAGTGGCGGACGCCTTAAGTAGAATGAGGTTTTCCTTGAGTCCGTTGTTTGTTGAGCGCAAAGCTTAGAGTTCATCTCTACGTTTGACTTTAAACCTTCCATTGACTTTGTACCCGATTTGCTAGCATCCTTAGAGGTCAGACCTACGCTTTTGGGACGGATTGGCGAGGCACAACGAGATGACCCACAGTTGGTTGAGTTAGAAGAAAAGCTCAAAAGAGGGGAGTCATTGAGCCATATCCTTAGGTATACCCTAGATGATAAGGGTTGGTTACGTAGGGACGGTAGACTTTGTGTACCACAGGACGAGAACTTGAGGAAGACCATCCTTGATGATGCACATCGTTCGAAGATGACCATCCATCCCGGCGGGGACAAGAAGTATATGGACATGAGACGAGTTTACTTTTGGGCCGGTATGAAGAAGGACGTGGCGGAGTTTGTTGTTAGATGCTTGGTGTGCCAACAAGTAAAAGCAGAGCAAAAGAAGCCCGGTGGATTACTTCACCCATTGGAGGTCCCACAATGGAAGTGGGAAAGTGTTTCGATGGACTTTGTTGACGGATTACCAAGATTGAGGAAGGGTAATACGGGGATTTGGGTCGTGGTAGACTGACTTACTAAGAGCGCCCATTTCATTCCCGTGAAGAGTAAGAGGACTGCTCCATGGTTAGCCTCCGTATACATTTGAGAAATAGTTCGTTTGCACGGTGTTCCTTCTAGCATAGTGAGCGACCATGATCCTATCTTTACTAGCGTATTTTTGAAGAGCTTGCAAGGGGCAGTAGGGACTCAGTTATGTTTGAGCACCACATATCATCCTCAGACGGATGGCCAGACCGAGAGGGTAAATCGTATTCTAGAGGACCTATTGAGGTTGTGTGTCTTAGATTTCGTAGGTACATGGGAGGAACATCTTCCGTTGGTGGAGTTCGCATATAATAACAGCTTTCAGTCTAACATTGGCATGGCACCGTTCGAGGCTCTTTATGGACGGCCGTGTCGTTCACCTACATGTTGGTGGGAGTCTACAGATAAGATCTTACTTGGGCCCGATATGATTAGAGAGACTTCAGAAAAGATCGATTTGATTCGAAGGAGGATGAAGACGGCGCAAGATAGGCAGAAATCTTATGCGGACAAGAGGAGGATAGATCTTGAGTTTGATATTGGGGACATGGTCTTTGTCAAGGTGTCTCCATTACGGAACGTCGTTCGCTTTGGGTCCGTTGGGAAGTTAGCACCAAGGTTCATTGGGCCGTTTCCTATTAAGGAGAGGATTGGTAAGATGGCATATAGAGTGGAGTTGCCCGAGAGACTTAGTGGCGTACACGATGTATCCCATGTGTCACATTTCAGGAAGTGCTTGCACGAGACCGCGGAAGTGGTAGAGCCGAGCTTGTTTAGAGAGGTGGAGATAGAGCGTGATGCGATGATTCGGCGAGCTCCTACGTGCATTCTTAGGTCGGAGGTTAAGAAGTTGAGGAATCGAGAGGTCAAACTAGTCAAAGTGCAATGGGGAGATGATGAAAGCAATGCTACACGGGAGACGGAAGAGAAGATGCATTCATTATACCCTTTCCTTTTCGAGGGTATGTCTTTTAGTTTCTCCTTTATCACTTACCTTATACTTTTCTTATCTTTAGTATGTCCTCACGTTAGTACCTTTGACCTTTAGATAGGGTAGTCCTATGATTGAAACATGTGTTTGAGACATGTTATGTATGATGGATGCATGTGGATGCAAGTGTTTGCTAGTGGTTGCTCGTGGATGCATATACACACACTTTAGGCACTAGATCGGCTCAGTCACTTCATATTTTGCATATTGCATATAAATGTGTGTGCATATTTACGCTAATGGATGTATAATGGTTGTGCTATCATATGGATGTTGCATTTTTGTGAATGGTTGTGCACACATGTAGAAATAATATGTATCGATAGGGTTCTTTCGCATACATAATGGATGCATGGCACTATCATGGTTTGCATTAAGGAGGTCAACTGAATCAGTAGACCGCCTGATTTTGCATTAGATAAGGAACATATACACGCACTATTTGCGTATGTTCATACAGCATTAGAAATTCTATAAGGACAATGGATGTCTGTGTTTGATGGTTGAGTAGATGGTTGTTTGGATGTTAGGATATGCATTATCCTTAACTTGGAGATTTCGGGGGCGAAATCCTTTAAGGAGGGGGGAATGTAACACCCCGGATTTTTGAATAATCAAATTAACTAAATTAAAGAATAAATGTTTAGCATTGTTCTAAGGTTTGTAAGCAAAAGACTTAGTAACTCATTTAGTTGGAACATGTGACTTGCATACAAGAGATACAGAGTTCGATCCCCGCCAGCTCCATATTTTTGTTTTAGGGGAATGGCTAAAAAGCGGCTTAGTGTGAACGCGGTTTAAAAAGTAGTTTAGTGTGAAAATGGTTAATTAGGAAGATAGAAATATATATAGATATATTTATAAAAATAAAATAAAATTCAACCTAAAATTTAAGAAAAAAATTCAAAACAGCGGAAGCGGGAAGGCAAAACACCAAACCGACCTATTTTATGGGTCAACCCGAGGCCCGCTGGGTCGACCCCAGGGTCAACTCAGGAGGTTTGGAATTTCTCCCGTCGGCCCTAAATGGTCTATGACGAAATTTTATGTTTTAGGGCTTAGGTGGCGATTTCTGGTTGGTCTGTTGACATCATTTCTTGGTTTCTAAGGCCTAGATGGATTCTAGAGTGATCTGACGGTTGTAAATAAATTCAAAGCTCTATAAAAAGACCCATAGACTCAAACCCTAAATCATAATTAAAACTAAAACTATGGTCGTCATGCTGTCGTCTTGAACTCATTAGTATCCGCCACCAATTAAAGAGGAAGAACTGCAAATCAAATCCGTTCTATTCAACCCTAACAATGAATCTTCTTCAATGGAAAGCTAATTCAACTTCAGAAATCAGAATTCAGAACTCAAGACCGCTTTTGAGTTGTGAGTTCGATAGTTTTAATAAAATAATTAGTAACTTAATTGGATTAAGTTATGATGCGGATTGTATGGATGTGATGTGAATTATTGATCGTATGTTGTAATTATGTTATAAAATTGTATTGAAATCTCTATGACGTTGTGTTATGATGCTATCATTTACGATGTAAAGTTATGATGCTATCACCCACGTTGTAATTCTATGAGTAGCCTATTTCTAATAGAATCATCATGTTGTACATATGCTACGTTTGGTTATGTCGATTCATATGATAAATCATATGTATGCAAGTTTAGATTTTTATGTAAACATGAATCATATACAAGTTGGGTAAAATTAGATGTGACCTTACATGGTTATGACATCTAGTTTATGTGAAAATTTTATTAAAAGTTAGGCTATGACACGGTTGAGTTATATGCTAAATTCTACATGATATTTTACATGTTAGATGCAAGTTTACACCATTGTTATGATGCATAAATCACATATGCAAGTTTATATAAATATATGAGTTTGGGATATGAATCATGTTATGCAAGTTTAGGGTTATTGCCTATGCAAGTTTACACCTTTAGATGTAGATCTATGACATACATGATTTATGCAAGTTCACACCTTTAGATTTGGATCCATGACATATGTTGTTTATGCAAGTTGTAACTTTGGCCTATGCAAGTTTTAGATGTAGAACATCATTCACATATGCAAGTTCATCCCTATGTTTAGATCTATGTTTTCATTATGTGTATATTGTGATGTTTCCTCTTTGTTCCATAAGTTAGACTATTCGAGTCTAACGTATATTTTACGTTAAACGAACAAACGTATAACGTGGGGTAAAGGGGATAATATTAAAAGAATTAATTGGTATAAATGCCTTGAAAGGCATAAAATAAGTTGTGGTGAAAATTGGTATGATTTTACATACCATAAATGGATGGACATAATTGAGTCAACTATGGACATCGTTAAATTTGGAATTGATTGATAATTTGAATAGGGAAAGTAATTCAAATTTGGGGAATGATTAATTAGGAGAAATTAATCGTCTAAGACACAAGGTTAGGCTCTTTTGTGATGTAAGACTGCCCGGACCCGCCCGGCAAATCCAGCTGCCACAAATGCCAGTCTAATGTGAGAGGTCTTATGCATAAATTAAATATGTAACAATTGTAAAGACACGAGGTTAGGCTCTTTTGTGGTGTAAGACTGCCCGGACCCGCCCGACAAATCCAGCTGCCACAAATGCCAGTCTAATGTGAGAGGTCTTTATGAGGTTACGGTCTTAATGAATTAAGAAACACTTAACCAGATAAACATGTAGTGGACATGAGGGGGTTAAGTGGGTGCCTTGGGTGGCATGTGGAATCTTGTGGGTGCCTTGGGTGGCATTTGGAAATACGATTAGAAACACTTAACCAAAATTGAAACATGAATAAGAAGTGGGTTAAGTGGGATGTACTAGAGAGGACCAAGCTTAGGTGGATAGCTTGTGTCAAGTAATGGAGGCCCATTTCAACCAGTAACCCATACGTATCTTTGTGGGCTCGACCAAGTTGAGGATGGGACACGCATACTGGGCTTGACTGTAAGAGGCCAAACCGGGTTAGCGGTGGCAACGTGTAACAACCCGGAAAATACGAGCCAATTTAAAAATTTTAAATTGGTTATTTCAAAGGAATTTAAACAATTGAATTGGAATATTTCAATAAAATAGTGAATTAGAAATAGTGAGTCAGTTTGAAATTTTGAATTCAAACTTTAACTGATTGTGCCGGGTGGAAAATATAACGGATTTTAGTGAAACCAAAAATATTTAAATCTGTTAGTGAATACCTTTCTAATGAATCTGAAAAATCGAAGTTTCATAGCGGGAATCAAAAGTTATGGCCAAATGAATTCTTAGAAAGGTCGCTATATAGAATATATAGCCCTGGAAAATGATATTTTGCAAACGACCTCGGAATTCGACGAAACCACTTTTGTTGGGTCCGGAATGTCAAACTATTGCTAGGTTTCAAATTTCATAATTTTTGAAGCTAGTATGTGAGCGTGGCAAAAGAAAATGTGTTTGGTCAATTTCTGTTAAATTGGATCGACCAGAAAATGGCCATTTTTCAAACGATCTCAAAATTCGACGAAACTAGTTTTGTTGGGACCGTAGCGTCAAAACATTGCTAGATTTATTTTTCTCGAATTTTTCGAACCAGTTTGTGGCCCTGGCAAATTAAAATGTACGTTCAAAGTTAAAAATTAAATGTTTTATACTTTAATTTGAAGAATAACTGACTGTAACAGTCGAATTGGCCAACGAAACATATCCCATTGTGTCTGGGATGGGGGTATTTAGCTAGGGGCAACAGTCGTTGGGTTTGAATTGGGGTTTGTAAGTGAAAACACTAATTTTCTGAATAATATATATATCGGAAACCCTTTTCCCTTTATCGCTCTCGACGACTGTCGACTTCACCGCTTCCCAGGCAAATCGCCGCCGCCACAGCCACCTACCGACGCCGCCGCCACCTCGAATCGATGCGCCTCCCTCCCCTCTTCAAATCCGACCAACCCCTGAACCCTATCGTCGCCGCATCGACGAGAACCGTCGACCCAAAGTTCGCCACTTCCCATCGCCGATGCGCCTTCCTCCGACCACCGAACCGCCTCCAACCACCACCGATCGACTCCCTTTCCTCCCTATTCCACGCTGTACCTTCCGATCGTAGTATCGTGCCTCGGTTTTCGCGAAAACTACAACCCTAGTTTTGAACCATCGTGAAAGGTGAGTCTTTTATTACATCTAACTTTGAAAAATCATATCTTTATAGTGTGTTAACGAAATTCGATGAAACAGGAAAAATCGGGACTGCAAGGAGGCTCTCTACCACATAGAAGAGACCGCGGATTTTTTTGAGCCATCTACGATTTTTAGCACTCCGAAAACCAATGTGAGAAATCTAAATTAAAGGAATTTGAATGGAAAATGTCGTGTATAAATTATATAAGCGAAATATAAATTACACACATGTTATATACCTCATGTACATGCGTTGTGTAAGTTGTATGAGCGAAGTATGAATTATACACGCATAGAATAATTGATATATGTATTTAAATGCAAGTGAAATATAGAAATAATATATATATATATATATATATATATATATATATATATATATATATATATACACTCCCCTCGTCCACAAACCATGGACGATATTTATTGGTGTGAAATATTGGATGAAAATGCGAATGGTTGAATAATTGTTTGTGGTTGATATTGATTGGTTGTGGTTGAAAAATACCCATTGGTGATTGAAATAAATTGGAAATAATTGTGGAAATGAAAATAAAACTTGCCGCCTGCGTGCGAATTAGATGCATGAATCCCCATTGTCAAAAACCACGAGGTTTTAAGGTAGAGCGAGGAGTCGTACTAGGGACGGTGCCGGTTTTAACTACCCTGCCGTTATGCTGCCAAAATTTTGAATAATATTTATGTGTTAGAATTATTTTCATATGTTGAAATTATTTTCATGCGATGAAATTAAAGCCATGTGTTGAAACTATATCCATGTGTGGAAATGCTCATGTGTTGAGAAGTGATGTGTGAAAATTAAATTCATGTGTGAATGAATAAAGTGTTTTAAACAATAAAAATCACATTTTTATAATATATATGAAGTATGTAAAATATTCGCCTTATATATAAATAGTTTCAACAATAAAAATTTCATCTTTCTTATATGAACAACATATATAAAATATCCATGTGTGGAGATGCTCATGTGTTGAGAAGTGTGTGTATTGGAAAAGTTCATGTGTTGAATAAAAAGATCGAACAATAAAAACTACATTTTTATTGAAATTATGAAGTGTTAAAAACATTCATTTGTTGAACAAATATTTTAGATGATAAAAATATCATTTTTATCATATATGTGATATGCTAAAGATTTGCGAGCGTTGAAATAAATATTTGTGAAAGAAATATTATTTTT
Organism: Allium sativum; assembly: GCA_030737875.1. NCBI lineage: Eukaryota > Viridiplantae > Streptophyta > Magnoliopsida > Asparagales > Amaryllidaceae > Allium > Allium sativum. The sequence goes on along the minus strand of CM060926.1, from coordinate 25,526,521 downwards.
AACAAGCATAGGAACTAAATAAAATAGTCATGTGTTGAAATATATTTTAGTTCGCCAAAATTATCATTTTTGAAATGTGAAGTGTTAAAAATAACCACTTGTTCAAATAAATATGCATGAGTTGAAATATTCATTAATTAACTAACGATAGGATTTTTGCCACTTGTTCAAATATGAAGTTGAATGGAAAATGATAAATGATAAGAATTGCATATAAGTACATGCATATTTATTGAACAGGTTATAGCAAAGAGGCTAGAGAAGAGGAATAAAATTTTGTGCCCGACAAATAGGTACACGTTTACTGTTTTGTTTGGGTGATGATTTTATGAGTCTGTTGGCTAGCCGCTTGGCCTTTTCTTTTTCTTTTTCAGATGAGACACCCATGTGGCTATTTGGGAATTTTCCCAGCCCCTCCCGTACAAAGGAGGTTATGGCGAAATTTTTCAAAATTTAAAGGCATTAGTGAAATATTTGAAGTGTAAACGATATAGGAATTTTTGAATGAACTATATTTGTATAAATATATAAATATAAATAAAATTAAAACGAATCGTGGTCGTGCATTTCATGTTTTGAAACCGTGATTTCAAACGACTAGTGTGGGAAATCCGACCATTGGATTTTCTCGAAACCGCAACCGTTGGGTTCGCCTTGGAAATATATTTCCAATGGCACCAACTTTGTAAAGATCCGACGGTTGGATTGTCTGGAATGTTTAATTCAAATCTGAAGAAAGAAAGCGCCAGAAACGATTATATTTATATATAAATATAAATATAAATATATTAAATCGAATAACGACGCTGCATTTCGTAATTTGAAATCGTAACTTCAAACGACTAGTGTGGAAGGTCCGACCGTCGGATTTTCCCGAAACTAAAACTGTTGTATTCATTTTGAAATGTTCTTTCTAATGATGTAAAATTTATGAAGATCCAACAGTTAGATTTTAATATATGTGTAAAACAAATTTAGAGAAAAATAGCGCCAGTGCCTCGGCACGACCTGAAACGTCGTTTAATTAAATATGGCCGTTTTAAATAAATAAAAATGACGATATATCGTTATAAAATACTATAAGCGATATAGAGTGGAAATAAATCCATTTTGTTGTGTTTGCTTGATATGTGATGGTTGAATGTATTTAACAAGAAAATGATACTAAAGAACTGAAACGTGAATGTTGAATAGTTTAACCATGTGATAAATTGATTTGAAAATCTAAATATACGTGGGTTATTTGAAAAGACCAAGTTCATTCTCATTTCAAATAATCGATCGACATTGAGAAGTCGAAGAGTTGAAGACCGACGATCCTCACATTGGATGGATGGACGCTACTGATGCTCGTGATTGGAGTAGCTACCTTGAAGGAGCTGAAGTAGTAGCCGTCCAGACGTACTGTTGATCGTGCGGATATGCGAGGAATTGGTGCCTCCGGTTTCGTTCATACCCAGAACGAACTTGTAAATGGACTGTGTGTCTGACATTGGATTTTGTTCTGTGCTGATTGACATCTGTTAAATATATATCTGTTTGGCGGTGGAGAATTTATTCTCTTGCTTAACGCCCTTCTCTGAGACGTACGAGCTCAGAGGTTATGTATTGATAGAAATCAGTCACATGGAGTGGATTGCCTGTGTGGAACGCCCAAGTGGCATATGATCAAGGCTTTTGTTGCAAAGCAAAGTCTTGTGGTTGATGATCAAAGCATGGTCTGTGTGACGTAGCTTTGTGTATAACGTGAATTCGCGAGCCTCACACCTCGGTATGAGTTAAAAACGGGATAGTGACTGCAGGGAGAGCACGACGTTTCTTTCTAGCTAAGGTGGTGTCAGTGACCTACCAGCCTTGACATTATATATACTCTTCACCTGTGTGGTTGTTGGAATGTGAGGCGCCTCGAATATAGGTCTGTAAGGACCGGGAAACGTGTGTTCAGGAATAACTAATCCTCAAAAGTAAGAGAGGACCGGCCCTGAAGATCCAAGGATCATAGTGGGGTCCTGAGACATTTGCTAGAGTGTCTCAAATCGGAGAGGAGCTTGCCCCTTGCCTCGACTCATGATGGAATCCAATTTCCGATACGAAATTGCGGATATGATTGTATTACTAGTATGGCGACATAGTAGATGGTAGCTATGCTGCCTAGGATTGATATTTATGATTGAATTTACTTTGGAAAACATATATGCACTAGTAATAATATCACACTTTTGTTTTATACGTATGAAGCATTTTTGGCCTTTATAAGGTAAAACTCTATCCTCCGGCTTGCGTTGCATTGTGTGATGGGACCTAAGTCTTATAATGGCTTCATTTTATATAAAGCATTGCGATGATTTAACCATTTACTTTATTTCATGCACTAGCACTCATTGGAGTAAACCCGTTCCGCGAAAGTGGCGTGGTCCTTTGATTTGCCTTATTATTGTTGTTAATAAGTTAAGTAGATTTCTCATACCAATCCCTTGACTGACTCGTAGTTTGTTTCACCTTGCAAACTCGGGTGCCCTCATTTTCACACGGGCAGCCTAGTCACAGGTATCTGGTGCACTTTTGGCTCATGGCGACGCTTGACTACACCGTACTGACTTTGACTCTTTCCGCCATTATTGTATATGTATTATGATTCCGCCTCTGGCAATGTAGACAGATATTTATTTTGTGTACTCTTTATGTATGATTCCACCTCTGGCGATGATGACTGATTATGTATTATTATGCACTAAGTTGTATCCTGCACTGTGCTCTCTGATGTGGTGATATCTATATGATTTCGCTGTCATATGTGTGTAAATTATTCTATTTCTCGTTTATGCTATTATCTGTGATCTGCTAATGATGATTAATGTGTTATATTCCAATGATTATCCTTAACACCGTGTCACGGGGTTTTGGGATCGTCACACAACGCAAGTCCAATGGGTTCATATGCGTGTGTGGACCCGGGCTGGTAGGTAAGACATTGTTGCATCGTGTAGGTATAAGCCGTGCATTGTTGGTTGCATGGGGTTGCCACTTTAGGGAGTGGTACACCCCACCGTGGTGCCAGCACGGGTATCTACGAGTTAGGGAGCCGATCGCTTGGGGGTAGTGGGTACACCTAGTGGAGATAGGGGCAGGCGGCACCTATGAAGGCAGCTAGGGGTGCACGAAACTACCAATATCATTATTATGTCTGTAGGCGGGATCAACCTTAGGGTGACTAGTGGTGGTGCAGTATAGCAATTATCCTATAGTGTTGGTGTAGCTTGGTAATTATCTTAGAGTGGGTTAGGTGCGCTTTAACGATATCGTTGTTCATCTTGTTTCCTTATTTACTTTGCCATATTCAATGGTTCATAGTCATTTCCTTATTTTCCAACTTATGCCTTAGCCTGGTTACTTTGTTAATTATATTGTTAAAATTATCGCACTCGCCAGATTTTATGTCTGACCCCTTTGTTTTCCTCCTCTTTCTTCATTCCCCCCCCCCAAGGTGCTCAGGTTGGGACTAGCACCAGTGGAGCTTGATCTTAGACTGCTGTTTCTCTGCTTTTAGAAGATTACTTGGATCGCTGAAGTAAAGTTCAGCTTCTCTTTTATTTATGGCTATTTTGTATTGGGGATTATGTCTTTCATTTTATGTACTTTTGGTAGTCAAGATGGATATTATGTACTTTGACTCTGGTTTTTGATGATGTAAGCAAACATATGTGTTTTCCGCCGCAATGAAATAAAGTTTTAAATCTTTTGAGTACTATTTATATTTGTCTTGTTTTTAAGTTTCTATTCTATACTTACCTAAAACGCTCCATAGAAGTTAATACATTCCCTTTGTGAGTGACATTAATGGACGTTGGGTGTTACAGTTTCGTTCCCAATTCTGCTTGGAATTCCTCCCAGAATTTACTAGCAAAAATCGGGTCATGATCACTAATGATACTCATGGGAACTCCATGAAGTCTAACTATTTCCTGAAAATAAATTTGCGCCAGGTTCTGAGCATTTCTATTCAATTTGACAGGTATGAAATGGGCGGTCTTCGTGAAACGATCTACGATCACCCAGATATTGTCATTTCCTTTGAAGACCATTAATAAACCTCAGATTCTTCCTCTTTGAATCTTGGATTAGATGAGGGGAAAAATGAGAAAGTCCATTGAATCTCTTATGATATTCTGGGATATTCATATCTCCTTGTATCAAATAGTAGAATTCATCACATAACCGCTCAGTTGCTTCTGGAGGAATAAAATTTTCACTGAAAAGCTCTTTGAATCTATCCCAGGTGATATCACCTTCTGGATTATCTTCAATAATCGAATCCCACCAGAACAAAGCCTCGTCTTTGAGTGCCCAAGATGCTATAAATCTTTTCTGGTCATCCCTTAGGTTTAAACCTTCAAAGATTTTCTCCGCAGAGCGCACCCATGCTTGTGTTTGGATAATAGATTCATTACCTGAGAACGGTACTCCACCCAGATTTCTATATTTCATAAATAGATCTTCAATATCTGGGTCAGTATTACTTCTTCTGTTTCTGGCACTCATTTTCTAATACTTCTGCAAATAGCAAACTAAGTGTCAGGTCAACAGAAAAGAGATTATAAAGCATAGAAACATATACTTGAATGTAAATGCATCTATTGAGATGTATTTCATTCTGCTATACTCATACTAGGATATTACTGATCCTATCTGTAATGAGTTACTCGTCCTAGAACACTACCAGTTCTATTTTTGACGAGTTCGTTAATATGTTATATTCCAGAACTAAGCTTAACCAAAGCTCTGATACCACGTTTGTGACGACCCAAACCCCGATAAGACGGTGCAAGGGTAATCTTTGGAATATAACACATAAACAGATAACAGCAGAATAAAAATAATTAAATACTCCCAATAATGTACAATAGAATACATTGGATAAACATAATCATCAGAGTTACACAGTATACAGGATCATACTTTGTACAAAATACAGTTCAGCTATACATAAATGTCTACAGCAGAAAAGAAAACATTACATGTACAACAGGAGCTGAACAACATAAAAAGAGATAAATGATAGAATCCATCTTTAGCTCTAGCTATCTAGAAAGAGCCTTCTAAAACCTGAATACAAGGCTGCCCATGTAGAAATAGGGGCACCCGAGTTTGCAAGTGAAACAAACTACGAGTCAATCATGGGACTGGTATGAGAAATCTAATTAACACACTTTACAATATGGCTAATCACAGGACCATGCTACTTTCGCGGAACGGGTTTACTCCATTGGATTGCCAGTGCTTTAAAACAAGTAAATCTTTTAAACATTGCAATGCTTTTTATAAAAATGAAGCCATTATAAGACTCAGTTCCCATCACACAATGCAACACAAACCAGAGGATAGAGTTTTTCCTTATAATGGCCAAAATATGCTTGATACGAATAAAACAAAAGCATTTGATATTATTACTAGTGTTTATATATTTCAAAAACAATTTCAATCATAAGTATCAATCATAGACGGCATTAATGCCCCATACCACTATGTCGCCATATATAGGTATACAATCAAAACCGCATGATGTCGTAATTGGAAATTGGATTTCCGTCATGAACCAAGGAAAAAGATAGTCCTCGCCGAATTCGAGACAATCTAGCCCATGTCTCAAGATCAGAACTCATCGACCCTTGGATCGTCAGGGCCGGTCCATCGATGTGGATTAAATTGCCTGAACACTGCGTTTCCCCGCCCTATGGGGTGTAAACTGGTCATATCTGACCACACCATCGGCTCCAAAGAGACCGAAGCAAACCAAGGCCTCGCTTTCCATCATCCACATAAGTAAAATACCCAGTCGTGCAAAACCCAAAGCACCACTCCTAGCTAGAAGGAAACGCATGTCCTCCCTGATGTCCGTCTCCTGTTTTTGGCTCATACCGGGGTGTGAGGCTCGCGAAACAACACTATACACAAAGCTATGCCACACAGGCCGTGCTTTGATCATCAACCACAAGACTTTGCTTTTCAACAGAAGCCTTGATCATCTGCCACTTAGGCATGCCACACAGGCAATTCACCCCATGCGACTGATTTCTATCGATATATAACCTCTGAGCTCATACGTCTCAGAGAAGGGCGTTAAGAAAGAATTCTCCGCCGCTAAACAAATATATATTTAATAGAGATCAATCAACACAGAACAAAATCCAATGTCAGACACACAGTCCATTTACATGTTCGTTCAGGGTCTGCATGAAACCAGAGGCACTCAATACCTCGAATATCCGTACAATCAACAAGTACATCCAGGTGGCTACTACTTCAACCCCTTCAAGGTAGCTACTCCTATCATGAGCATCAGTAGCACCCCTCCATTCGACGTGAAGATCATCGGTCTTGCACCATCTTCATATCTTCGACTTCCACCCGTCGATCAATTATTTGAAATGAGAATCAACTCGGCCTTTTCAAATAATTCACGTATATTTAGAATTTCAAATCAATTCATTTCAATGGTTAAATTATTCGATATCACTAGTTCTGTTCTTTAATGTAATTTTCACACCAAACACATTCAACCATCAAATATCACATAAACCGAGCAAATTAAGTTTATTTCCAATCCATATCGTTTATTTTATCACGATTTATCACTATTTTTATTTATTTAAAAATAGCCAATTCATTCAAACGACGCTTCAGGCCATAACGCGGCCATGGCGCTATTTTTCTTCAGATTTGATTTACACATATCTAAAAATTTAACCGTTGGATCTTCACAAATTTTATATCATTAGAAAGATCTTTTCAAAACGAATCCAACGGTTTCAGTTTTGGGAAAATCCAACGGTCTGATCTCCCGCACTTATCATTTGAAGTTACGATTTCAAAATACGAACTGCAGCGTCGTTATTCGATTTAATTTAATTACATTTATATATATATAAATATAATCGATTCTGGCGCTGTTTTTCTTCAGATTTGAATTAAACATTCCAGACAATCCAACTGTTGGATCTTCACAAAGTCAGTGTCGTTGGAAAGATATTTCCAAAGCGAACCCATTGGTTTCGGTTTCGGGAAAATCCGATGGTCGGATCTCCCGCACTAATCATTTGAAATCACGGTTTCAAAACACGAACTGCAGCTTCATTATTCGATTTATTTTAATTATATTTATATAAATATAATTCTTTCTTTGATTTCAAAACCATATCCACTTTATATATTTGATAAAAATGATATTTTTATCATCAAAAATATTTATTCAGCACATGAATATTCTTAGCACTTCATATTCACAATAAAAATGTAGATTTTATTGTTTAATCTATATATTCAACACATGAACGTTTTCGACTTCACACATATGATAAAATATGATTTTTATCGTTCTAGTCCTTTATTCAACACATGAATGTTTTCTATGGTTGATATATATAATAAAAATGTGATTTTTATTGTATATTTCTAAACACGATTATTTTATATAGTCTATACATAAGGTAAAAATGTTATTTTTGGTGTTAAAACAATTTATTTAAAATACTAATATTTTATATAGGCTATATATATAATAAAAATGTGAATTTTATCTTTCAAACAATTTATTCAACAAATGAACTCATTCAACACATAAATTTCTACTCAACACACGGCAGCATAATGGCAGGGTAGTTAAAATCGGGACCGTCCCTAGTACGGCTCCTCGCTCTACCTTAAAACCTCCCGGTTTTTGACAATGAGGACTTCATGCATCTAATTCGCATGTAGGCGAGCATGTTTATTTTTCTTTTCTACAAACTAATCCTATGTGGTTTCATCCAAAATAATTCTCAACCACAAACAAGTAATTTTCAACCACAATCAATCATTCATGATTTCACCAAATTTCACATCAACCAATAATCCAAACAATATCACAACCAATATATATTGTCCATGGTCTGTGGACGAGGGGAGTATATACACACACACACACACACACATTTGTATATAAATATATTTCGATTTCACTTTAATATTATTTCAATTTATTTCAACACATACATTATTTTTACAACGCATATATAACTTATATATCGAACATACAACTTATACAAGTCTTATACATGAGGTGTACAACGCTTATATAACTCATACATCGACTATATAATTTATACATCGTTGTTTTCCATATCGTTTATAAATTAGATATCTCACTTTGGGTTCCACTCCACCAAAAATTGTAGAAGGCTCAGAAAAATATCCGGTCTCTTCTAGAATGTAGAAGACGTCCATACGAGTCCACTGTCTCTTGTTTCACTGGATTTAGACAAGAAATGAAAAAGATATGATTTTTATTGTAAAATCATAAACCGTAGTGCTATAAAGTGTTAATAAACAGTTTAAATAATATCAGCCGTTACCTTTTTGAAAATCTTCAAAACCAGGTCACGGAATTACTTCCAATCTGTAGCGCGATACGTCGATCGGGTAGCACCACGTTGTAGTGCCTGGAGAGGCGCACCTGCGCCAGAAGTGGGGTCCACTTCGGCGGTCCCTATCAATGACGGTGGCGAGATGAACTCCGGAACTTTGGAGGCGCGATTCTCACAAGATACGAGACGATATATCACAAATTCTATATGGATGTGTAGATCTCGAAGAGTACTACAAAATCCATAACTGCGGTAATGGATCATGAAGTGGATTGGGAGAATTTGAAGAGAGAAGGACTCGAGCTTTTCCGTCGTGCGTAGCTGATGGTATCAGGGAGAGAGGATTGATTTGTTGAGTTATGATTGGCCCAAAGATTTTTTTATTTATATATTTTAAAAATCCGAAAATACCCCTTACATCATACAAACTCCAGTCCAAACCCAACGACTGTCGTCCCTAGCTAAATACCCCCATTCCGAATACAATGAGATATGTTTCGTAGGCCCATTCGACTGTTTCAGTCAGTTTTCCTTCAAATTAAAATATAAAACATTCAATATTTGATTTGAACGTACATTTCAATTTGCCTGGGCCATATACTGATTCTAAAAATTTCCCAAAAATATATCTGGCTATGTTTTGACGATACGGTCCCAACAAAACTAGTTTCAACGAATTCTGAGACCGTTTCAAAAATGGCCATTTTCTGGTCGATCCAATTTAACTGTAATTGACCAAACAAATTTTCCTTCGTCACGCTCACATATTAACTTAAAAAATTATGAAATTTGATACCTAGCAATAATTTGACATCACGGATCCAACAAAATTGGTTTCGTCGAATTCCGACGTCGTTTGCAATATGTCTATTTTCAAGGGCGATATATTCACTATAGAGACCTTTCTGAAAATTCATTTGGCCATAACTTTTGACTCCCGCTATGAAACTTCGATTTTTAGGATTCGTTAGAAAGATATTCACTAACAGATTTAAATATTTTTTGTTTCACTAAAATCCGTTTTACTTTGCACCCGGTACAGTCAGTCAAAGTTTGAATTTCAATTTTGAAAACTGCCACGCCATTTCAGGCCTTGTTTATAATTTAAATTAATTATATTTATTTTCAAACATCGATTCAAACACACTTTTCGTCGTTATTATTTAAAATATTTATTTTAAATATTTAAAATCCACTAAAATAGCCAAATTAATTTTTTTTAAACTGGCTCAGATTTTCCAGGTTGTCACAAAAGAAAGGAAAAAGAGATTCAAGTAGAGGATTGAAAGAAACATATATGGCTTTTGGGGATTATGTTTTCCATAATAAATTTTTCTCTTGATAATACCCTCTTTAAAACATGTTTTTGAAAAAAACTTCTTTATTTTTAAAAATGCTTTTGAAAACGGTTTTCAAAATCTTTTATCCGTTCTGGTAACCTTCAGCTCGGATACCCCGTGTAACACCCAACGTCCATTAATGTCACTCACTAAGGGAATGCATTAACTTCCATGGAGTATTAAAAGAGTATAGAACAGAATATCACAAGACAGATATATAAATGTTACTTAAGAAAATTCAAACTTTATTCCTTGCAGCGGAAAAGCAAAACATGTTTGATTACAACATGGAAACCACATACTAGAGTCAAGTACATAAATATCCATCTTGAACAAATTTATTATCATAGTACGTAAAAGTAAAATCATAATCCCACTCCAGTTAGCCATTATGTAAAGAGATAAAGCAGAGCATTACTCTCAACACTTCCAAGCGCTTCAAGAAGAAAGAAATCCAAATCAAGCATCAGTGTTTCCTCCCTAAGAACCTAGGGGGGAACGGAAGGCAAAGAGGCAAAAACAAAAAGGTCAGACATAAAGCCAGGCGAGTCCAGCTACTTTTAGCATGAAAATAAGTAAAGCAATATGACAGGAATTAACATGATGGAAAGTATAACCATGACATAAGGTAAGGCTGGATAACATGATGAATATAAAAGAATGTCTTGTGCGCTTCCCAGATTTCTTACTTAACTTAATTCTCTGCACCACCTACTAGTAATTCTTAACGAAATGATCCCAACCCCGAAATTGGCAGCCCTTAGGCGTAACATCTAGTAAGAGGTATCCGCCCCCATACAATACTTGAAAGCCTACTTGCCCATAATAGATACTAGATGTCCCCAAACTACCTCTAGTCGATTGGCTCCCTAACTTGTAGATACTTGTGCGCGTCCCATCTTAGGGTGTATCACTCCCTAAGTGGCAATCCTTGGTTGCACAGCTTTATACCTACTGATGTACAGTGGCTAAATCTTCCAATGTCGGGAACACCTTATGCATGCTTAACAAACCCGTCGGCACCTGCACTGCTACACCCTCGCTCTTATTTGACCGCTTATAATCAGCCCAATAAGCATGCCCCAACTTTGTCTAGCTCAGGGTTCCCGATACCTGTAAGTGGGTTACTGCTTGAAAAGGGTCCCTACTGCTACTAGGTTTTCCCTAGGGTTTATCCTAACCCAACCTATATTGGTTAAGTATTGTCTATCAGCCCAGTTGACTTAATCCCATCCACTTATCAAATCAATATGTATGTTAAGCTTGCCTTAACCCTATACACTTTATTCATGTAATATTGGTTAAGTAGTCTTCTCACACAGGTTAACTTAACCCCACCCACCTAACATGTTTTAGGTATCATATTCATCTTTGATCAGCATTAATTAGTTATTAATGCACAGGCCTCTCACATTAAGTTGATGGCTTGTGGCTGTTAGGTGTGTCGGGTGGTTCCGGGCAGACTTCTACCACAAGACAGACTTAACCTCGTGTCTAGGCATCTTTTAATTATGTCTGCGACCTCTCACATTGGACTGGCCGTTTGCGGCTGCTGGTTAGGCCGGTTGGTTCAGGGCAGGCTTCTACCGCAAACGGAGTCGAACCTCGTGTCTCGGCATGCTTATCTTAGCCAATTTATTTATTTGCAGTTTATGTCAATTTTAGGTTAATTATGCCAATTACCCAAAATTCCCAATTTCGTGTCATGCCCAAAATTTAACATTAATCATGCCCAAATCAACCCAACATATATTATACCATATTTCCCAACGTTCCCTTAATTACCATTCATACGTTCATCCCTACGAGATTTGGCCTAGGCTCCAAGGTAGCCTGGCTATAAAAATAAAAAGGGAAGGAGGAAGCGAAGAGATACAGAACAGGCAACATGGGCATAAAAAAATCATGAATTTGATATATAGGCTAAGATAGAACTGATGAGATTAGATCTTATTATCATGTTTAATTTCCAACTTCAATTTACAACTTGTCATAATTTCTTTTGTATTATTTAAATCTAAAATAATCAATGGACTCACTGAGATTGGATTTAGGAAGAGAATAGTTCTGAATTCTGAATTCTAAATTTGATTAGCTAAACCGTTGTTGTAGAATTTGATTCTTATCTTCCAGTTCGAATACTTCAATTCTGATTCGTTTTGGAGAAGAGAAGAGAGACTAGATTTAATTTAGGTTAGGGCAGCATAGAGGTGCCATGGATTAGTGTAATGAAATTAGGGTTAGGTTTAGGTCTGTTTAAATAGATGTATTAGGTGAATTAGGGCCTTTAGATTAGATTAGAGACCATCGGAACCACACAGCTCAAAAGACAAGCCAATCCCTAAAGGACACGTCATCAGAGAACTCTCCAGAGTTCTGTGCAGATTTGGCCTCGACATGTGTGCACTTCCCAAGTGCGCCAGTACATTTTTGTTCTGGTGCACTTCACAAGTGCGCCAGTTATCCCAGCCTGTTTTCTGATTTTTTTTGCCCAACTTCTATCGTCCATAACTTCTTCATACGTTGTCCGTTTTACACAAACTCAAACTCTATCTCAAGAAGAATTCCGAGACGAACGCAATGGCATAACCTGTTTCATATAATTCTTCTTTTGAAAATTAATTATTCTTTAATTATCTCTTATTTCATGTTTTAAAATTATGGGGTGTTACATGACAACTTTGCCAAGATCTACAAAGGCTTCCGGGGTATAGGAGGAAGGCCATTCCATGGGAATGAGACATTCGTAGAAGCTCGGAATTGGCTTAAGGAGACCGTGGACTTATTCGTAATCTTTGAAGTGGAGGACCGAAGATAGATTCAGTTAGCTGCTTGGTTGTTAAAGGACGAAGCCTTAGTTTGGTGGGAAATCACCCAAGCTGGACGTCCGGTGAAAACTTGGGAAGATTTTAGATAGAGGTTCGAAATGAATTTTCTTTCCTAATATGAGAGAAACATATAGATGGAGAGGTTCTTAGCACTCAAACAAGGAAATTTGACGGTGAAGGAGTATGTGAACAAGTTCAACCAGCTGGCAAGGTTCGGGTTAGAGTTGGTGGATACACCGCACAAAAGGCCTTTGGGATTTGCTAAAGGGCAGAATGAGTCTCTGCATGGTTTATCCATGTCCCATATTCCAATGAGGGCCACCTTTGAAAAGCTTGTTGATATGGTCCTAATGCATGAGGAGGACAAGGGGGAAAGAAGGAAACAAATGTTGAGGGTACATCGCAGAATAAGAAGGTGTGGCCCGAGAAGGGGCAACAACAATAGCAGAAGAAAGGGGGAAAGATGATAAAGGCAAGGATAAGAGAAAATGTCACAATTGTGGAGAGGAGGGTCACTTGATCAAAGATTGTAAGAGATGGAAGGCCAATTTCTTTAATTGCGGAGAGGTCAACCACTTCTCTAAAGAGTGCCCAAGGAAACAGGGATGCAGGGACAAGGTCAAAGAGTAGGAACTTCTAGAGGGCAGGTGCATGCTCTTGCGATCAGTGCTCCTGAAAGAGGAAGAAAAATTTCTGTAGAAAGTTTAGTTTCTCTTTTAAATCATCCAGTTAGAACACTTTTTGATTCTGGTGCTTCACACTCGTTTATATTTAGTTCTGTGGTTGAATATCTGCACTTAATTACGAGTATGGTAGTAGATCCGTAGTTGTTTCAAACCCCATTGGTGGATCAGCTCATTTATCGATGATTTGTCGGAGTTTGAAAATATCTGTGTTTGGTGTCGAGTTTGAATGCGATGCATATATGTTCGGGTTTATGGGATATGGATTGATTCTAGGAATGGATTGGCTTACCACGTATTGGGCCATTCTGATTGTGAGAGGAGGGTTGTTAGACTCCTGGCTTGTCATGGGAAGACCGTCGAAGTTTCTTGTGACCCCTAAGGGTATGTTATGCTTAGCTTTCTAGAGTCTCTAGATGCATCCATAGATGATTTGCAATCTGTTCCGGTGCTTCGAGATTATTCCGATGTTTTTGATGAGGTGCGGGGTTTACCTCCAAGGTGCGAGATCGACTTCTGCATATATCTGGTGGACCATGCAAAGCCAGCTGCATTACCAGTGCGCCACATGGCTCCAAGGGAAAGGAGGGAGCTGAGTAAGCAAGTAGGGGAGCTACTTGAAAAAGGGTTTATTAGACGAAGCATATCTGAATGGGGTACTCCAGTTGTTTTCACAACTAAAGCGGATAGTTCACTTCGTTTGTGTGTTGACTATAGAGAATTGAATAAGCTCACCAAGAAGAATAGGCACCCACTTCCGCGGATTGATGATTTATTTGATCATCTTGTTGGTGCCTCAGTATTTTCTTAGTTGTACTTCGCTATGGGGTTCCATCAGTTGAGGGTGGCTGAGGACAGCATAAATAAGACTGCTTTCAGAACTTCGGACGGTTTCTTTGAATGGCTAGTTATGCCTTTTGGTTGACAAATTCACCCTACTATTTTGTTGATTTGATGAGCAGGGTATTTCAGGAGTTCCTAAACAAATTTTTCATAGTTTTTGTTGATGATATTTTGATCTTCTCCACGAGTGAAGAAGAGCATGCCTAACATTTGAAAGAAGTTTTGAAAACTCTCTGTGGCCATCAACTTAAGGCAAAGTTCTCAAAATGCCATTTTTGGAGAAAAGTGGTGAGGTTCTTAGGGCATGTAGTCTCCAAAGAAGGGATAGCTGTAAATCCCTTAAAGGGGGTTGCAATGCAAGATTGGCATATTCCTAAAAATACAACCGAGGTGAGAAGCTTTCTTGGGTTGACAGGTTATTATAGGAAGTTCATTAAGGACTTCATGAAGATATCAGCCCCTCTCGCCATGCTGACAAAGAAGAATTCGACATTTTCATGGGACATAGACTGTGACGTTGTTTTCCAACGACTGAAAAGGGCTCTGAAAACAGGCCCTGTGTTGACCTTGCCTGATGGAAGTAAAGTGTTTACTGTTTACACTGATGCATGCGGTACAGAGCTTGGTGTGGTTCTGATGCAAGAAGGGAAACTATGGGGCAGACAGTTGAGAGTTCATGAGAAGAACTACCCCATCCAGATCTAGTGCTAGCTGCCATAGTATTCGCGTTAAAGACTTGGCCTCATTATTTACTGGGAGAAAAGTTCGAGTTATACACTGATCATAAATCTCTAAAGTATCTATTCTCATAGAAGGATCTCAACTTAAGGCAACAACGGTGGATGGAGTTATTAGCTTCATATGATTTTGAGATTGCTTATACCCCTGACAAGGGTGATGTGGTGGCAGACGCACTAAGTAGGCAGAGTGTGGCCCTGAGTCCTCTATTTATGGAAAGAAAGAACTTGGAGTTCATATCAGCTTTTGATTCCAGACTCTCCATCGATGTTTTCCCTGATTTGTTTGCATCCTTGGAGATACGACCAACTCATACGGATCAGATAGGAGCTTTGCAATAAGGTGACCCACAGATTCCAGACATCATTGATAAGATCAAAAGTAGGGAGACTTCTAGTCACCTCAGTAGATATGCCATAGATGAAAAGGGGTGGTTGTGACGAGATGGAAGGCTTTGTGTTCCTCAAACTAGAAGCTTGATAAAGGCAGTCCTAGAAGAAGCCCACCATTCCAAGATGACTATTCATCTAGGTGGTGACAAGATGTACATGGACATGAAGAGGGTTTTCTTTTAGGCTGGGATGAAGAAAGAAGAGGGTTTTCTTTTAGGCTGGGATGAAGAAAGATGTGGCCAAATTTGTTTCTTAATGTTTGGTTTGCCAACAAGTGAAACCTGAGCAAAAGAAGCCCGGTGGATTACTTCATCAGTTGGAGGTTCCGTAGTGGAAATGGAAGAGCATCTTTATGGATATCATAGATGTTTTGCCTAGGTCAAAGAAAGGAAATACTAGTATTTAGGTAGTGGTAGATATACTCACTAAGGGCGCTCACTTTATTCCATTTTAGAGTAACAGGACAACATCATGGTTGACAGCAATTAATGTTCGTGAGATAGTTCGTCTTCATGGAGTACATTCCAGCATCGTGAGCGATCGTGACCCCATCTTTACCATCGAACTTTGGAGGAGCTTGCAAGAAGCATTAGGTACACAGTTGTGCTTGAGCACCGCTTATCATCCTCCGACCGACGGACAGACGGAGAGGGAGAATAGGGTTCTTGAAGATCTTTAAGGCTGTATATCCTAGACTTCAAAGTGATTTGGGATGAGCATCTTCCTTTAGTAGAGTTTGCCTATAATAACAGTTGTTAAGCTAACATTGGCATGTCACCCTTTGAAGCATTGTATGGGCGACCCTGTAGATCGACAACTTGTTGGTGGGAATCTACAGAAAGATTATTACTTGGACCAGATATGGTTAGGGAAACGTCCGAAAAGATTGACCTTATTCGATGGAGGATGAAGACAGCTCAAGATAGGCAGAAGTCCTATGAAGACAAGAAAACGACTGACATCGAATTCGAAGTGGGAGACTTGGTTTTTATCGAAGTATCGCCTTTATGGAATGTAGTTCGCTTCGGATCAGTACGGAAGTTGGCACCTAGCTTTGTCGGACCATTTCCCATAACCGAGAGATTGGCCAAATGGCCTACCGAGTAAGCTCCAAGAAAATCTATCCAGTGTTCATGATGTTTTCCACGTCTCTAATCTGCGAAAGTGCCTGCATGACACCACAGAAGTTGTTGACCCTAATATGTTGGAAGAAGTCCATGTGGAACGGGAGGTGACAGTCAGACAAGTCCCTACCCGTATTCTTAGGTCAGAAGTTAAGAAGTTGTGCAATAAGGAGATCAAGTTGCTAAAGGTTCAACGGGGAGACAACCCAGAAGATGTGACTTGGGAGACTGAAGACTAGATTCGTGCTTCGTACCTTATTCTTTTTTAGGGTATGTTCTTAACTCCTTTTTCCTATGTTTTATCCGTGCTTGTTTCTGTCAATAGAATATATCTTATTCATAGTATTTTTGACCTTTAGATAGGAATCCTATGGATGTAAATATATGTTTGAAACATGTTATGGTTGATGGATGCAAGTGGATGCAAGTGTTTGCTAGTGGTTGCC
Organism: Allium sativum; assembly: GCA_030737875.1. Lineage (NCBI taxonomy): Eukaryota > Viridiplantae > Streptophyta > Magnoliopsida > Asparagales > Amaryllidaceae > Allium > Allium sativum. Next base: position 25,509,728 of record CM060926.1, on the reverse strand, counting down.
TGTGGACGCATACACACACATTAGGCACTAAGATCAGTTCAGTCACTCTCATACTGCATATGGATGTGTGTGCATTTTCTTTTCTTTTATGGACGGAAATGGGCGAGTTAGCATATGGATGTTGCATTTGGACGGATGGATGTGCACACATATAGAACTTATATGATACAATAGGTTTATTTGCATACATATTGGATTCATGGCACTAACATACATAGCATTAAGGAGGTCAACTGAATCAGTAGACCGCCTGTTCTTTGCATTAGTATTGGGACATATACATACTCCTTCGCATGTATTCATATAAGCATTAGAAGTCTTTAAGATAATGGATGTCAGTGGTTGGTGGATGAGTGAATAGATGGAAGGATATGCATTCTTCTCAACTTAGAGATTTCGGGATGAAATCCTTTGAGTAGGAGAGAATGTAACACCTCGAATTTGTACTAACACTAAAAGAGGATAAATTAAATAATAAATAATTTAATATTCGGAATTAGAAGAAATGGACTGCACCATTGCGTCCGTCTTGAATTCTGGTCAAGACTGACACTTGGTTTGCGTAAAACGGACAACGTATGAGGAAGTTATGAGGGTTTTAGTTTGCATGTGCACAGAAAAACTATATACATATGCATGAGTCAGAGATGAGTTGGAACTTTATCCATAACAGTTCGAATTTGAAAAATTCATCCGAACGACAAAATTCCCACTCTAGGGGTCGACCCCCCTAGAGGGGTGTCGACCTATGGGTCAACCCACCCACAGGGGTGTCGACACCCCTAGGGCTGACGTGACACTCGGTTTCAGGGGGTTTACCTGCTATATATATGTATCATATTCTCTTATTTTCGTCCTTGGAAATCATGGAGCCAATATGCTGTTGGAGTGCGAACTGAACCATTTTCTATAACTACATACTTTGCAAATCAAATTCAAAAATTCAAGATCCGTCCTTTCTCAATTCTCTAAACCTAACGCTATGAGTTTCTAGATTACTTTTAGGTTTAGACAAATAAAAGTGAATTGTGAAAGACTATAAATTGGATATGTTGTAAAGCACGATTCTGTGCTAGTATTAAATCCTTTACTATGTCATGATAGATTTATTTCCCTAGATCTAATATAATTGTGGTTATTATATTATGTTGTTTATGTGGATCTTGACTTGTAACTGTATTGTGCTGAATGTCCATCTATTAAATTGGACAGTTGTAACATTGGCTAGATCTAGTTCTTTATGACATCCCCTTTTCACTTGTCATATTATGATCAATCTAGATATGTTGTAAACTTGACTTGTGATGCCATCTTTAGATCTAAACATGTTACCATGACAACCTAATTATGCTAGATCTAAATAATATTTAGATCTCGTTATGCTTGCTTTGACATTGTAGTGATTGCCACAAGTTATCAGTTTATGTCCCCGTTGTGATGATGTTAATTACATATCCATTCACCTTGTTATCAAGCTAGTTTATGCCAAGATATGTTGAAACTATCACCTTTGTCATATTCCCTTTTTCATTGTTATGGCTAGGCTGCTTTATAGCCTAGATGCCACCAAAATATGTGTGAATATGTTAGTTAGGAAACAGGGAAAAGGGATTTATAATTGGTATAATTAATGTAATATTATGTAAATTGGACATTTAATTCAAATGGGGAAACATAGAAATAATTACCTATAATGACATAGGTAGATTTGGATAAAAATGGAATATTTAGTAATTGCAATAATTGTAATTGCTCTTATGAAACGAGGTTAGGTTGCATTAGTGGCGGAAGTCTGCCTGGACCCAACCGGCATATCAGTAGCCACTAATACTGAACCTAATGTGAGAGGTCTAAGTGTGCAAATACGAATCGGGCTAAGACACGAGGTTAGGCCCAACTGTGGAATAAGACTGCCTGGACCCGACTAACAGATCCAGCATCCACACGTTGTAGGCCTAATGTGGGAGGTCTAGCTCATTATAACCATAATTAGACATGTATTGAATTGGACTACTTAACCTAATTTAATCCATAAGGATTGTATGATTATGAACTTAAGTTAGGGTTAAGTAAAATTGGATGGGTAATGGTTGGGTTAAGTAAATTAGAGGGGGTGGGTAATATTTACATATAGGCCCACGAACTTAACCCAATAGGGTTATGTAATTAAAGACACCTAGTGGTATACATAATCAGAGGAAAATATAATTAAGTTATGTAATTAAAGACACCCTTTAGGGTAAGCAAAATTGATATAGGGCTATGTAATTAAAGACACCTAAGGGTATACATAGTCAGTGAAAAACCTAGTGGGGATACAAGACAAAGGGGAGAGCTTGTATCATATTGTGTGGGACCCATTTCAGTTAGTAACCCGAAGTTGGTATCGAATAAAGAACTCCGTACTAGGCGGAGAAGGGGCACGCTTACTGATTGATTGTAAGAGATCCAAACGAGACTGATGGTGTGGGCGGCGCAAACCGACCGGGCCATGTGCGTGGATGAGCCGGGCAGAAGGGGATAAGACGACCGTGACACCAGTAGGTATGTTTGTGCACACCTTAATGGTTGCCACTTCGCAAAGTGATATCTCCTACTATTGGGCCAGCACAGGATATCTACGGGGTACGGAGTCGATCGATTAGGGTAGTGGTTAGGGTACGTACACTCGAACGTATGCCCTATGCCCACCAACTTATAGTGGAAGGGATCATCTCATTTTAATTATACTAGTAATAGTGCAAAGTAATCAATAGTGAGGCACATACACCTTATCTTTCTCACCTTGTCACACCTGCCATTTATGTAGTGATCTCTCTTTTATCCACTTTATATGCCTATCATGTTGCTTTTATTTATCTACTGGCTAAAAGTAACTAGACTCGCCAGACTTTATGTCTAACCCTTTTGTTTCTCCTTCTTTCTTCCATTCCTCCCCCCTCTAAGGTTCTTAGGGAAGAAACACTCAAGATTAGTCAGGACTCTGATATCATTTTGCTAGGAGCTACTTCTGAAGTATGGCTCAAGTTCTTGTCTCTACTATGGCTTAACTCTTTTAATTGGGGAATTATATTTTTCATATTCTTATGTACTCTGATGATGCAAGACAGGTTGTTTTATTTTAATGGTTTTTGTGACTTATGGTATTATGGACCACCACATTATGATTTATGTTTGAAATAAAAATTTAAATTTTCCGCTGCTATCTTATTTATATTTGTCTTGTAATTATTCTGTGTCTGTTTACTTATAACGCTTCACGAAACTTAATGCATTCCATTAGTGAGTGACGTTAACGAGCGTGAGGTGTCACATCTGGTCTACTAGCGGTTATATATAATAATGATCCTATCATTCCTCTATATAGTTTTTGATCAATGTCTTTTTATGTATCATCTTTACTTAAAGCAATATTGGTTTCCATTGGTGTTGGTCTACCATTTGTTGTTGTTAAATTATATTTATTAATTAAATCTTTTGCATGTTTTTCTTGATTAATAAATATTCCATTCTTTAATTGTCGAATTTGTAATCCTAAAAAGAATGATAATTCTCCCATATGGCTAATTTCAAATTCTTTATTCATAATATCTGAAAATTCTTTATTCATTTTATCATTTGTTGACCTAAAAATTATATCGTTAACATATATTTGTACTAGTTGTATATCTTTGTTATTCTTCTTGATAAACAAAGTATTATCCAATTTTCCTATTTCAAAGTTTGATTCTAACAAATAATTTCATAATCTATCATACCAAGCCCTAGAGCTTATTTTAATCCATATAACGCTTTCTTCAGCTTATATATGTGATTTGGTCATTTTTCATCTACAGATAGAGGTGATGTCTCTACATATACATCTTCCTTGACAAATCATTTAGAAAGGAACTTTTGACATCCATTTGATATAATTTGAAACTATAATAGTTCGCAAAAGCTAGTAAAACTCTAACAGCCTCTAGTCTTGCTATAGGGGCAAAAGTTTCATCGTAATCTATTCCTTCTTCTTGAGTATAACCTTATGCTACTAGTCGTACCTTTTTTCTTGCTATATCACCATGTACATTCATATTATTTTTATAGACCCATTTGGTTTTTATTATTGTTTTATCTTCTGGTCTAGGAAAAAGTTCCCATACTTCATTCCTAGTAAACTTATTCAGTTCTTCTTACATAGCAAGTATCCATGAATCGTCGAAAGAAGCTTTCTTTGGATTTTTAGGTTCAATACTTGATATAAATGCAGTATTACTCATATTATTTAATTGATTACGAGTTCTCACAATGGATTCAATATCTCCTAAGATATTTTCTATAGGTTGATCTGTAAATAATCTAATTCTTTAATTTGGTTGAGTATCTTCATGTTATATTTCACTAATTTCCTTTTCAAAATTGTCTTCATTGTTTTGAGTTATACTTTTAAAGTTTTCGTCGAAAGATATGTTTAATGTTTCTTCTATGGTATTGGATCGAGTATTGAAAACTCTATAAGCCTTGCTTCTTTCTGAATATACAATAAATATTCCTGTATCGGATTTCGAATCAAACTTGTCTATATTATCTTTTGTATTTAGTATAAAACATTTACTTCCAAATATTTTAAAATATGATACTTTTTGTTTCTTGTTATACAAAAGTTCATTTGGGGTTTTATGAGTTAAAGGTCTAATTGAATTTCTATTAATAATACAGCAAGTTGTTGCAAATGCCTCAGCCCAAAAATTCCTTGGTAAATTACTATCGGATAACATAGTTCTTATACATTCTTTTATTGTTTTATTTTTATGTTGAACTACTCCGTTTTATTGAGGGGTTCTTAGAATTGAAAATTTATGGTTTATTCCCTTTTTATTACAATATTTTTCAAAATCCTCATTTTTGAATGCTCCGCCATGATCACTACGTATTGTTTTAATTTTTTAGTGATAATCAATTTTGAATTCATTTAGAAAAAGTTTTTAATTGATCAAAAGCATCACGTTTATTTTTAAGAAATATGGTCCAAGTAAATCTAGAAAAGTCGTCAACTATTACATACACATATTTATTCTGATTTATCGATTGAACTTGGGATAGACCAAATAATTCCATGTGTATTAACTCTAATGGTTTTGAAGTAGTGATTTCTTTTTTTGATTTAAGTGAACTCTTCTTTAATTTTCCGAATTGATAAGCGTCGCATAAATTATTAACTTTAAATTTCATTTTGGGTATTCCTCTAACTGAATCTAATTTAGAAATCCTAGAAATGTGTCTGAAATTTGTATTACCGAATCTCTTATGCCAGATCTAGGGATCACTTGTATTGGCCATAAGACATAAGTTATAGTTGGAGATTTTCATACTCAATACATAGATTTTTTTTCTATCTCCTTCGAATATAACTTTTGAATTCCTATCCTCTATAAAATATTTATTCTTTTCAAAATTTATTTTATAACCCTTATCGCAAAGTTGACTTGTACTTAGAAAGTTGTGTTCTAAATTCCTAACTAATCGTCGATTCCAATAATGTATCCTTTAGAGTTATCTTCGAAGTTCACCATTCCACCATCTTCATATTTCAGATTATTGAGTAGTTCTGGATTTCCAGTCATATGTCTCGAACAACCACAATCTAGTGTCCATTTGTCCTTTTTCATTTCCACCAATTGCTTTCCAGAATTTGAATTTTCAATAGTCATGTAACACACCAGTTCAAGATTTGCATTTCCAACAACCACCTTTTCAGATTTTGAATTGCCAACAGTCACCTTGCCCATCTTTTCAACTTTTGAATTTTCAAAAGCCATAGAATCCATCCTTTTCTGAATTGAACAATATTGCAGTGGATCACATGCCTCTTTAACATTATTATATGCGGACTCTTTCAACATTGATGCAATGTATGAATTGACACTAGTATTAACAGAGATTCCAAAGTCTGCAATTTAAAAAATTTCGAAAATCAGTTTATGAACTTTTTGAAAGACCTTGCCCTGCTACCAATTTTAGGGATTGCGGAATGGATCGTTAAGGAAAAACAAACACCAGTGGGGGTGGTGAATAGTGTTTGTGAGAATCTAAACAAAAACTAAAACTTATGTGAATTACAGAATGATCAAACACCACAAACACAATCACAGACACAGATGCAAAATAAACAGAAATAAAAATGCAGAAAAGGAAAGAACACACCGGATTTTATACTGGTTCAGATTGCTCCTACGACCAGTCCCGCACAACACTGGATTTCGCAAAGTTTTATTACCATATCAATAGTCAAGTACAAACTCCTTGATTTCATGGCTACAAGGGATACCACCGATTCTGTCCTTGATTTCACGACTACAAGGGATACCACCGATTCCGTCATTGATTTCACGCTACAAGTGATACCACCGATTCAACTCAAATACGACCCAAACAATTACAAACAGCCCTATAACACTTCAATAACACTTTATTCAAAGAGAAATTAGAAGAGAGTGTAGAGAAAAGAAGTTTGATCAAAATAGAATTGAATTCGGTGGAGTATAAGTGTAGAAATCATAAAAATGATTAAGAATAATTACATAATGAAAGAGAGTGAAAGTGGAGAAGAAGAGATAATTAAAAATTCAAATTCAAGCCCTTTTTATAGTATGTGAAAGGTTGCAACGTTTTTGAAATGTTTCAAATGGTGAAAAGACACTACCTTTTAAATTTAATTTTTTGACAGTTATATGTCAACATAGCGTTTTCTGTATGTCGACATACTCTTGTGAAAATTTGAATTTTTAAACATTTTCAAGTGTTTTGATATAACTATAATTCTGGAAATTCTTATACAAAAATATAGTGTTGTAAATTAATATTATAAAGTAGAAAACATATGAAAACGTAAAATTAAACTATATTAACATATTTATAAAATTATAAGGTTTTAAACTATATATAAATATAAATATAAATATATAAAACTTAAGTTTGAAAAACAAAGATAAAATAGAAAATACAAAAATAAAAATAAAATAGAGAGAATTGAGGATAGAATTTGAAAACTAGAATTTGAAAATAAGAATTTAAAAATCAGAATTTGAAATTGAACTTGGAGTGCTCTTTAGAGTCTTACAATCTAGACTCTATAACTATATTAATCTTGAACTCTTGCAATCTTGAATACTCATAAGTCTTGATACTTCTATGAATTTTGAATCTCTATCATCTTTAAACCGTACAGTCTTCAGCAATATTTCTTGTATATAATTCCTGCATGTGTGTGTGTGTGTGTGTGTGTGTGTATATTCTATACAAATGTGTTAGTATATATTTTATAACCAATGATAATTGAAATAAGGTTGTTTTCATAGAAACTCCATTCTCCAACAACTACTACTATATAAGATTCCGATCCATCCTCCAGTGACGAGAACAAGAAACGATAATTCAAATAAGTGCTTCGTAGCAATTCATGAATCAAAAGTTACTAAAGATAGGATCTAAAATAGGTATTCTTTTATAATAATTTTTTGTTTAAATATGTTGCTTGAGTTGTTGCTTGCTTGATTGCTATATTAGAAAAATAAGATTTTAAACCTAAATTATATTTAAATTTTAAAATAATTTTATTTTAATAAACTAATAATGTAAACACTATTATTATAATAAATATCATCTTAGGAAACATATAAATAAAGAACATAAGATGTATATAAACTAATCAAAAATCAAAATTTTCATGTCCACTGAAAATTTAGAAGACATGTCGACATGGCTAACCCCCAATGTTGACATGTACCTAAAGATTTGAAATTCAAATTTTAAATTTGAAACTTCTAAATTTCCCTCCCTATATTCACTAAACCCATTATCTAAAATGTTATCACTTACCAGAGAACATGTCTATAGAATATCTATTTATTCACATATTCTTCTCATCTCTTGCTAACTTTAATTCAAAATCCAAAACATATTTTCGTTATTCTCTGCTCTTCACAAAAGTTCTTTAATGACTTCCTCAAGCACTCCAAACACTATAAGGCTATCCACGACTACCACATCCTTCCTTTTCAACAACCTGGGGACTATCAAAGTTTACATAACCTATGTAAACATTGGAAAAGTCGATATGGGATTTTTTTTTTCAAAAATTTTCCTTATTATGATCTGTGATGAATCCAACTTCCCCGTAACGGGAAAGCCTAGATTGCTTTGAACGCACGACTCATCAGATACAAACAACAGAACATTTTATTGCTATTACAACTATCTCATTAGAATATAAGATATCAGAGTTCCCATAAATAATATACATTGAAAAATATCAGAGATTAAAATACATAGTAGTAGAAATAAAATGTATAAATACAATATACATTAAAATACATCCTCTAACACAACTGGAAGAAATACACGGATATAAAGCTTTCTGAATATAACTCCAGCTGTTAATCTAGGATCCTGCATAGTGAATATCTGCAAAACCAAAACTACTATCCGATCGTGTGGAAAATATAGGCACACAGAGTTTAGGTGAAAACAATAAACTCCGAGTCAGTCATAGGATTAGTGTGAGAACTAAAACAGTTTTTGAATTTTTTTCTCTAAGAGTTGGGAAAATCATGGGACCATGCCAGATAACACGGAACATGTTTAATCCACGTAATCATAGTTTAAAATAAAACAACGCAATACTTTTTGAAAAATGAAGCTATTATAAGATGCAGGTCCCATCACACAATGCAACGCAACCCCAAGGATAGATTTTTTCCCTTATAATAGCCAAACATGCTTGGCACGTTTTAAAACAAATCATTTTGATATTAATATAAGTGCATAGTGTCAAAATCAACTTCGAATACAAATGTATCAATCATAGACGACATGGATACCATATATTATGTCGCCATACTGGTTTTACAATCAAAACCCCACAATGTCGTATTGGAAATTGGATTTCCAACATGAACCAAGGCAAGGGATCTTCCTTACCAAATTCGAGACAATCTATCTCGTGCCTCAGGAACAGAACGCATCGTCCCTGGGATCTGGAAGGGCCAGTCCACACTTACATTAGTGGATTGGTTATTCCTGAGCAATACATTTCCCTGCCCTATGGGGCATAAAATATGGTTAGTATATCGACCATAAAGAGCCACTAGGGACTCAAATCCGAGGTATCTCGCTTTCCATCATCCACATAAGTAAAATGTTTGGGCTCCATACCATGACACAACACCTAGCTAGAAAGAAACGCATGCACTCCCTACGGTCCCTCATTGTAAGCACCAAGAACTTCCCCGGTCTCCGAGGAGAAGAGGAAGAACGGATTACCTTGAGGACAAGACGGATCGGAACACAAATAGAAGAACATTTCATTGCTTACTACAACAATTTCATGAGAATACAAGAATATATAGAGTATGAATTACATATTACACATTTACTAAATATCAGAGATTTATCAGTTACAATGCAGCGGAAAATAATACAAATCACAACTGAAAAGAATGTACAGATACAGAGCTTTCCGAATATCATTCCAGCTGTAAACCAGGATCCTGTGAATATAAATCTACAAAAAAAAATTACTAGCTTCCTGTGCGGAAAATAGGGGCACCCAGAGTTTAGGTTAAAACAATAAACTCCATGTCAGTCATGTGACTAGTTTGAGAACTAAAACAGTTATTAATCTTTATTTTAAAGTTAGGTAAATCAAGGGACCACGCCGTATAACACGGAACGGGTTTCCTCTCAAGAATACTAGTGCATATACAAAAAACGCAATGCTAAATAAAGAACAATGAAGCTATTATAAGACCCAGGTCCCATCACACAATGCAACGCAAGCCGGAGGATAGGGTTTTACCTTATAATAGCCAAAGAATGCTTGATACACTAAATTTCATCTTTTATAATTACTATAAGTGAAGAAAACAACTTCAAATATAAATGTATCAATCATAGATGGCATGGGTACCATATATCATGTCGCCATACTAGTTCTACAATTAAAACCGCATGATGTCGTATTGGAAGTTGGATTTCCATCTGTGAACCACTCTAGCCTGTGTCTTAGGATCAGAACGCATCGATCCTTAGGAGCCACAGGGGTGGTCCACACGAAGTGGATTAAAATGCCTGAACTAAGTGTTTCCCTGCCCTATGGGGCGTAAACTGGTCATATCCCAACAAAACTATCGACCCCGGAACGATCGAAATAACAGAGGCGCCTCGCTATCCAACAAACACATGAGTCAAACTTGTCAGGGCTTGCAAAATGCTGACACCACTCCTAGCTAGAAGGAAACGCATGTCCTCCCTGGATCTTCTCCCGTTTCTGGTTCACACGGGGGTGTGAGGCTCGCGAATTAACGCTACACAAAGCTATGCTATATTAAAGTCGTGCTTTGATCATCAACCACAAGACTCTTCTTTTCAATAGAAGCCTTGATCATTTGCATCTCAGCATGCCACACAGGCAATTCATGCTATGTAAATCGATATCTATCAATCACACAGAATGAAATCCAATGTCAGACACACATCCATTTACAAGTTCATTCTGGGACTGAATGAAACCGGTGGCACCTTACTCCTCCCCCATATGTCCAATACAGGGGAGAGGTCCTCGCATATCTGGTCGATCTCCAAGTACGTCTGGACGATCACCATTTATAACCTTGTCTTGGGTGTACAACCCAATCAAGACATCAGTAATCATCCAAATGATGCGAAGATCTTCGGTCTTCAACCACCGTCTTCAACCTTGACACATCGTCGAATTAGTTATTCAGAATGGGATAAATCCAGTCTTTCTGAATAACTCGCGTATATAATAAACAAGTGCTATAAAAACACAGCATACGCCACATTCCAATCCAGGATATTCCTTTATCCAAATATTCTTATACTTTGGGAAAGGTTCTCATTAATTTTATCAAAGATAAATTCTTTAAATTTATTCTTTAATTTTCCTTTGGATATCATTTTAATCTAATTAAAGATGCATTAAAACTCCACTCGGTTTTAATCTTCCCAATAATCAATATTAACGATTGTTTAACTTAGGAAATCATATCCTTTCTTTAACTGGGTTAAAGAACCAATGTATTTTAAAACACCGTTCACGATAAACCCAAAATCACATTCCATTCCATCATCTTTAACCGTAAATTAGCAAGTGAACAAATTCCCTAAGTATTAACCCCGAAGGCCGAAACCCACATCAGATCAATACCGAGGAAACCATTCAACTTAATTAATCTCCAGTTAGTTTCTGATTTTCTTAACTCCATTGGGTCTAAGAACAGTATTATTAAAGATACCATTCACGACAACCCAAAACCTTATTCCTGTCTTTAACTGGATTAAAGAACCAATGTCCTTTAAAACACGGTTCATGATAAACCCAAAATCACATTCCATTCCATTAGCCTTTAAACGTAAATTACCAAGTGAACAAATTCCCTAACTATTAACCCCGAAGGCCGAAACCAACATCAGATCAATACCCAGGAAACCATTCAACTTAACTAATCTCTAGTTAGTTTCTGATTTTCTTAACTCCATTAGGTCTAAGAATAGTATTATTAAAGATACCATTCACGACAACCCAAAATCTTATTCCTTTGTTAATCGGGTTAAAGAACAAGTGTTATTTAAAACACCGTTCATGATAAACCCAAAGATCAGTTTTAATTCCATTCCAATTAAATATAAATTAATTGGTATACTTCAATAAATCTAAATAAAAAGATTTAATCTTTTCTCAACTGGGTTCAAGAACTGTGTTAATGAAGACACCACTCACGACAAACCCAAGATCACATTTAATATTAAATACAAGGCTGTGAATAGAAAATATATCGGCTTATATTCAATATCAAATTCTGGAATCAACAAATACCGTATTGGAATAACGATATATATATCTTCCAAATTCCTCCACAATATCCGTATAATCACGGAATCCAATATCGAAATATTCCAAAGATAAATTCGATCAAAATCCATACCAATTCATATATTGGAAATTCCAGTTATGTTTAAAACCATTTCAAATCCTATTTAATTATTTAAAATCATTGGATTTATTATTCTAGTTCATAACTAGCTCATTTCGATAAAAAAACCGTTTTATCTTATCAAATATGGAATCTTTCATCACAATTCTTTCCAAATCATTCGTTACGATTTTACAAAAATTATCGATTTTTTGAATAATTTTATCAAGGCCCGTACAGTCGATTTCCACAAACGGCCATCGAACTGCACTTACAACGACCTTTTCCAAATTTGATTCTGACATAATTCCAAATCCAACTATTAGATTTCAAATCTCTAATTATCGTTAGAAAGCACTTATCGATACGAATCCAATGGTTCCAGTTTTAGGACAATCCGACAGTCGGATCTCCCGTAATTTCCGTTCGAAGTCAATGGTCGAAATTCGCGAACTACCGCGCGCGTTCTATTCAGGCCATTATATTATATTATATTATATATATATAATATATTTCATCTATTTCCTTTTCAAACGTATTTTATAAATCATTTAAATTCGTTTTCCAAATGATTCCAACTTCATATTCAATTTCAAATCCAAATTGAATATTCCATATCATCGATGTATAAATGATAGTATTTTCAAAACATTATATTTTGAAATCAATTCCTTTTCGATATTCATTATAGAAATGAATAAAATCGATATAAATATCCTTCACGTCAAAATGGCATTGATCTTATCAACACGGCTTTATATATTTAAATATTTTCGTGTCCATCCCAAATCGGACATCAAAATCACATTTTGATCCATTAATGAATATTTATTTTAAATATTCATTATTTTAAAATATTCGTTTTTTTAAAATATTTATTCTTCTGAACTGGAATCAGACACAGTCAATTACCATATAATTCGATATATATGGATTTCATACAACGCATGTATACAACAACAATCAAACATAGTCAACCATCATCCAGAGTGCATTCTACATTGCATAAGCATGAAATATAGATATTTAACGCTTACAATAGTCTGTCAACCAATCGATTGACATACAACTAAACAGTTGGGATTAGTGTACGTCAAATATCATCCCAACACCTGTGTGGGGTTTCAACCAACAAATACTGAATATTATTTGTACAGTTGGGCACTGTGTAAAATTTATCGTCCCAATCCATATTAGTAAATTGGGTGTTCATAAACAAATCATCTTATATGTAAATGAATATTTGTTTTATTTACATCAACGTTAAAAATTATATATTTAACGATAAAATATTTATTTTAACACTTGAATACTTAATTCATTTCATTTATACAATAAAAATGATATTTTTATTGTTCTAAAATATTTTAGAAAATTTTGGCGGCATAACTGCGTGATATCAAAATCGGGTAATGTCTAGCATTACCCATCTCCTGATATTGGCTCGCGCCATACACACACAATAATTCTAATCAATTCATTTCAGTAAAACAACCAAATTCAACCAAATAATCTAATCAACCAAACCAAACAATCAAATAAGTCGTCCATGGTCTGTGGACAACGGAGAGAAGTTCATATATACAGTTATAAAAAAAAATAACTGTATAAGAAAATTTGGTGAGGAGTTCTCACCTTTGGGTTCCACTCCACCGTTTCATTTCTAAATTTCAGAATAGTCCTGACTTTCCTGAAATTCTGACGCAATCTTTTTCGCGCTGTTTATAGTAAAAAGCACATTTTTATTCCAATTCTAAAATTATATTTTATACTTCGCTAAAAATATATTTTTAATGCCCTACATATATAAAAATCATATTTTTAATGTCACTACATGTACATAAAAGTCATATTTTTATAACGCTACTACATAGGTAAAAATCATATTTTTAACATGATGTTTACATTACAAAAATCACATTTTTATATCGCCACTACATATATAAAAATCAGATTTTTAGCCAATTAATAATTATTTCTTTGTATGACCATTTTATAAATTACATATACAATCTAAAAATCATATTTTTATCTTTCTAAATAACATTTCCATGCCATACACTAGTTAAAAATCATATTTTTAATCTTGCAAAAAATATTTTCTACCTATGATAAAAATCTTATTTTTAACTAACCAAAAATGATATTTTTACATAACTAAAAGTCATAACTTTATGTAGTTAAAAATCATAACTTTATATAAATAAAAATCATAACTTTACATACTTCATACATCAAAACCATAGAAGTTTTAAAGCGGAGAAAACTCACATATTTTCTATCGTCCGTATTTGCTGTTCTGGTTCCAGAATTTGCAAACGAGCTCCAATATTCACACAATCTTTTTTATTAGCTAAAACGCGCCATTCCGGACAACTTTCGCCTAGTGGTCTTCCTTCCGAAAATGTGCCATTTCGCCGGAAATCGCAAAAAGACAGTATTTTGACATTGTTTGGACAGCAGACTTTGGACGTGTTTTCCCGACAACTTAGCAATCCAAAATAAGACTAATATATACGAAATCGAAGAGAAAATCGTGCTCTTTGATTTTGCTATTGTGCAGTTTTGGCCAGAAATGCACGGTTTGGGAGTTATTGGCGAAATAGTGACAGGGTGTTATTTGCAAAATGGGAATTTTTGTTGAAAAGAGAGATTTTGAATTTTTGGGCCCATGGCCAAGGGGAGGGCGGCCAGCAGTGGCAGCGGGGCCAGATGGAGCATGGGGAGGCTGCGGTAAGGTGGTGGTGGCAGTGGAGGGGCACGTGGAGGTGGGTTGGGCTGATTTGGGGGTTTAGGGATTTAGAAATTGAAGAGAGAGAGGAGGAAGAAGAAGAGGAGGAGGAGGAGAGGAGGAGGGAGAGGTGATGGAAGCAAAGGGGGGGTGGCTGCGCTGCAGTGACGGGTTCCTTTTTTTTCACGTTGGTTTGAGTTGTGAGGGAGAGAGAAGGTGAGGGTTGACTTTATATAATTATTTAATTCCAAAAAATTACTTTTTTATTCTATCTCCAAATCGAACCCAAAGACTGACGTCCTTAGCTAATTACCCCCATTTCGGACACATTGGGATATGTCCCGTAAGTAAGTTCGACTGTTTCCATCAGTTTTTCTCAAAATTAAAATATGAATCAATATATCGAATTTTAACGTACATTTTAATTTACTAGGGCCACATACTGACCCCAAAAATTCCGAACAAATAAATCTAGCTATGTTTTGACGATATGGTCCTAACAAAACTAATTTCGTCAAGTTTGAAGATCGTTTGAAAAATGACTATTTTTCGGTCGATTCAAATTGACTCAAACTGCCAAAAAACGTTATCTTGTGCCACGCTCACATAGTGATTCCAAAAATTATGAAAATTTGAACCCAGCAATAATTTGACATTCCGGATCCAACAAAGTGGTTTCATCGAAAATGGAGGTCGTTTGCAAAATGACCATTTTTAAGGGCCATATTTCCATAGCGACTATTCTGAATTTTCAACTGGGCATAACTTTTTATTCCCGCAATGAAATTTCAATTTTTCGGATTCTTTGGAAAGATATTCTCAAATAGATTCTAATATTTTTAGTTTTGCTAAAATCCGGTTTATTTTGAATCGTGTGCATTCATTTGAAATTTGAAATCGAATTTTCGAACTATCGCGCAATTTTCAATTCCTTTTATAATTAAAAATAAATATTTATATCCTAACGACGATTCAAATAAATATTTATGTTCTAATTCTATTCAAAATAAATTTCTAGTCATTATTATTTAAAATAATTTATTTTAAATATTCAAAATTCACTAAAATTGCCAAATTAAAAAAATTTAAATTGGTTCTTATATTCCGGGTTGTTACAATCTCCCCCACTTAAAATCTTTTCGTCCTCCGAAAGGAACGGAGTAGAAAGTTGTTTAACTAATCAAATCAACTTTCATTATTTTAATTATGGCTTAAGTTCTTCAACTTTTCAGTTTCTAAGAACTTTTCAAATTTTTCAAAAATTTGGCTAACACCCTAAATTTTCGAAAAATTTCGCCATAACCTCCTTTGTACGGGAGCACTGGGAAAATCCCCAAACCGCCACACAAGCCATCTCATCTTAAAAAAAAAAGAAACAGCCAAGCAACTAGCTAGTCGGCCCATAAAATCATCAAAAACCCCAAGAAATACGATAAACATGTACCTATTTGTCGAGCAACCAATTTTTTTCCTCTTCTCTAGCCTCCTTGCTATGACCTGTTTAATGTATATACATGTATATGCATTCAACTCCAAACAGTTTTCAATTTAGTTCAATATTTGATACCATTTGGCTTAATGGTTCAAAAATTTTAAATTATTCAAATCAACAATCAAACAACACAACCAGCAATCAATTAGTTGATAAATTTTCAGATTTATAACTTTGGTATCTTCATACAGAAAATCATGTTTTTGATGCCAATTCACAACAATAAACCCTATTTAGTTTTGGTTCTCACACCAACCTCATGGAAATATATAGCTATCCCACTCCCAAAGTTCGAACATAAATACTGATGATGACGCGTCAATCATCGGAACTATGCCCGGATGACTAGAGTGTGATTCCATATCCATCCCGTATATTCGAGGCTTCATATACACGTGGACCAAACGTATATTAAAATCTCTATATACCCGACAGTCCAAATCAATTTAAAATAAATTATTCAAATACATATAATCAGGTTTAAATTTTCAAAACAAAATTTGTTTTCATTTTTAATTTAAAAATATCACTCTACACGCTCATTTTAAGATACTGCTGATCCCATCTCTAACGAGTCATTCTCCTGGGATATTACTAATCCAACCTCTGATGAATTCTTTCGTTTGGTTCTAACGTGTCTTGTTCTCCGAGCTCTGTAAACCAAAGCTCTGATACCATTGCGAGCACCCGGAACTTCCCCGGTCTCCAAGGAGACGAGGAAGAATGGATTACCTTGAGGACAAGACGAATCGGAACACAAACAGAAGAACATTTCATTGCTTATTACAACAATTTCATCAGAATACAAGAATATACAGAGTATGAATTACATAATACACATTTACTAAATATCAGAGATTTACAAGTTACAACGCAACGCAAAATAATACAAATCACAACAGAAAAGAATGTACGGATACAGAGCTTTCTGAATAACATTCGAGCTGTAAACAAAGATCATGTGAATATAAATCTGCAAAACCAAAACTACCAGCTGCCCGTCCGGAAAATAGGGGCACCCAAAGTTTAGGTTAAATCAATAAACTCCATGTCAGTAATTGTGACTGGTGTGAGAACTAAAACAGTTATTAATCTTTATTTTAAAGTTTGATAAATAAAGGAACCACGCCGTATAACACGGAACGTGTAACACCCCGTAATTCTGTTAATATTAGTATTCACAAATTAAAGAATAACTAATCCCAGACGTGAGAATTGAGGGAAACGGGTTGCTCCATTGTGTTCGTCTCGGAATTCTGGTTGAAATAGAGTCCTAGTTTGCGTGAATTGGACTCCGTATGAAGAAGTTATGGCCATCGGAAGTTTCAGAAAATTCAAAACAGATTTCAGAAAATTTAAATTTCAAATTCGGAGTCAAAACAGGCTAGGCGGGAAAATTCCCGCACAGCACCCAAGGTCGACTGGGGAGTCGACCCCCCCCCCCCCCCCAGGTCGACCTGGCAATCGACCTGGGTGTCGACATGCCCAGGCAGCTAAGGTTTTGACTAAGCCCAATCTTGAGCTGTTGATGTGTCTTTAGGGCTGAGTTGGCAAATTTAATGGTTCAGTTTAGTTCTGAGTTGATCTGACGGTCTAAATAAATCCTAAACTCCATAAATACCTAGGTAGTCTCTTACTCTAATTCACATGAAAAATAGAATAGCCACTGTCATACCGCCGCCATGGAACTCAGTGTAGCCGCCGCCAACTAAGAAGGAAGAAAAGCTAATCAAAACCCTAATTCTACTCAACTCTAAAGAAAATCAAGACTCTCTTTTCTTCTGTAATTGTGAGTATGATGATCTTAACAAGATTATTGTTAAACTAATTAGATTAAGTTATGAATGGATTATAAGTAAATGATGTGGATTGTCATATATATTTTTGTAAACCTTATGCTATCATGTATGTTGTAAATTCTATGTCATGTGATGATGATATCCTATATGTTGTAAATCATGCTATGATGATATTGTATAGGTTGTAGTTTTCTGTGCTAAATTTTGATAAATCATACATGTTATAAAGCCATGATGTTATTATCTATGCTAGTTAGTTCATGTTAACCAAATCATAATGTGATATTATTTGGGCTATGTTGATCTATATGACAAATCACATATGCAAGTGTAGTTTAATGAGTAAAGATTATGAACATATGCCATGACATCTATTTAGATCTAGAATTATGACATCTAGAGTTATGCTATGACATATGTGAATTATATGTGTTAGATGCTAGTTCTCACCATCATTATGTTGCATAAAACCCCATATGCAAGTTCATACATAAATTTGGGTTATGATCATATCATGTAAATTGTGACATTTAACAAGTTGACACCTTTAGATCCTTAACACGTGTAGTTTATGCAAGTTTCACCCCTATTATGATTGGATTAATTTATTTGTCTATATGTTGTGATAATTTATCTTTGTGCTATGAGCTAGACTATTCGAGTCTAACGTATGTTCTGCGTTGAACAAGCGAACGTATAACGTGGGGTAGGGGTAATATTAAGGATTTAATATAAAGAAGTTGGGGTGCAATTGATATGATTTTGCATGCCATGAATGGATGGCCTTAATTGAGTCAATTATGGACATCATTAAAAGTGGACTTAATTAATAATTTGAATAGGGAATTATTAAAACTGGGGTAAAAGATTATAAGTGTTAATCAATGCTTAGGACACGAGGTTGGACTCGTTTGTGACGTAAACCTGCCCGGATCCGCCCGGCAAATCTAGTGGTCACAAATGTCAGCCCAATGTGAGAGGTCCTAGGCCTAAACTAAAGCATAACAGTTGTAAAGACGCGAGGTTAGACTCTTTTATGGTGTAAGACTGCCCAGACCCGCCCGGCAAATCCAGCTGCCATAAATGCCAGTCTAATGTGAGAGGTCTTTATGAGGTTATGGCCTGAATGAATTAAAAAATACTTAACCAGATAAACATGTAAGGTGGGACATGGGGGTTAAGTAGGTACCTTGGGTGGCATGAGGAATCTAGTGGGTGCCCTTAGTGGCATGTGAAATACGATTAGTAAGACTTAACCAAACACACATGTAAATGAAGATGACTAAGAGGGTTAAGTGGGATGTACAAGTGGACAGGCTTAGGTGGGTAGCTTGTGGGGGCCCATTTCAACCAGTAACCCAAACGTATCTTTGTGGGCTCGACCCAAGTCGAGGACGGGACACGCATACTGGGCTTGACTATAAGAGGCCAAAACGGGGTAACGGTGGCAACGCAAGTCCAACGGGTTTCATATGCGTGTGTGGACCCGGGCTGGTAGGTAAGACATTGTTGCATCGTGTAGGTATAAGCCGTTCATTCTCAAGTTGTATCGGGTTGCCACTTTAGGGGAGTGATACACCCCACTGTGGGGCCAGCACGGGTATCTACGAGTAGGGAGCCGATCGAAAGTGGGTAGTGGGGTACACCTAGCGAAGATAGGGGCAGACGGCACCTATGTAGTCAGCTAGAGGTACGCAAGGCTATTTATATAGTTTCTGTGTGAAGCAAGTGGGATCAACCTTTAGGGTGACTGGTGTGGTGCAGTGTAGTAATTATTCGTTAGTAATTAGGTATGCCTTTAACGTTATCTTTAACGTTATCTTTATCTGCTCTTCCATACCTAATAGTTCATAGACCTTTACTTGTCTTCCATCTCATGCCTTAGTCTAGTTATTTTGGTAATAATATTGTTAGAACTATCATACTCGCCAGACTTTATATCTGACCCCCTCTATTTCTACCCTTTTCCCCCTTAGGTCCTCAGGTTGGGCCCAGCTCTAGTGGAGTTTGATTGGATTGCTTCATCTCTCTTTTGGAAAGCTTGGACCGTTGAAGTAAAGTCCAGCTTGTTATCTTCTTTAATGGCTATTTGTGTAATGGGATTATGTATTTTGTTTTATGAAGATGGATATTGTACTTGACTCTGATTTATGGTTTTATGATGTAACAAACATGTTTAATTTCGGCTGCAATAAAACGAAGTTTTAGATTTCCAAGTACTACTTATTATCTGTCTTGTTGTAAATTTTCTGTTCTATATTCACTTAAAACCTCCATGGAAGTTAATGCATTCCCTTTGTGAGTGACATTAATGGACGTGGGGTGTTACACGTGGTATCAGAGCTTAAGGTTACCAGAACACATAATTTTTTTAGAAAAACTATTTTTCTAAATTATTTTTGGAAGAAGTGTTTTCAAAAACATGTCTTAATGAGTAATTTAAAGAGGAAGGTTTTTAAGAAAAACATAATCCCCAATAGCCATATATCCTTATCTTTCGAATTCTCCATTTTGAATCTTTCCTTTTTCGTTTCAGCATGGCTGAAGATCTTAACCTTCCGGATGGTGTAACGATACCAGGATGGTATAGGAGGTTATTAGAGTCTAGGGCCGCTGCAGGTCCAGCCAATGTTCCTCCACCACCGGTTGCACCCGCTCCTCCTCCTCCTCCTCGCGTAGATACTTTTGCAAAGACGTGCAAGGAATTTAAGGCTATGGGTGGAAACCCCTTTCAAGGGTCAGAAACGTTTGTGGAAGCTAGAGATTGGCTTAGGGAGGTAGAAGAATTGCTTGAAATCTTTGAAGTAGAAGAAGGGAGAAAGGTCAAATTAGCAGCTTGGTTAATGAAGGGAGAGGCCTCGTTTTGGTGGGAGGTCACTAATGGGGAGCGTCCTGTTGACTCTTGGGCGGATTTCAGGCGTAGGTTCGAGGTGAAGTGTCTCTCAAGGGAAGAAGAGAATCTATATATGGAAAGGTTCTTGACATTGAAGCAAGGAAGCTCGTCAGTGAAAGAATATGTCAACAAATTTAATCAGTTAGCAAGGTTTGGCTTGGACTTAGTGAACACGCTGGAGAAGAAGGCTCTGAGGTTCGTGAATGGATTGAATGAACCATTGCAAGGGTTGGCTATGACCCACATCCCTATGGGGGCCACCTTTGAGAAGCTAGTAGACATGGCACTCATGCACGAGGAGAAAGGCACTAAAGCTGATAAGGCACCCGAGAAGAAAGGTGATCAAAAGAAACCACAACAGCAAAACAAGAAGGGTGGTAAAGACAATAATGGCAAGGGAAAGAAGAAATGCTTTAACTGTGGGACACCAGGCCATCTCAGCAAGGATTGCCGAAAGAAAAAGATGACTGGCTGTTTCCACTGTGGCGAAGCGGGACATTTAGTGAAGGACTGCCCAAAGAAGGGGCAGAGGACAGGGTCTACCTCGGGAGGACAGGTGCAGGCTCTTATGGCACCAGGGCAGGCAAGGGGACAATTTCAGGCTCTCGCAGTCCCACCGCTGCAAGAACGAGGTAGAACCATTTCTGTTGAAAGCTTAGTTTTTCTGTTTGATCATCATGTCCGTACCTTATTCGATTCGGGCGCATCGCATTCGTTTATCCCTACATCATTAGTTGAATCACTGCACTTGAACACCAGTTTAGTAGAGGATCCTTAGTTGTTTCGAACCCAATTGGGGGCTCAGCTTATTTGTCCATGATGTGTTTGGATTTGAAAATTTCTATACTTAGCATTGAGTTTAGATGTAATGCTTATGTGTTGGGCTTCATGGGCTATGGGCTAATTTTAGGAATGGATTGGTTATCCAGAAATGGGACCGTTCTTGATTGTGAAAGGAGAGTAGTTAGGCTCATGACTCGCCTTGGCAACACTCTCGAAATCTTTTGTAATCCCATAAATTCCGTTATGCTAAGTTATTTAGAATCGCTTGACGCGTCTGAGGAAAATCTACGATCTGTTAGAGTGGTCCGAGAATACTCGGATGTGTTTGAGGAGGTGAAGGGCTTTCCTCCGAAGCGGGAGATAGATTTTCGAATATATCTTGTGGATAATGCAAAACCAGTATCTTTGCCAGTACGCCACATGACTCCACGTGAAAGGAGGGAACTCGATAAGCAAGTGAAGGAGTTGCTTGAGAAGGAGTCCATAAGACGTAGTATATCGGAGTGGGGTGCTCCAGTAGTATTTTCCACGAAGGCGGATGGGCCCCTTAGACTTTGTGTGGACTATAGAGAACTTAATAAGCTTACTAAGAAAAACAGACACCCACTGCCAAGGATTGACGATCTCTTCGATCAGTTAGTTGGCGCCTCAGTGTTTTTGCAGTTAGACTTATCCACTGGTTTCCATCAGTTGAGAGTGGCTGAGGATAACATTGACAAGACTGCCTTTAGGACTCCGGACGGTTTCTATGAATGGCTAGTGATGCCCTTCGGTTTGACAAACGCCCCGCATACTTTGTTGATCTAATGAGTAGGGTGTTTAGGGGGTACCTTAACAAATTCGTGGTAGTCTTTGTAGATGACATCCTGATCTTTTCTAAGGATGAAGAAGAGCATGCCCTACATCTTAGGGAAGTGTTGGAGACCCTACGAGCGCATAATCTTAAAGCTAAATTTTCTAAGTGTCACTTCTGGAGGAAGGAAGTACGATTCTTAGGGCACGTGGTTTCCAAGGAAGGGATAGTTGTGGATCCCGCGAAGGTGGTGGCCATCCAAGATTGGAAGGTCCCTAAAAATGCTACCGAAGTGAGAAGTTTCTTGGGGTTGGCTGGCTACTATAGGAAGTTTATCAAAGACTTCGCAAATATATCAGCTCCATTAACACGCTTGACGAAGAAGAACCTAGTCTTCGCGTGGGACATAGATTATGATGATGCGTTCCAACGTTTAAAGAGAGCTTTAACCTCAGCCCCAGTTTTAGTGCTGTCAGATGGGAGTAAGCCATTTACTGTTTATACTGACGCTTGTGGGACATGACTAGGCGCAGTCTTAATGTAAGAGGGTAGGTTAATAGCCTATGGTGGAAGGCAGTTGAGAGCGCATGAGAAATATTACCCTACACATGACCTAGAGTTGGCCGCTATTGTTTTCGCGCTTAAGTCTTGGCGTTATTATCTTCTTGGCGAGAAATTTGAATTATTCACTGACCACAAATCTTTAAAATACTTATTCTCTCAGAAGGACTTGAACTTAAGGCAGCAAAGGTGGATGGAATTCTTAGCATCCTACGACTTCGAGATAGCATATACCCCTGGCAAGGGTAGCGTGGTGGCAGATGCCTTAAGTAGAAAAAGATTATCCTTAAGTCCTTTGTTTGTTGAGTAGCGAAGTTTAGAGTTCATCTCTATGTTTGATTTTAGACCTTCCGTTGACTTTGTACCCGGTTTGCTAGCATCCTTGGAGGTCAGACCTACGCTTTTGGGACGGATTGGCGAGGCACAGCGAGACGAACCACAGTTGGTTGAGTTAGTAGAAAAGCTCAAAGGAGGGGAGTCATCAAGCCATCTCCGTAGGTATACCCTAGATGATAAGGGTTGGTTTCGTAGGGACGGTAGACTTTGTGTACCAAAATAGGATGACCTAAGGAAGACTATTCTTGACGAAGCACATCGTTCGAAGATGACCATTCATCCCGGCGGGGACAAGATGTACATGGACATGAGACGAGTTTACTTTTGGGCCGGCATAAAGAAAGATGTGGCCGAGTAAGTCGCTTGATGCTTGGTGTGCCAACAAGTAAAAGCGGAGCAAAAGAAACCCGGTGGGTTGCTTCACCTATTGGAGGTTCTACTATGGAAGTGGGAAAGTGTCTCGATGGACTTTGTGGATGGATTACCGCGATCAAGGAAGGCTAATACGGGGATTTTGGTTATAGTAAATAGACTTACTAAGAGCGCCCATTTCATTCCCGTGAAGAGTAAGAGAACTGCTCCATGGTTAGCTTCCGTATATGTCCGAGAGATAGTTCGTTTGCACGGTGTTCCTTCTAGCATAGTGAGCGACCGCGATCCTATTTTCACTAGTGAGTTTTGGAGAAGCTTACAAGAGGCGGTAGGGACTCAGTTATGTTTGAGCACTGCATATCATCCTCAGACGGACGGCCAGACCGAGAGGGTGAATCGCATTCTAGAGGATCTTTTGAGGCTATGTATCCTAGACTTTGGGGGTACATGGGAAGAGCATCTTCCATTGGTGGAGTTCGCATATAATAACAACTTTCAGTCTAGCATTGGTATGGCACCATTAGAAGCTCTTTACGGACGGCCGTGTTGTTCGCCTACATGTTGGTGGGAATCTATAGATAAGATCTTACTTGGGCCCGATATGATTAAGGAGACTTCGGAGAAGATCGACTTGATTCGAAGGAGGATGAAAGCAGCGCAAGATAGGCAGAAATCTTATGCGGATAAGAGGAGGACAGATCTTGAGTTTGAGGTTGGGGACATGGTCTTTGTCAAAGTGTCTCCATTACGAAACGTCGTACGCTTTGGGTCTGTTGGGAAATTAGCACCAAGGTTCGTAGGGCCGTTTCCTATTAAGGAGAAGGTTGGACAGATGGCGTATAGAGTGGAGTTTCCTGAGAGACTTAGTGGTGTACACGACTTATTCCATGTATCACATTTGAGGAAGTGCCTACACGAGACCGCGGAGGTGGTAGAGTCGAGCTTGCTTAGAGAGGTGGAAATAGAGCGTGATGCGACGATTCGATGAGCTCCTACGCGCATTCTTGGGTCAGAGGTTAAGCAGCTGAGAAATCGAGAGGTCAGACTAGTCAAAGTACAATGGGGAGATGATGAGAGCAACGCTACTTGGGAGACGGAAGAGAAGATGCGTTCGTTGTACCCTTTTCTTTTTGAGGGTATGTCCTTTAATTTCTCCTTTATCGCTTATCTTGTACTTATCTTACCTTTAGAGTATCCTCTCGCTAGTATCTTTGATCTTTAGTTAGGATAATCCTATGGTTGAAACATGTGTTTGAGACATGTTATGTATGATGGATGCAAAGTGGATGCAAGTGTTTGCTAGTGGTTGCTCGTGGATGCATATACACACACTATTAGGCACTAGATCGGCTCAATCACTTCATATTGCATATTGCATATGTATGGATGTATTTAGTAAAATGGAAGTATGATGATTGTATTATCATATGGATGCTGCATTCAGATGATGATTGTGCACGCATATAGAGATAGTATGTAGCATTAGGGAACTTTTGCATACATAATGGACGCATGGCACTATCATGATTTGCATTAAGGAGGTCAACTGGATCAGTGGACCGCCTGATTTTGCATTAGATATGGACATATACACACACTGTGCATTTAAACATGAAATCACTAGAAGTCTATAAGGACAATGGATGCCTGTGTTTGATGGTTGAGTAGATGGACGATTGGATGTTAGGATATACATTCTTCTTAAATTGAAGATTTCGGGGTCGAAATCCTTTGAGGGGAGAATGTAACACCCCGTAATTCTGTTAATATTAATATTCACAAATTAAAGAATAACTACTCTCAGACGTGATAATTGTGGGAAACGGGTTGCGCCATTGTGTTCGTCTCGGAATTTTGGTTGAAATAGAGTCCGAATTTGCGTGAATTGGACTTCGTATGAAGAAGTTATGGCCATCGGAAGTTTCAGAAAATTCAAAACAGATTTCAAAAAATTTAAATTTCAAATTCGGAGTCAAAACAGGCTAGGCGGGAAAATTCCCGCCCAGCACCCCAGGTCAACTGGGGAGTCGACCCCCCCCCCCCAGGTCGACTGGGGAGTCGACCTGGGTGTCGACCTGTCCAGGCGGCTAGGGTTTTGACTGAGCCCAATCTTGAGCTGCTGATGTGTCTTTAGGGCTGAGTTGGCAAATTTAATGGTTCAGTTTAGTTCTGAGTTGATCTGACGGTCTAAATAAATCCTAAACTCTATAAGTACCTAGGTAGTCTCTCACTCTAATTCACATGAAAAATAGAATAGCCACCGTCATACCGCCGCCATGGAACTCAGTGTAGCCGCCGCCAACTAAGAAGGAAGAAAAGCAAATCAAAACCCTAATTCTACTCAACTCTAAAGCAAATCAAGACTCTCCTTTCTTCTCTAATTAGATTATTGTCAAACTAATTAGATTAATTTATGAATGGATTATAAGTAAATGATGTGGATTGTCATATATATTGTTGTAAACCTTATGCTATCATGTATGTTGTAAATTCTATGTTATGTGATGATGATATCCTATATGTTTTAAATCATGCTATGATGATATTGTATAGGTTGTAGTTTTCTGTGCTAAATTGTGATAAATCATACATGTTATAAAGCCATGATGTTATTATCTATGCTAGTTAGTTCATGTTAACCAAATCATAATGTGATATTATTTGGGCTATGTTGATCAATATGACAAATCACATATGCAAGTGTAGATTGATGAGTAAAGATTATGAACATATGCCATGACATCTATTTAGATCTAGAATTATGCTATGACATATGTGAATTCTATGTGTTAGATGCTAGTTCTCAACATCATTATGTTGCATAAAACCCCATATGCAAGTTCATACATAAATTTGGGTTATGATCATATCATGTAAATTGTGACATTTACCAAGTTGACACCTTTAGATCCTTAACATGTGTAGTTTATGCAAGTTTCACCCCTATAATGATTAGATTATTTTATTTGTCTATATGTTGTGATAATTTATCTTTGTGCTATGAGCTAGACTATTCGAGTCTAACGTATGTTCTGCGTTGAATAAGCGATCGTATAACGTGAGGTAGGGGGAATATTAAGGATTTAATATAAAGAAGTTGGGGTGCAATTGATATGATTTTGCATGCCATGAATGGATGGCCATAATTAAGTCAATTATGGACATCATTAAAAGTGGACTTAATTAATAATTTGAATAGGGAATTATTAAAACTGGGGTAAAAGATTATAAGTGTTAATCAATGCTTAGGACACGAGGTTGGACTCGTTTGTGACGTAAACCTGCCCGGATCCGCCCGACAAATCCAGTGGTCACAAATGTCAGCCCAATGTTAGAGGTCCTAGGCCTAAACTAAAGCATAACAGTTGTAAAGACACGAGGTTAGACTCTTTTATGGTGTAAGACTGCCCGGACCCGCCCGGCAAATCCAGCTGCCATAAATGCCAGTCTAATGTGAGAGGTCTTTATGAGGTTATGGCCTGAATGAATTAAGAAATACTTAACCAGATAAACATGTAAGGTGGGACATGGGGGTTAAGTAGGTGCCTTGGGCGGCATGAGGAATCTAGTGGGTGCCCATAGTGGCATGTGAAATACGATTAGTAAGACTTAACCAAACACACATGTAAATGAACATGACTAACAGGGTTAAGTGGGATGTACTAGTGGACAAGCTTAGGTGGGTAGCTTGTAGGGGCCCATTTCAACCAGTAACCCAAACGTATCTTTGTGGGCTCGACCCAAGTCGAGGACGGGACACGCATACTGGGCTTGACTATAAGAGGCCAAAACGGGGTAGCGATGGCAACGCAAGTCCAACGGTTTTCATATGCGTGTGGACCCGGGCTGGTAGGTAAGACGTTGTTGCATCGTGTAGGTATAAGCCGTGCATTCTCAAGTTGTATCGGGTTGCCACTTTAGGGGAGTGATACACCACCACTGTGGGGCCAGCATGGGTATCTACGAGTAGGTAGCCGATCGAAAGTGGGTAGTGGGTACACCTAGCGGAGATAGGGGCAGACGGCACCTATGTAGTCTGCTAGGGGTATGCAAGGCTATTTATAGAGTTTTTGTGTGAAGCAAGTGGGATCAACCTTTAGGGTGACTGGTGTGGTGCAGTAATTATTCGTTAGTAATTAGGTATGCCTTTAACGTTATCTTTATCTGTTCTTCCATACCTAATAGTTCATAGACATTTACTTGTCTTCCAGCTCATGCCTTAGTCTAGTTATTTTGGTAATAGTATTGTTAGAATTATCATACTCGCCAGACTTTATGTCTGACCCCCTCTATTTCTACCCTTTTCCCCCTCAGGTCCTCATGTTGGGCCCAGCTCTAGTGGAGTTTGATTGGATTGCTTCATCTCTCTTTTGGAAATCTTGGACCGTTGAAGTAAAGTCCAGCTTGTTATCTTCTTTATTGGCTATTTGTGTAATGGGATTATGTATTTTGTTTTATAAAGATGGATATTGTACTTGACTCTGATTTATGGTTTTATGATTTAACAAACATGTTTAATTTCCGCTACAATAAAATGAAGTTTTAGATTTCCAAGTACTACTTATTACCTGTCTTGTTGTAATTTTTCTGTTCTATATTCACTTAAAACCTCCATGGAAGTTAATGCCTTCCCTTTGTGAGTGACATTAATGGACGTGGGGTGTTACAGAACGTGTTTCCTCCCAAGAATACCAGTGCATAAAACAAACAGCGCAATGCTAAATAAAGAACAATGAAGCTATTATAAGACCCAGGTCCCATCACATAATGCAACGCAAGCCTGAGGATAGGGTTTTACCTTATAATAGCCAATGAATGCTTGATATGCAAAATTTCATCTTTTATTATTACTATAAGTGAATAAAACAACATCAAATATAAATGTATCAATCATAGACGACATGGGTTCCATATATTATGTCGCCATACTAGTTCTACAATTAAAACCGCGTGATGTCGTATTGGAAGTTGGATTTCCATCAGTGAACCAAGGCAAGGGATCGTCCTTACCGCTTCGAGATGCTCTAGCCCGTGTCTCAGGATCAAAATGCATCGACCCTTAGGAGCCACATGGCCGGTCCACACGAAGTGGATTAAAATGCCTAAACAATGCATTTTCCCGCTCTATGGGGCGTAAAATAGTCATATCCCAACCAAACTATCGGCTCCAGAACAACCGATATAACCGAGGTGCCTCATTATTCAACAACCACATGAGTCAAACTAGTCAGGGCTTGCAAAACGCTGACACCACTCCTAGCTAGAAGGAAACGCATGTCCTCCCTGGATCCTCTCCCGTTTCTGGTTCACACCGGGGTGTGAGGCTCGCGAATTAATGCTACACAAAGCTATGTTATATTAAAGTCGTGCTTTCATCATCAACCACAAGACTCAGCTTTTCAACAGAAGCTTTGATTATTTGCATCTTAGCATGCCACACAGGCAATTCACGTTATGCAACCGCTATCAATCACACAGAATGAAATCTAATGTCAAATACACCGTCCATTTACAAGTTTGTTCTGGGTCTGAACGAAACTGGAGGCACATTATTTCTCTCCCATATGTCCAATACAGGAGAGAGGCCCTCACATATCCTTCGATCTCCAAGTATGTCTGGATGATCACCACTTATTACGTCATCTTTGGTGTACATCCCAATCAATACATCAGTAATCATCCAAATGATGTGAAGACGTCTGGTCTTCAACCACCGTCTTCATCCTCGACATATCGTCGAATCAGTTATTCATCTCGGTCTTTCTGAATCACTCGCGTATATAATAAACAAGTGCTATAAAAACACAACATATGCCTCATTCCATTCCTGAATATTCCTTTATTCAATAATTCTTATACTTTGGGAAAGGTTCCCATTAATTTTATCAAAGATAAATTCTTTAAATTTATTCTTTAATCTTCCTTTGGATATCATTTCAATCTAATTAAAGATGCATTAAAACTCCACTTGGTTTTAATCTTCCCAATAATCAATATTAAGGATTGTTTAACTTGGAAAATCACATCCTGTCTTTAACTGAGTTAAAAAACCAATGTCCTTTAAAACACCGTTCACGATAAACCCAAAACCGCATTCCATTCCATTAGCCTTTACGTAAATTAGCAAGTGAACAAATTCCCTAAGTATTAACCCCGAAGGCCGAAACCAACATCAGATCAATACCCAGGAAACCATTCAACTTAATTAATCTCCAGTTAGTTTCTGATTTTCTTAACTCCATTGGGTCTAAGAACAGTATTATTAAAGATACCATTCACGTCTAAGAACGGTATTATTAAAGATACCATTCACGACAACCCAAAACCTTATTCCTGTCTTTAACCGGATTAAAGAACCAATGTCCTTTAAAACACGGTTCACGATAAATCCAAAATCACATTCCATTCCATCAGCCTTTAACCGTAAATTAGCAAGTGAACAAATTCCCTAAGTATTAACCCTGAAGGCCGAAACCAACATCAGATCAATACCCAAGAAACCATTCAACTTAATTAATCTCTAGTTAGTTTCTGATTTTATTAACTCCATTGGGTCTAAGAACAGTATTATTAAAGATACCTTTCACGACAACCCAAAATCTTATTCCTTTGTTAATCGGGTTAAAGAACAATTGTTATTTAAAACACCGTTCACGATAAACCCAAAGACCAATTTCAATTCCATTCCAATTAAATATCAATTAATTGGTATACTACATTAAATCTAAATAAAAAGATTTAATCTTTTCTCAACAAGGTTCACGAACAGTGTTAACGAAGACACCATTCACGACAAACCCAAAATCACATTTAATATTAAATACAAGGCTCTGAATAGAAAATATATTAGCTTATATTCAATATCAAATTTTGGAATCAACAAATACCGTATTGGAATAACGATATATATATCTTCCAAATTCCTCCATTATATCTGTATAATCACGGAATCCAATATCGAAATATTCCGAAGATAATTTCGATCTAATCCATTCCAATTCATATATTGGAAATTCCAGTTGTTTTTAAGACCAATTCAAATCCAATTTAATTATTTAAAAACATTGGATTTATTATTCTAGTTCATAACTAGTTCATTTTGATTAAAATACCTTTTTATCTTATCAAATATGAAATCTTTCATCCCAATTCTTTCCAAATCATTCATTATGATTTTACACAAATTATCGATATTTTTAATAATTTTATCAAGGCCCGTACAGTCGATTTCCACAAATGGCCATCGAACTGCACTTACAGCGACCTTTTCCAAATTTGATTTGGACATAATTCCAAATTCAACCGTTAGATTTCAAATCTATAATATTCGTTAGAAAGCTCTTTTCGGTACGAACCCAACGGTTCTGGTTTTAGGAGAATTTGACAGTCGGATCTCCCTTAATGTCCGTTCGAAGTCCATGGTCGAAATTCGCAAACTGCCGCGGCGCGTTCTGTTCAGGCATTATATTATATATATAATATATATTTCATCGATTTCCTTTTCAAACGTATTTTATAAATCATTTTAAATTCGTTTTCAAAACAATTTCAACTTCATATTCAATTTCAAATCCAAATTGAATATTCCATATCATCGATATATAAATGATAGTATTTTCAAAACATTATATTTTGAAATCAATTCCTTTTTGATATTCATTATAGAAATGAATAAAATCGATATAAATATCGTTCACGTCAAAATGGCTTTAATCTAATCAACACGGCTTTATATATTTAAATATTTTCGTGTCCATCCCAAATCGGACATCAAAATCACATTTTGTTCCATTACTGAATATTATTTTAAAATATTTGTTATTTTAAAATATTTATTCTTCTGAACTTGAATCAGACACAGTCAATTACCATATAATTTGTTATATATGGATTTCACACAACACGTGTTTACAACAACAATCAAAAATAGTCAACCATCATCCAGAGTGCATTCTACACTGCATAAGCATCAAATATAGATATTTAACACAGTCCGTCAACCAATCGATTGACATATAACTAAACAGTTGGGATTAGTGTATGTCAAATATCATCCCAACACCCGTGTGGGGTTTCAACCAACAAATACTGAATATTATTTGTGCAATTGGGCGATGTATAAAATTTATTGTCCCAATCCATATCAGTAAAATGGGCTTTCATAAACAAATCGTCTTATTTATAAATGAATATTTATTTTATTTACATCAACGTTAAAAATTATATTTTTAACGATAAAATACTTATTTCAACACATGAATATTTTATTTAGCTCATTTATACAATAAAATTGATATTTTTATTGTTCTAACATATTTTAGAAAATTTTGGCAGAATAACGGTGCGATACCAAAATCGGGTAATGTCTAGCATTACCCCTCTCCTGATATTGGCTCGCGCCATACACACACAACAATTCTAATCAATTCATTTCACCCAAACAAACAAATTCAACCAAATAATCTAATCAACCAAACAATCAAACAAGTCATCCATGGTCTGTGGACGACGGGGAGCAATTCATACATGCAGTTATAAAAATAAATAACTGTATAAGAAAATTTGGTGAGGAGTTCTCACCTTTGGGTTCCACTCCGCCGTTTCATTTCTGAATCTCAGAACAGTGCTGACTTTCATGAAATTCCAATGCTATCTTCTTCACTCTGTTCATAGTAAAAATCACATTTTTATTTCAATTCTAAAAATTATATTTTATACTTCACTAAAAATTATATTTTTAATACTCTACATATATAAAAATCATATTTTTAGTGTCGCTACATGTACATAAAAATCATATTTTTATAACGCTGCTACATAGGTAAAAATCATATTTTTAACATACGATGTTTACATTATAAAAATCACATTTTTATATTGCTGCTACATATATAAAAATTAGATTTTTAGCCAACTAATAATTATTTCTTTGTACGACCATTTTATAAATTACATATATAATCTAAAAATCATATTTTTTATCTTTCTAAAAAACATTCCCATGCCATACACAAGTTAAAAATCATATATTTAATCTTGCCAAAAATATTTCCTTCCTACAATAAAAATCCTATTTTTAACTAACCAAAAATGATATTTTTACATAACTAAAAATCATACCTTTATGTAATTAAAAATCATAACTTTATATAATTAAAAATCATAACTTTACATACTTCATACGTCAAAACCATAGAAGTTTTAAAGCGTAGAAAACTCACATATTTTCTATCGCCCAGATTTGTTGTTGTGGTTCCAGAATTTACAAACGAGCTCCAATCATCACACCATCTTTTTTCCAGCTTAAACGCGCCATTTCGGACAACTTTCGCCTAGTGGTCTTCCTTTCGAAAATGTGCCTTTCGCCGGAAATCGCGAAAAGACAGTATTTTAAAAGTGTTTGGACATCAGACTTTGGACACGTTTTCCTGACAGCTCCGCAATCCAAAATAGGACTATCATATACCAAATCGAAGAGAAAATCGGGCTCTTCGATTTTGTTATGTGTAGTTTTGGCCAAAAATGCATGGTTTGGGAGTTATTAGCTAAATAGTGACAGGGTGTTATTTGCAAAATGGGAATTTTTTTTGAAAAGAGAGATTTTGGATTTTTGGGGCCTACGGCCAAGGGGAGGGCGTCCAGCAGCGGCGGCGGGCCTGATGGGGGCATGGGGAGGCTGCGGCAAGGTGGTGGCGGCAGTGGAGGGGCACATGGAGGTGGGTTGGGCTGATTTGGGGGTTTAGGGATTCAGAAATTGAGGAGAGAGAGGAGGAGGAGAGGAGGAGGAGATGGGGAGGAGGAGGGAGTGGTGGTGGCAGCGAAGGGAGGGGGTTGTGCTGCAGCTAAGAGTTCCTTTCTTCTTCTTCTTCTTTTTTCACTTTGGTTTGAGTTGTGAGGGAGAGAGAAGGTGAGGGTTGACTTTATATAATTATTTAATTATTTGATTCCAAAAAGATTATTTTTCATTTTAACTCCAAATCTAACCCAACGACTGACGTCCCTAGCTAATTACCCCTATTTCGGACACAATGGGTCGATGATCACCACGTATTACCTTGTCTCAGTGGATTAGCCCAATTAAGATTCCAGTAATCATCCATACGATGTGAAGATCTTCGGTCTTCAACCACCATCTTCATTGTCGATTTTTAGTCGCTATCAGTTATTCAGAATGGAATAAACCCAGTCTTTCTGAATAACTTGCATATTTTATAATCAATAATCAAGTGCTATAAGAACACATCATATGCCTCATTCCAATTCAGAATATTCGTTCAATCAAATATTCACATTTTCAGGAAAAGTTCCCTTTAATTTTATCAAAGATAAATCCTTTTAAATTTATTCTTTAATCTTCCTTTGGATATGCATTTCTAAAGATTTTATTTTATTCTTTAATAATTCTAAACCAAATTAAGGTTTATAAAACTAGTCAGGATTATCGAGCCTTACCGAAGTAATCATTTATTTATTAATCCCAATCCCAACTTATTCATCCCATGGAGCAAAACTGGTAGTACTCCGTATCTAACACCCATGGTGTTATCGATAAATTTAATAACCATTTCACGTTCAAATCAAATTAAAGATTAAACTATCACTTGGAGTAAAACTGGTGGTACTCCATTCTCGATCATTTCTCTTATTTGGTAAATTTAATTATCTCATTCACTTTCAATGAGATAGCCCGTAACTTCCCCGGTAAGGAAAGAGCGGATACTTCAAGAACAAGCCACAACAGAACGCAAATAGAAGAACATTTCATTGTATATTACAACAATTCCATCAGAATACAAGAATATACAGAGTATGAATAAATATTACACAGAAAAATATCAGAGATTTAAATTACATTTAAATACATCACAGCGGAAATAATACAAAACACAACTAGAAGAGATATACGGATACAGAGCTTTCCCGATATCGTTCCAGCTATACATCAGGATCCTGTGAATATAAATCTGCAAAACCAAAACTACTAGCTGCCTGTGTGGAAAATAAGGACACCCAGAGTTTAGGTTAAAACAATAAACTCCAGGTCAGTCATGTGACTGGTGTGAGAACTAAAACAGTTATTAATCTTTGTTTTTAAAGTTAGGTAAATCAAGGGACCACGCCGTATAACACGGAACGGGTTTCCTCCCAAGAATACCAGTGCATAAAACAAACAGCGCAATGCTAAATAAAGAACAATGAAGCTATTATAAGACCCAAATCCCATCACACAATGCAACGCAAGCCGGAGGATAGGGTTTTCCCTTATAATAACCAAATATGCTTGATACGGGAAATTTCATCTTATATTATTACTATAAGTGAAGAAAACAACTTCAAATATAAATATATCAATCATAGACGGCATGGGTACCATATATCATGTCGCCAATATTAGGCTCTACAATCAAAAACGCAAAATGTCATATTTGGAAATTGGATTTCCATCATGGTGGCTCCTGATTCGTAAGATCGATCGCGTAGTGCCATCTACAACGGCTTACGTCTCAGCTAGAGAAAACACCGTAATGCACATCCGCACTTTTGGGAAATCGAGTATCATCGCGGCTTACGTCTCGGTGAGAGAAAACACCGCTTACCCTATACCTCTGAGCACTAAGCTCAATCTCGGTCGACCGAATCCACGACACCACTAAGATGCCCATCCTCTAAAAAGCGTACTGATCAAACCATCAGTTTACCACCATACCGGGGTGTGAGGCTCACGAATCAACGCTATACACAAAGCCATGCTATTTTAAAGTTGCGCTTTGATCATCATCCACCAAACTTTGCTTTTCAACAAAAGTCTGGATCACTGCATCTCAGCATGCCACAATATCAATCCATATCGTACCACTGATTTCTGCCAATATATAACCTCTGAGCTCGTATGTATCAGAGAAGGGCGTTAAGCAAGAGAATAAATTCTCCACCGTCAAACAGATTTATATTTAGCAGAGATCAACGAATACTATATAAAGGAATACAATGTCAGACACACCATCCATTTACAAGTCCGTTCTGGGTCTGAACGAAACCGGAGGCACTTTCCTCGCATATCCGTCGACCTCCAAGCACATCCGGACGGCTACTACTTTAGCCCCATTCAAGGTAGCTACTCCCATCGTGAGCATTAGTAGCACCCATCCATTCGATGTGAAGATCGTCGGTCTTGCACCGTCTTCAATCTCTTCGACTCATCGTCGAATCAGTTATTCAGAATGGGTTATACCCGGACTTTCTGAATAACTCGCGTATCTTAATCAATAAGTGCTATAAAACACAATATACGTCTCATTCCAATTCAGAATATTCTTTTATTCAGACATTCACACCCCTAGGGAAAGGTTCCCATTAATTTTATCAAAAATAAATTCTCTTAAATTTATTGTTTAATCTTCCTTCGGATGTCATTTCAAACCATATCATGGTTTTCCAAACTAGTCGAGAGCGAACCACAATGAAGTAATTATTTATTTTATTTCCCAATCCCAACCTATTCATCCCATGGAGCAAAACTGTTATTACCCCATAACTAACACCACGGTGTTATTGGTAAATTTAATTACCATTTCATGTTCAAATCTAATTAAAGATTTAACTATCGCTAGGAGTAAAACTGGTAATACTCCATTCTCGCTCACTTTCCAAATTTGGTAATTTAAATTATCAATTCACATTTCAATCTAATAACCGATTCATTAAAACTCCTTTTACTGGGTTGAAGGACTAATATCATTTAAAACATAGTTCACTATAAACCCAAATCACATTCTATTTATAATCGGGTTAAAGAACCAGTGTTATTTAAAACACCGTTCACGGTAAACCCACAAATCAATTCCAATTAAATATATTAGAAATTCTGGTTATTTAAAACCCATTTCAAAATCAATTTATTTATTTCAAAAATAAATTGATTTTAATTCTAGTTCAAAACTAGTTCATTTCGATAAAAATCTATTTTTATCTTTTCAAATAGGGAGTTTTTCATCCCAGTTTTTCCCAAATCATTTCGTATGATTTTACACAAATTGTAGATATTTTTAATGATTTTATCAAGGCCCGTACAGTCGATTTCCACCTACGGCCATCGAACTGCACTTACAACGACCTTATCCAAATTTGATTTGGACATAATTCCAAATCCAACTGTAAGATTTCAAATTTATAATATTCATTGGAAAGCTCTTTTCGATACGAACCCAACGGTTCTGGTTTTAGGAGAATCCGACGGTCGGATCTCCCGTAATGTCCGTTCGAAGTCAATGGTCGAAATTCGTGAACTGCCGCGGCGCGACGCGTTCTATTCAGGCTATTATATTATATATATAATATATATTTCGTCGATTTCTATTTAAAAAGAATTTTATAAATCGTTTAAATTCGTTTCAAAAACAATTTCAACTTCCTTTTCAATTTCAAATCAAAGTTCAATTTTTCCTCCTAAATTCGTTTTAAATTCATTTCATTTCAATTCAAATTCGATTTCAATTTCAATTAAATTCGATTCAATTTCTGTTCAGTTCAATTCGATTCAATTTCTATTCAATTTCTATTCGATTTCAATTACTATTCAATTCAATTCGATTCAATTCCTATTCAATTTCTGTTCAATTCAATTCGATCAATTCGATTCAATTCCTATTCAATTTCTGTTCAATTCAATTCGATTTCAATTCGATTCAATTTCTATTCAATTCGATTTCAATTCGATTCAATTTCTATTTCAATTCAATTCGATTTCAATTTCGATTCAATTTCTACTCAATTCAATTAGATTCGAATTCAAATTTCAATTCTATTCAAATCAATTCTAATTTATTTTCAACTCTATTCTATTCGAATTCAAATCACAATTCTATTCAAATCAATTCAAATTTATTTTCAATTCAATTCTATTCGAATTCAAATTTCAATTCAATTCGATTTCAATTTCTATTCAATTTCTATTCGATTCAATTTCTATTCAATTTCTATTCGATTTCAATTTCTATTCAATTTCTATTCAATTCAATTCGATTTCAATTCGATTCAATTTCTATTCAATTCAATTCGATATCAATTCGATTCAATTTCTATTCAATTCAATTCGATTTCAATTCGATTCAATTTCTACTTCAATTTAATTTGATTTCAATTTCGATTCAATTTCTACTCAATTCAATTCGATTCGAATTCAAATTTCAAATCTATTCAAATCAATTAGAATTTATTTTCAATTCTATTCTATTCGAATTCAAATTTCAATTCTATTCAAATCAATTCGAATTTATTTTCAATTCTATTCTATTCGAATTTAAATTTCAATTCTATTATATATTTTTACACCTCTTTCTAAATATTCATTTTAAAAATGAATATAATCGATATCAATATCGTTTGCGTCAAAATAGCGCATCTTTAATCAACATGGCTTTATATTTTTCAATAACTTCGTTATTCTATTCAACAAATGAATATTTATCCTATTCAGCACATGAATCTATATTTCTTTCACCACCAGACTAATCTCAACAAATGCTTACCGTCAACACATTAATCTTTATTTTATAATATTCTTTATTTTCCCAATTGGAATGAGGCACAATCAATTACCATATAATGTTAATTATATGGATTCCATACAACACATGTATATAATAACAATGATAAATAATCAACCATCATCGAAAGTGCACCACACAACTGCATAAGCATTAAATATATATAATTAACGCTTACACAGTTTGTCGACCAATCGATCGACATACAATTAAATAATTGGGATTAGTGTATGCCAAATATCATCCCAACACCCGTGTGGGGTTTCAAACAATCAAACATAGATTTTATTTGTGCAGTTGGGCGATGTGTAAAATTTATCGTCCCAATCAATATCAGTCAAATGTGTGTATATAAACAAATCGTTCGATTTGTTTATTAATACATATTTCATTTTATATACACGTTAAAAATTATATTTTTAACTATAAAATATTTTCCACTATAAACTATTTTATTTCATTTCACATCACACAATCAATTCAATCAAATTTATCAACCACACAAATAAATCAATCACCAAACAATCAACTAAACAAACAAGTCATCCATGGTCTGTGGACGACGGGTGTCGGGTGTTGCTAAGCACCGTCTGCATCCTAGTATATATTTTTATAACTAGAAAATAAAATTTAAAGTGAGAAGTTCTCACAGAGGGTTCCACTCTGCCGTGCCTTGCTATTGAACTGCTGAACTGTCTGGATCTGTTTGCAATTCCTATGCAGTCCTTGTCCCGCTGTTCATAATAAAAATTATATTTTTATTGCTTCATTTCAATAAATAAAAATCATATTTTTATTTCTACTTCATATATATTTTTATCTTGTTAGTAATATAATAAAAATTATATTTCTACTTCTCCTTCATGATAATAAAAATCTCATTTTTATATGCTAGTCATATAAATAAAAATCAAACCTTTAATTTAAAACCATAAGTATAAAGATCGAATTTTTATTTCATTTCACATATAAAAATTATATCCTTTCTTATTTAAAAACCTCACCATGTATATATTTTCAACAATTTTGCTATGTATAAAAATTCTGTTTTTACAATTCTTGTATATGCATAAAAATTCTGTTTTTACACTGCCAATTTAATATTAAAAACAATACTATCTTTATTTTTAAAACAATCCTACGTATATATATATTTTTATAAAAGCAAGGTTACATGTACATTTTAATCAAGATATATAATCAATCATATTTTCTTCCTGTCACAATGCTTTTTCAAAAATTCTGAAAATAAACATGCTTTTATATTTCTATCCCCCTTTTTATACATTATTATATAAAGTAAAACTGAAAAATCATTAAATAGAGAATTTACAGCGCTTTTAGTATTGTTAAAAAGTGTTACCATCTTCTTCATTGTACTGGAAATCGCTCCAGCGTCTAACCCCTTTTTCTCTCGCCAAAAAATTGAACGGCGGCCACCCAACAGTTGATCGGAGTTGGATCCGAACCTCTGCCGTCGAAGCTCCTTGCGTCGTTGACCTCCCCTCCAGTTGCCGTCCACCTCGAACCACCACCTGCGCTGTAGAACGCACCTGAACGGCATCCCTTTTAGCCGCGATTTCACACTCATTTCACAACGAGGATCGATCTTGCCCCATGAATTTAAAGAGCGTGGAAAAGGGCTTTGATTCATATTTAAATTTCTGAAATGTTTTCATGGGTTTTTAGAAATGATTGGAGGAAGAATCGATGTTTTTGGGCCTTTGAAGGAAGAAGAACGGCGGCTCCAAACCTGTTGACTTCACAGGAGAGTAAACAGGAGTTTTGACCCCTTTTGACAGGGTTATATAATATATAATTTAATATTATTAAATTCTAAAAAGTTGAATTTTCATCTGAATCGCAATTCAAACCCAACGACTGTCGCCCTTACCAAATTACCCCCATTCCGAACACATTCGGATATGTTCCGTAAGTCAATTTGTTCGTTTCGATCAGTTTCCGTCAAAATCAAAATATAACTATATATATTGAATTTGAACGCACATTTCAATTTACTGGGACATATACGAACTCTAAAAATTCCCGAAAAATTGATTCTAGCTTCGTATTGACGATGCGGTCCTAACAAAACTAATTTCGTCAAAATCTGAGATCCTTTGAAAAATGGCCATTTTCCAGTCGATTAAAATCAACTGAAATTGGTCAAACATTTTTTCCTTTGCCATGCTTACATATTGATTCAAAAAATTACGAAAATTGGGATCTAGCAATAACTTGACATCATGGATCCAACAAAAGTGGTTTCGTCGAAATCCGAGGTCGTTTGCAAAATTTCCATTTTTAAGGGCCAGAATTCCATAGCGACTATTTTGAATTTTCAACTGGACGTAACTTTTGATTCCCGCTATGAAATTTTGATTTCCCGGATTCGTTGGAAAGATATCCTCAATTAGATTCTAATATTTTTGGTTTCACTACAATCCAGTTTATTTTGAACCCGGTACATTCAATTAAAGTTTGAAATCGAATTATCGAACTACCGCGCCATTTTCAATTCCTTTTATAATTATATATAATTATTTATATTCTAACTACGATTCGAATAAATATATACATTCGAATTCTATTCAAAATAAATTTCTCGTCGATATTATTTAAAATAATTCATTTTAAATGTTCAAAATTCACTAAAATTGCCAAAATAAAAAATTTAAACTGGCCCAAATTTTACGGGTTGTTACAATCTCCCCCACTTAAAACTTTTCGTCCATGAAAAGGAACGAAGCCGAAAGTTGTTTTAAAAACCAACTCAACTTTCATTATTTTCGCTACTGCTTAAGTTCTTCAACTTTTCAGTTTCTAAAAACTTTTCAAAATTTTCAAAAATTTGGCTAACACCCTAAATTTTCGAAAAATTTCGCCATAACCTCCCCTGTACCGGAAGCACCGGAAAATCCCGAAATTGCCATACAGGCCCTCTAATCTCAAAAAGAAAAAGAAAAAGCCAAGCGGTTAGCCAATCGGCTCATAAAATCAGCATCACCCAAACAAAATAGTAAATTATGATAAATATGTACCTATTTGTTGAGCAAACAATTTTATTCTTCTGCTCTAGCCTCTTTGCAATGACCTGTTCAATGTAAGTACATGTATACGCAAGCATTTGCAACTAATTTTCAATACAGTTCACTATTTGATATAATTTGGCTAAATGGTTCAAAATTATCAAACAAATAAACAAACAACACAAACATCAATCAATTAATGAATTAGAATTTCAAATTCATAATTTTGATATATATACAAAAAATCCTGTTTTTGATGCCAAATCACGACAATAAATCTATCTAATTTCGGTTCTCACACCAGTCTAATGGAAATATATAGATATCACACTTTTGATACTCGAAAATAAATTCTGATGATGTACGTACTATAGCGATCATCAGAACCATCCCCGGGCGACTAGAATGTGATTCTATATCTATCCAGTATACTAAAACTTCAAATATACGTTCATGACGCGTATATGCAAAATCTTTATATACTGGATTGTCCAAATTCAAAATAAATAAAATATTCAAATATGTATACTTGAATTTAACTT
The DNA here is from genome assembly GCA_030737875.1 of Allium sativum. Taxonomy (NCBI): domain Eukaryota; kingdom Viridiplantae; phylum Streptophyta; class Magnoliopsida; order Asparagales; family Amaryllidaceae; genus Allium; species Allium sativum. The sequence continues at coordinate 25,467,879 of CM060926.1, read as the reverse complement.
TCAAAACAAAGTTTGTTTTATTTAAAAAACATACTCTTCACACTCGTTCTAGGATACTACTGATCCTATCTCTAACGAGTCATTCTAATTGGATATTACTAATCCAATATATGATGAATTCTTTCATTTGGTTCTAATGTGTCTTGTTCTCTAGCTCTGTAAACCAGAGCTCGGATACCAACTAAGATAGCCCGTAACTTCCCCGGTAAGGAAAGAGTGGATACTTCGAGAACAAGCCACAACAGAACGCAAACAGAAGAACATTTCATTGTATATTACAACAATTCCATTAGAATACAAGAATATACAGAGTATGAATAAATATTACACAGAAAAATATCAGAGATTTAAATTACATTTCAATACATCGCAGCGAAAATAATACAAAACACAACTAGAAGAGATATACGGATACAGAGCTTTCCGGATATCGTTCCAGCTGTAAATCAGGATCCTGTGAATATAAATCTACAAAACCAAAACTACTAGCTGCCCGTGTGGAAACTAGGGGCACCCAGAGTTTAGGTTAAAACAATAAACTCCAGGTCAGTCATGTGACTGGTGTGAGAACTAAAACAGTTATTAATCTTTGTTTTTAAAGTTAGGTAAATCAAGGGACCACGTCGTATAACACGGAATGGGTTTCCTCCCAAGAATACCAGTGCATAAAACAAACAGCGCAATGCTAAATAAAGAACAATGAAGCTATTATAGGACCCAGATCCCATCACACAATGCAACGCAAGGTGGAGGATAGGGTTTTCCCTTATAATAGCCAAATATGCTTGATACGCGAAATTTCATCTTATATTATTACTATAAGTGAAGAAAACAACTTCAAATATAAATATATCAATCATAGACGGCATGGGTACCATATATCATGTCGCCAATACTAGGCTCAACAATCAAAACTGCAAAATGTCATATTTGGAAATTGGATTTCCACCATGGTGGCTCCTGATTCGAAAGATCGATCGCGTAGTGCCATCTACAACGGCTTACGTCTCAGCTAGAGAAAACACCGTAATGCACATCCGCACTTTTGGGAAATCGAGTATCACTGCGGCTTACGTCTCGGTGAGAGAAAACACCGCTTACCCTATCCCTTTGAGCACTAAGCTCAATCTCGGTCGACCGAATCCATGACACCACTAAGGTTCCCATCCTCTAAAAAGCATACTGATCAAACCATCAGTTTACCACCATACCGGGGTGTGAGGCTCGCGAATCAACGCTATACACAAAGCCGTGCTATTTTAAAGCTGCGCTTTGATCGTCATCCACCAAACTTTGATTTTCAACAAAAGTCTGCATCACTGCATCTCAGCATGCCACACTATCAATCCATATCGTACCATTGATTTCTGCCAATATATAACCTCTAAGCTCGTATGTCTTAGAGAAGGGCGTTAAGTAAGAGAATAAATTCTCTACCGCCAAACAGATATATATTTAGCAGAGATCAACGAAAACAATATAAAGGAATACAATGTCAGACACACCATCCATTTACAAGTCCGTTCTAGGTCTTAACGAAACCGGAGGCACTTTCCTCGCATATCCGTCGACCTCCAAGCACGTCCGGACGGCTACTACTTTAGACCCCTTCAAGGTAGCTACTCCCATCGTGAGCATCAGTAGCACCCATCCATTCGATGTGAAGATCGTCGGTCTTGCACCGTCTTCAATCTCTTCGACTCATCGTCGAATCAATTATTCAGAATGGGTTATACCCGGACTTTCTGAATAACTCGCGTATCTTAATCAACAAGTGCTATAAAACACAATATATGCCTCATTCCAATTCAGAATATTCTTTTATTCAGTCATTCACACCCCTAGGGAAAGGTTCCCATTAATTTAATCAAAGATAAATTCTTTTAAATCTATTCTTTAATCTTCCTTTGGATGTCATTTCAAACCATATCATGGTTTTCCAAACTAGTCGAGATTAGCTAACCATACCGAAGTAATTATTTATTTTATTTCCCAATCCCAACCTATTCATCCCATGGAGCAAAACTGTTATTACCCCATAATTAACACCACGGTGTTATCGGTAAATTTAATTACCATTTCACGTTCAAATATAATTAAAGATTTAACTATCGCTAGGAGTAAAACTGGTAATACTCCATTCTCGCTCACTTTCCAAATTTGGTAATTTAAATTATCAATTCACATTTCAATCTAATTACTGATTCATTAAAACTCCTTTTACTGGGTTGAAGGACTAATGTCATTTAAAACACAGTTCACTATAAACCCAAATCACATTCTATTTATAATCGGGTTAAAGAACCAGTGTTATTTAAAACACCGTTCAAGGTAAACCCACAAATCAATTCCAATTAAATATATTAGAAATTCTGGTTATTTAAAAACCATTTCAAATTCAATTTATTTATTTCAAAAATAAATTGATTTTAATTCTAGTTCAAAACTAGTTCATTTCGATAAAAATCTATTTTTATGTTTTCAAACATGGAGTTTTTCATCCCATTTTTTCCCAAATCATTTCTTATGATTTTATACAAATTGTAGATATTTTTAATGATTTTATCAAGGAACGTACAGTCGATTTCCACCTACGGCCATCGAACTACACTTACAACGACCTTTTCCAAATTTGATTTGGACATAATTCCAAATCCAACCGTTAGATTTCAAATTTCTAATATTCACTGGAAAGCTCTTTTCGATACAAACCCAATGGTTCCGGTTTTAGGAGAATCCGACGGTCTGATCTCCCGTAATGTCCGTTCGTAGTCAATGGTCGAAATTCGCGAACTGCCGCGGCGCGGCGCGTTCTATTCAGGCCGTTATATTATATATATAATACATATGATATATATTTCGTCGATTTCTATTTAAAACGAATTTTGTAAATCATTTAAATTCGTTTCAAAAACAATTTCAACTTCCTTTTCAATTTCAAATCAAAGTTCAATTTTTCCTTATAAATTCGTTTTAAATTCATTTCAATTCAACTCGAATTCGATTTCAATTTCAATTCAATTCGATTCAATTTCTATTCAATTCAATTCAATTCAATTTCTACTCAATTTCAATTTCTATTCGATTTCTATTCTATTCAATTCAATTCAATTCATATTCAATTTCTATTCAATTCAATTCGATTTCAATTCGATTCAATTTCTATTCAATTCAATTCGATTTCAATTCGATTCAATTTCTATTTCAATTTGATTTCAGTTTCGATTCAATTTCTACTCAATTCAATTCGAATTCAAATTTCAATTCTATTCAAATCATTTCGAATTTATTTTCAATTTTATTCGAATTCAAATTTCAATTCTATTCAAATCAATTCGAATTTATTTCCAATTCTATTCTATTCGAATTCAAATTTCAATTCTATTCAAATCAATTCGAATTTATTTTCAATTCTATTCTATTCGACTTCAAATTTCAATTCTATTATATATTTTTACACCTCTTTCTAAATATTCATTTTAAAAACGAATATAATCGATATCAATATTGTTCCCGTCAAAATAGCGCATATCTAATCAACACGGCTTTATATTTTTCACTAACTTCATTATTCTATTCAACAAATGAATATTTATCCTATTCAACACATGAATCTATATTTCTTTCACCACCTGATTAAACTCAACAAATGAGTACCGTCAACACGTTAAGCTTTATTTTATAATATTCTTTATTTTCCCAATTGGAATGAGGCCCAATCAATTACCATATAATGTTAATTATATGTATTCCGTACAACACATGTATATAATAACAACGATAAATAATCAACCATCATCCAAAGTGCATCACACAACTGCATAAGCGTTAAATATATATAATTAACGCTTACACAGTCTGTCGAACAATCAGTCGACATACAATTAAATAATTGGGATTAGTGTACGCCAAATATCATCCCAACACCCGTATTGGGTTTCAAACAATCAAACACAGATTTTATTTGTGCAGTTGGGGATGTGTAAAATTTATCGTCCCAATCAATATCAGTCAAATGTGTGTATATAAGCAAATCGTTCGATTTGTTTATAAATATAAATTTCATTCTATATACACGTTAAAAATTATATTCTTAACTATAAAATATTTTCCACTATAAACTATTTTATTTCATTTCACATCACACAATCAATTCAATCAAAGTTATCAACTATACAAATAAATCAATCACCAAACAATCAACTAAACAAACAAGCCGTCCATGGTCTGTGGACGACGGGTGTCGGGTGCTGCTAAGCACCGTCTGCATCCTAGTATATATTTTTATAACTAGAAAATAAAATTTAAAGTGAGAAGTTCTCACAGAGGGTTCCACTCCGCCGTGCTGTGCTGTTGAACTGCTGAACCGTCTGGATCTGTTTGCGATTCCTATGCATTCCTTGTCCCGCTGTTCATAATAAAAATTATATTTTTATTGATTCATTTCAATAAATAAAAATCATATTTTTATTTATACTTCATATATATATTTTTATCTTGCTAGTAATATAATAAAAATTATATTTCTACTTCTCCTTCATGATAATAAAAATCTCATTTTTATATGCTAGTCATATAAATAAAAATCAAACCTTTAATTTAAAACCATATGTATAAAGATCGAATTTTTATTTCATTTCACATATAAAAATTATATCCTTTCTTATTTAAAAACCTCACCATGTATATATTTTCAACAATTTTGCTATGTATAAAAATTCTGTTTTTACAATTCTTGTATATGTATAAAAATTCTGTTTTTACACTGCTAATTTATTATTAAAAACAATACTATCTTTATTTTTAAAACAATCCTACGTATATATACTTTTATAAAAGCAAGGTTACATGTATATTTTAATCACGATATATAATCAATCATATTTTCTTCCTGTCACAATGCTATTTTTAAAATTCTGAAAATAAACATGCTTTTATATTTCTATCCCCCTTTTTATACATTATTATATAAAGTAAAACTGAAAAATCATTAAATAGAGAATCTAAAGCGCTTTTAGTATTGTTGAAAAGTGTTACCATCTTCTTCATTGTACTGGAAATCGCTCCAGCGTCTAACCCCCTTCGCTCTCACCCAAAAGTTGAACGGCGGCCACCCAACAGTTGATCGGAGTTGGATCCGAACCTCTGCCGTCGAAGCTCCTTGCGTCGTTGATCTCCCCTCCAGCTGTCGTCCACTTCGAACCACCACCTGCGCCGTAGAACGCGCCTGAACGACATCCCTTTTAGCCGCGATTTCGCACCCATTTCACAACGAGGATCGATCTTGCCCCATGAATTTAAAGAGCGTGGAAAAGGGATTTGATTCATATTTAAATTTCTAAAATGTTTTCATGGGTTTTGAGAAATGATTGGAGGAAGAATCGATGTTTTTGGGCCTTTGAAGGAAGAAGAACGGCGGCTCCAAACCTGTTGACTTCGCAGGAGAGTAAACAAGGGTTTTGACCCCTTTTGACTAGGTTATATAATATATAATTTAATATTATTAAATTCTAAAATGTTGAATTTTCATCTGAATCCCAATTCAAACCCAACGACTATCGCCCCTACCTAATTACCCCTATTCCGAACACAATGGGATATGTTCCATAAGTCAATTTGATTGTTTCAATCAGTTTCCATCAAAATCAAAATATAACTCTATATATTGAATTTGAGCGCACATTTCAATTTACTGGGGCCACATATGGACTCTAAAAATTCCCGAAAAATTGTTTCTAGCTTCGTATTGACGATGCGGTCCTAATAAAACTAATTTCGTCAAAATCAGAGATCTTTTGAAAAATGGTCATTTTCCAGTCGATTAAAATCAACTGAAATTGGTAAAACGTTTTTTCCTTTGCCACGCTCACATATTGATTCAAAAAATTACGAAAATTGGAATCTAGCAATAACTTGACATCACAGATCCAACAAAAGTGGTTTCGTCGAAATCCGAGGTCGTTTGCAAAATTTCCATTTTTAAGGGCCAGAATTCCATAGCGACTATTCTGAATTTTCAACTGGACGTAACTTTTGATTCCCACTATGAAATTTTGATTTCCCGGATTCATTGGAAAGATATTCTCAATTAGATTCTAATATTTTTGGTTTCACTACAATCCTGTTTATTTTGAACCCGGTACATTCAATTGAAGTTCGAAATCGAATTATCGAACTACCGCGCTATTTTCAATTCCTTTTATAATTATATATAATTATTTATATTCTAACTACAATTCGAATAAATATATACGTTCAAATTCTATTCAAAATAAATTTCTTGTCGATGTTATTTAAAATAATTCATTTTAAATGTTCAAAATTCACTAAAATTGCCAAAATAAAAATTTTAAACTGGCCCAGATTTTACGGGTTGTTACATTCCATTCTAATTAAAATTCATCAAAACTCCATTTAGTTGTAATCTCTAAAAATAATCACTTAATGATTATCCGACTTTAAGAAATTAATCTGATCATTAACTGGGTTAAAGAACCAATGTCATTTAATACACAGTTCACGATAAACCTAAATCCTCTTCCATTAACTACGGAATCTTCATGGAAAAGAGATCAATATATAATCGAAATAAATTTCCATATCAAATCTATAATATAAATCGAATAACGACAAAGACTTTTGAATTCCATTTATAGTAGCGGTCTTCTTTCACAGAAGCTCATCTCGATTATTACAAATTGAATTCCATTCAATTCTAATTTAATATATTAAACTGGAAAAACTTTTCTTTGGAAAATTCCATTAATCTTATTTAAAAGATTTATAAATTCCACATCATATCTTCGCTGTTAATTGGGTTAAAGAACAAGTGTTATTTAAAACACCGTTCACGATAAACCCAAAAATCCAATCTTAATTCAATTCCAATTAAATATTAATTAATTAGTAGATTTCTCTAAATCTTAGTTAAAAGATTTACTCTTTTCTCAACTGGGTTATGAACATTGTTATTAAAGACACCGTTTACGACAAACCCCAAAATCCAGTTTGATATTAAATACAAGGATCTGAATAGAAGTTATATTAGCTTATATTCAATATCAAATTCTGAAACCAACGGATATCTTTTTGGGAATAACGATATCTGTATCTTCCAAATTCCACAACAATACTCGTATAATAATAGAATCCAATTTCGAAGATTATTTTCAATTAAATCCATTCCAATTTATTCATTGGAAAATTCTGGTTATTTTAAAACTCCTTTTTTTCAATCCAATTTCTTATTTAAAATATTGGATCATTATTCTAGTTAATAACTAGTTCATTTCGATAAAAATATATTTTTATCATTTCAAATATGGAATTTTTCATCCAAAATATTTCCAAATAATCTATTATGATTTTACATAATTTTTTCATAATTTGAATAATCTTAATATCACCATTTTAGTCGGCTTCCAATAATGGCCACCGAGCTACATCCATAGCGACCTTTTTTGAAATTGATTTGGACATATTTTAAAATAGAACCATTCAAATTTAAAAATCTTATATTCATTGGAAAGATCTCCCGTTATTTCAATTTGAAGTCAATGGTTGAAATTCGCGAGCGGTCACTATGCGATGCATTCTATTCAAGCCATTATATATATATATATATATATATATATATATATATATATATATATATATATATCATCGATTTCAATTCAAAATGTAGTTTATAAATCGTTTATAAATTCATTTTAAAATGATTTCAACTTCATTTTCAATTTTATATCAAAATTGAATATTCCATATCATTATAATATTAAAATGATAATATTTTCAAAATATCAGACTTTGAAATCCATTTCCTTTTCGATATTTATTATGAAATAAATAAAATCGATCGATAAACCCATTCGGGTTAAAAATGGCGTATATACTTAACTCAGCTTCCTTATTTCAATATTTTTGTGTCCATCCCAAATAGGACATTGAAATCATATTTTGATTCTTTTATGAATATTATTTTAAAATATTCGTTATTTCTAAAATATTCTTTATTTTAAAATATTCATTAATTCTGAATCGGAATGCAACTCAATCAATTACCATATAATTTCAGTTATATGGATTTTCATACATCGCATGCATTCGACAATAATGATAAATAATCATTAACCATTCAAACATCATCCAGAGTGTAATTTACCACTATATAAGCATTAAAATAAATAACGCTCATCATAGTCAGTCCATCTATCGATCGACATACAACTAAATATTGGTTTACCACTGTATAAGCACTAAAATAAATAAATAACACTCATCATAGTATGTTCATCTATCGATCGACATACAACTAAATATTGGGATTTGTGTATGTCAAATATCATCCCAATACCCGTGTGGGGTATTCAAACAACAACAGTATGTTTAAAGAAATCATTCGTAAATAAATTTAACCAATTCATATTCGGTTTGAATTATTTTTCTAATTAACCAATTTTATTGTTTAAATTATAAAAGGATATTTATAATTTAATTTCAATTACTACATTTATATTAACATTATTTTTTATATGCTAATCATTATAGTCACATCACATATCACCAAATCATCCATATAAATAAATACTCAACTACCCAATGCCACTTACGGTGCCATAAGTGGCCAATCACGGAGTATGAAATCCGAGTGTCGGTAATATCCATACATCGCTTCTAATTTATGTGATTTGTACGAATTCGATTGTTCAACTCCATAAAATAGATAAAAATCTATACTGGAATTTTCTATACATTTATAGTTATAAAATAAATTAAATAACTGATCAAAATTCTAGTGAGAGAATTCTCATATTCGTTTCCACTCCGTCAGTCTTTATTTCTGAATTTCAGTACTATTTGAGTTTTGAATTTGCCTCGGATTATAATTTGCTCCAAATCGCTTCTAGTCAGTTTTATAATGTAGAGCTCGTCGAGATGAGTCCAACGCATTTTGAATTGTCTACTTCTGATTTCGTTTGCAAAAGTTTTGAGGGTCCGAACATTTAAACAATTTAAATATAATTAATTAATTTAAATTCCACTTAACCATTTAATTAATTCTTCTCCTTCCATCTACGTTCTGAAGCTATTGAACCCGCTTCACTCCCTCTCTTTCCTCCACGATGCCACCAAAAACCACCGGACCGCCATCTGAACATCTCCCTTCGACCGCCTTGACAAAATGCGCCTCTTCCTGGCACCAGGACGAACTCGAGCCCCCAACGATGACGGAAATCACCTCCAAGTGATGCTCCTTTGAGCACAAAATTCCTTCTATCAAAGCAATGAAAGTACCTCATACCCGTATTGATCTAAAGTTGGAGAAAATCTCTGCAATTTTCGCTTTGGTATTTTAATTTTATTCGCCAAATTTAAAGAGAAAATAAGGGAAATTTTTCGAATAGTTTCACCCGTGATTTAAGGCTTGGCGACTCGATTCTGTAGGGGTTAGGGTCTGGGATAAATAAAGGGGGTATTTATAATATTTAAATCTATTAATTTTTTTTATTGTGAAATTTTCGTCCGAACTACAAATAAAACCCAACGGCTGTTGTTCCTAGCTAAGTACCAACACTCCGGACACAATGGGATATATTTCATAAGCCAAATCGACTGTTTCGATTAATTTTTGTCAAAATTAAAATATAAATCAATATATATTGCATTTGAACGTACATTTTAATTTACAGGGGCTACATACTGACTCCAAAAATTACAGAAAAATAAATCTTGCTATGTTTTGATGATACGGTGTTAACAAAACTAATTTCATCAAATTCGGAGCTCGTTTCAAAAATGCCTTTTTTTGGTCGATTAAATTTAAACTGAAATTACAAAACATATTTAAATTCATCACACTCACATATTGATTCCAAAAATTAAGAAATTTGAAACCTAACAATAATTTGACATTCCAAACCCAACAAAAGTGGTTTCGTCGAAAACAGAGGTCGTTTGCAAAATTGCTATTTTTAAGGGCTATATATTATTTAATATATTCCATAGCGACTATTTTGAATTTTAAATTGGACATAACTTTCAATTTATATTATGAAATCTGAATTTTTCACATCCTTAGAAAGATATTGTTAAACATATTCAGATGTTTCTGGTTTTACTGAAATCCGACTTATTTTGAATTCTATACATTCATTTGAAGTTTAAAATCGAATTTTCAAACTACCGCGCCATTTCAAACTACTTTTATAATAAAAATAAATTTATACGTTCTAACTTTGATTTAAGTAAATTTCTATTCATTATTATTTAAAATAAACCATTTTAAATATTCAAAATCCATTAAAATAGTTAAATTAAAGAATTTAAATTAGTTTAGAAATTCTGGGTCGTTACAATCTCCTCCACTTAAAATCTTTTCGTCCTCGAAAAGGAACGGAGCTGAAAGTTGTTTAACTAGCCAATTCAACTTTCATTCTTCAACTTTTCAGTTTTTAAGAATTTTCTAGTTTCTCAAAAATTTGGATAACACCCTAAATTTTTGAATTTTTTTGCCATAACCTCCTCTGTACAGGTTGACTTTTAAAATTTATTGGGCCGTATTATGCACCCAATAAATCAAGAAAAAGGATACACAATTTTTAGTTACCTATATATGCCCAAGGGAGATGTGTAAATATCGTAATATCACTACCTTGCCCAATGTTGGAAAATAAATAATCCATGTGCCTTAATTGATAACAAGAGATACGCCAATTTTTGTCATCTCTAGACTTGTGTAGGGTTTTTATTAAATCCTGCCCCGAGCACCGTTACATGTATTCCTTAATTATGTCCATAATCAGTCTTCTTTTCAACCTGTAATATAGTCATCGCCATACAAGCATATTGCCCCTATGGTAAATCAAACCTCGTCATATAAGCACCAAATGCTTAAATGGAATATGATATGTTGTCTTCATGAAGTATGTCATGCGGTGTAGTTCATAATTTATTTGTTGTTATCCTATGGCGTGGTTTATAATCTCACGCAGAACAATCATTACAATGCATCCAATTTCATTCACAGGAGTTATATAAATAAAATTGCGCAACCAACTCATTAAGGTGTACTTGTTTGTCTGGCACGCAAATTAGTTCTCTACACAACAATAATTCCATAACCTGTTCAACAAATATACATACATGTATATGTATGCGATTCCAATCAATTTTCAATTTAATTCAATATTTGATTCGATTTGGCTTTGCTTATCATTCATTCTTTTATTGGTTTTCTCAATCCAATATTCTTATTAATCAAACTAGTAATCAAACAACACAACCGGCAATCAATTTGTGAATTAAATTTCCAAAACATATTGCTTTTGTATATATATTCAAAAATCATATTTCATTGCCAAATCACGACAATGAACTCTAATTATGTTTTGATTCTCACACCAGTCAATTGGAAATATATAGATATCCCACTTTCGAAACTCGAACATAAATTCTGATGATGTCTGGGCGATCATCAGAATCATCCTCGAGCGACTAGAGTTTGATTATATATCTACCCGGTATATTTGAGGCTTCGGATATACGTGGATCAGACGTATATTCAAAATCACCTTATACCCAATAGTCCAAAATCAATTTAAAATAAAATACAAATACGTATAATATGACAAAATTTTCAAAATTTAATTCGTTTTTTTATAAATAGTACTCTTCTAACTCATTCTAGGGTATTACTAACCCTATCTCTAAAGAGTCATTCTTATAGGATATTACTAATCCTATCTCTGATGAATTCTTTCGTTTGGTTCTAATGTGCCTTGTTCCCGAGCTCTATAAACCAAAGCTCTGATACCACCTGTGACGACCGCAACTTCCCTGTAACGGGAAAGCCTGGATTTCTTTGAGAACACAACTTAGCAGACACAAAAACAGGACATTTCATTGCTATTACAACAATCTCATGAGAGCACAAGATATCAAAGTTCCCATAGATAATATACATTGAAAAATATCAGAGATTAAAATACATAGCAGCGGAAATAAAATGGATAAACACAATATACATTGAAATACATCCTCCAACACAACTAGAAGAAATACACGGATACAAAGCTTTCTGAATATGGCTCTAGCTGTAAATCCAGGATCCTGTATAGAGAATATCTGCAAAACCAAAGCTAGTAGCTGCCCGTGTGGAAAATATGGGCACCTAGAGTTTAGGTGGAAGCAATAAACTCCGAGTCAGTCGTGGGACTGGTGTGCGAACTAAAGCAATTCTTAAATTTTATATTTTAAAAGTTGGGAAAATCATGGGACCACGCCGTATAACATGGAATGGGTTTACTCCACATGAATCTCAGTTTAAAATAAAATAATGCAATGTTTTTTGAAAAATGAAGCTATTATAAGACCCAGGTCCCATCATACAATGCAGCGCAAGCCGAAGGATAGAGTTTTCCCTTATAATAGCCAAACATGCTTAGTAAATTTTAAAACAAATCATTTTAATATTACTATAAGTGCATAGTGTCAAAATCAACTTCAAATATAAATGTATCAATCATAGATGGCATACGTACCATACATTATGTCGTTATACTAGTTTTACAATCAAAACCGCAGAGTGTCATATTGGAAATTGGATTTCCATCATGAACCAAGGCAAGAGATCTTCCTAACTAATTTCGAGGCACTCTAGCCCATGCCTCAGGAACAAAACGCATCGTCCCTAGGATCTGGCAGGGCGGGTCCACAATTACTTTAGTGGATTGGTTATTCCTGAACAATACGTTTCTCTGCCCTATGTTGCATAAAAGTTGGTCAGTATGTCGACCATCAAGAGCCATTAGGGACTCAAATCCAAGGTACCTCGCTTTCCATCATCCACATAAGTAAAATGTCTGGGCTCCATACCATGAGACCACGCTTAGATAGAAAGAAACACATGCACTCCCTGTGGTCCCTCATCCTGTTTCTGGTTCATGCTGGGGTGTGAAGCTCACAAATTAATCCTATACACAAAGCTATGCTATTTAAAGTCATGCTTCGATCATCAACCACAAGATTTTGCTTTTCAACAAAAGCCTTGTTCATTTGCATCTCAGCATGCCATACTAACAATCCACGGCATGCGACTGATGTCTATCAATATATGTAACAACCCTGAATTTTGGGGCCAATTTAAAAATTTTATTTTAGAAATTTTAATTGATTTAATATATTTAGAAATAAAATCTTAGATGTATTAGCAGGAAAATATCATTTTGTTTGATCATGTTGTATTAACATGAAATGTCACCTTGCTTGGTCATGTGGTATTAATATAAAAAAAATGTCATTATCATATGAAATGTCGTATTAGTGTAAATGCCATTATAGTTAGAAAGGTATGTTAGTATAAAAATGCCAATTTAATTAGATAATGTTATATAAAAATAAAAATAACATAAATATGAAATTGTTTATAAATTTCATTTATGTGGCATTAACATTCATAGGAAATTTATTACAAATAAATAACCATTTATTTGTCACTTGAATTTGGTTAGGGTGATTTGCTGAATGATATCGTTGTATGATAGAAATAAAGGTTGTAATTTAATATTGGAAATAAACTACAATAGATTGCAATTAAAGTCCATTAAAGTGAATTAATAAGGTAACGGTAGAAGATTGATTACAATAAAATAATTGATTTACATATGCAACCATTTGCTTTTGTCCATTTACATTAAACATATAACCATATTTGGATTGCTAATTTTTTTTATTTTATTTTCTAAATCGTGTAACTCATTGACATAATTAAGTCAAACCAAATTTAGTGGAATAATATATATATATATATATATATATATATATACATATATATACTTAATGAAATTTAATTACAATTGAAACAAAACACTATAAACTGGTGTAATAACTAACTTGAATTTTGGTATGTGAATTTGTTTTCAAAATATCATAAATTATTTAAGGAATCAAAACGATATATATATAGAAAGTAGCATTTTGAAATAAACTTATATGGTTAAGATGATGACTGTGAATTATGAATGTAACATGTGTTAATAAATACTAATTGGTCATATGGTAATTATGATGTTATATATTTTGTAATTTTAAATTCACAAACTTTGTCACAATTAGCATTAAACTAGGATTAATTCTTTTCATTTCATCTTCTCTCTCTTTCATTGTTATCTATTTTTCGAAATTTGAAAAATGTGTCATTATAGCGTGTCATAAAAGGGGATGTCAGGAAACATAAATGGGAAGTAAATAAGCTAGCCTTAGTTAGCAATTCATTTTTCTTTGTCACATATAACATAAAAAATGTGAATGGGCCTTGAGGAATAAAAGAACAAATAGCAATGATATATATACCTTAAAAATTGACAAAGCCAAAATCCTAAAAGTAATATGACCAGCCGCCACCAATTGTTTGAACGGCCATTGTATTCTCTCCTCTCACTCTAATACGATTCTTTCATCAATTCTAAGAATTTCCAAATGGGAAAAATCTTTAGCTAAGAGAGTTCTACAGTTTCAACGGTCACGATATCCTCAGGCTCATGTTGGTGGCGCAAGTGGAGGAGGTTGGCAGCGACTTGGTGGTGCGTTCAAATCTGGCGCCGGTCGATTCTGGTGTTGTGTGTTTTGAAAAAGGAGCGGTTTACAGAAAGGATTAAGGGTAACGATTTAATTAGGATAATATAATTCAAATATGTAATTAAAGTATTGAATGATTAAAAGGCCATATCTTATCCAAATCAGAACGGAATTGAGCGATTTTCAAAGCGTTGAAATTGTGAAGAAAAGATCGATGAGATGGAGTTGAATAGATCTAAAATAGAGCATTTTGGAAATTCAGGAAATTTCCAATCTGAATTATTCGGTGAGAAATTCTATTCTTTCATTTTATATTTAAAATTTGTTAATGATAATTGTAGAATTCATAATATGCCGTAATACTCTGCTGTTTTCTATACATGATTTGATCTGTGTATTATTAGAATGTTGAAATTAACGTTTATGTTAATTAGATTATTGAATCAAACAAAATTATCATTTTGTTATTAGAATGTCGAAATGAATGTTTATGATTATTAGAGAAATGAGTTGCGACAAAATTATCATATTTGTCAAATATAAGAGTTGCGACAAAAAAATTATCATCTTTGTCAAATATAAAAGTTGCGACAAAATTATCATCTCTGTCAAATGTAAGAGTTGCGAAAAAAATATAGAATGAGAAGTTTGAAATGATACTTGACACCCAATTACATATTGTTATCCTATGTATTGACATGAAAAACTTACACTAAAACAACGTGATTACATGTATTATTATGAGGAATGGACATCATAATTGACACCAAAACATTAGTTGTTTCCATATATAGGAATTGTTATGGAAACATTGACACCAAAATATTAGTTGATATCATATGTAGAAATATGAAGGTGATATGAAATTGACATAAAATAAACATATTTTTAGTGTCATTAAGTTTTATATAAAATAAATATATTTTTAGCGTCGTTAAGATTCGTGAAAATGAGCATAATTTTAATGTCATTAAGTTTCGCCAAAAATGAAACATTATTTTTAGTGTCAAGTTGTGTCATTAAAAATGAAACATAAATTTAGTGTTATGTAGAATCATTAAAAATGAACATTTTTAGTGTCATATTGAAACATTGAAAACGAACATATTTTTAGTGTCATGTTGATTCAACTAAAAATAATATATTCTTTGCGTCATTTAGTTGCAATTTGAAATAACATATTTTTGTTGTCATTTATATTACAATAAAAATATTTCATGTTTAACGTAATATGGTTCGTTAGAAGGATTAAACAAAAATTGGATTAATTTCATTTATTATAAATTTACATGTTAGTAAACAAAAGTTGGATTAATTTCATATATTATAAATTTACATGTTAGTAAACAAAAGTTGGATAAATTTCATTTATTATAAATTTACATGTTAGTAAACAAAAGTTAGATTAATTTCATTTATTATAAATTTACATGTTAGAAAACAAAAGTTGGTTTAATTTTAAGAAAAAGGAAAGTAAAGTTAGCATCATTTAATTTTGAGAATAATGGAAGTAAAGTTAGCGTCATTTAATTTTGAGAAAAATGGAAGTAAAGTTAGCGTCATCTAATTTTAGGAAAAATGAAAATAAGAGTATTCATAAAAGGTGGAAATAATTACATTTTAGGGCCGTTATAAAATATAGAAAATAAAATTATTTTTAGCATTTGTGTTGAAACTTGAAAATAATTATATTAATAGCGTTAATGAAAAATATGAAATGTAATCATATTTTTTTTACGGTATCAAGAAAAGTGAATTATTATCATTTTTTTTACGGTATTAAGAAAAGTGAATTATTATCATATTTTTAACGTTATTAAGAAAAATGAATTATTATCTTATTTTTAGCGTGTATGTAGAAATATAAAAAATAATTATTAGTCCAAAAAGTGGTTCTAACACCTAAATTGACTAAAATTAAAATGAAATGAGATTGAAAATAAAAAAGAGACACAAGATTTATAGTGGTTCGGCGTTGAAAAGCCTACGTCCACTTTATAATCACTTTGCTTGATGATGTAAATGAAAATACAATGGGATATTCACTCAATTTCACTCACTTTTCATATACATTCACTCAATTATCTCGAAATATGCTTTGAATAATGATTTTGAATTGTTTGGAGTACTGGAATTCGGTTCTCAAAGATACTTGAACTCTCAGAGTGCCAAAAGATCCTTTCAAACGACCCTTGGAGGTCTACTTATAGGTGAAAACTTCTCCAGAATTCGGTTCGGATCGGGTGCATGTGTCCTCCATTCCATGACTTTCGGGATCGGATGAGTTCTGGTGTTGCCAACACGTCAGATAAGTGGCCATCGTAGGTAGAAAGTGGATGTAACCGCCCCGAATATTCAGGAGATCATGGAGTGAAGCGGCTGGGAACTTCTGGGATCGGATCGGGTCCTTCTAATGACATGGGGTTCGGATCGGAGCATCGCATCCGATCCGATCCGGTTTGACTTTTGTCCCTCCTTACTTTGTCTCACTTTGCTTTTCTTTGACTACGCCCGATCCAGTCCGGCTTGATCTTTTAGCTTTGTGTTGCTTCTATTCTTACCTTTGTAATTCCGATCCGAACCCGATGTGTAACAGAGTGTCTTTTGTTTACTTGATCTTCTGACTTCTTGACTTTGTATAGCCTAGTTTACAAAGTAGGCTAACATTTTGCCCCCTCAAAGGATGCTTCTATTGAAGATAAAGCGTGCTTTGATATTATCTGCTCATAGATCATTGAAAAGTCATTTCCATTCGCTTGTGAAGATGCATTACTTCATAAAGTCGTGTCTTTTATCGCTTATATATATGTGGTAGAGTACACGATTCATTTACTTCATTTTTAAACAATCCTAGGAACTCTCCTTGATGATTAGTGATTCTTCCAAGTATGTTTTTTCTTCATTTTTCTTTGAATTTAATTTGCACACTGAGTCGTTGTGCTCAATTCATTCGGTTCGGACCCGATCCGAAGGGACTCCCTTCGTATTGTTTAATGCTGGTGCAACAGGCCAGAATGTGTTCGTGGGCCTGTATCCCGGTCCGAGCGGGAGAAGAAAAACAGGGAATACGATTAGTCATTGTGTACACATATATATGCCCATTACCTATTTCCTTCTTCCTCCCTTTCTTTCATTAATCTTGTTTAACAATTTTCACGCTGAAACCCTAGCTTTTTGAAAGCTCAAAAAAACTCTGAAATTCTCTCCTTAGTTTTCAATTTAAACACCTCAGTAGGTTTAAAACTTCGATTATCTTAATAATAACTGGTTCCAATTGAAATTTGCAGTCGATTTGTATGATTTGAGTGTGGTTATTGCTCGGCTTCGACGCCGCGACTCCCTCCTCCCTCGCCGTCGTTGTTGGTGGCTCCACCATCACCTCGAAGCGCTGGAAGGTGGAAGATGGTACCTGTTCGGTTCTAACTAGGGTTTCGGAGATGGGATTGAGTTCGGTTGTGACTGAGGAGGAAGAGGAAGACGAAGGGAATAGGGAGTCGGTTCGGGCGATGAAGCATAGGAGATGGAGGAGAAGAAAGGAGTGAGGGGTTCACAAGATCAGATCGGGTCGGAAAAGAAGGAAGGTGAGGCTTACTTTATCAGGTCGGGTCGGAGCGAAAAGCAAGAAAAAAAAACGAGGCTTATTTGGCCGGATCTTGTCGGAAGGTAGAAGAAAGGAGAAAGGGGTGTTGACATTTTAAACCTATCCGGTCCTCTCCAAAAGCATGCTCCCGAACCGATCCAGTCGGATGTTAACTTCTGACCGAAGCACGACTTTGCCTCCGATCTGATCCCATCATGTGTACCCTAACCAAGCCGAGGCCACCCAACTTAAAGCACAATACTATGTCCATTTGGCTAAAATCAATATTTGACGTAACTTCCACCTTCATGAACAGTTAGGATAGTGCCCCGCGAACATACATGAACATCAAGAACTGCTCTGAACATCATTACTTTGCCCAGATTTTGCATTACACTTTTGAGTGTTAACTTTACATCTTCTGCACACACCGTACACACTTTAGTTCACACACGTGCACAGGGGGACACATGCTAATTTACTCTAACTTCTGTTATTACTTCTTCGATAGTTTAGTGACCATGGCCAAAAGACATTCTTCTAGATTGGCAGAAATGAAAGAGGTCCCAGAGACATCCAACAAAGTTACTCTTGACGACATATCTTCTCCCTCAGACCCTGAATGGGGTGACGGGGGATCAGATTATGAAGTGGGGGCGCATAACAGTGGAACCTCTTCTAACAGTGAAGCTTCTCTGGGTTACGAAGAGGAAGGAGGGGTTAGAGATACCCGAGCTCCTGACGAATTTGAATCTGCCATCATATTGGAATCACCTCAAGATTCTGTTGAATCGACAATTGACTATGACAGGCTCCTTCGAATATGCTTGAAGTACGGGATACATAAAAAGATACTCTGGTGCCATCTAAAACCGACCGTCCTCATAATCCTCCAGAGGAATTTATGGCATCACCCGATTAATGTGCATAGTTGGGGATATCCCTCCATTTTCTCCTTTCGTCGTCGATTTTCTAAGACAAATGTGGATTGCCCCTATGCAGTTGCATCCCAACTCCTATGCTTACCTACATACCTTATATGTAGCATACCGCGAGATCTTAGGCATAGAGCTCACTTTTGATGACGTTCATTTCTTTTATAACTTCAAGCACCGGACTCGAGAAACTCCTTCTTTCTCTTACTTCAAGTCTGTCCCAAAAAGAAAGATAATTTCAGCGCCATTCAGTAGCAAGGCCGGCGACTCCAAGCTGGAATGGTTTTATGTAAGGCAACAGCCGGGATGTGCTAGGAGATAGACAAAATCGAGTAAGGCACCGGTTTTCTAAACCTCGACTCTGAATGTCCACACCACCACACTAATCCGTTTTTCTTTTTGTTTGCAGTTGACAATCCAAAACAGATATCGGGTCAAGTGTTCTTTGATCGGATGCAACGGCTCCTTAATGGTGATCAAAAGTTTTTAACTATCGACAAGGTCCTCAAGGACGAATATCTTCATCACCACGGACTGCTATCCATTACCCGTAGTATAGGTCACGGGCCAGGTCCATATGTGTATATCCCTCCGGTGAATGTAATTCCAGAAATGGGCGAGAGCTCGAAAGGTCCCACCGTGCCACTTCGAACTTCACCTTCTCTAAGTTCGACTCAAGATGATGAATTGGCTAATTTACCTGAGAAGCACCGAGAGGGGTACATCACTCCTGGGGATGTGGTTTCTCCTGAGAAATCACCATCTCCTAAAGAACAGCCAACAGGCGCTTCCCAAAGAGATGCCCCTACTGTTGATGATCCTACATTTCAGGGCCTGGGAGACCTCCCTCTTCCTGACACTATTTAGACTTCCGAGGATTTTGGCACAAATCCTTTAGTTTTTACTTCTTCGGAGGAGGCTACTCCTGTGAAGGCCAAAGAGCCCTCTTCCACTGGCTCGGCTTCAGACTCTTGTTTGTTGGAGGGGGACACCACTTAGGATGTAATTAACACAATTGCACCCCACTTCATAGCACTTACGTCTTATGAGAATACTGATTCTGAATTCCACTTACATTATTGTGCAGGTACAATGTCTCGTGCTTACTATGACATTAAGAAGCTACGTCGCAGCATGACCTGACCCCCTCATGATGTTGAGTATGATCGTCGCGAAGGTCGCGATAGGGAGGTCAGAAGGCCCTATGATTCTTACCATTCGCGGTCCTCGCGCTCTCGCCCTCTCGTTCGGTCAGATCCAGAGCGATATAAGGGCTACCAAGGTTGTCGATAAGATGATAGGCCGCAATCAAAAGACTCAACTTCTTCTCAAGAAAAGCGCAGTAAGGAGAGGAGCCCGCCAAGAGACACCGACTCACGAAGCAAGCGCAAGGTTCCTGCTAAACGGCCTAGAAGGGATGAGGAGGCCATTGAGCCTTCCATGCAAAAGGATACCAAGATGACATTTCCTGCACCTCCACCGTTGGATGCTGAAACTGCAGTTAAGCGGGCGTATCTGGAGGAGCAATTTCTCGATCACTACTTTGAAAACTTAACTTTCTTACCTACTCTTGAGCCTATTTCCTCGAGGTGGGCAGATGATGCCAAAGAAAAAATAGACATGGTCGAGAAACAATATTCAGAGATGTTCAAGTATTCGCGCAACCTTTCCAGAATCATCCGAACTTTAATCACGAATACTAACTCGATGCAGAAGACCGTAAAAGATGATGCAAGGGCCTTAAAAAATTTAGGAAAAGACCTCGAGGATACACAGGCTCAACTTGCTGTCGCTCAACGGGATGCTGCTAGCTTCAAGCAACAACTTGAAGATTTACAAAAATGCTATCATGACTTGCTTGAGTCCCATACTCAAGAGCGTTCGGAGCTGAAAAAGCAAGCGGAAGATGACAAGTCAGATGCTGCCAAAATGCAACTTGCTTATGCTGACCTTGAGCAAGAAAAGGCCGAGTTGGCGAAGAAGAACGCCGAATTGGAGAAGAAAAATGCTGACTTGGCTTCCAAATTGATGGAGGCCGAAAACAGGGCTGCCCTGGCGGAGGGTAATGTTGAAAGCGTCATCAAATCGGCCGAAGAATCCAGCAAGCAGCTAGCGGATGCTCAGGAGGATGTGCAGGGCTTTGGTGAATTACTGATTGAATTTTTTGCACATATAATCCGCCACCGAAACATCTCTTGGATCGATGATTATCCGATTACCTTGGTTCATGTATGGAGCCAAATTGTTGAATGGGAAAAAGAAGAACTCAAGGTAGATTCCATCGACGAGGACAAACTTATAGGAAATTATTTAAGAGATGACGAGCCGGCGAGTCTAGCCGAAGGGCGTCGCCTGATTGCTGCCGCCATGGATGAGGAAAAGCGGAAGGCTAAACAAAAGGACATCTTGGAGGTTGGCTCTTCTTCCACTGCCACTAAAACTCCTTAAGTAGAGGAATACGAACCCGAAAACCCGGCGATCCCTCAGACATCTCTTTTATCTCCTATTCCTGAATCGGCTTCAGAGGTGGCAGCTACTTCGGCTGAGAAACCATCGGAAGGTATTTCTACCTTTTCACCACAATTCGTCAAAGCTGTCTCCACTTTCTATCGCATAGTCGGACAATCAATGAAGGGCCCTTTATTTTCTCACGAGTTGATAACTGTTACTTCTCATTCCGCAGGTGCTGAATCGGCCGAGAAGGCAAACATGCCCCAGGGAACCACTGCCGAAACAAAGTCAGCGGAGAAGGATGAAGGAGACAAGGGTAAGGGTGATTCTCCTCATGACGACGAGATGATAGACGCCTTAAAGGATGATGGTGGTGATGAGGGACATGAGGAGGACCCTAAGGTATCTATAGTTGGGGAATCAAAGAGCGCTGATGACATTACTTTAGCTGCACTGAAAGCCGAACAAGACAAACGCATGCAGCTTAAAGTTGAACACCTAGACCCCGAAAGTCTTAAGCCTCTCGCAGTAGTGGATGTTGGATCAAGGTTAGTTGTTAGGCTTTCGACTAGATCTATTACAGAAGAACTTGCTAAAAAATCTTCTCTTGATTCCAGTGTTCCGCCTCCGGGAAAAGTCGACCGATTCCAGCACTTCAGCCTCAGGGAAGAAAAAACCAAGACACATCTTAACTGATGCTGAAAAAGAGGCGAAGGATGCTCAGAAGGCTGCTAAGAAGTCCAAGTCCACTTCAAAGTCTAAGTGATGAAGTGCTTTGCTTTATTTTAGCATTTAATTGGCCCACAATTTTTGCAGCAAGTGTGGCCCTCGCATCTTCTTTTTGCCTATTTTCCTGTACAAATTCATACATTTGTAAATAAGAATAATTCATTTCTTGCAATGCCTGTTAGTCGTCAGTTCATTACTTATGTAAAATTGCAAATGCATGTCCTACTAAAGTCGTGTAATGGAGTCATAGTGGGGGTGGGTGGGGGAATATGTGTATACATATATGCCCCCAGTCAGTCTTGAAAAACTATTCAAGATTAAATTAAAAAGTCTGAATGTCCCCGATTCTCTGACGGGGGTCACATTCCTTGTGTCATATATGCCTGCTCTTTTCTGGCATCTTTTATACTCTCCTGTCTTATATTCAGGTTAGAGTTCTTGCTGAGGCGGTCTTGCATCTGAGTGCACCTTCACGCCTCAGAGGACGTCATCTTCCCGTCCTTTATACTCTCTCTCAATTCTTGAGAGTTGGAGTTAAGAATGTCGTCTTCCCATTCTTTTATGTCTTATTGCGCAAACAGTCGTTGTGTTTATTCTTGCATATAAGCCGTCTTCAACTTTTCAGATTTTAATTTAACATTTCATATTCCACAGTCACAATAGAATAACAGTTGAAGATATAAATAATGCAGGAAAGTAAGTGGCACATGATATTTTTATAGTGGTTCGGCTAAGTCGTAGCCTACATCCACTTTATTATTCTTTGTTCGTATCAACAGACTTTTCTAAGGCAAGTCGTGCCTTTTTACAGAGTTCATAAGAAAATACAACATCCCTAATTCAAATATCGCATCAAGTGTTGGGCATTCCAAGCCCTAGGTACTTCTTCGCCATCTATTGTCGTTAACTTGAAGGCTCCTGTTTCAAGTTTCCGTTGGATGACGTATGTTCCTTCCCACTTTGGACCGAGGTTAGGAAGGGATGGAAAAACTCGCTTTAGCACCAGATCTTCTGGTTCAAAGGTTCTAAAACGAACTTTCTTATCATAATAGCGTGACATCTGACGTCGATGTCTTGACGCACGCAAGTCTGCCTCGTCCCTTTTCTCTTCGATTTCATCAAGGGACTCGAGGAGGAGTGCCCGATTCGTCATCGGGTCATAACATGTCACCCTGTGAGAGGGAACTTCAAGCTCTACCGGGATTACTGCTTCTGAGCCAAATGAGAGAGAGAAAGGAGTATGACCGGTTGCTATCTTAAACGTTGTCCGATATGCCCACAAAGCTAAGGGCAATTCATCCACCCATTTTGCTTTTGCACGTTCCAATCGTTTCTTGAGGATGGACTTTATGACTTTATTTATTGCTTCTACCTGCCCATTCGATTGTGGATGGGTGACTGCATTATACCGCTTGTCGATCTTGTATTTTTGGCAGAAATTTCTGAATTCGGCACCATCGAGCTGGGTTACATTATCAGTTATAATGGTCCTTGGAATCCCAAATCGGCATATAATATTTCTAACCACGAAACTTATCTCCTTTCTCGCTATGATTTTGGTTAAGGGCTCAGCTTCCACCCACTTCGTAAAATAGTCCACGGCGACTATTGCATACTTTGCTCCTCCTTTTGCAATCGGTAGAACTCTGATGATGTCAATTCCCCACATGGAAAACGGCCACGGACTCACCATCAACTTGAGCTGGTTCGGTGGTGCTCTGGGGATTTTGGCGAACCTCTAGCACTTGTCGCAGCGTCGTGAGTAATCACCTGCATCTTTATTAATTGTGGGCCAGAAATATCCATATCACAATACCTTTTTTGCTAAGGTCTGACCTCCCATATGATCTCCACACCCACCTTCGTGTACTTCTCTTAGTACACACTTGATGTCGTCGTGTGCTATACATCGTAACAAGGGCATAGAAAATCCTTGCCAATAGAGGGTACCATCTTGAAGGATGTATCTGGTGGCTTTGCGAACTATGGCTCGCCACTCACTCTTCTTTGGCGGAAGCACTCCATTTCTTAGGAAATTCTTGATTGGGGTCATCCACGACTCCCTCTCTGGTTCTGCTTCGAAATCAAATTCAATTTCCATCGACTCAAAGCTTGGCGATCCTAACGTTTCAATTGGAATCATTTCAGTTTCCTCCGGATTGTCGGAACTAGCCAGCTTTGCTAGCCGGTCTGCCTTCTGGTTTTCAGCTCTTGGGATATGCGTTACGTTATACCGTTCCAAGTTGCTCAACAGCTCCTCCACTTTCCCGAGATAGGCAATGAGTCGAGGTCCCCGAGCCACAAACTCCTTTCGCACTTGGCAGACGACTATTTTGGAGTCGCAGAATATATCCAATGCCCTTATTCCGAATTCCTTAGCAAGTCTCAGCCCAGCAATCAGGGCTTCATCTTCAGAGTCATTATTAGTCACTGAAAATTCTAGTCGCAGAGCATAATATAACGACCGTCCTTCAGGAGTAACTAAGACGACTCCAGCTCCGGACCTTCAGTCATTCTTGGCTCCGTCTATGTACAACTTCCATGGATCTAATTTTAATTCCTCCTCTAACTTGACCATCTTGTCGTTGATCATCTCCTCCTCTGGAATCGTGAACTCTGCTATAAAGTCAGCCAGAGCTTGCCCTCTGATCGATCTCCGCGGCTGAAAATTTAAATCAAACTGACTTAATTCAATATTCCATTTGATCAGCCGTCCCGATGCTTCGGGTCTTTGCAACACCTGCCTCAGAGGCTGATCAGTGTATATGGTTATTGGGTGAGCTTGAAAATAATGGTGAAGTTTTCGGGAGGCGATCAGAAGGCTGTAAGCAAGCTTCTCAATCCTTGGGTAATTGCGTTCTGCAGCTGCCAATTTCGTACTTACATAATATACCGGCCTTTGCACTTTGTCTTCTTCCCGGACCAAGGCGGTGCTAACATCGTGAGCCGATACTGCTAGATAAACAAACAGCTCTTCATGATCCACTGGCTTCGACAAAATCGGTGGTCTCTCTAGTAAGTTCAATAGATTTCGAAAGGCCTCAACATAGTATGGAGTCCATTCGAAATTTTTCTTTTCCCTTTTTATCAAGTCGAAAAACGGGACGCATTTTTCCGTTGCTTTGGAGTTAAATCTACTCAACGCAACCACTTTTCCCGCAAGACTTTGGACATCTTTGATTCTCCTTGGTTCCTCAATGTTCCATATTGCTGCTATTTGACCGGGATTGACCTCAATCCCCCGAGAGCTCACGATGAATCCTAGTAACTTTCCAGATGCCACCCCAAATGAGCACTTCAAAGGATTTAACTTCATCTGATACTTTCGCAGGATACCGAACATCTCTTCCAAGTCTTGCGTATGGTTGGAGGACTATTTCGATTTGACAAGCTTTTCGTCCACATAAACCTCCATAGTCTTCCCTATTTGATTATAAAACATCCTGTTTACCAAGCGTTGATAGGTAGCTCCAGCATTTTTTAATCCGAACGGCATGACCACATAGCAATACAACCCCAATTTTGTAATGAAGCTCGTGTGCTCTTGATCGGGCACATGCATGGGAATCTGGTTGTATCCGGAATATGCGTCCATGAAAGAAAGAAGTTCATGTCCTGCTGTCGAATCCACAAGCTGGTCTATTCTAGGGAGTGGGAAGCTATCTTTCGGGCAGGCTTTATTCAAATCTGAAAAATTAATGCATGTCCGCCACTTTCCGTTTGACTTCTTCACCAAAACAGGATTCGATATCTAGTCGGGATATGTCAAACCTCTAATAAATTCATTCTCTTTCAGCTTTTCCACTTCTTCTTTCAGAGCTGCCGACCTCTCTGGGCCCAACACACGTCTCTTTTGCTTTACAGGCTGGTGTTTTGGGTTTATGCTCAGCGAATGACTTATGATGGATGGTGATATCCCACACATGTCGGCGTGGGTCCAGGCAAGCACATCCAGGTTTGCCTTCACGAAGTCAGTCAGTTCTTTGGCTCGGTGCGGATCCAACTGGGATCCAATCTTCAAAACTTTTGCTAGATCAGCTTCGTCAATGGGTATATCCACTGTCGTTTCGTTAGGAGTTGCCTTTCTATCCTTAGGTTCCTCATCTTCTCTGGGATCCAGGTCTTTAGGCATTCCCCTTGGGAAACTCCTTCGGGGCTGATCCCTCTAATTGCTATGCCGAACCCCCTTTTAGAGGAGGTGAGGCACCTTTAGTCTCGATGTTGAGTCCCTTCATTAGCATCTTTAATTCGGCAATATAACAAGCTCGTCCGGAGACTTAATCTCCTCTCATTACTCCCGTTCCGGCTTCAGTTGGGAACTTTAGCAATAAGCACCACGGTGCAATACAAGCCCTGAACTCTGCAAGGGCAGGCCTTCCCAAAAATGCGTTGTAGGGCGAATCGATATTAGCACTACGAACTGAAGCATTCGTACTCTTCGGCGATCCCCTTGCCCCAATGTTACGGGCAATTCTATATACCCCATTGGAGCTGTCGATGCCCCACTGAAGCCTCGGATCCAAACTTCACAGGGCTTCAAATCTCCAGACTCAAGTTTCATCTGATCAAACGACTTCTTAAACAAAATGTTGACTGAACTTCCATTGTCCACTAGTACCTTATGAACCAGTGCTGGTCCAATAGTAGTGGTAATAACCAGCGGATCTTCAATAGGTGATTGGATTCCGGTGTCGTCTCTGCTATGGAACACTACATCATCGAACATTGTCTTCTGCTATTTCACAAGGGTGATATCTTCCAAATCATCGCACCCGTCCACATCTATGTGCTTAACTACATTAACGTATTGGTCCATTGCTCTGAAACTGTGGATAGCTGGATGGAGTCCACCTACTATGGTGTTAATGACAATCTCTTTTCCTTTCTGTTGTGCTGTAGGCTTGGGAGCAGACTGATTTTGGTTTGGGGCCTGTCCTCCTTGCCCCCCGTCCCTTGGGGCAGCCTTATACTCAACCAACTTGCCTTCCACATCTCTCAAGTGTCGACATTCGTTTGTTGAATGTCCGTGAGTTCCGTGAAATAAACAAAACTTTCCGGTAGCAATTTCTTTTTCTGTCGAATCTCATGGCGGTGGTCTTTTATATTGCAAAACATTACACGTGTCCAAATAAATGTTCTCTAACGTGTCATTCAACGGTGAATAGTTTTCAAATGTCTAGAACCGGGGTCTTTTGTCAGAATTACTTCCTCGGTTCCTGTTTCTCCTATTACCGTTCCCACTGCGGTTGTTGTTGCCCCCGTTTCCATTATTATTATTTCCATTCTTGTTTCCCACATTCACTTCGACTTTCCCAGAGCTTTCTCCGGACTGCTTTACGGTAACATTACTCTAAACAGCTTCTTTTGAGGCCGCTCCGGACTTCCTCTTTCTGTTTTCCCTTGCTTCCTCCCGTCTTAACTGAATATTGGCCTTCTCATAAAACAACTCTCTTGTGGGAGGCAGCTTCCCAGAAAGATAATCCCCAAACTCTGAATCAGGATCAACTCCTTCCATTAAGGCCATCAAGATGGTAGATTCATGCGGGTCGCTGACTTCTGTTACAGATAAATTGAAACGGTCAAGATACGACTTCAAAGACTCACCCGATGCTTGCATAATTCTCGATAATTCAATAACATTCTTAGACTTTCGGGCGTGAAGCCGGAATTGATTCATAAAACGTTCGCTTAGTTCTCTGAAATTAGATATCGATCGAGGAGGAAGTCGGGTAAACCATAGTAATGCTACGTCTTCTAAGTAAATCGGGAAAGCCTTACACTTCACAACGTCAGGGGCAACGACAGCATTCATAAGCCATGCGTATCGCATCAAATGTTGTCCCGGGTCAGTTCTCCCGTTATATCTGTCCATCTGTGGCAAATTAAAACGTCGGGGGAACTGAAAGTCAAGAATGTCATCAGTAAAGGGAGTATGGCTTCGCTCAATGCCATAATCTTCATTAGTGTAGTTTCAACTCTCAAACATGATCTGGCGTACCATAGCCCACACGTCAGCATTGGCCAAAGGCCGTTCAGGCTCCCTGGTTCTGATATTCGGGTTTCCTCTGGGCTCCTGATCAGAGGACACCCTCCTTCTTCTAGCGATTTCTGCTCTGCTTTACTCCCTACGTTCCCGGTCGATCTCGTGAGGAAGGAGCTGAAGCATTTGTCCCTGAGTGGGATTGGTAAGGTTAGGATCTCTAGGCAAAACATGGGATCCTGGCATTGGTAATAGCATAGGCTCTCTCAAGCTCGGATCATTGGGTCCTAGTACACGAGCAGCGTCCTCGCGGGATCCCAAAGATCCGAAAGTCATTTGTTCCAAATTCTGAGGTCGTTCGAGCGGCCTTCTTTCACGCGGTCGTTCTTACTTAGAAAAAGAAGACTGATCCATTGCAGTATGATGAACTGGGGAAGGGGTTCTTCGCCTGCGGAGCTTGCCAATTTCCCTACTCATGATTCTCATATTCTCTTGCATCATAAGATTGGTGCGCTCGTGGATTCTCATAGCCTCCCTAGAGCTCTCATGCATGTCAAGAAGGTGCAACAAATCTCCTGGGGTGACAGGTGCAGATGGATTGATCTGATCATTGGTCCTGGTGGCTGGAGTCGGAGCATTTGGAGGTGCTCGAGTAGAGGTTCCAGCATCACCTAAAGTCGGATCAGATCAGAGCAAAGTACCCTGGCCGGATCGGTTCGGGTTGGGGGAGTGCACCTCTCCAACGTCTTCCACTCAGTTCGGATCGGAGCTCTCACTATGTGATCGGTTCGGATTTCCTGAACATGTCCGATCCGCTCCCGAACTCTGCCCACGAGACCTCATCACGATCGGATTTTGCTGATCTTCACCAACTTCATTCCCTCGACTGGTTTGAACTTCCTTGCCTTCTCCTTTGGCCATAATTCTTCAACAATCAGCCAACAAGTATTTAAAAGCTTCGAAAATTGGGGATTAACTTCTTTGAACTCAACTGTCCAAAAAGTAGAACGATAATCCAGAAAAACAGAGAATTCAAATTCTACTCAGTGAAAGCACCAAAATGTTAGACCAAAAAGTGGTTCTAACACCCAAATTGATCAAAATTAAAATGAAATGAGATTGAAAATAAAAAAGAGACATAGGATTTATAGTGGCTCGGCGTTGAAAAGCCTACGTCCACTTTATAATCACTTTGCCTGATGATGTAAATGAAAATATAATGAGATATTCACTCAATTTCACTCACTTTTCATATACATTCACTCAATTATCTCGAAATATGCTTTGAATAATGATTTTGAATTGTTTGGAGTACTGGAATTCGGTTCTCAAAGATAATTCACCCTTAGAGTGCCAAAAGATCCTTTCAAGAGGTCTATTTATAGGTGAAAACTTCTCCAGAATTCGATTCAGATCGGGTGCATGTGTCCTCCATTCCATGACTTTCGGGATCGGATGAGTTCTGGTGTTGCCAACACATCAAATATGTGGCTATCGTGGGTAGAAAGTGGGTGTAACCGCCCCGAATATTCAGGAGATCATGGAGTGAAGCGGCTGGGAACTTCTGGGATCGGATCGGGTCCTTCTAATGACATGGGGTTCGGATCGGAGCATCGCATCCGATCCGATCCGGTTTGACTTTTATCTCTCCTTACTTTGCCTCACTTTGCTTTTCTTTGACTACGCCCGATCCGATCCGGCTTGATCTTTTAGCTTTGTGTTGCTTCTGTTCTTACCTCTGTAATTCCGATCTGAACCGGATGTGTAACAGTGTGTCTTTTGTTTACTTGATCTTCTGACTTCTTGACTTTGTATAGCCTAGTTTACAAAGTAGGCTAACAATAATCTTATTTTTTTGCATCTTAGTTAAAATATGTAAATAAACATATTTTTATTGCTTTAGTTAAAACATGAATATAATTTTATTTTTAGCGTTTTAGCAAAAACATGAAAATATTTTTAGTATTTGTGTAGTATTATGAAAATAAACTTGTTTTTAGCATTTATGTAGGGACATGAGGTAAAACCATATTTTAATGTCAAGTAAATGCATATGAATCATAATCATATTTTAAATGTCATGATAATGCATATGAAATAGAACCGCCCATTTGGAACCGATAAAGTCAAATCTATGTGAGAACTCTTTTCTCACTCAATTTTTATTTACGGTTGTTATTTATTTTCATAAATGTATGTTTGTGGTGAATGTTTGTGAATTATTTCTGTGGAATGCATGATATGTTGTGAATTAATGTTTGGATGTGATACAATGTTTGAATTCTGAAAATAGGTAGCATGCTAATTAATGTTAATTTATTATTATTTATGATAATAATAATATGTTACACTGCCATATACAAGTTGTATGAATCCATTAATTAATGGTATTTGATTTGAGTCTAATTCCAGTGCAGAATTTTCTAAAGTTATCAAGAATGGTTAATGTAGTAATAAATAAATAATTAGTATTGGAAGTTTGGAATTCAAAAATTATACATCTTGAAAATATTATTATAATATTATTTCAAATATTATAAGAATAAATGTAGCAATAAATGACTAATTAATATTTCAAGTTTGAATTTCAAAATTATACATTTTAAAAATATTATTATAATATTATTTTAATATTATAAGAATATGGAAAGTTACAATTTATACCAAGATACTTGAAATCAAGATATTTAGAAATAAAGAGTTTCTTAAAATTAAGATTTCTTAATGGAAAGGATAATTTCAAATAATATGTTTTGGAAAAATTAATGATAATTAGAAATTATAATTATGCTTGGATATGAGGTTAGGTTACATTTGTGGTGGAAGTCTGCCCGGACCCGACCGGCATATCCAGCAGCCACTAATGTTGAACCTAATGTGAGAGGTCCAAGTGCACAAATACGAAACGGGCCATGACACGAGGTTAAGCCCAACTTGTGGAATAAGTCTGCCCGGAACTGATCGGCACGTCCAGCATCCACAAGTCGTAGGCTTAATGTGAGAGTTCTAGCCCATTATAAAATACAAATGGATAAGAAAATGAGTTGGGATATTTAATCCGTTTTAAAAATAGCAACGCATTTTAAAAACCTGAACGAGTTTATCGATTTATTTTATCCATTTTATAATGAATATTAAAAGAGAAATTTCAAAATTAATATTTTGGAAAATAATATTATTATAAAAGGATAACCTATAGAATAATCAATTTTTAGATTATAGTTGGAATAAAAGTTGGAATCGTCTTGGAAACGAATTTATAAACGTTTTAAAATACATAATAATAAGGAAAATCTTTTTATTTAGATTTAAATGAGATTCTCAATTATTAATTATAATTGAAATAAAAAGGAAATTGATTATGGGTTGTTTGTGAACAATGTTTTGAAGGACATTAGTTCTTGAAACTCAAATCAATAGTGAAATTTTGATTTGTTATTTATTAATCTTTTAATTAAGATTAAATGAAATTTTCTAAAATAAGAGATGCCTAAAATTATATATTAAATTAGGAATTAATAAAACATGAAATGGGGTCTCTCGTGAACTATGTTTTAAATAACATCAGTACTTAAACCCGGTTTAAAGATAAGATTATTCCAGAAAAGTGATTAGTCATTTAACAATGATTTTAGAAGACTAAAACTTAATAAAGTTTTAAATAAATCTTTAATTAGATTGAAGGTGTATAAAGGAAGATTAAAGAATAAGTTGAAAGATTTATCTTTGATAAAATTTATGGGAACCTTTCCCTAATAATGTGAATACTTTATTAAAAGGATATTCTGAATTGGAATGAGGCATTTATGTGGTTTATGTATAACACCTAATTTTAAATCACGCGAGTTATTCGGAAAGACCGGGTTTAACCAATTCCAAATAATGATACGACGTTCGAAGAATTGAAGATGGCAATTGAAGACCGACGATCTTCGCATCGAGTAGGTAACTAGTGTTGAGGCCCTTGATTGATTTGCTCCCAAGACGGGGCTAAGATGGTAGTTATCCGGACGTAGTGCTGATTTGTACAGATTTGGCTTTCGATCAGACCCAGAGCATAAGTTTATAAATGGAATGTGTGTCTGACGTTGAAATTCGTTTCATGTAATTAAATCGATTTCTATTAATGTATATCTGATTGGTGGTGGAGAATTTATTCTCTCCTTAACACCCCGGTTTGTATTATTAGTTATTGATAGCATGGCGTGAATTGTCAAGGTGGCACGCCAAGATGCAGATGATCAAGGCTTTTGTTGAAAAGCAGGGCCTTGTGGTTGATGATCAGAGCACGGTCTATATAGGTGTAGCTTTGTGTATAGCGTGACTTCGCGAGCCTCACATCCCGGTATGAGTCAAAAACGGGATTAGGACTGCAGGGAGTGCACACGTTTCTTTCTAGCTTGGGGTAGTGTCGGTGCTTAAACTGGCCGGCATTTTACTTATGTGGATGATGGATTGAGGTACCTCGGGTTTTATAGGCCGGAAGTGGTTATACTACAGGTCTAAAGGGACCGGGAAACGTGTGTTCAGGCATAATTAATCCACCACCGTTAGGTGGGGACCGGCCCTGAAGATCCAAGGGTTCACTGCGGGGGATCCTGAGGCATTTGCTAGAGTGTCTCAAATTGGAGAGGATGATCCCTAGCCTCGATTTCATGACGCAAAACCAATTTCCAATACGACATTACGGTCTTGGTTGTAACTTATTTATGGCGACATAGTATATGGTAACTATGTCGTCTATGATTGACACATTATGATTGGAATTGTTTTTCAAACATATGTACACTAATAATAATATCAAATTCATTTTATCGTATCAAGCATCTTTTGACCATTATAAGGTAAAACCCTATCCTCCGGTTTGCGTTGCATTGTGTGATGGGACTTTGGTCTTATAATGGTTCATTTTTTCTAAAAAGCATTGCGTTGTTTAATGATTTACTTTATTTTATGCACTGGCAATCCAATGGTGTAAACCCATTCCGCGTTAGCGGCGTGGTCCTGTGATTAGCCTTATTATTAGATAAGTTAAGTTAGATTTCTCATACCAGTCCCATGACTGACCTGTAGTTTGTTTCACTGGCAAACTCTGGTGCCCATATTTTTCACACGGGCAGTCGAGTGGCTTGTTTTGCAGATATATATATCTTTTAGCAGGATTCTGGATCGAAGCTTAAAGCTGTGTCCAAAGCATAGAAAGTCTTCCGCTGTGTACTGTATTTTTAATGTAAAATTTATCTTCCGCTGTATTATTATATTCGTTGTACTCTGATATTCTATACTCTGATGTAACATTATTATAATGTTTATAAAAGTCTGCTGTTATTCGTTTTAATGTGTTGTATTCCCAAAGTTAAAGTATTCGAGGATTTCCAATCTTTGAATCAGACCTGTGTAGCTTATGTTCGATTCAAAGAGCGGGAATTTTCGGGTCTTTACAGTTGGTATCAGAGCTTTGGTTAGCTCAAATCTTTAGGGTACAACTCATTAGAACGGAACAAAAGACTCATCAGAGATCGGATTAGTAATATCCAATAAGAATACTCATTAGAGATAGGATCAGCAGCATCCTAGAATGAGAAAACTCATTAGAGATAGGGTTAGTAATGCCCTAGAATGAGTTGACAGTAGCAAGCCTATAATATACGTATTTGTAATTATAATCATATTTTTGGAAAATACGATTTTTGAATATATAAAAGTTATATATTCTAGAAAGCTAATTAACTAACTGATTGATGATTATGTAGTGTAATTATTAGTTCAACTATAAAATTATTTAAACCAATGAATGAATAATGAATAATAAAAAAATTGAGTAGGATAATTAAACACTTTTAGCTTCGTTCCTTTTCGAGGACGAAAAGTTTTTAAGTGGGGGAGACTGTAACAACCCTGAATTTGGGGCCAATTTAAAATTTTAATGGATTTAGAATATTTAGAAATAAAATCTTAGATGTGTTAGCAGGAAAATATCATTTTGTTTGATCATGTTGTATTAACATGAAATGTCACCTTGCTTGGTCACGCGGTATTAATATAAAAAAATTGTCATTATCATATGAAATGTCGTATTAGTGTAAATGCCATTATAGTTAGAAAGGTATGTTAGTATAAAAATGCCATTTTAATTAGATAATGTTATATCAAAATAAAAATAACATAAATAGGTAATTGTTTATAAATTTCATTTATGTGGCATTAACATTCATAGGAAATTTATTACAAATAAATAGCCATTTATTTGTCATTTGAATTTGGTTAGGGTGATTTGCTGAATGATATCGTTGTATGATAGAAATAAAGGGTGCAATTTAATATTGGAAATAAACTACAATAGATTGCAATTAAAGTTCATTAAAGTGAATTAATAAGGTAACAGTAGAAGATTGATTACAATAGAATAATTGATTTACATATGCAACCATTTGCTTTTGTCCATATACATTAAACATATAGCCATATTTGTATTGCTAATTTATTTATTTTTATTTATTTTTAAATCGTGTAACTCATTGACATAATTAAGTCAAACCAAATTTAGTGGAATAAAATATATATATATATGTACATACATACTTAATGAAATTTAATTACAATTGAAACAAAACACTATAAACCGGTGTAATAACTAACTTGAATTTTGGTATGTGAATTTGTTTTCAAAATATCGTAAATTATTTAAGCAATCAAAACGATATATATATATAGAATGTAGCATTTTGAAATAAACTTATATGGTTAAGATGATGACTGTGAATTATGAATGTAACATGTGTTAATAAATACTAATTGGTCATACAGTAATTATGATGTTATATATTTTGAAATTTTAAATTCACAAACTTTGTCACAATTAGCATTAAACTAGGATTAATTCTTTTCATTTCATCCTCTCTCTCTTTCATTGTTATCTATTTTTTGAAATTTGAAAAATGTGTCATTATAGCCTGTCATAAAAGGGGATGTCAGGAAACATAAATGGGAAGTAAATAAGCCAACCTTAGTCAGCAATTCATTTTTCTTTGTCACATATAACATAAAAAATGTGAATGGGCCTTGAGGAATAAAAGAACAAATAGCAATGATATATATATACCTTAAAAATTTACAAAGCCAAAAACCTAATAGTAATATGACCAGCCGCCACCAATTGTTTGAACGGCCATTGTATTCTCTCCTTCCTCCCTCACTCTAATACATTTCTTTCATCAATTCCAAGAATTTCCAAATGGGAAAAATCTTTAGCTAAGAGAGTTCTACAGTTTCAACGGTCATGATCTCCTCAGGCTCATGTTGGTGGCGCAAGTGGAGGAGGTTGGCAACGACTTGGTGGTGCATTCAAATCTGGCACCGGTCGATTCTGGTGTTGTGCGTTTTGAAGAAGGAGCGGTTTACAGAAAGGATTAAGGGTAACGATTTAATTAGGATAATATAATTCAAATATGTAATTAAAGTATTGAATGATTAAAAGGCCATTTCTTATCCAAATCAGAACGGAATTGAGCGATTTTCAAAGCGTTGAAATTGTGAAGAAAAGATCTACGAGATGGAGTTGAATAGATCTAAAATAGAGCATTTTGGAAATTCAGGAAATTTCAAATCTGAATTATTCGGTGAGAAATTCTATTCTTTCATTTTATATTTAAAATTTGTTAATGATAATTGTAGTATTTGTAGCGACCCGGATTTTCGGCGACTTTGGTTATCGACATAAGCTCGATGTCGATAACCAAAACATCGAAAAATCCCGGTAATTAATGAAAGAAATTAGAAGGTGAGAATAGATAAGATAGAAACTTAGAATAGAAGAAGAAGAAGAAGAAGAACACAACATCAGAGTAACACGAACCTCACAGCGGAACGAATAACATATAATAGATAACATAACTTTGAAATATAACAGTTATGTATACAATAGCACTTATCAGAGTACAGCACTTTCAACACAGCGGAAATCACTATAGCTATATGATCCTGAAGCCTCCTGCTCCAAGCTCTCTAAGTATATCTGTAAAATCCTGACTACTTGACTGCCCGTACAAAATTGGACACCCAAGAGTTTAGGGAAAACAACAAAGTAAACTGCGGGTCAGTCATGGGACTGGTGTGAGTAAATCAGTTTAAACAGGTATATGAACAAGTAAACGATATCTCTAAGACCACGCCGCAGAACGGAATGGGTTTTCCCCTTATAAGAATCCAAAACATCTTTATATCAAAACCTTTTGATATTATAATAATGTCTATGTACAAATAGATATCAACTAGCAGAAACGCTTTCATCTCACGTTCTACATATATAGTATACAATCAAAATCACAAGCATGTATTGGATAATGGATTTCCAACTATGACAAGGTATGGAACCACCTTCCGATCAGTGTACTCTAGGAACGATATAATGGAGTTCAACAAGAACATCTTGTAACTCAGCCACACATGACCGACCACTCATTTTGCTTGAGTGTATCGAATGTATATCACCAACGGTTGGGATCAGCAACCGTTCCCGTATATATATGGGACAGCATTGATAGATTTAAGAAACAAATGAATATTCTCTTGATAGGTGATTATACACCCTACTTCGGTGTGACCGACTTAGCCATGCTGCCTGCCCGATTTCTATCATTTACCGGTTGATGAGGCTAGAATCTACACTTTATCATTACATCAGATTCACTTCGAATGCCACATTGTCAGATCCATCGAAAATCACTAATTGGCGTCTACAACAGTACGTTACGTGTTAGCTAAAGAAGTTTCCTTCTACGCTTCCACTCTTGGTATAGTTGAAGAAATCAATGTACGTGACCTTTCTGGAACTACTTTGTCAGACATTCATCAACACAAGTCATCCTCATTCACTTAGAATGTAACATCGTCATACCCGCCAAATCACAAATTGATTTATCCGAAAATAACACGGGTAAACAGCTTAGAGAAACGAATTCCTCTACCACCAAACATGAATATGTTTGAACAGATCAACTTATGCGATCCATTGGATATACTCTGTCAGACCTTCGTCCATACAAGTTGTCATGGGACTGGACAAACCGAAGGCACTATTCAGTATATCCATCTTAGTCATTGTTATCTAAGACTTATACAACAGCCCTGGTACTTTACTCCGTCTTCAATTATCTTTGGCATATATGATTCGCAACGCTTATGCCAATACAGAGTGGTTCTTTGGATAATAATCCAACCGGTCTCTCCATATTAACAACGTTAAAACGGTCAAAACTTCGATAGTCTACGATTTAACCATCAAAGAAAAACAAGTGTGCAAACAACGATATTATTTCCAGATGGAAATTATATCGGTAAATCATCAACATATATCTATATATATATTCACATTGCCTTATTTTCTATGTTTAGAAAATATATGTTATTAACACTGGAAAATGTTTTCCATTTGCTTATTTACAAATCACTACTGTTCCCCAACTATCAGTCCCTGACTGTGAACTAGTATGAGAATAATTCCCTAAGTATAAATCCCGAAGGCCGAAACCAACATCAGATAGACACTTAGAAAACCATTCAATTTACTAATCTCTAGTCAGTTCTAATTTTACTTAACTCTATTTGATTAACTCTGATTGATTAACTCTAACTGGTCAACCTTAATTAATTAACTCTAACTGGTTTTACTTGGTTTGACTAACTCCATTTATTAACTCGACTGACAAATTCAACTCGATTAACTGAACTAATCACTTTGATTAACTCGACAAATTCACTTTGGTTAACTTAACCAATTCACTTAACTTATTCACTTAGTTTAACTTAACTAATTCACTTTGATTAATCTAACTATTCACTTAACTCTTGTCGAATAAACTATATTCGATAACTCCTCTAACTCTACTCGAATAAATTATATTCGATTAACTCCTTTAATCTATTCGATTTGATAACTCCCATTTTCGAATAACCAATATTCGATTAACTCACTTCGAATAACCAATATTCGACTACTCACTTCGAATAACTAATAATTGATAACTCCTTCGAATAAACTATATTCAATAATCTCCTCTCGAATAACTAGATTCGATCAACTTAACTTATTTAACTCATCTTGATTAACTCCTATCGAATGACTAGATTCGATCAACTTAACTTATTTAACTCATCTTGATTAACTCCTATCGAATAACTAGATTCGATTAACTTAACTTGTTTAACTCATCTTGATTAACTCCTATCGGATAACTAGATTCGATTTAACTCCATTCGCTTTACTCTAGATCGCAACGACCACAATGGTTACGCCTGATTCCCTTAGGCAACATCCGACCGCCTTAGACTGTTTACAGCCCTGCGAATTACGCTAGCAGTCGTTCGAGATGGCAACTTATCCTGAATACTATGTTTGACTAACTCTGTCTCAAATAACTATATTTGATTAACTCAAGTTCGTTTTAACTCTAATCGATTAACTCTAACTGAGTAACTCTAACTCGATCAACTCGACTTGATTAACTCGACTTACATAACTCAACTGGTTAACTTGACTTACTTAACTCACTGGTTAACTTGACTTACTTAACTCACTGGTTAACTTAACTTACTTAACTCGCTGGTTAACTTGACTTGCTTAACCCAACTGGTTAACTTGACTTGCTTAACCCAACTGGTTAACTTGACTTACTTAACCCAATTGGTTAACTTGACTTACTTAACCCAACTGGTTAACTTGACTTACTTAACCCAACTGGTTAACTTGACTTACTTAACCCAACTGGTTAACTCTATTGAACTGGTTAACTCTACTGAACTGGTTAACTCTACTGAATTAGTTAACTCTATTCAACTAACTCGACTTGACTAACCCCTATCGAATAGCATATTCGTTTTACTAACTTTCGAATACCATATTCGATTTACTCCCTTCGAATACCATATTCAATTTAACTCCTTTCGAATACCATATTCGATTTAACTCCTTCTGAATACCATATTCGATTTAACTCCTTTCAAATAACTATATTCGATTTACATTATTCACTTTATAAAGATTTCCTTTTTAACAACGTTTTATTCATTTGAAAAGATTTACTTTTAAATAACGGTTCTACACTTTAAAAATGATTTCCTTTTTATAACGTTTCCTTTTCAATTCTATTTGTAAATGGTTTACAAATATTTCCTTTTCAATTTATTCTTGAAATAATCTAACTCCTTAAATTCTCTGAAAAATTCGCCATAACCTCCTTTGTAATGGGAGCATCGGGAAAATCCCCAAACCCGCCACACAGGCCTTTCCATTCAAAAAGAAAATGGTTTGTAATTATTTCCTTGTTGAATATCTCCTATTTATAAATATTCCAATTTATAAACATTTCTTATTTATAAATATTCCACTTTATAAATATCTCTTATTTATAAATATCCCATTTTATAAATATTCTATTTTCAATATCACTTTGAAAATCCCCTTATCAACATTTCGGTATGTTACGGTATTCAATCATATCAAATCACGATGTTCAATATCGTCCAAGCACATATAATCGCCCACAGATTTTATGTCACATCATATAACAATATATGAAAAACAATAAAATAACTGTTGAGGAATCCAGTCGGATTCCTCCAACCTGTTTCCCTGCATCACAGATGTTAGACAATAGAATAACATCGATTTCACTTCACTGTTAAATATTCTGATAAACAGAATCGACATATAAATATTTAACAGTTTATATATATATATATAATATTTCTACTAACTGACTAGCAGTTCAATCAATCAACCAACACACAGCAATCAACAGATGATTAACAGTTCTAAAAATACGTTATAAAAATATAACTGTTCAGAGTTGGTGAGTTTTACTCACATTTAGACGATCATCGTCAATGACGATAACCATTGCTTGATTCAGACAATTTATTTTGCGATAAATTGTAACGAGCTCCGATGGACTTCCAGTCAGTTCCACGACGTAGCCAACGTCCATACGATCCCAATGCAACTTACGGTTCGTGATTCTGATATCGTACGAAGGAGATATTTACTTTACAAGTTATACGAGTAGTTTAAATCTAATAAAACTAAATTCAAAAATATGATTTGGCTTACTTTCTAACCAGGCCCAAACCATTTTCTCACAAGCCCAGCCCCCCCTAAAAC
The DNA here is from genome assembly GCA_030737875.1 of Allium sativum. NCBI lineage: Eukaryota > Viridiplantae > Streptophyta > Magnoliopsida > Asparagales > Amaryllidaceae > Allium > Allium sativum. Next base: position 25,427,473 of record CM060926.1, on the reverse strand, counting down.
CGAACCCACTCTGTATCTTCTTCCCTAATTTCTACTCCTGTCCCTCCTCCTCTACACACACACAGCCGAACTCCTCCTCCCCCATCTCCTTCTTCACTCACTTAATATTCAAACTAAAATCTCCACAACAATCCTCATCAAGAACTCTACAACATCGACCCTCCAAGGACGAACTCGCACCCACCTCCCATGTCGCGACTTCGCCTTCTCAGATGTCAGGTGCGACATCTTTGTACACGGAAATACCTCAAAAACCCCAAACTGAAACTAAATCCGACCACGAACCCAAAACCAATATCAATTCGAGCTAAAATCCTTTGTACTAGGATCGAAACCCAACCCTAGCTCAAACATAGCGTTGTTGTAAATACAGCGAACCCCAAAGCATGGATCGAACTGCGTAACACGTATACCAGGACGAATCTTTCGAGAAGAGGGGTTGAAAGAATCCAACTTCAAGATTTAAAGAATTTATTTCCATTTTGTTTTGATTTTTGTTTTGGTCGAAGCTTTCACTGAAATGGTTTTCTCCAAAGAAATGTGACGGCGGTTTTTTTACTGAGGAATTAGGTTTTAAGAAAGGTGAGGGGGGTATTTATAGACCACAAAAATATCTTGATATTTTTATATTAATATTTTAATATTTTTATTTAATTCTTTATATTCATTTCTGACTTCTAAAAATTCGTGTGATCACACACGTTGCCCAAAAATCACGAAACCTGACATGTAGCTAGAGTTCGACATTACGGTCCCAACGAAACTGGTTTCGTCGAATTCCGACTCCGTATGCTCATACAGTGTATTTTTAACCGTCAAAATATCGACTGTTTCTCACTCTAAAAATCCGTACGACCATATAGTGACTCTAAAAATCATGAAACTGGAAATCTAACAATTATTTGATATTGCGGATCCAACAAAACTGGTTTCGTCGAATTCCGACTTCGTTTGCAAAATCGGCTATTTTTAAAGCTCTGGATGGCCCATTTAAATATATAAATATATTTAAATAAAATTAAATTAAATATAAATAAATTTATATTATCGTATACCTTCACATATGATATCGTACAGCTCCAGAATATAAAATCATAATTTACAGCTTGATATTTCAGATTCCAGATTATCCCGATATTCAATTTATATCGAAAATCCTTTTATAACGTAAATAAAGCGTTGTAAATTATAAAGGAATTCTACAGCGACTTTTCTGAAATTTGATTTGGACGTAAATCAAAATCTACACGACGAAATACCGATCTTTCTCTTCCACTAGAAAGATATACTCCACCAGCTCCACACGTTTCTTGTTTCACAGAAATCCGGCTTAAAACGAATCCTGTACATTCAGTTGAAGTTCAAATCGCCAAATCGCGAACTGCAGCGCCATTTCAAGCTCGATTTTAATTATAATATAATTATACGTTCAAACTATCGTCGATTGAATATATTCGTCAATATGATTCAACTCTAAGCTGAATTAAATCTTGGGGATGACCCTGTGCACATTATATTGTGATTTCCAATATTTTTGAATATTTCTGAATTAAATATATTATTTAATTATTTAATTTAATTAAATATTCCATATTATTTAATTAACGATGATTAAATTTCCTATATCACTATTTGAAACAATTAAATAAATTAATTATACCCTTGGAAAATGCGGGTCATTACATTCTTCCCCACTTAAAATAATTTCGTCCTCGAAATTGCTAAGCTAGAGGACGACCCTACTTATTGAAATTCCTAAGATTTGTTTACCCCTTATTTCTGATTTTAACTGAACCAATTAATATCGACTAAAATATTTATTCATTCCGACTAACTAAAATTTTCAAAAATTCTGAAAATTTTCTAACATGTTAAATTTTCGAAAAATTTCGCCAGCACCTCCTTTGTACTGGTCAATAGCTCAAACTCCAACTCGCCTCTCTGGGCCTTCTTCAACCCAAAAGAAAATCAAAACGCCAAATGGCTTGCCAATTCGGCTCATAAATTCCAAACTCATATAAAATATAAACTTGTACCTTTTTGTTGGGCATATCATTATATCCCTACCATCTGTTATCAACTCGGCATATACAAATGCCATCCCAATTAACTCCATCCAAGTTATTCTTAACACAACCATTCGCTTATTCAAGCTGAATTTAATTTCAAATTCGAGTTTCAAATTCCAAACTCTCAACTTATCATTTCAAATCCAAATCCAGATTATTCTCTAATCACTTCCAGTTTTTCTTAACCTATCATCTCAAGTTAAATCCTGGTTTATTATTTACTTTTACCATCCCATTCGAATTAACTTCACAAGTTAAATTTTAATTTCTAGAACTTAAATTCCTGGGTAAATTTCAAATTAATTTGAAATCATACTACCAATTCAAAACCTTTGAATTTTCTAAACAACTTGTTTCCTCAAAACAATTCAAATTAAAATCTTTGGTAGTAATCCACCACTTAGAACTCGAAAATCACACCGATGATACTGCGCAGTCATCATCGGAATTATTTTCCAGCGACCCAAGTGATTTCAGTACTATATCATTTCAAAACCCTTACTAAATACATCCATTTTGAAAACATCTCAAAATCTCCTAGGAACTTAAAATCTCCTTATTTTAATTCCAAATCTGATTTAAATTCATATTTAATTCATCTTATTTCATATACTTTACTTATATGAATTCTGATTAGTTATTTATAGCCATTTCACTTTTATAATCTTACTCGATTATAATAAAACCAATATAACTAATATATATTTTCTCAATATCAGGATATAATTTTGGGTAAATTTATTCTATTTACCCTCTTTTCAAAACATATCGTGTCGACCCATCGTATTCAAGTGTTTATCAACTCTTACCGACACAGTGGATCAAACTAATTGACCAGAACTCATAAACAACTCAGCCAATGAATCTCCACAATATAAAATTATTTTTATGTCATATACAAATACGCACTCGTATATATACACTCAAACTCAATCTAGGGTATTACTAACCCTATCTCTACCGAGTCACGCCGCAGAGCCAAGTAATTCTTAACTTAAGCTCCGATACCAACTGTAACGACCCGGATTTTCGGCGACTTTGGTTATCGACATAAGCTCGATGTCGATAACCAAAACATCGAAAAATCCCGGTAATTAATGAAAGAAATTAGAAGGTGAGAATAGATAAGATAGAAACTTAGAATAGGAGAAGAAGAAGAACACAACATCAGAGTAACACGAACCTCACAGCGGAACGAATAACATATAATAGATAACATAACTTTGAAATATAACAGATATGCATACAATAGCACTTAGTAGAGTACATCACTTACAACACAGCGGAAATCACTATAGCGATATGATCTTGAAGCCTCCTGCTCGAAGCTCTCCAAGTATATCTGTAAAATCCTGACTACTTGACTGCCCGTACAAAATTGGACACCCAAGAGTTTAGGGAAAACAACAAAGTAAACTCCGGGTCAGTCGTGGGACTGGTGTGAGTAAAACAGTTTAAACAGGTATATGAACAAGTAAATGATATCTCATAAGACCACACCGCAGACCGGAACGGGTTTTCCCCTTATAAGAATCCAAAATATCTTTATATCAAAACCTTTTAATATTATAATAATGTCTACGTACAAATAGATATCAACTAGCAGAAACGCTTTCATCTCACGTTCTACATATATAGTATACAATCAAAATCGCAAGCACGTATTGGATAATGGATTTCCAACTATGACAAGGTATGGAACCACCTTCCGATCAGTGTACTCTAGGAACGATACACTGGAGTTCAACAAGAACATCTTGTAACTCAGCCACACATGACCGACCACTCATTTTGCTTGAGTGTATCGAATGTATATCACCAACGGTTGGGATCAGCAACCGTTCCCGTATATATATAGGACAGCATTGATATATTTAAGAAACAAATGAATATTCTCTAGATAGGTGATTATACACACTACTTCGGTGCGACCGACTTAGCCATGCTGCCTGCCCGATTTCTGTCATTTACCGGTTGATGAGGCGAAGCTACGCTTTATCATTACATCAGATTCACTTCGAATGCCACATTGTCAGATCCATCGAAAATCACTAATTGGCATCTACAACAGTACGTTACATGTTAGCTAAAGATGTTTCCTTCTCCGCTTCCACTCTTGGTATAGTTGAAGAAATCAATGTACGTGACCTTTCTGGAAATACTCTGTCAGACATTCACCAACACAAGTCATCCTCATTCACTTAGAATGTCACATCGTCATACCCGCCAAATCACAAATTGATTTATCCAAAAATAACACGGGCATACAGCTTAGAGAAACGAATTCCTCTGCCACCAAACGTGAATACGTTTGAATAGATCAACTTACGCGATCCATTGGATATACTCTGTCAGACCTTCGTCCATACAAGTTGTCCTGGGACTGGACAAACCGAAGGCACTATTCAGTATATCCATCTTAGTCATTGTTATCTAAGACTTATACAACAGCCCTGGCACTTTACTCCGTCTTCAATTATCTTTGGCATATATGATTCGCAACGCTTATACCAATACATAGTGGTTCTTTGGATAATAATCCAACCGGTCTCTCCATATTAACAACGTTAAAATGGTCAAAACTTTGATAGTCTGTGATTTAACCATCAAAGAAAAACAAGTGTGCAAACAACGATATTATTTCCAGATGGAAATTATATCGGTAAATCATCAACATATATCTATATATATATATATTCACATTGCCTTATTTTCTATGTTTAGAAAATATATGTTATTAACACTGGAAAACGTTTTCCATTTGCTTATTTACAAATCACTACTGTTCCCCAACTATCAGTCCCTGACTGTGAACTAGTATGAGAACAATTCCCTAAGTATAAATCCCGAAGGCCGAAACCAACATCAGATAGACACTTAGAAAACCATTCAATTTACTAATCTCTAGTCAGTTCTAATTTTACTTAACTCTATTTGATTAACTCTGATTGATTAACTCTAACTGGTCAACCTTAATTAATTAACTCTAACTGGTTTTACTTTGTTTGACTAACTCCATTTATTAACTCGACTGACAAATTCAACTCGATTAACTGAACTAATCACTTTGATTAACTCGACAAATTCACTTTGGTTAACTTAACCAATTCACTTAACTCATTCACTTAGTTTAACTTAACTAATTCACTTTGATTAATCTAACTTTCACTTAACTCCTGTCGAATAAACTATATTCGATAACTCCTCTAACTCTACTCGAATAAACTATAATCGATTAACTCCTTTAATCTATTCGATTTGATAACTCCCCTTTTCGAAGAACCAATATTCGATTAACTCACTTCGAATAACCAATATTCGACTACTCACTTCGAATAACTAATAATTGATAACTCCTTCGAATAAACTATATTCGATAATCTCCTCTCGAATAACTAGATTCGATCAACTTAACTTATTTAACTCATCTTGATTAACTCCTATCGAATGACTAGATTCGATCAACTTAACTTATTTAACTAATCTTGATTAACTCCTATCGAATAACTAGATTCGATTAACTTAACTTATTTAACTCATCTTGATTAACTCCAATCGAATAAATAGATTCGATTTAACTCCATTCGCTTGACTCTAGATCGCAACGATCACAATGGTTACGCCTGATTCCCTTAGGCAACATCCGACCGCCTTAGGCTATTTACAGCCCTGCGAATTACGCTAGCAATCGTTCGAGATGGCAACTTACCCTGAATACTATGTTTGACTAACTCTGTCTCAAATAACTATATTTGATTAACTCTAGTTCGTTTTAACTCTAATCGATTAACTCTAACTGAGTAACTCTAACTCCATCAACTCGACTTGATTAACTCGACTTACTTAACTCAACTGGTTAACTTGACTTACTTAACTCACTGGTTAACTTGACTTACTTAACTCACTGGTTAACTTGACTTACTTAACTCACTGGTTAACTTGACTTCCTTAACCCAACTGGTTAACTTGACTTACTTAACCCAACTGGTTAACTTGACTTACTTAACCCAACTGGTTAACTTGACTTACTTAACCCAACTGGTTAACTTGACTTACTTAACCCAACTGGTTAACTTGACTTACTTAACCCAACTGGTTAACTCTATTGAACTGGTTAACTCTACTGAACTGGTTAACTCTACTGAACTAGTTAACTCTATTCAACTAACTCGACTCGACTAACCCCTATCGAATAACATATTCGTTTTACTAACTTTCGAATACCATATTCGATTTACTCCCTTCAAATACCATATTCGATTTAACTCCTTTCGAATACCAAATTCGATTTAACTCCTTTCGAATACCATATTCGATTTAACTCGTTTCGAATAACTATATTCGATTTACTTTATTCACTTTATAAAGATTTCCTTTTTAACAACGTTTTATTCATTTGAAAAGATTTACTTTTAAATAACGGTTCTACACTTTAAAAATGATTTCCTTTTTATAACGTTTCCTTTTCAATTCTATTTGTAAATGGTTTACAAATATTTCCTTTTCAATTTATTCTTGAAATATTCTAACTCCTTAAATTCTCTGAAAAATTCGCCATAACCTCCTTTGTAACGGGAGCATCGGGAAAATCCCCAAACCCGCCACACAGGCCTTTCCATTCAAAAAGAAAATGGTTTGTAATTATTTCCTTTTTGAATATCTCCTATTTATAAATATTCCAATTTATAAACATTTCTTATTTATAAATATTCCACTTTATAAATATCACTTATTTATAAATATCCCATTTTATAAATATTCTATTTTCAATATCACTTTGAAAATCTCCTTATCAACATTTCGGTATGTTATGGTATTCAATCATATCAAATCACGATGTTCAATATCGTCCAAGCACATATAATCGCCCACAGATTTTATATCACATCATATAACAATATATGAAATACAATAAAATAACTGTTGAGGAATCCAGTCGGATTCCTCCAACCTGTTTCCCTGCATCACAGATGTTAGACAATAGAATAACATCGATTTCATTTCACTGTTAAATATTCTGATAAACAAAATCGACATATAAATATTTAACAGTTTATATATATATATATATATATATATATAATATTTCTACTAACTGACTAGCAGTTCAATCAATCAACCAACACACAACAATCAACAGATGATTAACAGTTCTAAAAATACGTTATAAAAATATATCTGTTCAGAGTTGGTGAGTTTTACTCACATTTGGACGATCATCGTCAATGACGATAACCATCGCTTGATTCAGAAAACTTATTTTGCAATATATTGTAACGAGCTCCGATGGACTTCCAATCAGTTTCACGACGTAGCCAACGTCCATACGATCCCAATGCAACTCACGGTTCGTGATTCTGATATCGTATGAAGGAGATATTTACTTTACAAGTTATACGAGTAGTTTAAATCTAATAAAAATAAATTCAATAATATGATTGGGCTTACTTTCTAACCAGGCCCAAACCATTTTCTCACAAGCCCAGCCCCCCCTTAAAATCGAACCTACTCTGTATCTTCTTCCCCAATTTCTACTCCTGTCGCTCCTCCTCTACACACACACAGCCGAACTCCTCCTCCCCCATCTCCTTCTTCACTCACTTAATATTCAAACTAAAATCTCCACAACAATCCTCATCAAGAACTCTACAGCATCGACCCTCCAAGGACGAACTTGCACCCACCTCCCATGTCGCGACTTCGCCTTCTCAGATGTCAGGTGAGACATCGTTGTACACGGAAATACCTCAAAAGCCCCAAACTGACACTAAATCCGACCACGAACCCAAAACCAATATCAATTCGAGCTAAAATCCTTTGTACTAGGATCGAAACCAAACCCTAGCTCAAACATAGCGTTGCTGTAAATACAGCGAACCCCAAAGCATGGATCGAACTGCGTAACATGTATACCAGGACGAAGCTTTCGAGAAGAGGGGTTGAAAGAATCCAACTTCAAGATTTAAGTAATTTATTTCCATTTTGTTTTGATTTTTGTTTTGGTCGAAGCTTTCACTGAAATGGTTTTCTCCAAAGAAATGTGATGACGGGTTTTTTACTGAGGAATTAGGTTTTAAGAAAGGTGAGGGGAGTATTTATAGACCACAAAAATATCTAGATATTTTTATATTAATATTTTTATATTTTTATTTAATTCTTTATATTCATTTCTGACTTCTAAAAATTCGTGTGATCACACACGATGCCCAAAAATCACGAAACCGGACATGTAGCTAGAGTTCGACATTACTGTCCAAAAGAAACTAGTTTCGTCGAATCCGACTCCGTATGCTCATACAGTGTATTTTTAACGGTCAAAATATCAACTGTTTCTCACTCTAAAAATCCGTACGACCACATAGTGACTCTAAAAATCATGAAACTGGAAATCTAACAACTATTTGATATTGCGGATCCAACAAAACTGGTTTCGTCGAATTCCGATTTAGTTTGCAAAACCGGCTATTTTTAAAGCTCTGGATGACCCATTTAAATATATAAATATATTTAAATAAAATTAAATTATATATAAATAAATTTATATTATCGTATACCTTCACATATGATATCGTACAGCTCCAGAATATCATATCAGAATTTACAGCTTGATATTTCAGATTCCAGATTATCCCGATATTCAATTTATATCGAAAATCCTTTTATAACGTAAATAAAGCGTTGTAAATTATAAAGATATTCTACAGCGACTTTTCTGAAATTTGATTTGGACGTAAATCAAAATCTACACGACGAAATCTCGATCTTTCTCTTCCACTAGAAAGATATACTCCACCAGCTCCACACGTTTCTTATTTCACAGAAATCCGGCTTAAAACGAATCCTGTATATTCAGTTGAAGTTCAAATCGCCAAATCGCGAACTGCAGCGCCATTTCAAGCTCGATTTTAATTATAATATAATTATACGTTCAAACTGTCGTCGATTAAATATATTCGTCAATATGATTCAACTCTAAGCTGAATTAAATCTTGGGGATGACCTTGTTCACATTATATTGTGATTTCCAATATTTTTTATTATTTCTGAATTAAATATATTATTTAATTATTTAATTTAATTAAATATTCCATATTATTTAATTAACGACGATTAAATTTCCTATATCACTATTTTAAACAATTAAATAAATTAATTATACCCCCGGAAAATGCGGGTCATTAAAGTATTCTTCATATGCCGTAATACTCTACTGTTTTCTATACGTGATTTGATCTGTGTATTATTAGAATGTTGAAATTAACGTTTATGTTAATTAGATTATTGAATCAAAAAAATTATCATTTTGTTATTAGAATGTCAAAATGAATGTTTATGATAATTAGAGAATTGAGTTGCGACAAAATTATCATTTTTGTCAAATATAAGAGTTGCGACAAAAAAATTATCATCTTTGTCAAATATAAGAGTTGCGACAAAATTATCATCTTTGTCAAATGTAAGAGTTGCGAACAAAAATATAGAATGAGAAGTTTGACATGAGACTTGACACCCAATTATACATTGTTATCCTATGTATTGACATGAAAAACATACACCAAAACAACATGATTACATGTATTATTATGAGGAATGGACATCATAATTGACACCAAAATATTAGTTGTTTCCATATATAGGAATTATTATGGAAACATTGACACCAAAATATTAGTTGATATCATATGTAGAAATATGAAGGTGATATGAAATTGACATAAAATAAACATATTCTTAGTGTCGTTAAGTTTTATATAAAATAAACATATTTTTAGCGTCGTTAAGATTCTTGAAAATGAGCATAATTTTAATGTCATTAAGTTTCACCAAAAATGAAACATTATTTTTAGTGTCAAGTTGTGTCATTAAAGATGAAACATAAATTTAGTGTTCTATAGAATCGTTAAAAATGAATATTTTTAGTGTCATATTGAAACATTGAAAACGAACATATTTTTAGTGTCATGTTGATTCAACTAAAAATAATATATTCTTAGCGTCATTTAGTTGCAATTTGAAATAACATATTTTTGTTGTCATTTATTTTACAATAAAAAGATTTCATGTTTAATGTAATATGGTTCATTAGAAGGATTAAACAAAAATTGGATTAATTTCATTTATTATAAATTTACATGTTAGTAAACAAAAGTTAGGTTAATTTCATTTATTATAAATTTACATGTTAGTAAACAAAAGTAGGATTAATTTCATTTATTATAAATTTACATGTTAGTAAGCAAAAGTTGGATTAATTTCATTTATTATAAATTTACATGTTAGTAAACAAAAGTTGGTTTAATTTTAAGAAAAAGGAAAGTAAAATTAGCATCATTTAATTTGGAGAAAAATGGAAGTAAAGTTAGCGTCATTTAATTTTGAGAAAAATGGAAGTAAAGTTAGCGTCATCTAATTTTAGGAAAAACGAAAATAAGAGAATTCATGAAAGGTGGAAATAATTACATTTTAGGGCCGTTATAAAATATAGAAAATAAAATTATTTTTAGCATTTGTGTTGAAACTTGAAAATTATTATATTAATAGCGTTAATGAAAAATATGAAATGTAATCATATTTTTTTTTACGGTATTAAGAAAAGTGAATTATTATCATATATTTTTTACGGTATTAAGAAAAGTGAATTATTATCATATTTTTAACGTTATTAAAGTGAATTATTATCTTATTTTTAGCGTGTATGTAGAAATATAAAAATAATCTTATTTTTTTGCATCTTAGTTAAAATATGTAAATAAACATATTTTTATTGCTTTAGTTAAAACATGAATATAATTTTATTTTTAGCGTTTTAGCAAAAACATGAAAATATTTTTAGTGTTTGTGTAGTATTATGAAAATAAACTTGTTTTTAGCATTTATGTAGGGACATGAGGTAAAACCATATTTTAATGTCAAGTAAATGCATATGAATCATAATCATGTTTTAAATGTCATGATAATGCATATGAAATAGAACCGGCCATTTGGAACCGATAAAGTCAAATCTATGTGAGAACTCTTTTCTCACTCAATTTTTATTTACGGTTGTTATTTATTTTCATAAATGTATGTTTGTGGTGAATGTTTGTGAATTATTTCTGTGGAATGCATGATATGTTGTGAATTGATGTTTGGATGTGATACAATGTTTGAATTCTGAAAATAGGTAGCATGCTAATTAATGTTAATTTATTATTATTTATGATAATAATAATATGTTACACTGCCATATACAAGTTGCCTGACTTGTATATGTTGATTAGGCTGATATTTTCACACATCGCCCAAGTGCACAAATAATATATTATTATTTGGATTTTGTTTGAATGTTGTGTGAATGTTATCTGAATGTTATTGGAATGTTAATTTGGTGATAAAGGAATGTCTATCATTATTTCACAAATGCTTTGTATGAATCCATTAATTAATGGTATTTGATTTGAGTCTCATTCCAATGCAGAATTTTCTAAAGTTATCAAGAATGGTTAATGCAGTAATAAATAATTAATTAATATTGGAAGTTTGAAATTCAAAAATTATACATCTTGAAAATATTATTATAATATTATTTTAAATATTATAAGAATAAATGTAGCAATAAATGACTAATTAATATTTCCAGTTTGAATTTCAAAATTATACATTTTGAAAATATTATTATAATATTATTTTAATATTATAAGAATATGGAAAGTTACAATTTATACCAAGATACTTGAAATTAAGATATCTAGAAATAAAGAGTTTCTTAAAATTAAGATTCCTTAATGGAAAGGATAATTTCAAATAATATGTTTTGGAAAAATTAATGATAATTATAAATTATAATTGTGTTTGGATACGAGGTTAGGTTACATTTGTGGTGGAAGTCTGCCCGGATCCGACCAGCATATCCAGCAGCCACTAATGTTGAACCTAATGTGAGAGGTCCAAGTGCACAAATACGAAACGGGCCATGACACGAGGTTATGCCCAACTTGTGGAATAAGTCTGCCCGGAACCGATCGGCACATCCAGCATCCACAAGTCATAGGCTTAATGTGAGAGGTCTAGCCCATTATAAAATACAAATGGATAAGAAAATGAGTTGGGTTATTTAATCCGTTTTAAAAATAGCAACGCATTTTAAAAACCCAAACGAGTTTATCAATTTATTTTATCCATTTTATAATGAATATTAAAAGAGAAATTTCAAAATTAATATTTTGGAAAATAATATTATTATAAAAGGATAACCTATAGAATAATCAATTTTTAGATTATAGTTGGAATAAAAGTTGGAATCGTCTTGGAAACGAATTTATAAACGTTTTACAATACGTAAAAATAAGGAAAATCTTTTTATTTAGATTTAATTGAGATTCTCAATTATTAATTATAATTAAAATAAAAAGGAAATTGATTATGGGTTGTTTGTGAACAATGTTTTGAAGGACATTAGTTCTTGAAACTCAAATCAATAGTGAAATTTTGATTTGTTATTTATTAATCTTTTAATTAAGATTAAATGAAATTTTCTAAAAGAAGAGATGCCTAATATTATATATTAAATTAGGAATTAATGAAACATGAAATGGGGTCTCTCGTGAACTATGTTTTAAATAACATAAGTTCTTAAACCCGGATTAAAGATAAGATTATTCCAGAAAAGTGATTAGTCGTTTAATAATTATTTTAGAAGACTAAAACTTAATAAAGTTTTAAATAAATCTTTAATTAGATTGAAGATGAATAAAGGAAGATTAAAGAATAAGTTGAAAGATTTATCTTTGATAAAATTTATGGGAACCTTTCCCTAATAATGTGAATACTTTATTAAAAGGATATTCTGAATTGGAATGAGGCATTGATGTGGTTTATGTATAACACCTAATTTTAAATCACGCGAGTTATTCGGAAAGACCGGGTTTGTAACAACCCGTATTTTCAATAACCTGTTATAACATAAATCGAGGCAGAATTTAATTCAAAAATCTGAATCAGGGGAAACGGGCTATGCCATTGCGTTCGTCTCGGAAAAATACGCGAAATAGAGTCCGAGTTTTCGAAAATCGGAGTCCGTATGACCCGATTAAGGCCCAACGAAGTTTTCAGAAAATTTCTAAGTAAAAAAAAACAGATTTCAAATTCAAGCTTGAATTTGAAAAATTGGGCCAGTTTGGGCCAGGCGGGAGAATTCCCGCCAGAACACCCAAGTCGACAGCCCTGTCGACTTGGGAGTCGACTTGGTTGGACCCAAGTCGACAGCCCTGTCGACTTGGCTGTCGACTTGGTCCAGCCGGGCTGTTTAGCCTGGTGCACCATTTTGAGAATGTGTTGAGCTTGGGGGCCAGATTCGGTTTTGAGGGCTGAGATTGGAACTAGGGTTTAATCCTATGGCCTAAAACACTTGCCTAATCTATAAATAAGACCCTAACCTACCCTAAATCATCATTATTCATTCATACAACTAAACTATGGCAAAATCAATCCTCTCATGGCCTCCACTCTCTTCATAAAATTCCTAAATAATTGTCTAAGTGATTTTCCATGCATACAAGTGTTTTCAAACTTGTATGAGCATCATTAGCTTGCATTCAAGTCAAGTTTCTATATTTGCATCATAAAGGAAGGGTTTTGATCATTTTGGCTTGCATTTTTGGGTTTAATTGATTTCATAAGGGCTTTGTCATATTTTTGTGACTTCATAATCATTGTAAGCCCTATTCTACTTTCATACTTAAACTCTAAAGTTAAATGTATGATATGCAAGTTTACTATGCTATGAAGTGCAAGTTTATCATGTTGTGATATGCAAGTTTATATGCAAGTTTATCATGTTATGCAAGTTTTCTATGATGTAATATGCAAGTTTATCATGTTATGCAAGTTTTCTATGATGTAATATGCAAGTTTATCATGTTATGCAAGTATGCTATGATGTGATATGCAAGTTCATCATGTTATGTTATGCAAGTTTGATATGCAAGTTGTCATATGATATGCAAGTTGTGTCATGCAAGTTTGGGTTGAACATTTTGTTCATGCTATCATGTTATGCAAGCTTATCTTGGGTTTATGAACATAAAGCTTCAAGCTTTATGCCAAAGGTTGCATTTTGGCAACATGTAAGTTATCATATCTCTTATGATAACTTGCATGTGAGGCTAAATGCGAACTTATGGCCATTTCTACATGTCATTTATCACCATGTATCACCAATATGCTAAGTTTGGTTTTATGCACGCTTTTGAGGCCTAAAAATGTAATATGCAAGTGTATGAACATATGAATATTTCATATGCCACCATGTTAAACTTGTGGCTTCAACACCTTTATGTCATGATTATGCCAAGTTCCCTCTTTCTATCCTTTATGCGCTATTGCGATATGTAAGCGATGGGATTGCGTTTGGGGGTTGGGTAAACTTAAAAGACATAAAACATAAGCTTGGGAATTTACCTATTAAGTTAGGTCTACCCATTGGGAATTTACCTATTAAGTTAGGTCTACCCAATTGCTTGAAAACTTGTAATGTGTTTTGGAAACATGATGGACATGACACTTAGAAAAGATAAGTGTGGCCAACTCGAGGTTGGGTTGAGTTTGTAGCGTAAACCTACCCGGAACCGACCGGCTTAACTAGTTGCTACAAACAATAGGACCAAATGTGAGAAGTTGGTCATGTTGTACCTTAGACCCGAGGTTAGACCAAGTTGTGGTGTAAAGCTACCCGGACCCGCCCGGCTTAACTAGTAACCGCAATAAAGTCTAATGTGAGAAGTTAAGGCGCATTAAATTAATTAATGCCTCATGATTAGGGTTAAGTCATGGTCCACTTAGTACTTAACCAATTCGGGTTCGGTAGATTAATCGGGGTTAAGTCGTGAACTCATTGTTACACTTAACCAAGTTAATCCATGATTAGCAAGAGGGTTAAACCGTACTTAACCCACTAGAAAAATCCTAGCAATGGGGGTCCACTCCAGTAGTAATCCCAAGTTAGTATCATCATGACCCTAGGGACTAGGCTAGGGAGGGGGCATGATTACTGGACTGGAGGTAAGTGACCAAAAGCGACGGCAGAGGGTACGCCGGTGTAGTTCCGGGCGGACCATGGTCGTGCACATAGTCCGAAGCCGGGGAAAACATGCACGGGTACCAGTAGATCGAGACTGTGCACTCATGTTTATGGTGTCCAGGGGTTGCCACCCTAGGGCTTGATACACCCGACGGGAGACCCTGCACAGTCTGACTACAATCATGTTTGGGCCGTATTGACACCAACACGTGACGAGTTAGGCTTAGGGAGCCGATCGACTAGACCGTTTGGTTGGACCTCGTATTAGGGTCACTTCATGTTTTTGGGCCAAAGCTTGGGCCAAGGGATCAATACTTGTTTATTCAAGTCATGTTAGTTTGCTAGTACACCTGTGGTGCAAAATCTTAATCCTGATTATGCGATGACACCTTTATCTACCTTGTTTGTTAATCATCATGCTAGTATGTAGTTATCCTTATGTTCATTCCTGCTGCTCATGCCAGTTAACTTTATCAGTTTACATTGATTATAGTAGGGCTTACTCAGTCTTTTTGACTGACCTGTTTTCTTTCGCCTCTTTTCTTCCGTTCCCCCCCCCCCCCCAAGGTTCTCAGGGAGGGAATATTGGAGCTTAGCTGGATTTTCTGACCGCTTGCTTGAGGGATTTAGCTCATGTACGGTTTGACATGAAGCTAGCTATGGCTATCATTTCTTTTGGGGATTTGTACTTATGTGTTTCAGTTTTTCAGTTGATGTTGTTTTATCTAGACTTGTTTATTTAGTTGACATTATGATGTAACAGACTTGTTTTGAAATGGTTTAAAATCTTCCGTTGTTTTATCTATGTTATTTACTCTGTTTACGCATATACATATGTTCTTGTTCTGCCTTGATATATCATTATGCATGTTTACCTGATTCAAACGCCCCTCCAAAGTCAGAGTGCTTGCAAGAGTCACCCTGGCGGAGGCGGGGTGTTACATTTGGTATCAGAGCATATGGTTTACGAGAAGGAACAAAAAGGTTTTTAGAAAACTTTTGGAAAACTATTTTCAAAACCAAGTATAAAGTATTTTCCAAAGAAAAGTCTAGTTTATTTTAAAGGCTATTCCCCAAAAAGCCATTAGCAAAATTCCTTTGTTTTTTTTGCCATTCTGAATCTGTCTTTTTCTTCGTTTTCAGCATGGCCGATAACTTTGCTATTCCGGAGGGAGTGCACGTACCTGTTTGGTATAGGAGACTTTTGGAGGCTAGGGCGACCGAAGCCGGCCCCGCTGATGTTCCTCCTCCTCCTCCTCCAGTAGTTAATATTCCTCCTCCTATCGCTAATGTTCCTCCTCCTCCTGTCGCTGAGGTTCCTCTTCCTCCTCCCCCTCAGCATCCTCAAGCTGACTTCGCAAAGACTTGCAATGATTTCAAAGCAATGGGTGGCAAGAACTTTCAAGGCACTGAGACTTTTGTAGAGGCCAGAAATTGGTTGAAAGAGACCGAGGATTTATTTGTTATCTTTGGGATAGACGATCAGAGGAAGATCTTGTTGGCGGTTTGGCTTATGAAGGATGAAGCCGCTTATTGGTGGGAAGTCACCAATGGTACTAGGCCTGTTGAGACTTGGGCCGATTTCAGGGCAAGGTTCATGCTTAAGTTTCTATCTTCTGCTGAGGAGAATCTGCAAATGGAGAGGTTCATAACTTTGAGACAAGGAGATATGTCTGTCAAAGAATATGTGAACAAGTTCAATCGGTTAGCTCGTTTTGGCTTGGATATGGTGAATACTCCTCAGAAGAAGGCTCTTCGTTTTGTTAGAGGATTGAATGAGCCGTTGCAGGGATTGGCCATGTCACATATTCCCCATGGGGCCACGTTTGAGAGCTTGGTTGATATGGCGTTACTTCAGGGAGATGTCAAGAAAGAGGTCAAGATGAATGATACTCAAGCCAAGAAGACTGATTCCCAGGGAAAAGGAAATCAGGGTAATCCAAGTGGTCAGAGCAGTCAAGGCAATCAGAACAAGAACAAGAGTCAAGGCAACAAGGGGAACAACAACAACGGCAATAACAACAAGGGCAAGAACAACAAGGGGAAGTGCCATTATTGCGGTTCAGTTGGGCATCTTATTAAGGATTGTAAGAAGAGGAAAAGGAAGAATGGTGAATGCTTTTTCTGCGGTGAGACTGGACATTTCAGTAAGGATTGCCCGAGGAAGCAAGGGCAAGGCCAGGGTCAGACTCAGCGTGCTGGACCTTCAGGAGGGCAAGTTCATGCTCTCAGTACCGCTCCAGTTCCCGATCGAGGTAGTATTTCTGTTGAGAGCCTTGTATATATTTCTGATTTTCCAGTTCGTACCTTGTTTGATTCTGGTGCATCGCATAGCTTTATCTCATCTGATCTTGTTGATAGTTTGCACCTTAGTACTAGCTTGGTAGATGATCCCGTCTGTGTCTCAAATCCTATTGGGGGTTCCGCCCATTTGTCTATGATATGTGGGGATTTGAGGATCTCTATACTGAGTGTAGAGTTCTTGTGTAGTGCTTATGTTCTTGGTTTCACGGGATACAGATTGATATTGGGCATGGATTGGCTGTCTAGATATGGAGCCATCCTTGATTGTGAGCATAGGGTTGTGAGGCTCGTGACTCGCCTCGGAAACACCCTAGAGATTTCATGTGATCCGAGAGGTCCCGTCATGTTATGCTATCTTGAATCACTCGACTCGTCAATGGAAACTCTTCAGTCTGTGAGAGTGGTTCGAGAGTATCCGGATGTTTTCGATGAAGTTAGGGGGTTGCCCCCTAAGCGAGAGATTGATTTCCGCATTTATCTGGTGGATAATGCAAAGCCTGTTTCTTTGCCCGTTCGGCACATGGCTCCGCGTGAAAGGCGGGTGTAACACCCCGAATTTTAGCTAATACTAAAATTCTCTAATCATAGGATAAATAATCTCAGATGTGGGAATTGGGGGTAACGGGCTGCGTCATTGCGTTCGTCTCGGAAAAATACGCGAAATAGAGTCCGAGTTTTCGAGAATCGGAGTCCGTATGACCCGGTTATGGCCCAATGAAGTTTGCAGAAAAATTAAAGCTTAAAAACAGATTTAAAGATTTAAAATCAGATTTCAAAATGGAGCCAGCGGGGGTAGGCGGGAAGCTTCCCGCCCTAACCATGTCGACAGGGCTGTCGACAGGCCTGTCGACAGGGGTGTCGACTTGCCTGTCGACAGGGGCGCAGCGTCCAGAGAGCCTGGGTGCACCAGGTTGGGTTTTAGGCTGGCTTGGAGGGCTGGGTTCTAGAGATTTCCTAAATCTGACGGACCTAAACTAATCTAGGGTTAATCTAAGGGCCTAAAACACTACCTAATCCTATAAATAAGACCCTAACCCTACCCTAATTCATTCATAATTAGATCTTGTAACTAAACTATGGCAAAATGAAACTTGATCATGGCCTCCACAAATCAATGAAGAGAGTTGCAAGCTAATCAACCTCTAATCAACATCTTCTTCAACTAAAGCTACTAGTTCTACTACATAAGTTTGCTAATCTTGGTTTTGGTGAGTTCCTATGGCTTTAATAATCAATTGTTAAATTGATTATGGTAGGATGTGATAAGACATGGCTATGTTTGTGGATAAATGTGTTTATGCAAGTTTGTATGATATGTGATTTGCAAGTTTTATGTTATATGCAAGGTTAATGCCATGTTTTATGATGCAAAACACTATGTTGAACATTTATGCATATGTAACATGTTATGCAAACTATATGTGAGAGTATATGCAAGTTATATGTAACATGATATGCAAGTTATGCATGTGATTTTATACATGCTAAGTATTTGGTGTTATTCATGCTAAGTATTTGATTTTATGCATGCTAAGTATTGGATTGTATGCATGCTAAGTGTTTGGGTTTATGCAAGTTAAGTGGTGTGTTTATGCATAATAAGTAATTGATTCTATGCATGCTAAGTAAGTGGTTTTATGCATACTAAGTGTTTGGTATTATGCATAAATCATGACATATAAGTTTACCCTTTTAAATGTGATGCATACATATGCAAGATGACACCTTTATATGCTATGCATGTTTACCCTCCTTTAAGATGCAAGTCATATATGCAAATTCAACATGTTATGCAAGTTATGTGTATGCTTATATGCAAGCTCAACATGTTATGCAAGTTATGTGCATGATGTTATGTAAGTTATGTGCATGTTGTTATGCAAGTTCATATGCAAGTTATGTGTATGAGGGTATGCAAGTTATGTGCATGGTGTTATGCAAGTTAAGTTTATGAGATTATGCAAGTTATGTGCATGATGTTATGCAAGTTATGTATATGCTTAAATGCAAGTTTAATGTGATATGCAAGTATGTGAATGCTTATGCAAGTATGTGAATGCTTATGCAAGTTATGTGTAGGCTTAAATGCATGTTTAACATGTTATGCAAGTTATGAGAATGCTTATATGCAAGTTCAACATGTTATGCAAGATATGTGTATGATAATATGCAAGCTCATATGCAACATGTTATGCAAATCATGTGTATGATAATATGCAAGTTTGGGTTAAATGTAGTTGGGTTAATATATGCTCATAAATGCAAGTTGACATCCTCTTAACCCATGACAAAGTTATATGCTAAACCCATGATATTTGTGATGGATCTTCCCCTTTATTATGTCATGAAATGAGGACGATTTACGTGGGGAACGATGGGGTTGGTAAATATGTTAATAAAAGTATGATTGGGTATGATTAAGCATACCATAAAATGAATAAGCATAAGTGGGAATTTACCTATTGAGTTAGGTCTACCCCATGGGAATTTACCTATTGAGTTAGGTCTACCCATGTTATGAAAAAAACTTGATATTAATTAGGGATAATTAATATGGGGGTGATTAATTAGGTGTAATTAATCAACTAAGACACGAGGTTGGACCCTTTTGTAGCGGAAGTCTGCCCGGAACCGACCGGCCATCCAGCGGCTACAAATGATTGGCCCAATGTGAGAGGTCTTAGCTATAAATTAAATACATGATTAAAGTAAAGACACGAGGTTAGACCCTTTTGATGACAGAAGTCTGCCCGGAACCAACCGGCATATCCAGCAGTCATAAAAGACGGTCTAATGTGAGAGGTCTTTATGAGGTCATGATCTTAATTAATGAATTATGAAACACTTAACCATATTAGCATGTAGAGGGGCATGTGGGGTTAAGTGGGTGCCTTGGGTGGCATGTAGTAACTAGTGGGGGTGCCTTGGGTGGCATGAGGAAACTAGTGGGTTGCCTTGGGTGGCAATAGAAAATACGATTAGAATACTTAACCAAAGTGGAACATGTAATTAAACATGATTAAAGGGTTAAGTAAGTGCCTTGGGTGGCATGTGGAAATCAAGTAAGTGCCTTGGGTGGCATGTGGGAATTAAGTAAGTGCCTTGGGTGGCATGTGGGAATCAAGTAAGTGCCTTGGGTGGCATGTGGAAATCTAGTGGGTGCCTTAAGTGGCAATTGAAATATAATTAGATGACTTAACCAAACCTTAACATGTAAGGGGGCATGATTATAAAAAGGGGTTAAGTGGGATGCACTAGATAAAATGACAAGCTTAAGTAGTAGCTTGTGGGGGCCCATTTCAACCAATATCCCAACGTATCTTTGTGGGCTCGACCCATGTCGAGTGACGGGACACGCATATTGGGCTTGACTATAAGAGGCCAAAACGGGGTAGCGGTGGCAACGCAAGTCCAACGGGCTTCATATGCGTGTGTGGGCCCGGGCTGGTAGATAAGCCGTTGTTGCACCGTGTAGATATAAGCCGTGCACCGTTGATAGAATTGGTTGCCACTTTAGGGGAGTGATACACCCCACTGTGGGGCCAGCACGGGTATCTACGTTAGGGAGCCGATCGCTTGGGAGTAGTGGGGTACACCTAGTGGAGGTAGGGGCAGACGGCACCTACGTGGTCAGCTAGAAGTACCAGAAACTACTAGTTATATTTTCTAAGTCTTTAGGTGGGATCAACCTTTAAGTAGGAATTACTCTTGGTGGGTAGAACTGGTGTGGTGCAGTGTAGGAATTACCCTTGGGTGGGTAGATCTGGGGTGGTGTAAGCTAGTAATTATCCTTGGGTGGATAAATACGTCGTTTCGGTTATCGTAGTACATCCTGTGTTTTGTTGGCTACTTAGTGTAGTCATTATCCCCAGAGGTACCGTATCTTGTTTATATCATACCCTAATTACTTTAATGGTTGTATTGTTAGGGTTATAGGACTCACTCAGACTTATGTCTGACCCCGTTGTTGTTTATCTTTTTCCCCACCCTCAGGTTATCAGAGTGGACCTAGCACTAGTGGGCTTGGACCAGACCGCTATATCTATCTTTTGGGGCTTGGACCGTAGAAGTAAAGCTCGGTTTATCTTTTGGCTATTATCTATGTAATGGGATTATGTACTTCTATTTTATCAGGATGGATATTATGTACTTGACTCTTGTTATGGTTTTGTGATGTAACCAAACATGTTTTGTTAATGAAATGATGGTTTAAATTTTCAAGTATTACTTATATCTGTCTTGTTGTAATTATTTTGTTCTATACTCACTAAAAATACTCCACCAAAACTAAGGCATTCCCTTTGTGAGTGACCTTAGCGGGTGTGGGGTGTTACACGTGGTATCAGAGCTTAAGGTTACCAGAACAGATAATTTTTTTAGAAAAACTATTTTCTAAGAATATTTTTTTGAAAGGAGTATTTTCAAAAACATGTCTTTTAAGAGAAAAGTTTTTGAAAGAAAAGCATAATCCCCAATAGCCATATCTATATCTTTCGAATTCTCCATTTAGAATCTCTTCCTCTCTCGATTTTGAGCTTCCCCTCCGTGTATAGATGACCTTTCTAAGATAGATAAGAATGGAAAACCACTTCAAGGGACTTAGACGTTAGTCGGATTAGAAGTTGGTTCAAGAAGGAGGAGGACTGGTAGGTATCTATTGGATAGACGATGGGAGGAAGGCTCAAATAGTTGTTTGGTTAATGAAGGACGAAACCTTATTGATGGGAGGTTACGAGTGGAGAATGGGAAGAAGAAGGCTAGTAGTTATCCTTTTGGGAGGAATAGGACACCTTATTAGGATTGTCCAAAGAAGCGAGGGCAAGGTATGGAATCTTCTGGAGGGTAGTTGTATTCCCTCACGACTAGGGTACCAGATGGGGATAGGACCGGCTAGGTTGGAATTTGGATTTCTTTATTATCCGATTCGAACTTATTTGATTCTGAAGCATCGAGTTCGTTTATCTCATCATTGTTAGTTGGGTCACTGCACTTAGACACCAGTTTGGTAGATGATCCCTTAGTTGTTTCAAACCCAATTGGGGCTCCATGATGTGTTTGGGTTTGAAAGTTTCTATACTTAGCGTTGAGTTTAAGATGTGATGCTTTTGTGCTTCACGGGCTATGGGTTAGTTTTGGGCATGGACTGGTTATCCAGTAGGGGTGCCGTTCTTGATTTTGAAGGGAGAGTTGTTAGGCTTATGGGCCGCCTGGGTAACACTCTCGAGATCTCTTGTAATCTCATAGAATCTGTTATGCTAAGGTATCTAGAATCGCTTGACACGTCGGTCTAGAGTTTGCGATCTGTTAGAGCGGTCCGGGAATACCCGGATGTGTGTGAGGAGGTGAAGGGCTTACCTCCGAAGCGGGAGATTGACTTCCGAATATATCTGGTGGATAATGCTAAACCAGTATCTTGGCCAGTGTGCCACATGGCTCCTCGTGAGAGGAGGGAACTCCATAAGTAAGTAGGCGATTTGCTTGAGAAGGGGTTCATAAGACGAAGTATATCGGAGTGGGGCGCTCCAGTAGTTTTTGTCATGAAGGCGGATGGGTCCCTCAGACTTTGTGTAGGCTAAAGAGAACTAAATAAACTCACAAAGAAGAATAGACACCCATTGCCGAGGATAGATGATCTCTTTGATCAGTTGGCTGGCGCCTCAGTATTTTTGTAGTAGGACTTAGCCACGGGATTTCATCAATTGAGAGTGGCTGAGGATGGAATAGAGAAGACTGCCTTTAGGACTCCGGATGATTTTTTTATGAGTGGCTGGTGATGCCATTTGGTTTGACGAACGCCCCCGCATACTTTGTTAATTTGATGAGAAGGGTGTTCAGGGAGTACCTGAATAAGTTTGTGATGGTCTTTGTGGATGACATCTTGGTCTTTTCTAGGAGCGAAATAAGTTTTCGTATGTGCTCAATAGGCTGAGCAAAGCCAGTATGGGATAAACGGTGGTTTTGGAGCGAGACTGGCGAGGACATCCAGAATTGGACAAGGGCTTAATTATTTAGCCATTTTTACTAGTATCATCTCACGTAGGTCGTCTGAATTCGAAGGAGGTATCCCTTGGGTGTTTGTCTGATATTGGTTTAGGCCTTTGGGGCTTGCATTTGGGGGATGCCGAGTTCGACTAGGGTGGTCTGCGTGAGAGACAATTGTAATGATTTTGGATGATATCCTAGTGGAGAAGAGCATGCCCTACATCTTAGGGAAGTGTTGGAGACTCTTCGAGCGCATAATCTTAGGACAGTAAAAGTGGATGGGATTCTTAGCATCCTATGAGTCTGAGATAGCGTATACACCTGGCAAGGGTAACGTGGTGGCGGACGCCTTGAGCAGAAAGAGATTGTCCTTGAGTCCGTTGTCCGTGGAACAACGAAGCTTGGAATTTATCTCGATGTTTGATTTCAGACCTTCCGTTGATTATGTACCCGGTTTGCTAGCTTCCTTGGAAGTTAGACCTACTCTTTTGGGGCGGATTGGAGAAGCACAGAGGGACGACCCACAGTGGGTTGAGTTGGTAGAGAAGCTCATAAGGGGGGGAGTCGTCCAGCCATTTGAGTAGGTACACCCTAGACGATAGGGGGTGCTTGCGTAGAGACGGTAGACTTTGTGTACCGCAAGGCGAGGGTTTGAGGAAGGTTGTTCTTGATGATGCACACCGTTCTAGGATGACAATTCATCCCGGTGGGGACAAGATGTACCAAGACATGAAGAGGGTTTTCTTCTGGGCCGGTATGAAGAAAGATGTGGCCGAGTATGTCGCTCGATGCTTGGTGTGCCAACAAGTGAAGGCGGAGCAAAAGAAACCAGGTGGGTTGCTTCAACCATTGGAGGTTCCGCAATGGAAGTGGGACAGCGTCTCGATAGATTTTATTGACGGGTTACCCAGATCGAGAAAGAGTAATACAGGAATTTGGGTGGTAGTAGACAGGCTTACTAAGAGCGCCCATTGTATACCTGTGAAGAGTAAAGGAACCGCTCCATGGCTATCTTCAGTTTACATTCGAGAGATTATTAGATTGCATGGTGTACCCTCCAGTATGGTGAGCGATCGAGATCCTATCTTCACTAGAGAGTTTTGGAAGAGGGTGCAAGAGGCGGTAGGGACTCAGTTGCGTTTGAGTACCGCATATCATCCTCAGACGGACGGCCAAACCGAGAGGGTGAAACATATTTTAGAAGACCTTTTGAGGCTATGTATCTTGGATTTTGGAGGTACATAGGAGGAGCATCTTCCATTGGTGGAGTTGCCCGACAGACTTAGTGGTGTACATGATGTATTCCATGGGAGGAAGTACCTACATAAGACCGCAGAGGTGGTAGAGCCAAGTTTGCTTAGAGAAGTGGAAGCAGAGCGTGATGCGACGATTCGACGAGCTCCTACTTGCATCCTTGGGTCAGAGATTTGGAAGTTGAGAAACAGAGAGGTTCAACTAGTCAAAGTACAAAGGGGAGATGAAGAGGGTGACGCTACCTGGGAGACGGAAGCGAAGATGCGTTCGAGGTACCCTTTTCTTTCGGAGGGTATGTCCTTTTGCTTCTCCTTCATCGCATATTTTGTGCTTATCTTATCCTTAGTATGTCCTCTCGTTAGTACCTTTGACCTTTAGATAGGGTAAACCTATGGATGAAACATGTGTTTGAGACATGTTATGGTTGATGGATGCAAGTGGATGCAAGTGTTTGCTAGTGGTTGCTCGTGGATGCATATACACACACTCTAGGCACTAGATCGGCTCAGTCACTTCATATTGCATATTGCATAAAATTGTGTGTAGGAAGCTATATCTATGGATGTATAATGATTGTGTTATCATATGGATGATGCATTTTGGGTGAATGATTGTGCACTCATGTAGATATTGTATGTGTCGATAGGGTTCTCTCGCATACATAATGGATGCATGGCACTATCATGGTTTGCATATGTTCATACATTAGATAGGGAACATATACACACACTTTTTGCATATGCTCATACATCATTAGAAATTGTTTTAAGGACAATGGATGCCCGTGTTTTGATGGATTGAGTAGATGGTTGTTTGGATGGTAGGATATGCATCCTCCTTAGCTTAGAGATTTCGGGGACGAAATCCTTTAAGGAGGGGAGAATGTAACACACCGAATTTTAGCTAATACTAAAATTCTCTAATCATAGGATAAATAATCTCAGATGTGGGAATTGGGGGTAACGGGCTGCGTCATTGCGTTCGTCTCGGAAAAATACGCGAAATAGAGTCCGAGTTTTCGAGAATCGGAGTCCGTATGACCCGGTTATGGCCCAATGAAGTTTGCAGAAAAATTAAAGCTTAAAAACAGATTTAAAGATTTAAAATCAGATTTCAAAATGGAGCCAGCGGGGGTAGCCGGGAAGCTTCCCGCCCTAACCATGTCGACAGGGCTGTCGACAGGCCTGTCGACAGGGGTGTCGACTTGCCTGTCGACAGGGGCGCAGCGTCCAGAGAGCCTGGGTGCACCAGGTTGGGTTTTAGGCTGGCTTGGAGGGCTGGGTTCTAGAGATTTCCTAAATCTGACGGACCTAAACTAATCTAGGGTTAATCTAAGGGCCTAAAACACTACCTAATCCTATAAATAAGACCCTAACCCTACCCTAATTCATTCATAATTAGATCTTGTAACTAAACTATGGCAAAATGAAACTTGATCATGGCCTCCACAAATCAATGAAGAGAGTTGCAAGCTAATCAACCTCTAATCAACATCTTCTTCAACTAAAGCTACTAGTTCTACTACATAAGTTTGCTAATCTTGGTTTTGGTGAGTTCCTATGGCTTTAATAATCAATTGTTAAATTGATTATGGTAGGATGTGATAAGACATGGCTATGTTTGTGGATAAATGTGTTTATGCAAGTTTGTATGATATGTGATTTGCAAGTTTTATGTTATATGCAAGGTTAATGCCATGTTTTATGATGCAAAACACTATGTTGAACATTTATGCATATGTAACATGTTATGCAAACTATATGTGAGAGTATATGCAAGTTATATGTAACATGATATGCAAGTTATGCATGTGATTTTATACATGCTAAGTATTTGGTGTTATGCATGCTAAGTATTTGATTTTATGCATGCTAAGTATTGGATTGTATGCATGCTAAGTGTTTGGGTTTATGCAAGTTAAGTGGTGTGTTTATGCATAATAAGTAATTGATTCTATGCATGCTAAGTAAGTGGTTTTATGCATGCTAAGTGTTTGGTATTATGCATAAATCATGACATATAAGTTTACCCTTTTAAATGTGATGCATACATATGCAAGATGACACCTTTATATGCTATGCATGTTTACCCTCCTTTAAGATGCAAGTCATATATGCAAATTCAACATGTTATGCAAGTTATGTGTATGCTTATATGCAAGCTCAACATGTTATGCAAGTTATGTGCATGATGTTATGTAAGTTATGTGCATGTTGTTATGCAAGTTCATATGCAAGTTATGTGTATGAGGGTATGCAAGTTATGTGCATGGTGTTATGCAAGTTAAGTTTATGAGATTATGCAAGTTATGTGCATGATGTTATGCAAGTTATGTATATGCTTAAATGCAAGTTTAATGTGATATGCAAGTATGTGAATGCTTATGCAAGTATGTGAATGCTTATGCAAGTTATGTGTAGGCTTAAATGCATGTTTAACATGTTATGCAAGTTATGAGAATGCTTATATGCAAGTTCAACATGTTATGCAAGATATGTGTATGATAATATGCAAGCTCATATGCAACATGTTATGCAAATCATGTGTATGATAATATGCAAGTTTGGGTTAAATGTAGTTGGGTTAATATATGCTCATAAATGCAAGTTGACATCCTCTTAACCCATGACAAAGTTATATGCTAAACCCATGATATTTGTGATGGATCTTCCCCTTTATTATGTCATGAAATGAGGACGATTTACGTGGGGAACGATGGGGTTGGTAAATATGTTAATAAAAGTATGATTGGGTATGATTAAGCATACCATAAAATGAATAAGCATAAGTGGGAATTTACCTATTGAGTTAGGTCTACCCCATGGGAATTTACCTATTGAGTTAGGTCTACCCATGTTATGAAAAAAACTTGATATTAATTAGGGATAATTAATATGGGGGTGATTAATTAGGTGTAATTAATCAACTAAGACACGAGGTTGGACCCTTTTGTAGCGGAAGTCTGCCCGGAACCGACCGGCCATCCAGCGGCTACAAATGATTGGCCCAATGTGAGAGGTCTTAGCTATAAATTAAATACATGATTAAAGTAAAGACACGAGGTTAGACCCTTTTGATGACAGAAGTCTGCCCGGAACCAACCGGCATATCCAGCAGTCATAAAAGACGGTCTAATGTGAGAGGTCTTTATGAGGTCATGATCTTAATTAATGAATTATGAAACACTTAACCATATTAGCATGTAGAGGGGCATGTGGGGTTAAGTGAGTGCCTTGGGTGGCATGTAGTAACTAGTGGGGGTGCCTTGGGTGGCATGAGGAAACTAGTGGGTTGCCTTGGGTGGCAATAGAAAATACGATTAGAATACTTAACCAAAGTGGAACATGTAATTAAACATGATTAAAGGGTTAAGTAAGTGCCTTGGGTGGCATGTGGAAATCAAGTAAGTGCCTTGGGTGGCATGTGGGAATTAAGTAAGTGCCTTGGGTGGCATGTGGGAATCAAGTAAGTGCCTTGGGTGGCATGCGGAAATCTAGTGGGTGCCTTAAGTGGCAATTGAAATATAATTAGATGACTTAACCAAACCTTAACATGTAAGGGGGCATGATTATAAAAAGGGGTTAAGTGGGATGCACTAGATAAAATGACAAGCTTAAGTAGTAGCTTGTGGGGGCCCATTTCAACCAATATCCCAACGTATCTTTGTGGGCTCGACCCATGTCGAGTGACGGGACACGCATATTGGGCTTGACTATAAGAGGCCAAAACGGGGTAGCGGTGGCAACGCAAGTCCAACGGGCTTCATATGCGTGTGTGGGCCCGGGCTGGTAGATAAGCCGTTGTTGCACCGTGTAGATATAAGCCGTGCACCGTTGATAGAATTGGTTGCCACTTTAGGGGAGTGATACACCCCACTGTGGGGCCAGCACGGGTATCTACGTTAGGGAGCCGATCGCTTGGGAGTAGTGGGGTACACCTAGTGGAGGTAGGGGCAGACGGCACCTACGTGGTCAGCTAGAAGTACCAGAAACTACTAGTTATATTTTCTAAGTCTTTAGGTGGGATCAACCTTTAAGTAGGAATTACTCTTGGTGGATAGAACTGGTGTGGTGCAGTGTAGGAATTACCCTTGGGTGGGTAGATCTGGGGTGGTGTAAGCTAGTAATTATCCTTGGGTGGATAAATACGTCGTTTCGGTTATCGTAGTACATCCTGTGTTTTGTTGGCTACTTAGTGTAGTCATTATCCCCAGAGGTACCGTATCTTGTTTATATCATACCCTAATTACTTTAATGGTTGTATTGTTAGGGTTATAGGACTCACTCAGACTTATGTCTGACCCCGTTGTTGTTTATCTTTTTCCCCACCCTCAGGTTATCAGAGTGGACCTAGCACTAGTGGGCTTGGACCAGACCGCTATATCTATCTTTTGGGGCTTGGACCGTAGAAGTAAAGCTCGGTTTATCTTTTGGCTATTATCTATGTAATGGGATTATGTACTTCTATTTTATCAGGATGGATATTATGTACTTGACTCTTGTTATGGTTTTGTGATGTAACCAAACATGTTTTGTTAATGAAATGATGGTTTAAATTTTCAAGTATTACTTATATCTGTCCTGTTGTAATTTTTCTATTCTATACTCACTAAAAATACTCCACCAAAACTAAGGCATTCCCTTTGTGAGTGACCTTAGCGGGTGTGGGGTGTTACAGCGGGAGCTAAGTAAGCAAGTGAAAGAGTTGCTTGAGAAGAACTTCATTAGACGAAGTATATCTGAATGGGAGCGCCTGTGGTATTTGCTACCAAGGCAGACGGTTCTCTCCGACTTTGTGTTGATTATCGAGAGTTGAATAAGCTGACTAAGAAGAACAAACACCCGTTACTGAGGATTGATGATCTCTTTGACCAGCTTGTCGGTGCTTCTGTTTTCTCTCAGCTTGATCTTGCTACTGGATTCCATCAGCTCAGAGTAGCTGAAGATAGTATAGACAAGACTGCGTTCAGAACTCCAGATGGATTCTTCGAATGGCTTGTCATGCCGTTCGGCTTGACTAATGCACCAGCATATTTCGTGGACTTGATGAGTAGGGTGTTCAGGGAGTTCTTGAACAAGTTTGTCGTGGTCTTCGTAGATGATATTCTGATCTTCTCTAAGGATGAGGAAGAGCACGCAAGGCATCTCATGGAGGTGATGGATACGCTTAGAGCGCATCAGTTGAAGGCCAAGTTCTCCAAGTGTCACTTTTGGAGAAGGGAAGTTAGATTCCTTGGGCATATAGTATCTAAGCAAGGCTTAGCGGTAGATCCCGCTAAGGTAGTGGCAGTTCAGGATTGGAAGACTCCAAGGAATGCAACCGAAGTAAGAAGTTTTCTAGGTCTTGCGGGTTTTTACCGGAAGTTCATCAAGGACTTCGCAAAGATATCCTCTCCTCTCACTAAATTGACGAAGAAGAATTTAGTTTTTGCTTGGAGCATAGAATGCGAGCTTGCTTTTCAGAAGCTCAAGAGAGCTCTTACATCAGCACCTGTTCTAGCTTTGCCCGATGGAGGGAAGTTATTTACAGTATACACCGATGCATGTGGCACGGGGTTAGGAGCTATTCTGATGCAAGAATGAAGAGTGATATGCTTTGGCGGTAGACAACTCAAAGTGCATGAGAAGAATTATCCCACTCATGACTTAGAGTTGGCAGCAATAGTATATGCACTCAAGGCTTGGCGCCATTATCTTCTGGGAGAAAGATTTGAGCTTTATACCGATCACAAGTCATTGAAGTATCTCTTTTCTCAGAAGGATCTGAATCTGAGGCAACAAAGATGGATGGAATTCTTGGCGTCCTATGATTTTGAGATAGCCTATACCCCTGGCAAGGGGAATGTGGTAGCAGATGCATTGAGTAGAAGAAGGTTGACCCTAAGTCCTCTAATCGTTGAGATGAAGAATTTAGAGTATGTGGCGACCTTTGATTTCTCTTTGGCGATTGAGTCGATGACCGGTTCTTTAGCATCTCTTGAACTCAGACCTACCCTTATTGATCAAGTTGGGGCTTCGTAGAGAGAAGACCCTCAGATAGTTGAGATTATGGATAAGCTGATTCGAGTAGAGGCATCTAGTCATCTCACTCGATATTCTATTGATGACAAGGGTTGGCTGAGGAGAGACGGAAGGTTATGTGTTCCTATGGTAGAAGATCTAGTAAGAAGAGTTCTGGAGGAAGCACATCGCTCTAAGTTGACTATACATCCGGGCGGAGATAAGATGTATAAAGATATGAAGCGCATTTTCTTTTGGCCTGGGATGAAGAAGGATGTGGCAGAATTTGTCTCTAGATGTATCATTTTCCAGCAAGTCAAGGCCGAGTCGAAGAAGCCCGGTGGGCTATTGCATCCTCTAGACGTTCCACTTTGGAAGTGGGAGAGTATTTCCATGGATTTTATCGATGGGCTACCAAGGTCAAGGAAAGGGAATACGAGCATTTGGGTTATTGTGGATAGACTTACGAAGAGTGCTCATTTCATTCCGGTGAAGAGCAAGAGGACCGCATCTTGGCTAGCGTCTGTATATCTTCGTGAGATTGTGAGACTACATGGAGTCCCTTCTAGTATAGTCAGTGACCGTGACCCAATCTTTACAAGTCAATTCTGGAATAGCTTGCAAGAAGCCATGGGCACGAGGTTGAATCTAAGTACTGCTTATCACCCACAGACGGACGGTCAAACCGAAAGGGTGAATAGGGTACTCGAGGATCTGTTGAGGCTTTGTATTCTGGATTTTGGTGGTACTTGGGAAGACCATCTTCCTCTTGTTGAGTTTGCATATAATAATAGTTATCAGGTGAGCATAGGGATGGCACCATTTGAAGCTTTATATGGGAGGCCGTGCAAGTCGCCTACATGTTGGTGGGAGACTACAGATAAGCTTATACTTGGGCCTGATATGATCAAAGATACATCCGAGAAGATCGAGTTGATTCGGAGACGGATGAAAGCGGCCCAAGACCGACAGAAATCCTATGCTGATAAGCGAAGAACTGATTTGGAGTTTGATGTTGGGGATATGGTTTTCGTGAAGGTTTCTCCTTTGCGGAATGTGGTCCGATTTGGAGCCGTTAAGAAGTTGGCACCGAGGTTTGTTGGACCATTCCCTATTATAGAGAGGATCGGGCAGATGGCTTATAGAGTGGAGTTGCCCGAGAAGCTTGCCGGAGTACACGATGTTTTTCATGTCTCGCATCTCCGGAAGTGTTTACATGAATCAGCAGAGGCTGTTGAGCCAATCGTTCTGAAAGATGTGGAAGTGGAGAAAGAGGTTACCTTGAGGAGAGCTCCGATTCGTATCTTGGGGACGGAGACCAAGAAGCTAAGGAATCGAGAGGTCAAGTTGGTGAAGGTTCAATGGGGTGAAGCCGAAGAAGACGCAACTTGGGAAACCGAGGAGAAGATGCGTGGGCTTTATCCATTCCTTTTTGAGGGTACACTCTCAATCTCTTTTCTTTGTTAGCATATCTTTCTCTTTGCTAACCATGTTTATCTAGTTTATCGTGTTAATCTTGTCATGAGAACCTTAGGTAGAAACCCTTTGGATGAAACATGTGTTTGAAACATGTTATGCTTGATGGTTTCAAGTGGTTGCAAGTGTTTGCAAGTGGTTACTCGTGGATGCATTATACACGTTAGGCACTAGATCGGCTCACACACTCCTCATATTGCATATGCATGAGTGTTTATGCTTATTCATGGATGAAAATTTTTGTGTTATCACATGGATGTTGCATATGGATGTATGTTATGTGCACACATATAGATGTTATACATTATGTTAGGAATTGCATACATATGGATTCATTTCACTAACATAATATGCATTGATGATATTTGCATTAGATAGGTACATATACACACACCTTTGCATATGTTCATACAACATTTAGAATCTTGTAAGGACAATGATTGCTCGTGGATGATGTTTTTAGTAGATGGATGTTGGATGGTAGGATACGTTCTTCCTAACTTGAAGATTTCGGGGACGAAATCCTTTAAGGATGGGAGAATGCAACAACCCGTATTTTCAATAACCTGTTATAACATAAATCGATGCAGAATTTTATTCAAAAATCTGAATCAGGGGAAACGGGCTATGCCATTGCGTTCGTCTCGGAAAAATACGCGAAATAGAGTCCGAGTTTTCGAAAATCGGAGTCCGTATGACCCGATTAAGGCCCAACGAAGTTTCCAGAAAAATTCTAAGTAAAAAAAAACAGATTTCAAATTCAAACTTGAATTTGAAAAATTGGGCCAGTTTGGGCCAGGCGGGAGAATTCCCGCCAGAACACCCAAGTCGACAGCCCTGTCGACTTGGGAGTCGACTTGGTTGGACCCAAGTCGACAGCCCTGTCGACTTGGCTGTCGACTTGGTCCAGCCGGGCTGTTTAGCCTGGTGCACCATTTTGAGAATGTGTTGAGCTTGGGGGCCAGATTCGGTTTTGAG
Source organism: Allium sativum (assembly GCA_030737875.1). Classification (NCBI taxonomy): domain Eukaryota; kingdom Viridiplantae; phylum Streptophyta; class Magnoliopsida; order Asparagales; family Amaryllidaceae; genus Allium; species Allium sativum. Next base: position 25,394,354 of record CM060926.1, on the reverse strand, counting down.
GGCTGAGATTGGAACTAGGGTTTAATCCTATGGCCTAAAACACTTGCCTAATCTATAAATAAGACCCTAACCTACCCTAAATCATCATTATTCATTCATACAACTAAACTATGGCAAAATCAATCCTCTCATGGCCTCCACTCTCTTCATAAAATTCCTAAATAAATTTCTAAGTGATTTTCCATGCATACAAGTGTTTTCAAACTTGTATGGGCATCATTAGCTTGCATTCAAGTCAAGTTTCTATATTTGCATCATAAAGGAAGGGTTTTGATCATTTTGGCTTGCATTTTTGGGTTTAATTGATTTCATAAGGGCTTTGTCATATTTTTGTGACTTCATAATCATTGTAAGCCCTATTCTACTTTCATACTTAAACTCTAAAGTTAAATGTATGGTATGCAAGTTTACTATGCTATGAAGTGCAAGTTTATCATGTTGTGATATGCAAGTTTATATGCAAGTTTATCATGTTATGCAAGTTTTCTATGATGTAATATGCAAGTTTATCATGTTATGCAAGTTTTCTATGATGTAATATGCAAGTTTATCATGTTATGCAAGTATGCTATGATGTGATATGCAAGTTCATCATGTTATGTTATGCAAGTTTGATATGCAAGTTGTCATATGATATGCAAGTTGTGCCATGCAAGTTTGGGTTGAACATTTTGTTCATGCTATCATGTTATGCAAGCTTATTTTGGGTTTATGAACATAAAGCTTCAAGCTTTATGCCAAAGGTTGCATTTTGGCAACATGTAAGTTATCATATCTCTTATGATAACTTGCATGTGAGGCTAAATGCGAACTTATGGCCATTTCTACATGTCATTTATCACCATGTATCACCAATATGCTAAGTTTGGTTTTATGCATGGTTTTGAGGCCTAAAAATGTAATATGCAAGTGTATGAACATATGAATATTTCATATGCCACCATGTTAAACTTGTGGCTTCAACACCTTTATGTCATGATTATGCCAAGTTCCCTCTTTCTATCCTTTATGCGCTATTGCGATATGTAAGCGATGGGATTGCGTTTGGGGGTTGGGTAAACTTAAAAGACATAAAACATAAGCTTGGGAATTTACCTATTAAGTTAGGTCTACCCATTGGGAATTTACCTATTAAGTTAGGTCTACCCAATTGCTTGAAAACTTGTAATGTGTTTTGGAAACATGATGGACATGACACTTAGAAAAGATAAGTGTGGCCAACTCGAGGTTGGGTTGAGTTTGTAGTGTAAACCTACCCGGAACCGACCGGCTTAACTAGTTGCTACAAACAATAGGACCCAATGTGAGAAGTTGGTCATGTTGTACCTTGGACCCGAGGTTAGACCAAGTTGTGGTGTAAAGCTACCCGGACCCGCCCGGCTTAACTAGTAACTGCAATAAAGTCTAATGTGAGAGGTTAAGGCGCATTAAATTAATTAATGCCTCATGATTAGGGTTAAGTCATGGTCCACTTAGTACTTAACCAATTCGGGTTCGGTAGATTAATCGGGGTTAAGTCGTGAACTCATCGTTACACTTAACCAAGTTAATCCATGATTAGCAAGAGGGTTAAACCGTACTTAACACACTAGAAAAATCCTAGCAATGGGGGTCCACTCCAGCAGTAATCCCAAGTTAGTATCATCATGACCCTAGGGACTAGGCTAGGGAGGGGGCACGATTACTGGACTGGAGGTAAGTGACCAAAAGCGACGGCAGAGGGTACGCCGGTGTAGTTCTGGGCGGACCATGGTCGTGCACATAGTCCGAAGCCGGGGAAAACATGCACGGGCACCAGTAGATCGAGACTGTGCACTCATGTTTATGGTGTCCAGGGGTTGCCACCCTAGGGCTTGATACACCCGACGGGAGACCCTGCACAGTCTGACTACAATCATGTTTGGGCCGTATTGACACCAACACGTGACGAGTTAGGCTTAGGGAGCCGATCGACTAGACCATTTGGTTGGACCTCGTATTAGGGTCACTTCATGTTTTTGGGCCAAAGCTTGGGCCAAGGGATCAATACTTGTTTATTCAAGTCATGTTAGTTTGCTAGTACACCTGTGGTGCAAAATCTTAATCCTGATTATGCGATGACACATTTATCTACCTTGTTAGTTAATCATCATGCTAGTATGTAGTTATCCTTATGTTCATTCCTGCTGCTCATGCCAGTTAACTTTATCAGTTTACATTGATTGTAATAGGGCTTACTCAGTCTTTTTGACTGACCTGTTTTCTTTCGCCTCTTTTCTTCCGTTCCCCCCCCCCCCCGGGTTCTCAGGGAGGGAATATTGGAGCTTAGCTGGATTTTCTGACCGCTTGCTTGAGGGATTTAGCTCATGTACGGTTTGACATGAAGCTAGCTATGGCTATCATTTCTTTTGGGGATTTGTACTTATGTGTTTCAGTTTTTCAGTTGATGTTGTTTTATCTAGACTTGTTTATTTAGTTGACATTATGATGTAACAGACTTGTTTTGAAATGGTTTAAAATCTTCCGCTGTTTTATCTATGTTATTTACTCTGTTTACGCATATACATATGTTCTTGTTCTGCCTTGATATATCATTATGCATGTTTACCTGATTCAAACGCCCCTCCAAAGTCAGAGTGCTTGCAAGAGTCACCCTGGCGGAGGCGGGGTGTTACAGGGTTTAACCAATTCCAAATAATGATACGATGTTCGAAGAATTGAAGATGGCAATTGAAGACCGACGATCTTCACATCGAATGAGTAACTAGTGTTGAGGCCCTTGATTGATTTGCTCCCAAGACGGGGCTAAGATGGTAGTTATCCGAACGTAGTGCTGATTTGTACGGATTTGGCTTTCGCTCAGACCCAGAGCATAAGTTTATAAATGGAATGTGTGTCTGACGTTGAAATTCGTTTCATGTAATTAAATCGATTTCTATTAATGTATATCTGATTGGTGGTGGAGAATTTATTCTCTGCTTAACACCCCGGTATGTATTAATAGTTATTGATAGCATGGCGTGAATTGTCAAGGTGGCATGCCAAAAGATGCAGATGATCAAGGCTTTTGTTGAAAAGCAGGGCCTTGTGGTTGATGATCAGAGCACGGCTTATATAGGTGTAGCTTTGTGTATAGCGTGACTACGCGAGCCTCACACCCCGGTATGAGTCTAAAACGGGATTAGGACTGCAGGGAGTGCACACGTTTCTTTCTAGCTAGGGGTAATGTCGGTGCTTAAACTGGCCGGCATTTTACGTATATGGATGATGGATTGAGGAACCTTGGGTTTTATAGGCCGGAAGTGGTCATACTATAGATCCAAAGGGACCGGGAAACGTGTGTTCAGGCATAATTAATCCAACGCCGTTAGGTGGGGACCGGCCCTGAAGATCCAAGGGTTCACTCCGGGGGATCCTAAGGCAATTGCTAGAGTGTCTCGAATCAGAGAGGATGATCCCTAGCCTCGATTTCATGATGCAAAACCAATTTCCAATACGAGATTACGGTCTTGGTTGTAACTTATTTATGGCAACATAGTATATGGTACCTATGGCGTCTATGATTGATACATTATGATTAAAATTGTTTTTGAAACATATATGCACTAGTAATAGTATCAAATCTATTTTATCGTATCAAGCATCTTTTGACCATTATAAGGTAAAACCCTATCCTCCGGTTTGCGTTGCATTGTGTGATGGGACTTGGGTCTTATAATGGTTTCATTTTTTCTAAAAAGTATTGCGTTGTTTAACGATTTACTTTATTTTATGCACTGGAAATCCAATGGTGTAAACCTGTTCTGCGTTAGCGGCGTGGTCCTGTGATTAGCCTTATTATTAGATAAGTTAAGTTAGATTTCTCATACTAGTCCCATGACTGACCTCTAGTTTGTTTCACTGGCAAACTCGGGTGCCCATAATTTCCACACGGGCAGTCGAGTGGCTTGTTTTGCAGATATATATCTATTAGCAGGATTCTGGATCGAAGCTTAAAGTTGTGTCCAAAGCATAGAAAGTCTTCCGCTGTGTACTGTATTTTTAATGTAAAATTTATCTTCCGCTGTATTATTATATTCGTTGTACTCTGATATTCTGTACTCCGATGTAACATTATTATAATGTTTATAAAAGTCTTCTGTTATTCGTTTTAATGTGTTGTATTCCCAAAGTTGAAGTATTCGAGGATTTCCAATCTTTGAATCAGACCTGTGTGGTTTATGGTCGATTCAAAGAGCGGGAATTTTCGGATCTTTACAATATATAACCACTAAGCTCGTATGTCTTAGAGAAGGTTGTTAAGCAAGAGAATAAATTCTCTGCCACTAAACAGATATATATTTAATAGAAATCAATCAACACAAAATGAAATCCAATGTCAAACACACATCCATTTACAAGTTTGTTCTAGGTCTGAATGAAACTGGAGGCACATTATTCCTCGTCCCATATATCCAATACAGGAGAGAGGTCCTCGCATATCTAGTCGATCTCCAAGTAAGTTTGGACGATCACCACTTATTACCTTGTCTCGGGGGATTAGCCTAATCAGGACATCAATAATCATCCATATGATGTGAAGATCTCCGTTCTTCAACCACTGTCTTCATTGTCGACTTTTAGTCGCCGTATCATTTATTCAGAATGGGATGAACCCGGTCATTCTGAGTAACTTGCGTATTTTATAATCAATAATCAAGTGCTATAAAAACACATCATATGCCTCATTCCAATTCAGAATATTCGTTCATTCAAATATTCACATTTTTAGGAAAAGTTCCCATTAATTTTATCAAAGATAAATCCTTTTAAATTTATTCTTTAATCTTCCTTTGGATATCCATTTCAAAAGATTTTATTTTATTCTTTAATAAATCTAAACCAAATTAAGGTTTATAAAACTAGTTGGGATTATCGAGTCTTATCGAAGTAATCATTTATTTATCAATCCCAATCCCTACCTGTTTATCCCATGGAGCAAAACTGGTAGTACTCCATATATTGTACTCACGGTGTTATCGGTAAATTTAATTACCATTTCACGTTCAAATCAAATTAAAGATTTAACTATCGCTTGGAGTAAAACTAGTGGTACCCAATTCTCGATCATTTCTCCTATTTGATAAATTTAATTATCTCATTCACTTTCCATTTTAATTAAAATTCGTTAAAACTTCATTTAGTTTTAATCCCTAAAAATCATCACTTAATGATTTTCAACTTTAAGAAATTAATCTGATCAATAACTAGGTTGAAGAACCAATGTCATTTAAAACACAGTTCACGATAAACACAAATCCTCTTCCATTAACTATGGAATCTTCACGGAAAACAAATCAATATATAAGCGAAATAAATTTCCATATCAAATCTATAATATAAATGGAATAACGGCAAAGCCTTTTGCATTCCATTTGTAGTAATGGTCTTCCTTCACAGAAGCTTATCTCGATTATTACCAAATCGAATTCCATTCAATTCCAATTTAATATATTAAATTAGAAAACTTTTCTTTGGGAAATTCCATTAATCTCATTTAAAAGAAATATACATTCCAAATCATATCTTTGTTGTTAATTAGGTTAAAGAACAAGCGTTATTGAAAATACCACTCACGATAAACCCAAAAATCCAATCTTAATTCAATTCCAATTAAATATCAATTAACTGGTAGATTTATCTAAATCTTAGTTAAAAGATTTACTCTTTTATCAACTGGGTTAAGAATAGTGTTATTAAAGACACCGTCCATGACAAATCCCAAAATCCAATTTGATATTAAATACAAGGCTCTAAATAGAAATTATACCAGCTTATATTCAATATCAAATTCTGAAACCAACGGATATCGTATTGGAAATAACGATATCTGTGTCTTCCAAATTCTCTAACAATATCCGTATAATAACAGAATCCAATATCGAAATATTCCATAGATTATTTTCATTTATATCCATTCCAATTTATTCAATGGAAAATTCAGGTTATTTTAAGACCCTTTTTTTCAATTCAGTTTCTTATTTAAAATATTGGATTATTATTCGAGTTAATAACTAGTTCATTTCGATAAAATTATATTTTTATCATTTCAAAAATGCAATTTTTAATCCAAAATCTTTCAAATCATTTATTATGATTTTACATAATTTTTCCATATGTTTAACAATTTTACTATCGCCATTTAAGTCGGTTTCCAATAACGGCCACCGAACAGCATCCATAGCGACCTTTTCTGAAATTGATTTGGACATATTTTAAAATCCAACCCTTCAAATTTAAATCTCATATACTCATTAGAAAGATCTTTTCAATACGAACCCAACAGTTTCAGTTTTAGGAGAATCCAACAGTCGGATCTCCCGTTACGTCAATTAGAAGTCAATGGTTGAAATTCGCAAACGGTCGCGGCGCGTTCTATTCAAGCGATTATATATGTAATATATATATTTATATCGTCGATTTCAATTCAAAATGAAGTTTATAAATTGTTTATAAATTCATTTTAAAACAATTTCAACTTCATTTTCAATTTTAAATCAAATTTGAATATTGCATATCATTATAATACTAAAATGATAATATTTTCAAAATATCAGATTTTGAAATCCATTTCCTTTTTGATATTTATTATGAAATTAATAAAATCGATCGATAAACCCGTTCGGGTTAAAAATGGCGTATATACTTAACTCGGCTTCCACATTTCAATATTTTCGTGTCCATCCCAAATCGGACATCAAAATCTGATTCTTTTCTGAATATTATTTTAAGATATTCATTATTTTAAAATATTCATTAGTTCTGAATCGGAATGCAACTCAATCAATTACTATATAATTTCAGTTATATGGATTTTCATATATCGCATGTATTCAACAATAACGATAAACAATCATTAACCATTCAAACATCATCCAGAGTGCAATTTACCTCTGTATAAGAATTAAAATAAATAAATAACACTCATCATAGTATGTCCATCAATCGATCAACATACAACTAAATATTGGGATTGTTGTATGTCATCCCAATACCCGTGTGGGGTTTTCAAACAACAACAGTCTATTTAAAGAAATCACTAGAAAATAAATTTAACCAATTCAAATTCGGTTTGAATTATTTTTCTATTAACCAATTTTACTGTTTAATTTTTAAATGGATATTTATGATTTGATTTCAACCGCCATATTAATATTAGCATTATTTTTTATATGCTAATCATCACAATCACATCACAAATCATCAAATCATCCATTTAAGTAAATACTCAAATACCCAATGTCATTCACGGTGCCATAAGTGGCCGTTCACGGAGTATGAAATCCGAGTGTCGGTAATATCCATACATCGCTTTCAATTTATGTGATTTGTGCGAATTCGAGTGTTGAACTCCATACAATAGATAAAAATCTGTATTGGCAATTTCTATACGTTTATAGTTATAAAATAAATAAAATAACTGATCAAAATTTTAGTGAGAGAATTCTCACATTCGTTTCCACTCCGTCGGTCTTTATTTCTGAATATCAGTATTATTTGAGTTTTGAATTTGCTCCAAATTGCTTCTAGTCAGTTCCATAATGCAGAGCTCTTCGAGATGAGTCCAACGCATTTTGAATTGTCCATTTCTGATTCCGTTTGCAAAAGTTTTGAGGGTCTGAACATTTAAACAATTTAAATATAATTAATTAATTTAAATTCCACTTAACCATTTAATTAATTCATCTCCTTCCATCTTTTTACTAAAACTGTCGAACCCGCTTCACTCCCTCCTAGACACCACCAGACCGCTATCTGAACATCTCTCCTTGACTGCATTGACAAACCGTGCCTCTTCCTAGCACCATGACGAACTCGAGCCCTCAACGACGACAGAAATCGTCTCCAAATGATGCTTCTTTGAGCACAAAATTCCCATTATCCAAGCAACGAAAACACCTCAAACCATATTGATCTAAAGCTGGAGAAAATCTCTGCAATTTTCGCTTTGGTACTTTATTTAATTCGCCAAATCTGAAGAGAAAATAAGGTAAAATTTTCGAATAGTTTCAGTCGTGATTTAAGGCTTAGCAGCACGTTTATGTAGGGGTAATGGTTTGGGATAAATAAAGGGGGTATTTATAATATTTTAATATTAATATATAATCTATTAATTTCTTTATTGTGAATTTTCGTTGGAACTCCAAATAAAACTCAATGACTATCGTTCCTAGCTAATTACCCCTACTCCAGATACAATGGGATATGTTTCGTAAGCTAATTCGACTGTTTCGATTAGTTTCATCAAAATTAAAATATAAATCAATATATATTACATTTGAACGTACATTTTAATTTATCGAGGCCACATACTGACTCCAAAAATTACAAAAAATAAATCTAGCTATATTTTGACGATACATTCCTAATAAAACTAATTTCATCGAATTTGGAGCTCGTTTGAAAATTTGCCTTTTTCCAGTTGATTAAATTCAAACTAAAATTTAAAAAAACATTTAAATTAACTACGCTCACATATTGATTCAAAAATCATGAAATTTGAAACTTAATAATAATTTGACATTCCAGATCCAACAAAGCGGTTTCGCCGAAAATGGAGGTCGTTTGCAAAATGGCTATTTTTAAAGGCTATATATTACTTAAAATATATATAAATTCCATAGCGACTATTTTGAATTTTAATCTGGACATAAGTTTCAATTTATATTATGAAATCTGAATTTTTCACATTCGTTAGAATGATATTGTTAAATAGATTCATATTTTTTGATTTTACTGAAATTCGATTTATTTTGAATTCTGTATATTCATTTGAAATTTAAAATCAAATTTTCAAACTACCGCGCCATTTCAAACTCCTTTTATAATAAAAATAAATTTATGCGTTCTAACTTTGAATTAAATTAATTTCTAGTTGTTGTTATTTAAAATAAACCATTTTAAATATTCAAAATCCATTAAAATAGCTAAAATAAAGAATATAAATTGGTTCAGAAATTCCTGGTCTTTACATCATCTTGCAACTCATTTTAATCAAAATTGTATTCTTAGTTTGATTGATTCTAAAAAAAAGTGATGAAGTTTACTACCCAAACCTTCTCAAAATGTTTTATGCCAATTAAAATCCTTGATTTTATAAAGGAAATGAAAATAAAACTTGGAGTAATGTTAAAGGTACATGAAGAGTTTGGGATTGTGAAATATTAGGCACTATTTTGGGTGGTAAAAATGCAGTAATGGATCTCTCGGATTTCAATATCAATAAAAATGACCTAGAGACCTTTCACTATCTTTTTAAAAGTGATGAACATTCGAAATCCAAAAATCGATATTTTCGACAAAACGTAAGAATTGTCAACTTATTTCCCCAACATACTATCACACCCCATTTGGGAAATTTCAACAACCCAACTATGAAAGTATGCAATCTCATTTTGCTATTTTTGGAAACTGTGGCATAAATTGGACAGAAGTAAATTTCGATGGATTTTGAGCCAAAGATTTTTCAATGAATGAAAACATGTTATACCTTGGAATTTACCCAAATGTATTTTCAGATATTTTGGATAGATTTCAAAGGCAAAGAGTTTATTTCTGGAAAGAAATTTAAAGTCTGAAAATATATATTTAATGAAGATACCACTGGTGTTTCGATTATACAAAACACTTTTTGAAAAGAATGATAGGTTGGCTACTGAAGTGAAGAAGATGACAAGGAAATAAAAGAAGTTGATAACGATAACACCCCCTTGGAAAGTACTGAATATCCTGTAAATGTCACCAATCCTTCCAATTTAGTCCTCCTCAATGACAAAAAGATTTTAGGGGACAGTCAAAAAGCTTTAAAAAGATCACTTAGTTAGAAGACAGGAAAGATGTCCTCTAAAATAACCGAGTTCATTGGAAAAGTTACTAGGAAACTTGGTTTGTCCTCCTCCTCATCCTCTTCTGCCGAGTTCTAGCTTTATTGTCATATTGAATTAGTTTCTATTGTCGTATTTCCAATTTGCATTATGTATTAAATAATGTATCCATATCAAATTAGTAATAAAGTTCTTATATTTCTATTTATTCCTTTTTAAACATTTGGGGAATGAACAATAATGTGATAAAAATACGAATATATAAGCCAAAACATAGGTCAACTTACAAAAAATTTCAAAAACCAAAAATAGGAAGACATGTCGACATGGATAACCCTACATGTCGACATACAACTGTAAAAAAATTCAAATTGATTTAAATTTAAAATCTATCTTAACTAACGCGTGTTTATTCATTTTGAACCAATTCCAAAGCCCATAAATACCTACTTCCAGAAAAAATTATTCATCTATTTCTCCTTTATAATCTTTCATTAGATTTTTGTTTTATCAAATCCACGGCTTCTCAGTGCATATCTTGAGTGAATATATTGAAGAAACACTCAATTCATTAAAAATATTCTCCCTATGATCCTTCTAATGGGCGCCACTTATAATGAAGTCAAAAACAGATGATAAAAGAACAAAAGAGTCATTTGATGCAACAACACGTAGAGACTCTCACCAAATACAATGAAGAATGGGATGCTATAAAGGCTAATCCAATATTTGGTGGTGATTGATGGGTAGAAGTTCCACGAAATGTATGAATTTATTTTGAATTTGTTGTTGTTTTATTAAATTAAAACCTAAATTCGTATTTATGGTTTGTAATAACTAGATTTGAATTGGTTTGGATAGATTGGACGCTTACTTTTATAATATGATTTGAATTTATGATTTGTATATAATGTATGTATTTGATTACTTAGATTTTAACCTTGTCTTAACATTGTTTTAATATTTCTTTATTTTTAGTTAATTTATGTATATTAAAACTATTTTGTCTAGATTAGTTTTAGATATTATGAATTAGAACTATATAGGCACTAGATGATAGTTTTAGGGAATATATTATATGGTAATTAGAAATATACAGGTTTTTATCGATGGCAAAGGAGGATTATAAAATAGGGCACTAGATTAAGGGGGAGTTTGTAGTTTCAAAAGATTATAAAATATGGTTTTAGAATAATAGAAATTAATAGTTTCAGAAGAAGACAATGGAGTAAAGAGGAGTAATTAGAGAATCAAGATGCCAGGTATGAATATTTTATATATTTTATAAACCAAGGTTGCCATCATCAAAAGGGGGAGAATGTTATGGAATGAGATGTTGGTGATGATGGTTTTGATGACAACGACCTTGTTTTACCTATTATTGTTATAAAATATATTGCTTAGAAATATATATTAGTATATATGCAGGAATTATATACTGGTATTGATTATTGAAGACTGTTGTAACATCCCGTATTTTCCGTAGTTTGAAATTTAATTCATTTAATTATATTAAATATTGATTTGGAATTTTAAATGGATTTTAAATTATATAATCCATTTATATAATGAAGTTTAAACGTTTAATTTATATATAATTATAAAACGAGCTCATAATATCGCGGTAGTTCGTAATATTGAGTTTGGAACTTCAATTAAATATGAAGGATCCGATATAAGTCGGAATTCTATGAAACCAAAAATGTTTGAATCGATTTGATTGTAATTTTCTGATGAAAGAGAAAAATCAAGATTTCGTGTTATAATTTGTTTGTGATGTCCAATTCAAATTTTAAAATAGTTGCAATGGAATTATTTATAAATTATAGCGATTGATTTATTAATTTAATTCGTTTTAAATGGGTTTTTGTTCATAATTTGAGATAACGATCGAATTAAGCTACAAAAATGAATTCCGTTGAATTTGTATTGACATTTAGAGTCAGGATAGATATATGTTTGTTATTTTTAGAGATCTGGTATTTTTGGTGTTCAAAATAGCATTGTTTTACGCGTAAATTTGAATAATGGATTACCAAACGAACTCCGTTTTCAGTGAAACTAATTTCATTGAATCCGTAATAATAAGGTGTTGTAGTATTTCAAGTTTCAAGTTATTTGGATTTATTTTATGATCGTGGGAAATTTAAACGCATGTTTTTCACTTGTGATTTATAAAGGGCTTTTTGCAGACGACTTCGGAATTCAACGAAACCAGTCCCATTGTGTCCGAAATATTTTTCTATGTTGTGATTAGAAGTTTCATCTTAATTGGAGATCATATATGCTTGTTTTTACCTATTACTTCAATGTTAAGTTTTGCTGAATTAAAATAATATTTAATTATCCCCTATATATACCCATAAGGAAAGGTAAAACCCAAGAATCTTACACGCTCAGTCAACAGTAATATGCACCTCCACCAAATGAAATTAACGAACAACAAGTTCAATCTCCTCCTCCTACCAAATCTTGAACTCCATTAATATTTTTCAAAAACCCTTAACTGCAAATAGGTCCACCTAGGCGAGAGCTTCAGGCCTATCGTTTAAGATGCGATGCAAAGTGACGAACTGTCCGGAATTGGATACGAAGCCCATGGCAGTTCACGGAGTATTGCAGGAGATCGGTGAAGCCTGGAGCATCGCGGTTTAGGGTGAATGACACGGACTATGAGGCGCTTTCGGCAGCGTTTGCTGATTGACAGTCAGAAGTTGGAAATGGGGTGTGGCAGAGGAAATACAAAGGCAGTAGGGTGTGTGATGTTGAAAGTGAAGCAGATAAAAGAAACCATGTGCTTTGTGAACTGATGTGGGCGAAATTTTGTAAACCAAAGTATGGGTAAACTAAGGAAAGAAGCACAGTGACAGGACTAAGGAGGAAGCAAAAGTGGTTGTGCTTTTGGCAGAAATGTAATGCAAAATGCATGGTGTCGGTTTGTTTAACGTAAAGACATAGGTTCATCCTTAAAGAGAAGAAAAATAAAAGGGGACAAGGTAACTCTACTGTGAGAACGATGTACGACATGAAGGCTGTGTACATGTGAAGATGCAAAGAGTTGGGCGTTTCGAAGAAGTGAAGTGAAAAGAAATTTAGGCACAACATTTAACACAGCAAGGTGAATTTGGAGTTTTAAAGTCTATCAACATATACAAATAATGCATTGGTTAGCATACCCAATTGGTTCCAAAGTCAAGGAAAGTCGGCCATATTACATTGTGATGAAGAAGTTAGCATGAGAAACAAATTATGGAAAGATGGGCATTCTTTGAATGGAAGTGGTGTTTTAACGTGATGGAAGGGGGTTGAAAATCTGGTACAAATTAAGGAAGGGCTGTGAAGCCTTGCGTGAGTTAAGGAACTTCAAACTTCAAACGACAAGAATCATTGAGGAATGAGTTGAGGCAGAAAGCAAAATGTTTAGTAAGGAAGGGACACAACAATGTTGTCTTGCGTGAAGGGTTTGCAGAATGAATGGGAAGCATGTGGAAGATGTAACGAAAATGAAGTGGGTTCATTTTTGTGCAACAACGTAATAATTTTGACATATATAATTAGTTAAGTTAGTTTAATTAAAGAAAATTATTAATTTAATTTAAACGGTGAACTTGTATTTTTTATATCTGGTACATGTATTATCAGAACCAAACAAAACCGAAGACATTGTAATCGAGGCGACGAACAAAATCTTATGGAAAGAATTTGAATAGAAATGGAGATGGCTGGGAATTTACTGTTAAATTAAACCTTTTTTAATTTAACGGTAATCGAACTGCTACAACGAAAAAACAAAAATCAAAGTGAGTTTAGCTCACTCAATTTTTATCCATTTATATTTATATAAGTCGGGTTTTATTTTGTGTGCTATGGTTGATAATTGTTTGCTGTGTGCTGAATAATATTTATATATTGAATGAATTGGTTGAATTAATTGTTTATTTATTTCAAACGAAATCAAATTGTTATTTTAACGATTAATTTCCCAATGTGGTAACTTACCTTATTGGTTACAATAATAATAATATAAACGTATTGAATTTATATATGAGTGCTTGAATTGGTGTAATGGTTGTTTACTAAATATTATATCAGTTTATTAAATTGGACAGTATTATTTGTAGTGACGTATTTGGATGCAAAGAAACAGGTTGGAGGGATCCAACTGGATTCCTCAAAAATTTATCGTTTATTTTCATATTACCATTTATATGAACTGTATGACCAACATGATTAGATTACCGAATTGTTTGAAGTGTTAAATCGTATTTCAACATTTATTGTGATATTAACCAATAGGTAGTATTAGTTGGGTAATTGGCACCAGGTGGCTTTAAATCAACCTTATGATAGATATGGATTTACCGTCAGGTAAATCGACTGGAATGAAGTTATAAAATTTATTTTAAAACTGAAAATAGATTTTTAAATCTATTATTTTGAAATGGAAATTTATTTGAAAAGGAAATAAATATTTATTATTTATTATTTAAGTATGGTTATTATTAAATGGTTTTATAACGCAAATTATTATGTTAATAAGATTTTATAAGCAGATAAGTAGAAATTAACTGAACGGTTAAGGGTCGGATAAATTGTTCTAAGGAACAATTAAATGGGATATTTAAACTAATTATAAGTAATTTAAAGGAAGTATTAATTCGAATTGATTAACAAGATAATCATGAGTTGATCCATTCGATTATTTAAATGGAATTGGGTATTTGATTAATTTACTTCTAATTAATCAAATGGAATAGTAATATATAGTTGTTTAATTTTTATAAGACTTTAAAATGGAACTTTATTATTTATTATAGTTAATAAAGCTGTTAACTAATTTAAAATAGTTAATGTTGAAATAAATTATTATTTAAATTTTAGAGAGATTACTTTTATTAAATGGAAAAGGATTTAAGTAACTGAGAGTATAATGAAATATAGTTAAAATGTGAAAGAGTTTATAATCGGGTATATACTTAAAACCTGAATTTTTGGGAATGAAGTTATAAAAGAGATTTAAGCGAACACGATAGTTTAAATGAAATGATTACTTAATATTTAAATTAAGTAAAAAGAAATAGAGATATAAAAAGGGTTTATATTAAACCTGAGTTTATAAACAAGATTTATAAAAGAGACGTGGAGTTAAAAACATCGATTTTAAATCGACGAGACTTAACAATGTGATTAAGTGAAATGAACCGAATTGAAATGAGATTTTCAAAGTGGAAATAGGTTGAATGGATTACAAGAAAAGTATAATAAGTCGTTAAGGTGTTAAGATAAGAATTGGAATCTAACTGGGGACTAGTTGAGTTGAGTGATTTTCTGAGTGTTAATCTGATGTTGATTTCGATCTTCGAGGTTGATAATCAGGGGATTATTCTCTAACCAATTTACGAATAGGGACTAATGAATGTTGAAGTACAGAAATACATGGATAGGAAATAAAAAGATAATTCCAAAGTAAAATGGAAATAGAAAGCTTAAGAAAGGATAAAAAGATATTTCCAAAGAGAAAAAGGAAATAAAAGATTTAGGAATATAAAAGATGAGATTTCCTGAGTAACGTAAATAAAAAGGAGATTATGCGAATACATAACGATATTTTCGAAGTAAGGAAATGAGAATTAGAATGACTTTATTCAAAAAGGAAGGTGTATGCTATGGTTTTCAAGTGTTGAAACAAACGAGGTTTTCGAAATGATTATTTTTACGAATAATTAGTTAAACTAATTTCCCTGTTTAGAAAATGAATAATGTTGTGCAAATGTTAATTAAATGAAATATTGGATATTGTTATAATATATTTTTCGAAGTATTAGAATGAAAGGGTTTTGCCAAAATATTAGTAAGAAGTGTAATGTTATTTCCAAATATTTGAAATAATTAAATTAGCCTTTCATTAATTATTTTTAATTAAATAAGCCAAATGATGTTGAGTACTAAACCAGTAAGTATATTTGTAATTTATTTATAAATGGTTGTTTATTTGATAGTCAAATAAATGACTATCAAATCTGGCCAATACGATTGTTGGTACGGAAAGACCGAGATCGAATTTATATTCGAATACCATTCCGAACAACAAGTACGAAAATGTTGAAGATATCAAATGCTGATCGAGACGGAGAAATCGAAGACCGAGAATCTTCATAAAATGGAATAACCACTTACAATCCCTGATTTGACTCGGAGATATACTGGGGTTCTGTCGTGGTTGAAATCTATGGATTTTGAAACAGCCCAAACTCACCCTTACGGGACAGCCCGGATTGCTTTGAGAACATGACGCATTAGAACACAAACAACAGAACATTTCGTTGCTATTAAACAATTTACATCAGAGTACAAGAATATATCAGAGTGTGAATAAATACTGCACAGCAGAAAATATGATACATGAATAAACTGTGTAGCAGAATACATCATATTAGCACAACTGAAAGAAATACACAAATACAAAGCTTTCTGAATATAGCTCCAGCTGTGAATCCAAGATCATGTTAAATAGAAACCTGCAAAATCAAAACTCCTGACTGCCCATGTGCAAAATATAGGCACCTAGAGTTTAGGTTAAAACAATGAACTCCAGGTCAGTCATGGGACTAGTGTGAGAACTAAAACAGTTATTAACTTTTATTTTAAAGTTAGGCAAATCGCGGGACCACAACGTATAAAACGGAACGGGTTTATCCCCTATGAATATAAGTGCATAAAAATAAATAGTGCAATGCTAAAGAGAAAAATGAAGCTATTATAAGACTCAGGTCCCATCACAGAATGAACGCAGTCGAGGATAGAGTTTTCCCTTATAATTGCTAAATATGCTTGATATGCAAAATTTCATCTTTTATTATTATTATAAGTGAATAAATCAACTTTAAATATAAATGTATCAATCATAGGAGGCCTAGGTACCATTATATTACGTCTCCATATAGGTTTACAACTAAAACCGTAAAATCACATATTGGAAATTGTGTTTCCATCTATGAACCATGGCAAACGATCATCCTCACCGATTTCGAGACATACTAGCAATGCCTCAGGATCCTCCGTAGTGAACCCTTGGATCTTCATGGTCGGTAATCCGTCGATGATTGGCAATACCATAAACTATATGTTAGCCGGTTCTATCGAACCTCCAAAATGGTCAGTACGTCGACACACATGTATGTTTTCGACCAAATGAGCTTCTAGGAACTCAAATTATATCCGAGGTACCTTGCTTTCCAACAATAAAGTTCCAACATCTACATAAGTAAACAGCCTCGGCTCCATACCATGACGTTACTCGTAGATAGAAACTAACATATGTCCATTTCCATGCAGTCACTATTCCGTTTCTGGTTCATAACTAGGGTGTGAATCTTGCGAATTAACGCTACACAAAGCTATCCTAATTAAAGTTGTGCTTTGATCATCAACCACAAAGCCTTGCTTTTCAACAAAAGATTTGATCCATGCAACTCAGCATGCCACACTGTCAATCCATACAGTACCACTGATTTCCACTAATATATAACCTCTAAGCTCGTATGTCTCAGAGAAGGGTGTTAAGCAAGAGAATAAATTATCCACCACCAATCAGATATATATTTTCCATAGATCAACGAATACAGTATAAAGGAATACAATGTCAGACACACTATCCATTTGCAAGTCCGTTCCGGGTCTGAACGAAACCGGAGGCACCTTATTCCTCGTCCCATATGTCCAATACAGGCGAGAGGCCCTTGCATATCCAGTGTAACAACCCGGAATTTTGGGGCCAATTTAAAATTTTTATTTTAAATTTTTTAATGTATTTTAAATATTTAAAATAGTTTATTTTAAATAGTAACGACTAAAAATTTATTTTAATTGAAGTTAGAATAAATAATTTAATTTAATTTAATTTAATTATAAAAGGAGTTAGGAATGGCGCGACAGTTCGAAAATTCGATTTCTAATTTCAATTGATTATACATAATTCATTTTAAATCAGTATTAAGTGAAACCAAAAATATTCAAACCTGTTTAATCATATATTTCTAACGAATCTGAAAAACTGAAATTTCACTTTGTATATTGAAAGTTGTGGCCAGTTTAAAATTTAGAAAAGTCGCTCTAGAATTTATATATATATTAATATAATATATAACCCTTAAGAATAGCCATTTTGCAAACGACCTTTGTTTTCGACGAAACCACTTTTGTTGGAACCGGAATGTCAAATTATTGCTAGATTTCAATTTTCGGAATTTTTTGAATTAATATGTGAGCGTGGCGAAGGAAAATGTGTTTTGTCAGTTTCGGTCAAATTTAATCGACTTGAAAATGGCCATTTTTCAAACGGTCTCGGAATTTGAAGAAATTGGTCTTATTAGAATTGTATCGTCAAAACATAGCTAGAAATAATTTTTCTGTAATTTTTAGAGTCTCCACTGTAAATTAAAATGTGCGATCAAATTAAATAATTAAATGATTTATAATTTAATTTTAAAAAACATATCGTAACAGCCGAACTGGGTTACCGAACATATTTCATTGTGTCGAGAACGGGGTATTTAGCTTGGGGCGACACTCATTGGGTTTGAATTAGAGTTCGTATGGGCTAAAGGAGATTTCTTGAATTAAATGAATTAAATAAATAAAATAAAAGTAAAATACACGTATAATTACTCTAGGAATACCAAACCCTAATCCCTATATACCAGCACCGCCTTCTTTTGATTTCAATGGCCAAAAACAACCGAATTTGATTCCTTGTTTTCTCTCAATCCTCTAAATAAAAATCTATACCCCAAAAAGGAAATTGTACAGGCCTTCGAGCTTGATGAATCCAACGGTCATGATCGGATTTTAGGACCTGAGTTGGTCGGAATTGGGTATCGTAGCCGTTGCATTTGGGTTCAATTATCGAGGATGGGGGTGCATCGAGTAGAGCAAGGCGGGGTGGCGCGTGGAGCTCGCGGAGGGGTCTTCGACGTCGGCACCTTGGATGGTGGTCCGATTTCTTTTGGCGGCGCGCAGGCTTGGGGGACGGGTTGGGCGATGGGTTCTTCCTGAAAGTGTAAATGAACGAACGTAGAAGAAAGGGGATTAAAATAAATGGTGGGATTAGTTTAATTAAAATAATTAATATTGTTAATAATATTTAAATTTGAGCAAATGTTTAAACTTTTATATCTCGTACATTTTAGATTAGAATTCGATGATTTTCGTTCCATTGTAAACCTCTTGTCGAGCACAACCACATGGGGCAGACCAGAGCATGTTGGAAATTCAGAATTATAATCAATGTGGGAACTCTATTTCCTAAATTAATTATAATTGTGTTATTATTCCTCTGCTGTTAAATTCAGTATATGATTGTTCGTGATTTGATAATAATTACGATTATCGCTGTTATGATGATCTGTTAATTTGATTGATTATTGCGTTGAGATTAAATTTTCATATTGGTTCAAATATAATAGACATGACCAAATTACCATATTGGTTGATTTGTTGATTGTGAATGTCATATTTGTTAGATCCGTTGAGTTGGGTAATATTATGTTATTATAAAATATTCGCAGACATATAGATCAATAGTGTGTTATTTTAAAATTGTCATGAACAAGTGGATCATTTCGTTTGAATAAATTTTTATAGCAAAAATGAACCTTTTTGTTGAATTAAACATTTTTACCATTTTTGTTGAAATAGAACTTTCAACAAAACCAAGTTATCATTTTTATGTTAACACTAGAAAAGGGACATCGTTATGTATAAAATATTGGCATACGAGAAATCTGATTTTTATGTATTAATGTTAACAAAACAAAAATCACATTTTTGTTAACAGAATTTATGTCATTTTCTAATTAGGATAAAAAGATCATTTATGTTAGAAATGTCTAATTAGAATAAAAAGTAGTAGCGACAAAATTTATTTCTTGTCAATAAAAAGGTTGTAGCGACAAAAATAAACATTTTTTTCAACTAGAAAAGCTGAAACAAAAATAAACAAAAATAAACTAGAATTGCCAATTAATTGAAGGAACCACTCTTATATGAGATATTAGAAATAGAAATTACATTTTATGTAAAATATGGCATTAGAAATAGAAATTACATTCTATGTAAAATGAGACATTAGAATTAAAAATTACAATTTTATGTAAAATGTGAGAATAGACAATAAAAATTACATTTTTATTGTAATGTGAATCACTAGAAAAGAAATGTTTACATATAAAACACCTTTCCATATGATATTAGAAGTCATGGGAAATTGTTAACATATAAAATATCATTTTTATATGACAATAAAAACACCATCTTTGTTTGTCATGTTTAATGTAGATTTTATACACAAACAAAACACCATCTTTGTCATGTTTAATGTAGATTTTATACACAAACAAAAAATGCCATCTTTGTTTATTTATATATTGTCATTTCAGATAAATTAACACCTTTGTTATAAACGGTCATATTAGAATTAAATATGAAATAGTTAGATAATGCTATATTAAAATAAGATTGTCATTTTAAAAGAATGAAAACCAAAATTTACATTTTGGTCTAGTAAAAAGAATAAAACCTAGTTGTCATATTTTGTTAATTTAGAATTGACAAAACCAAATTGTCATATTTTGTAAGTATTCAAAACAAAATATTCATGTTGTTAGAGAGAAAAGTATGTTAATAAAAATGTTCATTTTGTTAAATAGAAAATGATAAGATAAGAAAAATAACATGTTAGTTATAAAATGTTAAAGCAAAGAAAAATAATATTTTAGTTATAAAATGTTAAGGTGAATAAAAATTATATATATTTATGTTAATATGAATCATGAGAAAAGAATAGACAATAAAAATTACATTTTTATTGTAATATGAAACATTAGAAAAAGGACACATCTTTACATTTTCCTTTGTAAATAAAAAGAACAAAACTTAATGACACCTTTATTTACATTTTCTATGTAAATAGGATATGCAAATTGATATGATACATTCAATTACATTTTTGTGTAAATAGGACATGAAGAGAAAAAGATTTTTATTTATTTACATTTAGGAAAATAAACATGAAAGAGAAAAGATTACATTTATTTACATTTAGGTAAATAAACATGAAAAGAAAAAGAATACATTTATTTACAATTTAGTGTAAATAAAGCATGGGATAAAGAAAAGAATATTTTATTTACACATAAGTAAATAAAATAGGATATAAGAAAAGAGACATTTTTATTTACTATTTAGTGTAAATGAAAATAGGACATAGAAAAAGAATTATACTTTTATTTGCATTTCTAGATGCGAATAGAAACATAGAAGAAGAAGAATTATACTTTTTATTTGCATTTTTTGATGCAAATAAAACATAGGGAAGAATTACACTGTTTATTTGCAAATTAGTTGCAAATATGTAAAGCACATTTTTATTCACTTTCTAGATGTGAATGAAGGATAGAAAAATAAAAAGAACATTTTTATCCACATTTTCGATGTGAATAAGAATATGAAAAAGTACATTTTTATTTGCATTCCATATGTAAATAAAAACACCGTTTAAAAAGTGAATTTTTATTTGCAAACTAGTTGCAAATAAAAACATGAATTTATAAAGCACATTTTTGTTTGTAATTTAGTTACGAATAAAAATATGACATTGAAAGATACATTTTTATTCACATTTTAGATGTGAATAAAAACATGAAATTAAAAAGATATATTTTTACTCACATTTTGGATGTGAATAAAAACATGAGATAAGAAAGTACATTTTTGTTTACAATTTAGTTGTAAATAAAAACATGATTATAGAAGTTGACATTTTATTTATATTTTAGACGTAAATAAAACTTGCATGAAAAAGGATATTTTTATTTGCATTTTAGATGTAAATAAGAATATGAAAAGTATATTTTTATTTACATTTTAGACGTAAATAAAAACATAGGAATAAAAAGCACATTTTATTTACATTTTGGATGTAAGTAAAAACATAGAAATAAAAGTGACATTCTAATTTACATTCTAATCACAAAGATAGAATTTAACGTTATATTTTTATTGTCAGAATAGAGACAATAAAAAGGATTAGACTTACAAGGTTATATTTTATTTACCTTTTCATGCAAATGAAAAGAATAAATGTAAAGTGATATCTTTATTTACATTTTAAGTGTAAACAAAAAGAATAAATGTAAGGCGACATTTTTATTGATAATTTATTCAATAAGAAGATTAGAATTAAAAGAAGTATTTTTATTGTCATTCTAGGGACAATAAAAAGAGTAGAAATAAAGGGGATATTCTTATTGTTATTTTAGATGCGATAAAAAGAATTTATCTTAGTAGTTGAAATCGCTAAACGATTTATATTTATATATTTATATAAATATGAATTACATAAAACGAATCGCGTTGCTGCAGTTCACGATTTGTAATCGTAACTTCAAATGATTTTACCGAAAGATCCGACCATTGGATTTTCCCAAAACTGGAACCGTTAGGACTGCTTTGAAATATCTTTCCAACGATATAAATCTCCTCAAATTCCAACTGTCAGATTTCGAGATAAGTGTAAATAAAATTTGGATAAAAGCAGTGCCAGGGCCGCCGATCGACCTGAGGCGTCGTTAAATGAATATAGTTATTTTTATATATATAAAAATAGCAATAAATCGTTATTAAATACTGATAACGATATGAAATGGTTTTGATATATATATATATATATATATATATATATATACACACAAGAATCATTTGAAAAGTCCGAGTTCAATCTCATTTCAAATGATTATATGACGATATAAGTCAAAGAGTTTAAGATGACGATTGAAGACTGACGATCTTCACATCGAATGGATGTGTTGCTACTAAGGCCCATGATTGGAGTAACTACCTTGAAGGGGAGTCAGGGGTAGTCATCCGGACGTATTGTTGATTGTTCGGATATGCGAGGTATAAAGTGCCTCCGGTTGTGTTCAGACCCATAACGGACTTGAAAATGGATTGTATGTCTGACGTTGTTTTCCTTTATACAATATTCATTGATCTCTGCTAAATATATATCTATTTGGTGTTTAACAGCCTTCTCTGAAACGTACGAGCTTAAAGGTTATATATTGGTAGGAATCAGCGGTATGGTATGGATTGACAATGTGGCATGCTAAGATGCATAATCAAGGCTTTTGTTGAAAAGCAGTGCCTTGTGGTTGATGATTGAAGCATAGCCTGTTTAGGCGTAGCTTTGTGTATAGCGTGACTTCGCGAGCCTCACATCCCGGTATGAGTCAAAAACGGGATATGGACCGTAGGGAGTGCACACATTTCTTTCTAGCTAGAGTGGTGTCAGCGACTTACCAGCCCTTACATTTTACTTATGTGGTTGATGGGTTGAGGTGCCTCGGGATTATAGGCCGGAAGTGGTCATATGGAGGTCCAAAAGGAGCGGGAAGCGTGTGTTCAGGAATTGCCAATCCACTACCGTTAGGTGGGGACCGACCCTACCGCTCCAAGTGTTGTCCATAGGTGTGATCCTAAGGCATTTGCTAGAGTGTCTCGAATCATAGAGGACAATCCCTAGCCTCTATTTCATGATGGAAACCCAACTTCCAATACGACACCATGCGGTTTTGATTGTAGAACTAGTATGGCGACATAGTATATGGTAGCTATGCTGTCTATGATTGATACATTATGATTGAATTTGTTTCTGAAACATATATACACTAATAATAATATCAAATCCATTTATATCATATCAAGCATTTTTGACCATTATAAGGTAAAACTCTATCTTCCGGTTTGCATTGCATTATGTGATGGGACTTGAGTCTTATAATGGTTTCATTTTTCTAAAAAGCATTACGTTGTTTAATGATTTACTTTATGCACTGGAAATCCAATGGAGTAAAGCCGTTCCGCGTTAGCAGCGTGGTCCTGTGATTAGTCTTATTATTAACTATTTTAAGTTAAGATTTCTCATACCAATTCCATGACTGACCTGTAGTTTGTTTCACTGGCAAACTCGGGTGCCCATATTTTCCACACGGGTAGTCGAGTAGCTTTTTGCAGATATTTATCTCTTTAGAAGGATCCTGGATTGAAGCTTAAAGCTGTGTCCAGAGCATTGATAGCCTTCCGCTGTATCAGAAAGTCTTCCACTGTGCAATATATTAAATTCATTGTAATTTATCTTCTGTTGTATTATTTCTTAATTCGATGTACTCTGATATTATGTACTCTGATGTAACATTATTGTAATGTTTTATAAAAGTCTTCTGTTGTTGTTTTAAAGTGTTGTATTCCCAAAGTTAATGTATTCGAGGATTTCTAACCTTTGAATCAGACCTGTGTGGTTTATGGCCGATTCAAAGAGCGGGAATTTCCGGGCCTTTACATCCAGTCTATCTCCAAGTACGTCTGGACGATCACCGCTTATTACCTTGTCATGGGTGTACATTCCAATTAAGACATTAGTAATCATCCAAACGATGTGAAGATCTCCGGTCTTCAACCACCGTCTTCATCGTCGACATTTAATTATCGTATCAATTATTCAAAATGGGTTAAACCCGGTCTTTCTGAATAACTCGCATATTTCATAATCAAGTGCTATACAAACACATCTTACTCCTCATTCCAATTCAGAATATTCTTTTATTCAAATATTCACATCATTAGGAAAAGGTTTCCATTAATTTTATCAAAGATAAATTCTTTTAAATTTTCTCTCTAATCTTGCTTTTGATAACATTTTCAAAAGATTTTATTTCATCTTTTCATAGTTCTAATCCAAATTAAGGTTTACAAAACTAGTCGGGATTATTAAGCCATACCGAAGTAATCATTTATTTATTATTCCCCATTCCAGCCTATTCATCCCATTGAGAAAAACTGGTACTACCCCATATCTAACACCAACGGTGCTATCGGTAAATTTAATTACCATATCTCGTTCAAATCTAAGTAAAGATTTAACTATTGCCTGGAGTAAAACTAGTGGTACTCCGTTCTCGATCATTTGATGTATTCGATAAATTTAGTTATCCCATTCTCATTCCAGTCTAACTAAAGATTCATTAAAACACAAATTTAGTTTTAATCTCAAAAATCATTACTTAAGGATTATTCAAATTTAAGAAATTAATCTTACTTTAACTGGGTTAAAGAACTAATGTCATTTAAAACCCTGTTCACAATAAACCCAAATCAGCTTCCATCAACTATGGAATCTTCACGGAAAATAGATCAATATATAATTGATATAAATTTCCATATCCAATCAATACTATAAATCGAATAACGACCAAACCTTTTAAATTCCATATATAGTAACGGTCTTCCTTCATAGAAGCTCATCTCGATTATTACCAAATTCCATTCAATTCCGATTTAATTTATTAAATTTGAAAACTTTACTTTGGAAAATTTCCATTAAACCTTAGTAAAAAGATTCATAAATTCCAAATCATCTCTTCACTGTTATTTGGGTTAAAGAACAAATGTTATTTAAGACATTGTTCACGAAAAACCCAAATTCTAATTTCAATTCAGTTCCAGTTAAATATTAATTAATTGGTAAACTTCTCTAAATCTTATTTAAAAGATTTGTTCTTTTCTCATTGGGTTTAACAATAGTGTTACTAAAGACACCATTCACAACAAACCCAATATCCAATTTGATATTAAATACAAGGCTCTAACTAGAAATTATATCGGCTTATATTCAATATCACATTCTGAAACAAACAAATATTGTAACACCCTGTATTTTTAATAATATAAAAGAGGATAAATTAGATAATAATTAATTTAATATTCAAAATTAAGGAAAATGGACTATCCAATTGCGTCCATCTCGAAATTCTGGTCAAGAAAGACATTTGGTTTGCATAAAACGGACACCGTATGAAGAAATTATGAGAGTTTTTAGTTTGTATATGCATAGAAGAAATATGTATATATACATGATACACATATGAGTCAAATATGAGTCAGCACCATTCCAGAAAGCATTCAAAACTCAAAATTTCGTATGGCAGCAAAGTTCCCGCTCTAGGGGGTCGACCCCCTAGAGGGGTGTCGACACCGGGGTCGACCCACCTACAAGGGTGTCGACACCCCTAGGGCTGATGTGGCATTCAGTTTCAGAGGGGCTGCAGCTATAAATATGTGTCCATTCCTCCTGTTTTCTTCATTAAGAATTCATGAAGGACAAACTCTGCCAGTTTTTGAACTGAATTGGATCTGTTAATCTCCTACAACTATCAACGTAAGAAAACCAGATAGAGAATCAAGATCCATTCTTCTAATCCAAACTCTGTGAGCTCTAGGTTACTTTTAGATTTAAATGGTTAAGAGTAAAACGTGATAGTAATGTGATTTGGATCTGTCTTGAATCATGAATCTATCTTATTATTGAATCTCAAACTTTATTATGCTAGATCTATTTTTATAAGATCTAATTCACCTATGATTTGTTTATCATGTCACCTTTGTGGATCTGAACCTTTGTCAAGTTTGTGGTTAATTTGGGATTATCATTATATGGATAATTGAACCTTCAGTTAGATCTAGATCATCATATTGTGATTAATTGAGATCTGTCATTACTGGGCATATAAATTCTTATTACGATCTGTTTATCCTAAGTATATTGGATCTAGTTTTATCATCACCCTTTTTACTAGATTTGTTTTTATGTCCATCTTATTATGCCTATTCCTTGTCTATGCCAGTATATATGTTTATTTCACTTTTAAGATGACCACTGTTGTCATTTTTCCCATCACCATTCCCTTTTTTTCCATGGCTAGGCAACTTTCTACCCTAGATGCCGCTAAATATATGTGAATGCGCTAGTCAGGGAACGGGGGAAAAAGGGCTAGAATTGGCATAATTTAAATAATGTTTATATGAATTGGACATATAATTTGAATTGGGGAAGTGGGGACATAATCACCTATAAAGACATAGGTAAGAATTGGATAAGAATGAAATTTCTGACAATTACAATTAGGAATTGTAATTGCACTTATGACACGAGGTTAGGTTGCATTAGTGGAGGAAGTCTGCCCGGACCCGACCGGCATATCCAATAGCCACTAATGTTGTACCTAATGTGAGAGGTACAAGTGCGCAAATACGATACGGGCTATGACACGAGGTTAGGCACAACTTGTGGAATAAGACTGCCCGGACCCGACCGACATATCTCTCATCCATAAGTTGTAGGCCTATTGTGGGAAGTCTAGCCCATTATAAACCATAAATGGACATGATAATAAATTGGACTACTTAACCAAATCTAATCCATAGGGATTTTATGATTGTGAAATAAAGTTAGGGTTAAGTAAAATTAGTTGGACAGTGGATGGTTTAAGATATCTGAGGGGGTAGGTAATATTTACATATAGGCCCACAAACTTAACCCGATAAGGTTATGTAATTAAAGACACCAAGTGGTATATATGACCGGGGAGAATAATAAAGTTATGAAATTAAAGATACCATTTAGGGTAAGCATAACTTATAGAAATGATAGAGTTATGTAATTAAATACACCTAGTGGTATACATAGCCAAAGAAAACGTAGTAGGTGATACAAGACAAAGGGGAGAGCTTGTATCGTATTGTGTGGGATCCGTTTCATCCAGTAACCTGGAGTAGGTATCAAAACATGTACTCCATACTAGGTTGGAGAAGGGGCACGCTTACTAGACTGATTGTAAGAGATCCAAATTTAGAGGACGGTGTAGGCGACGCAAACCGACCGGGCCATGTGCGTGCATGAGCCGGGCAGAAGGGGATAAGACAACCATGACACCTGCAGATATGGGGCTGTGCATATCAGCGAGGGGTTACCATTTTAGGATGTGATACATCCTACTGTAGGGCCGGCACAGAGTATCTACAGAGTAGGGAGCCGATCGATTAGGGTAGTAATTAGGGTACACTTGGACGTATGCCTAAGTCTACCACCTTATAGTGGAAGGGATCATCTCATTCTGGATATACTAGTAAGAGTGTAAAAAAATCATTAGAGAAGCATATACACCTTATTATGTCTACCTTGTCATACCTTCCATTTATTTAGTGATCTCTCTTATCCACTTTATATGCCTGTCATGCTACTTCTATTTATTTACTTGCTAAAAATAACTAGACTCGCCAGACTTATTATCTGATCCTTTTTGTTTCTCCTTCTTTCTTCCGTTTCCCCCTAGGTTCTCAGGGAGGAAACACACAGGCTTGACCTTGGTTCTGCTTACTTTTGCTGAAGCTCCTGATATGTAAGGCTCAGGCTCCTATCCTTGTTGTTATGGCTATATTCTATTTTTGGGGAATTTTATTTCTTTTATGTACTATGATATTTTTAAGGTACAAGACAGTAGCTTTAATGTTTTAGACATGTGATGTTTTTGGGCCACGGTATCATATGATAAATAAAGTTATTATTCCGATATTATTATATATGTCTATCTTGTAATATTACCGTTCTGTTTACTATAACACTTCATGAAACTTAATGCATTCCCTTTGTGAGTGACATTAACGGATGTGTGGTGTCACACTTAGTATCAGAGTTAAAGGTTACCAGATTAGATGAAGTTTTTGAAAATTATTTTCAAAAAAAGAAGGTTTTAAAAGAAGGCATTTTCAAAAAGAAAAGTCTGTTTTGAAATACATTCCCTAAGAAGCCTATGTAATATCCTTCGGTCCTTTGTCTAAATCTCTTCCCTTTTTCTTTTCAGCATGTCTGGGGTAACAAACATTCCTAATATACCGGAGGGCGTTACAATACCCGGATGGTTCCATAGGTATCTAGAGGCGATGACACCTGCCGAGGGCCAAGGAAACGTCCCTCCCCCAGCTGCACCAGTCATTCCTCTTCCTCTCACTCCAAGGGCAGATAATTTGGCTAAGATCTGCAAAGGCTTCCGTGCTATAGGAGGGAAGCCATTTCATGGGAATGATACATTCATAGAAGCGCGGAATTGGCTCAAGGAGACCGAGGACTTGTTCGTAATCTTTGAAGTAGAGGACAGAAGGAAGGTTCAGTTGGCCGCTTGGAAACTGAAAGACGAAGCCTCACTTTGATGGGAAGTTACCCAGGCTGGACGTCCGGTGGAAACCTTGGAGGATTTTAGACAAAGATTTGAAATAAAGTTTCTTTCCCAAGCCTAGAAAAGCATGAAGATGGAGAGGTTCTTGGCACTCAAACAAGGGAACTTGACGGTGAAAGAATATGTAAACAAATTCAATCAGCTAGCAAGGTTCGGGTTAGAATTGGTAGATACTCTGCACAAGAAGGCGTTGCGGTTTGCTAAAAGGCTAAATGAACCCCTTCATGGTTATCCATGTCCCATATTCCAATGGGGGTCACTTTTGAAAATCTTGTCAATATGGCCCTAATGCATGAAGAAGACACGGGAAAAAAGAAGGAAGCAAAGACTGAGGAAACATTGCAAAATAAGAAGGTGTGTCCCAAGAAGGGGCAATAGCAACAACAAAAAGAGCAACAAAAGAAAGGTGGAAAGAATGACAAGGGCAAGGATAAGAGAAAATGTCACAGTTGTGGGAAAGAAGGTCACTTGATCAAAGATTGTAAAAGAAGCAAGAAAACTTGCTTTAATTGTGGAGAAGTCGGACACTTTGCTAGGGAGTGCCCGAAGAAACAAGGATCACGGGGACAAGGTCAAAGGGCAAGAACTTCTAGAGGATAGATGCATGCTATTGCGATCAGTGCTCCTGATAGAGGTAGAAAATTTTTGTGTAAGGTTTAATTTCTCTTTCTAATCATCCAATTAGAACACTTTTTGATTTTGGTGCTTCACATTCATTTGTATCTAGTTCTGTGGTTGAATCTTCGTACTTAGTTACTAGTATGGTAGTGGATCCCGTAGTTGTTTGAAACCCCATTGGTGGTTCGGCTCATTTATCTATGATTTGTTGGGGTTTGAAAATATCTGTGTTAGGCGTCGAGTTTGAGTGCGATGCGTATGTGCTCGGGTTTATGGGCTATATGTTGATTCTAGGAATGGACCGGCTTACCACGTATGGTGCCATTCTGGATTGTGATAGGAGGTCGTTAGGCTTTTGACTTGTCATGGGAGGACCCTCAAGATTTCTTCTGACCCCCAAGGGTCGATTATGCTTAGTTTCCTAAAGTCTCTTGATGCATGTATCGATGATCTGCAATCTATTTCAGTAGTCTGAGATTATTCTGATGTTTTTGATAAGGTACAGGGTTTACCATCAAGGCACGAGATCGATTTTCATATAAATCTGGTGGACAATGCAAAGCCAATTACATTTATTATGCACCATACGGCTCCAAGGGAAAGGAGAGAGCTGAGTAAGCAAGTAGGGGAGCTACTTGAGAAAGGATTTATCTGACAAAGCATATCTGAATGGGGTGCTCCAGTTGTATTCACAACTAAGGCAGATGGATCGCTTCGTTTGTGTGTTGGCTATAGAGAGCTGAATAAACTCACCAAGAAGAATAGGCACCCGCTCTCGAGGATTGATGATTTATTTGATCAGCTTGTTGGTGCCTTGGTATTTTCCCGGTTAGACTTGGCCACGGGGTTTCATCAGTTGAGGTTTGGATGAGAACAACATAGATAAGACTGCTTTTAGGACTCCAGATGGTTTCTTTGAATGGCTAGTTATGCCTTTTGGGCTGACAAATGCACCCGCCTATTTTGTCGATCTGATGAGTAGGGTGTTTCGGGAGTTCCTAAATAAATTTGTACCAGTATTTGTTGATGATATGTTGATCTTCTCCAAGAGCGAAGAAAAGCATGCCCAACATTTGAGAGAAGTTTTGAAAACTCTCTGTGACCATCAGCTTAAGGCAAAGATCTCCAAGTGCCATTTTTGGAGAAAGGAGGTGAGATTCTTAGGGCATGTAGTCTCCAAACAAGGGATAGCTATGGATCACATGAAAGTAGTTGCGGTGCAAGATTGGAAGACTCCTAAGAATGCAATAGAAGTGAGAATCTCTCTTGGGTTGGCAGGTTATTATAGGAAGGTCATTAAGGACTTCGCTAAGATATAAGCCCTACTCACCAGGATGACAAAGAAGAATTTGGCATTTTCATGGGAAATGGATTGTGATGTTGCTTTCCAATGACTGAAGAGGGCTCTGACAACAGCCCCCGTCTTGACTTTGCCTGATGGGAGTAAAATGTTTACCGTTTACACTGATGCCTATGGTACAAGGCTTGGTGCGGTTCTGATGCAAGAAGGGAAAGTTGTGTGTTATGGGGGTAAACAATTGAGAGTTCATGAGAAGAACTACCCTACCGTTTACACTGATGCCTATGGTACAAGGCTTGGTGCGGTTCTGATGCAAGAAGGGAAAGTTGTGTGTTATGGGGGTAGACAATTGAGAGTTCATGAGAAGAGCTACCCTACCCACGATCTAGAGCTGCTTCCATAGTATTCACGCTAAAGACATGGCATCATTATTTACTTGAAGAGAAGTTCGAGTTATACACTGATCGTAAATGTCTCAAGTATCTATTCTCACAGAAGGATATTAATTTTAGGCAACAAAGGTGGATGGAATTTTTAGCTTCTTATGATTTTGAGATTGCTTATACCCCTGGCAAGGGTTATGTGGTGGCTGACGCACTAAGTAGGCAGAGGATGGCCTTAAGTCCTCTGTTTATGGAGAGGAAAAGCATGGAGTTCATATCAACCTTTGATTTTGGACCCTCCATCGAGATATTGCCGGATTTGTTTGCATCCTTGGAGATACGACCAACTCTTATGGATCAAATATGAGCTTCGCAGAAAGGTGACCCACAGGTTTTAGACATCATGGAAAAACTCAGAAAATGGGAGACTTCTGGTCACCTCAGTAGCAGAAGATATGCCATAAATGAAAAGGAGTGGTTGCGATGAGATGGAAGGCTTTGTCTTCCTCAAACTAGAAGCTTGATAAAGGCAATCCTAGGAGAAGCGCACCATTCTAAGATGACCATTCATCCAGACAGTGATAAGATGTACAAAGACATGAAGAGGGTTTTCTTTTGGGCTGGGATGAAGAAAGATGTGGCAGAGTTTGTTTCTCAATGTTTAGTTTTCCAGCAAGTTAAAGCTGAGCAAAAAAAGCCCAGTGGTTTAGTTCATCCTTTGGAGGTTCCTCAGCATAAATGCGAGAGTGTCTCTATGGATTTCATAAATGGTTTGCCTAGATCGAAGAAAGGCAACACCAGCATTTGGGTAGTAGTGGACAGATTGATTAAGATTGCTCATTTCATTCCAGTGAAGAGCAAGAGGACGACATCATGGTTGGCAGCAATTTATGTTCGTGAGATAGCTCGTCTTCATGGAGTACGTTCCAGCATCGTAAGCGATCGTGACCCCATCTTCACCAGTGAATTTTGGAGGAGCTTGCAAGAAGCTTTAGGTACACAGTTGTGTTTGAGCACCGCTTATCATCCTCAGACCGATGGGCAGATGGAGAGGGTGAACAGAATTCTTAGGATCTTTTAAGGTTGTGTATCCTAGACTTCGGAGGGACTTGGGAAGAGCACCTTCCTTTAGTAGAGTTTGCCTATAACAATAGCTATCAATCCAGCATCGGCATGGCACCCTTCGAAGCATTGTACGGACGACCCTGTAGATCACTAACTTGTTGGTGGGAATCTACAGAAAGACTATTACTTGGACCAGATATGGTGAGAGAAACGTCCAAAAAGATTGACCTTATTCGATGGTGGATGAAGATAGCTCAAGTTAGGAAGAAGTCCTATGTAGATAAGAGAAGGACTGACATCGAATTTGAAGTGCGGAACTTAGTTTTTGTGAAAGTATCACCTCTGAGGAATGTGGTTCGCTTCAGATCGATAGGGAAGTTGGCACCTAGGTTTGTGGGACCATTTCCCATAACCGAGAGGATTGGCCAAATGGCCTATAGAGTAAAGCTCCCAGAAATTCTATCCGGCGTTCATGATGTTTACCACGTTTCTCATCTGCAGAAGTGCCTACAGTACACCGCGAAAGTTGGTGAGCCGAGTGTATTGGAAGAGGTAGAAGTGGAACAGAAGGCGACAGTCAGGCAAGTCCCTACCCGTATTCTTGGATCAGAAGTTAAGATGCTACGCAATAAAGAGATCAAGTTGCCAAAGGTTCAATGGGAAGATAAACCAGAGGATGCGACTTGGGAGACCGAAGCCAAGATTCGTGCTTCATACCCTTTTCTTTTCGAGGGTACGTCCTTAACTCCTTTTCCTATGTTTTATCTATGCTTGTTTCTGTCATTTGAAAATATCTTATTCATAGTATTTTCGACCTTTAGATAGGAATCCTATGGATGTAAACATATGTTTAAGACATGTTATGTTTGATGAATGCAAGTCGATGCAAGTGTTTGCTAGTGGTTGCCTGTGGATGCATATAAACACACATTAGGCACTAGATCGGCTCAATCACTCTCATACTGCATATAAATGTGTGTGCATTTTCTTTTCTT
Organism: Allium sativum; assembly: GCA_030737875.1. Taxonomy (NCBI): domain Eukaryota; kingdom Viridiplantae; phylum Streptophyta; class Magnoliopsida; order Asparagales; family Amaryllidaceae; genus Allium; species Allium sativum. The sequence continues at coordinate 25,361,027 of CM060926.1, read as the reverse complement.
TTATGGATGGAAATGGATGTATTACCATATGGATGTTGCATTTGGACGAATGAGTGTGCAAACATATAGAACTACGTGTTATAATAGGATTATTTACATACATATTTGATTTTTGGCACTAGCATACATTGCATTAAGGAGGTCAACTGAATCAGTACACTGCCAGATTTCCGCATTAGTGTTGGGACGTATACACATACCCTTGCATATATTCAAATAAGAATTAGAAATCTTTAAGGACAATGGATGCTAGTGATTGATGGATGAGTAGATGGATGATGGAAGGTAGGATGTGCATTCTTTTCAACATAAAGATTTTGGGAATGAAATCCTTTGAGTCGAAGAGAATGTAACACCCCATATTTTTAATGACACTAAAAGAAGATAAATTAAATAATAACTAATTTAATATTCAGAATTAAGGAAAACGGACTATGCCATTGCTTCCGTCTCGAAATTCTGGTTAAGATCGACATTTGGTTTGCGTAAAACGAACATCGTATGAAGAAGTTATGAAGATTTTTAGTTTGTATACATACAGAAGAAATATGTATATACACATGATACACATATGAGTCAGATATGAGTAAGCACCTATCTAGAAAGTGTTCAAAACTCAAAATTTCGTATGGCGGTGAAATTCTTGCTCTAGGGGGTCGACCCGCCTAGAGGGGTGTCAACACCGGGGTCGACCCCCCTTAAGGGGTGTCGACACCAGGGTGGACCAACCTACAGGTTGACACCCCTAGGGCTGATGTGGCAGTCGGTTTCAGAGGTGCTGCAGCTATAAATATGTGTCTATTCCTCCTGTTTTCTTCATTGAGAATTCATGGGGGCCAAACTCTACCGGTATATAAACCGAATTGGATCTGTTAATCTCCTACAACAATCAACCTAAGCAAATCAGTTAGAGAATAAAGATCCATTCTTCAAATCAAAACTCTATGAGTTCTAGGTTACTTTTAGATTTAAATGATTAAAAGTAAAACGTGATAGTGCTGTGATTCGGAGTTGTCTTGAATCATGAATCTATGTTATTCTTAGATCTCAAACTTTATTATGCTGGATCTATTTTTATAAGATCTAATTCACCTGTGATTTGTTTATCATGTCACCTTTGTGGATCTGAACCTTTGTCAAGTTTGTGGTTAATTTGGGATTATCATTATATGGACAATTGAACCTTTGTTTAGATCTAGATCATCGTATTGTGATTAATTGAGATCTCTCATTATTGGACATATAAATTCTTATTTGGATCTGTTCATCTTAAGTATAACAGATCTAGTTTTATTATCACCCTTTTTACTAGATCTGTTTTTATGTCCACCTTATTATGCCTATTACTTTTCTATGCCAGTATATATGTTTATGTCACTTTTAGAATGATCACTATTGTCATTTTTCCCATCACCATTCCCTTCTTATTTTCATTGGCTAGGCAACTTTCTAGCCTGGAGGCCGCCAAATATATGCGAATCCGCTAGTTAGGGAACGGGTGGGAAAGGGTTAGAATTGACATAATTTAAATAATGTTTATATGAATTGGACATATAATTCAAATTAGGAAAGTGGGGACATAATCACCTATAAAGACATAGGTAAGAATTGGATAAGAATGAAATGTCTAATAATTACAATTAGGAATTGTAATTGCACTTATGACACGAGGTTAGGTTGCATTAGTGGGGGAAGTCCGCCCGGACCCGACCGGCATATCCAGCAGCCACTAATGTTGAACCTAATGTGAGAGGTCTAAGTGCGCAAATACGAGATGGGCTATGACACGAGGTTAGGCCCAACTTTTGGAATAAGTCTGCCCGGACCCGACCGGTATATCAAGCATCCACAAGTTGTAGGCCTAATGTGGGAGGTCTAGCCCAATATAAAACATAAATGGACATGGTAATAAATTGGACTACTTAACCAAATCTAATCCATATGTATTGTATGATTGTGAACTAAAGTTAGAGTTAAGTAAAATTGGTTGGATAGTGGATGGGTTAAGCAAATCTGAGGGGTGGGAAATATTTAAATATAGGCCCACAAACCTAACCTGATAAGGTTATGTAGTTAAAGTCACCAAGTGGTATACATGACTAGGGAGAATAATAAAGTTATGTAAGTGAATACAAATTTAGGTAACCATAACATGTAGAAATGATATGGTTATGTAATTAAAGAAATTATTGGTATACATAGCCAAAGAAAACCTAGTGGGGGTACAAGACAAAGGAGAGAGCTTGTATCATATTGTGTGGGACCCGTTACATCCAGTAACCTGGAGTAGGTATCAAAACATGTACTTCGTACTAGGTCAGAGAAGGGGCATGCTTACTGGACTGACTGTAAGAGATCCAACTGTGGAGGATGGTGTGGGCGGGGCAAACCAACTAGGCCATGTGCGTGCATAAGCCGAGCAGAAGGGGATAAGATGACCGTGACACCTCTAGATATGGGGCTGTGCATATCAGTAAGGAGTTGCCACTTTAGGACGTGATACATCCTACTATGGGGTCGGCACAGAGTATCTATGGAGTAGGGAGCCGATCGATTTGGGTAGTAGTTAGGGTACACTTGGACGTATGCCTAAGTCTACCACCTTCAAGTGGAAGGGATCATCTCATTCTGGATATACTAGTAAGAGTGCAGATAAATCATTAGAGAAGCATATACACCTTATCCTATCTACCTTGTCACACCTGCCAATTATGCAGTGATCTCTCTTATCCACTTTATATGCCTATCATGTTGCTTTCATTTTTTTACTTGCTAAAAGTAACTAGACTTGCCATACTTATTGTCTGGCCCTTTTTGTTTCTCCTACTTTCTTCCGTTTCCCACCAGGTTCTCAGGGAGGAAACACTCAGGCTTGACAGTGATTTTGCTTACTTTTGCTGGAGCTGCTGATATGTATGGCTCAAGCTCCAATCCTTGTTGCTATGGCTATATTTTTTTTGGGAATTTTATTTTTTTATGTACTCTGATATTTTTGAAGTACAAGACAATAGCTTTTATGTTGTAATGGGCTTTTGTGTTTCAGACATGTGATGTTTTTGGACCACGGTATCTTATAATAAATAAAGTTCTTATTCCACTATTATTATGTATGTCTGTCTTGTAGTATTTATGTTTTGTTTACTATAACGCTTCACGAAACTTAATGCATTCCCTTTGTGAGTGACATTAACGGACGTGGGGTGTCACAAATATCATGTTGGGAATATCGATATATATATATATATATATATATATATCCAAACTCCTCAACAGTATTCGTATAATCACAGAATCCAATATCGAAATATCCGAAGATAATTTCCATTCAAATCCACTCCAATATATTCATTGGAAAATTCTGGTTGTATTAAAACCCTTTTTCAAATCCAGTTTGTTTATTTAAAAATCGTTGGATTTTCTATTCTAGTTATTAACTAATTCATTTTGATAAATGTATATTTTTGCCTTTTCAAAACTAGAATTTTTCATACAAAATCATTCCAAATCATTTATTATGAATTTACATAATTTTTCCATTCTTTTTAATAATTTTATTAAGGCCACTATAGTCGGTTTCCAATAACGGCCAGCGAACTGCATCTATAGCGACCTTTTCTGAAATCCATTTGGACATATCTTAAAATCTTGCCATTCAAATTTAAATCCCTTATATTTGTTGGAAATCTCTTTTCGATACGAACCCAACGGTTCCAGTTTTAGGAGAATCCGATGGTAGGATCTCCTGTAACATCAATTTGAAGTTAATGGTCGAAATTCGTGAACGGTCGCTGCGCGACATGTTCTATTTAGGCCATTATATATATAATATATATCATCGATTTCCATATAAAATGTATTTTATAATTCGTTTATAAATTCATTTTAAAACGATTTCAACTTCGTTTTTTTATTTCAAATAAAAATTGAGTATTTTATATCATTATAATATTAAAATGATAATATTTTCAAAATATCAGATTTTGAAATCAATTCTTTTTTATATTATTTTAAAATGAATAAAATTGATCGATAAACCCGTTTGGGATAAAAATAGAATTTATATATGTAACCCGGCTTCATATTTTTATATATTTTCGTGTCCATCCAAAATCGGACATCAAAATCATATTTTGATTATTCACTGAATATTATTTTAAAATATTGATTATTTTAAAATTTTCTTTATTTATGACTCGGAATGTGAGTCAATCAATTACCATATAATTTCGGTTATATGGATTTCATACATAGCATGTATACAATAATAACGATAAACAATAATTAAAAATTCATACAACAGCTAGAGTGCATTTTAAAACTGTATAAGCATTAAAATAAATAAATAACGCTTATACAGTCTGTCAACCCATCGATTGTCATACCACTAATTATTGGGATCAGTGTATGTCAAATATCATCCCAATACCTGTGTGGGGTTTTCAAACAACAAATACTGATTATTATTTGTGCAGTTGGGCGATGCGTAAAATTTATTGTCCAAATCAATATCAGTTAAATAGGTGTACATAAATAAACCGTTCGATTTGTAAATAAATATTTATTTTATTCCTTTTCATGATAATTTTTATATAAATAATTTTATATATACAGCAATATCAGTCAATGGCAAGCCCAATCACAATCCAAACAAACAATCAACCATGGTTTGTACATAAATAGTGCCAGGAGCTACTAAGCCCCGTCTGCAACCTATTATATAATAACTGTAAAATAATTTGAGTTTGAGAGAGTTCTCAAAGTCGGTTTCCACTCCCTCATTCTTTACTGGACGGTTCGGATTTAAACCTGCCCTAAATTCTAACAAGCTCTAAATTTGACCCAGTTAGTCTTATTGTGAAGATCTCGTCTCCATGATCGCAACGCTTCTAAAATTGTTCATTTCTGATCACTAGATAAAAAGTTATAAATATTATAAGTTTTATAGATTTTAATTTACTTAAAATTACAATTATCTTAACTAATCACTTCAATAAGTAAAATAACAACATTTAAAGAAATATACGATGTCGTTTCTCTGTTAATTTCCTGGACTGTGAAAGAAGTCAAGCTCGTTACCTTCCATTGCCTGCGCCAGCCGCTACAGGTGATCAATCATCGATCAGTGGCCACCAAACCCTTGCACCTCTCTGATCCCTACCGGTCTCAGCCCCTACCTCTTACCAGAGCTCCTCCATTTTCCCTAAAACTGTGCGCCGCCTCATCCAGAATTATGGTCGCCTCAACCCACCGGAAGCCAAGCGTCGCTAGCTAGCGATAAACCTCACATCCCCAAACAACTTTCACTCAGAACCCATCGCAAGATCTCGACTGTAGAAGGAGATTATAGGAAAAGGTTTCAGGAGCTTTAGGTCTGTTCATTTTAATTTGGGGCGGCGACTACTTAAGAATAGGCTAGGGTTTCTCTTTGGCCTTATACAATTAATTTATTCCTTTACTTTCTAAAATACATGTTTACCAATACTAGCTCCAAATCAAATCCAAAGACTATCGTCCCTAGCTAAATAACGCCCTTCCGAACTCAATGGATATGTTTCGTAAGCCAATTCGATTGTTTAGATCAGTTTTTCTTTAAATTAAAAGATAAATCAATATATATTGAATTTAAACGTACGTTTAAATTTGCCAGGGTCACGTACTAACCCTAAAAATTCCCGGAAAATAAATCTAGCTACGTTTTGACGGTACGGTCCTAAAAAAAACTAATTTTAGTGAATTAGGAGACCTTTTGAAAAATGGCCATTTTCTGGTCAATTCAATTCAAACTGAAATTACCAAACACATTTAAATTCACTGCACTCACATTTAACTCCAAAAATTATGAAATTTGAAACGTAACAATAATTTGACATTCCGGATCTAACAAATGTGGTTTCGTCGAAAACGGAGGTCATTTGCAAAATGGATATTTTTAACGGCTTTATATTATATTAAAAAATATATAAATTCCATAGTGACTATTCTAAATTTTAAACTGGACATAAATTTCAATTTATAAAGTGAAATTATTGTTTTTCACATTCATTAGAAATATATTATTAAACAAATTCAAACACTACTGATCCGATTTATTTTGAATTCTATACATTCATTTGAAATTTAAAATCGAATTTTCAAACTTCCATGCCATTTCGAATTCTATTTACAATTAAATTAATATATACGTTCTAACTTCGGTTAAAATAAATTTTAAATCGTTATTGTTTAAAATAAATCATTTAAATATTCAAAATACATTAAAATAGCTAAAATAAAAAAATTAAATTGGTTTTGAAATTCTGGGTTGTTATAGATTTGCAAGGACTACTCGTTACTGATCTCTAGGGTGATACTTAGGATGTAGTAGGAGGGTACCCTCCATTCATCCTTTTCCTGGATGACTTATATGGACGAATGCCTAACATAATATTTCTTAAGAATCACGTACGGTGATTTTTACAAACGTATTTTTGTTGGTGGCGAACAACAGTCATTCTCTTAGCTTAACGACCAGAGTATTTTTTATGGATGTCAATTAGTGGTTTGGTGGATTTGACACTGTGACATTAAAAGTGTTGGTGATATGATGTTCTAAAGGTAGTGTTAAACCTCAAGCCTTTACAACTTGGAAATGGTATAAAATCGGGTAGGTCGCATTGCTAAGTGGGTAGCACCCAAGTAGGGTATATAATCACCTATCTAGAGCAAATCCATTTCATTTTTTAATCTATTTCGATGCGGTCCCTTTTCATGAAACGGTGGTTTGAGCCCAACCATTGGTGATATACATTCGGAACACACAAGCAAAATGAGTGGTCGGTCATGTTTAGCATGGGTTGCAAGATGTTCTTGTTGAAACCGGGGTATTCCTTTCTAGAGATACACTATCGGAAGGTGGTCCCATACCTTGCCAGTTGGAAATCCAATCTCCAATAAGAGCCCGCGGTTATTGATTTGTATACTATATATGTGGGGCGTAAGATGCAAACGTTCCGTTATATTGATATTTATTTGCATTTAGACACTATTATAATATCAGAATAACCTATGATTTCAAAAAGAAATGATTTGACTTTAAAATCATGTTGGGTGATGTTTTTGAGCTTAGCGAGTTTTCTCACTCTGGTTCACCAGACTGATCCGGTGTTTTGTAAATGCTCGGGTTAGACTGGGTTATGCAGGTTCAGGTTATCGGATGCTGTGAAGTCTGAAGATATGCTGGAGGAGTCCAGACATGTGATACAAATTAGTATTTATTCCGCCGTGTGTTGTATATGAGGACAGATTATGCAACGTCCAGATGTGTTGATGTACTCTGATGATTGTAATTTTTATTTCAAAGCTCTCATTAAATTTTGTTTCTATTATATTTTATTCTGCTGCGATGTGAGACTCTGTGTTGTGTTGCTTAGTTGGTTCTTCTTCTTCTTATGTTCTAAATTTTCTTTCTTTCTTTTCTCACCCTCCAAATTATTTCATTAACTATCTGGTGTTTTCGATACTTGAGTTCTGGAAAGTATACGGGTTTATGTATTATTGCTGGAATTCTTGCGTCGAGCACCTGAGTCGTTACAGTGGTATCAGAGCATAAATTTTAGTAATAACCTTGGCTCTGTGGTGTAACTTGATAGCGATGGGGATAGTAATACCTTAGATTGAGTTGGAGCGTATATATATGAGAGCGTATTTGTAATTTTTATATAAAAATGTTTTGTATTGTGTTATTTTGTCGGTTCAGGTGTTGGGAAGCATTTGAACTAGCAACTGAAGTGATATTGTTTTGTAAAGTGGGTAAATGAAATAATTTTACCTAGAATATATTTTTGTATGGAAAAGAAATAATTTTATAAAATTATTTAGGTTTTGAATTGTTTGATTGATTTGAATGGAATTCAAATTTGATTTTGAATTTTGAATGGTTTAATATAATCTGAGGAGATTTCACATATAGAAATTTTTGTATGAGAATTTTAATTTGGAATAAAAATGAATCGGAGTTAACTTAAAAATAAGTTAAACAAGTTAAAGAGAAATTGGATGATATTTGGAATAAAAATCAGAATCTGTATTTTTAAATGGAAGCAAAATAATTTTGAAAATAAATTAGTTAATTGAATGTGAAGTTAAAACTTAACTTGGTTAAGTTAAGAATCGATCTGGGAATTAAATAAGATAAATTAGAAATTGATTTGATAATAATGAAATAGGAATCAATCTGATATAAAACAATTGATGCTAAGCCCAAGTGAATATAAGTAAATATTAATATTGAATATGAATTCACTTGAATGATTGGCCCATGTTGATTGTGTATCGCTTGTTGATTGTATGTTGAATTTTGGAAATTGCTAAGTTAATCTGTTGATTTATGAAATACTATTGAAGAATATCATATACTGATTACTTACAAGTTGAATTGAGTTGAATACAGGCAGCAGAAGGCTTTGAGATTGATATTGGTTGTGTATATCGTAATAAATTGAGCTAGTACGCTCGATAGTGCTCACATAAGGTATGCTTACGCGAAAATAAAAAAAATTTGGTTTTTGAGTTTTGTTTTCCGACCGTATGGGTCGATGTATATATATTTGTTGATCCTGGTATATCGCAGAAGTCACTCCATATAGGGGAGGCTCTAACGATTTTTTTTTTGAAAATTTAATGTGTTAGAAATTTTTTGGTATTTTTGAAAAGTTTTATTTTAAATAGTGGATTGGTTTTCGATTTGAAATAAATTGGATTTTTGAAAAGTTAGTGGATTGTAACATTTCTTCTACCTTGGTAATTTCAGAGACGAAATTCTTTTAAGGGGGAAGGAATGTAACATCCCATATTTTCCGCAGTTTGATATTTAATTTAATTTATTATATTAAATATTGATTTTGAATTTTAAATGGATTTAAAATTATATAATCCGTTTATATAACGAAGTTTAAACGTTTAATTTATATATAATTGTAAAACGAGCTCATTATGTGACGACCCAAACTTCCCCGTAAAGGAAAGCATGGATTGCTTTGAGAACAATACAAATCAGAACACAAACTGAAGAATATTTTGTTGCTGATTCCAACAATTACATCAGAGTACAAGAAAATCACAGAGTATGAATATGTATTACACAATAGGAATACAATAATATCAGAGATTTAAATTACATTTAAATAGCAGCGGAAAGATATTACAAATATACAACTGAAAGGAATACACGGATACAGAGCTCTCCGAATACCGCTTCAGCTGTAAACCAGGATCCTGTAAATGTATCTGCAAAAAGCTACTCGACTGCCCATGTGGAAAATAAGGGCACCCGAGTTTGCCAGTGAAACAAACTACAGGTCAGTCATGGGACTGGTATGAGAAATCTTAACTTAACTATCTAATAATAAGGCTAATCACAGGACCATGCCGCTAACGCTGAACGGGTTTACTCCATTGGATTGCCAGTGCATAAAATAAAGTAAAACGTTAAACAACGCAATGCTTTTTAGAAAAATGAAACCATTATAAGACCCAAGTCCCATCACACAATGCAACGCAAACCGGAGGATAGGGTTTTATCTTATAATGGTCAAGAGAAGCTTGATATGATAAAACGGATTTAGTATTAGTGTGTATATCTATGGGTATATATATATTTCAAAAACAATTTCATTCATAATGTATTAATCATAGACGGCGTAGTACCCCATCCTACTATGTCGCCATACTAGTTCTACAATCAAAACCGCAGGGTCGTATTGGAAATTGGATTTCCATCATGAGCCGAGGCTAGGGGCAAGCTCCTCTCTGATTCGAGACACTCTAGCAAATGTCTCAGGATCACACCTATGGGCAACCCTTGGAGCGGTAGGGTCGGTCCCCACCTAACGGTAGTGGATTGGCAATTCCTGAACACACGCTTCCTGATTCCTTTGAACCTATAGCATGACCACTAACGGCCTATAAAAATCCGAGGCGCCTCAAAATCCATCATCCACATAATTAAAATACCATCCAGTTTAATCACTGACACTACCACTAACTAGAAAGAAACGTGTGCACTCCCTACGGTCCATATCCCGTTTTTGACTCATACAGGGATGTGTGGCTCGCGAAGTCACGATATACACAAAGCTATGCCGTAATAGGCTATACTTTGATCATCCCACAAGGCCCTGCTTTTCAACAAAAGCCCAGATCAATTACATCTTGGCGTGCCACATTGACAATTCACGCCATGCGATCAATCACTATTAATATATACCAGGGTGTTAAGCAGAGAATAAATTATCCACCACCAATCAGCTATACATTAATAGAAATCAATTTAATTCACATGGAGTGAAATCCAATGTCAGACAAGCATCCATTTACAAGTCCGTTCTGGGTCTGAACGAAACCGGAGACACCTGAGGGGTCCTCGCATATCCGAAACAATCAACAATAGTCCGGACGGCTACCACTGATGCCCCTTCAAGGTAGCTACTCCCATCATGGGTCTCAGTAGCAACACATCCGTTCGATGTGAAGATTGTCGGTCTTCAACCACCATCTTCATCTTCGACTCTTCGTCGTCGTAGTAATTATTCGGAATGGGTTAAACCCGGTCTTTCCTAACAATTCGCGTATTTTTTTATAATTAAAAATCAAGTACTATAAAAGCACATCCAACGTCTCATTCCAATTCAGAATATTCTTCTAATAAGAAATTCGCATATATCAAAGATAAATTCTTTAAATTATCCTTAAATCTTTTCTTTAAAGATTTATCAAAACCTCAATTGAGTTTTAAATACCAAAAATCATTATTCAATGATTATTTAAATTAAGAAATTAATCTTATCTTTAACTGGGTTAAAGAACTAATGTCATTTAAAACATAATTCACGGTAACCCAAAATTGTCTTCCATAAAATATGGAATCCTCACAGAAATCATATCAATATATAATCGTTATAAATTTCTGTATCTGACCAATAATATAAATGGGATAACGGCAAAGCCTTTTAAATTTCATATGTAGTATCGGTCTTCTTTTACAGAAGCTTATATCGGTTATAATTAATTCGAATTCTATTCAATTCCATTCTAATATATTAAATTGGAAAACTTTAATTTGAAAAAAAATCTTCATTAATTCTTAACAAAATATTTATAAATTCCAAATCATATTTTCACTGTCAGTTGGGTTAAAGAACAAATGTCGCTTAAAAACACCGTTCACAATAAACCCAACTCACATTTCATCTTATTCCAATTACTACATATAACTGAAAACTTTAATAATCTAAATTAAAAGATTATTCTTTTCATACGGGTTTTAAGAACAGTGTTATTTAAGACACTATTCACAACAAACCCAAATCCAATTTATTTAATTTAATTTCAATTAAATATTAACAAATTGGAAAGCTTCATTAAATCTAAATTTAATGATTAATTCTAGTTAATAACTAGTTTATTTCAATAAAAATATATTTTTCTAAAATATATTCTTTTTTTTAATATTATTTTTCTAGAATATTTTTTATTGGAATGTGACTCACTCAACAACCATATATTGCATGTAATCAATCATCATGATAAGTAATTATCCAGCATCCAACTAATAACCATAGTGGATTCTACACTAAATATTGGGACTAGTGTAGATCAAATATCATCCCAACACCCGTGCGGGGTTTCATCCAACAATCAAATAATAAATTATTTGTGCACTTGGGCGATGTGTGAAAATTATCGACCCAATCACATAAACAAGTCGGATGACATGTAAATGGAAGTGTAATATTTAGTTTGAATATTACTAACAATATATTTAACACATCAAACATTTCAACATCACAGACATATGTTTCAATTCTTTTTATTGTTGATAAATGACAATAAAAATCTTAACTTTATTTCTTTTCTTTTTATTGTTAACGAATGACAATAAAATCTTAACTCTTCTTTATTGACCAAAAACTATATTTTTGGTCTCATTCGTTTTTAAATGACAAAATGAATATTTTACTTCATTCCTTTTTAAAATGACAAAAATGTCTCCTTTCTTCTAATTCTTTTAAAGTGACAAAGATTGTAATTTTTCCTAACTCCTTTTAATGTACGAAATATGATACCTTTGTCAAATTCCTTTCCATATAAAAAAATATGATACTTTTGTCAAATCTTTTCGATGTAACAAAATAAGATAATTTTTTCTAATCTTTTCAATGTAACAAAATATGATTACTTTTGTCTAATCTTTTCAATGTAACAAAATATGATTACTTTTGTCTAATCTTTTCAATGCAACAAAATATGATTACTTTGTCTAATCTTTTCAATGTAACAGAATATGATTACTTTTGTCTAATCTTTTCAATGTAACAAAATATGCATTTCTAAATCGTTCTTTTTTTCTGAAATCCTTTATTTTCTTTTGTAATCTTTTATTTACATTGTAAAATAAAATCTTTCATTTCACCTTTAATTGCATTGCAAATTGTAACTTTTATATTCTTTCTTTAATTACATTGCAAAATGTAACTTTTATATCTTTTATTACATTATAAAAAAAATGTAATATTTTCTCTCTTACATTAATTACATTAAAAATGTAATCTTTTTCTTCTCTTTTCTAATTTATGTTTACAATCACATTAAAAAGTATAATTCTTTGTCTATGTTTTATTTGCATTTAAAAAGAATAATTTCTATGTTAACACTTTTCTATGTATTCTATTACCATATAAAAGAATAATTTCTATATACCATTTTCTATGGATTTTAATGACATATAAAGGTATATTTTATAAGTTATCGTTTTTCTATAAACCCTAATGGCATATAAAAGTATATTTTATATGTTAACAGTTTTTCTATGCATTCTAATATTATATAAATGATATTTTTCTATGTTAACATTTTCTATACATTTTATAAATAATATTTTTCTATGTTAACATATACTGTGAATTCTAGTATCATATAAAATAATATTTTATATGTAAACATTTTCTAAGATCTCTAATATCATATAAAAGCATATTTTATATGTTAACATTATTTCTAAGTTCTCTAATATCATACAAAGGCATATTTTTAAATGTGAACATTATTTCTAAGTTCTAACATCGCTAACACACAAAAAATGATCACTTAGTTTTGTTGAAAACTCTATTCAACAAAATAATATACAAATGGCTACTTGGTTTTGTTGAAAGTTTTATTCAACAAAATGAATAAAATAACTCTTTATTTATAACTATTTCCTTTCAACAAAAATAATGTTATAATTTGTTTTGACCATTTTATTTCATCACAATTGTCCATCCAATCAAACAGATCAACATAATAAAATTCATCATCATAAATTCAATAACGAATAACAACACATATCAATTAACAATAGAGGAAAAATATCACTATCATAATTATTTTTATTTTAATTATTAAAAAGAAACAAAATTCTTACATTGATTTGTTTTCAGAAATTGCTTGTGTTCAGATTTGGCTGAATTTCCAAAGTGCCATATTTCAGATCTGGTCTGCGTCATCGCTTAGATCTTGTTCTTCTGATTCCAACACATCGAAAATCGGGTGATTTCGTTGCTGTACGAAGAAGTTACGCTGTTTTAAAGATTTGAACATTTAAACGATTAATTAAATTAAAACAAAACAATCCCCCTCCTACCAGAATTAGCCACGTCACCCCTCCAAATCCCCTTTCTTCTTCTTTCTTCTGTTAATCGCGATAACCCAACACCATCCGAAGAAACTCCAGCGCCGCCAACATCAGGGCCACCGTACCATGATCCACCAACGCCACTCCGACCGCCTTTGAACCCTTTCTCAGCGCCTTCCGTTCTGGCCAATTCGGTAGGCCCTCTTGCCTCGAAAACGGTGGCAAACGCTGCCACTTTGTGCGTGAAAATCGAGCCATCCAGGTTACGAAATCCAATCACATCCGTTGATTATACAAAGCTCGAGGAGCTCTTCAATATTCGTGTTGAAATCGCCCGAAATAGTTGCGTGGATCATAGAATCGGAGGGGAAAAGGATCGGAAGATGGAGGCCATCGATTTTGTGAATGGCGGCTGGTCCAATTAGAAACTAGGGTTGCGTGTTGTACTGTATAGGGGGCCGTATTTTATACCATATTTTATATTTATTTTAATTCTATTTAACTCGTGTATCCTTCTGAACTCCGAATCAAACCCAATGAGTGTCATCCTTAGCTAATAACCCCATCCCGGACACAATGGACTAGGTCCCGTCTGCCGATTCGCCTGTTTCGATCAGTTTTTCTTTAATTTAAAATATAATTCAATTTAAACTAAATTTAAACGTACATTTTAAATTACCGGGGCCACACACGACCTCTAAAAATTACAGAAAATTTTTTTCTACTTATGTTTTGACGATACGGTTCTAACAAGACTAATTTCGTCGAATTCTGAGACCGTTTGAAAAATGGCCTTTTTTGGTCGACCCGATTTGACTAAAACTGACAAAACACATTTTCTTTTGCCACGCTCACATATTAATTCTAAAAACTCTGGAAAATTAAACTTAACAATAATTTGACATTCCTGTTCCAACAAAAGTGGTTTCATCGAAAACCGAGGTCATTTGCAAAACGACTATTTTTAAGGGCTATGTATTTAATTAAAAAATATATAAATTCTACAGCGACTTTTCTAAATTATAAACTGGACATATCTTTTGAATTTTAAAACAAAATTTCAATTTTTCAGATTCGTTGAAAGATATGAATAAACAGATTTAAATATTTCCAGTTTCGCTTAATTCCGATTTATTTTTAGTCCTGTACAGTCAGTCAAAGTTCAAATTCAAATTTTCAAACTGCAGCGCTGTTTTGAATTCCTTTTATAATTAATTAAATTTATTCATTTTAAAATAAATTTTTAGTCATTCCTAGTTAAAATAAATTATTTCAATTAATAAAATTCATTAAAATTTCTAAAATAAAAATTTTAAATTGGCCCCAAAATTCCGGGTTGTTACACATCACGTCGTGGTAGTTCGTAATATTGAGTTTTGAAAATTAATTAAATATACAGGATCTGATATAAGTCGGAATTATATGAAACAAGAAATGTTTGAATCGATTTGATTATAATTTTCTAATGAAAGAGAAAATTCGAGATTTCGTGTTATATTTTGTTTGTTATATCCAATTCAAATTTTAAAATATTCGCTATGGAATTATTTATAAATTATAGCGATTAATTTATTAATTTAATTCATTTTAAATGGGTTTTGATCATAACTTGAGATAACGATCAAATTAAGCTACGAAACGAATTCCGTTGAATTCGTATTAACGTTTAGACTTAGGATAGATATATTGTTTGTTACTTTTAGAGATCGGGTATTTTTGGTGTTTAAAATTGCGTTGTTTCACGCGTAAATTTAAATAACGAATTATCAAACAAACTCTAATTATATTGAATCCGTAATAATGAGGTTTTGTAGTGTTTCAAGTTTCAAGTTATTTGGATTTATTTTGTGATCATGGGAAATTTAAAAGCGTGTTTTCACTTGTGATTTATAAAGGGTGTTTTGCAAACGACTTCGGAATTCAACGAAACCTGTCCCATTGTGTCCGGAATATTTTTCTATGCTAAGATTAGATGTTTCACATTAATTGGAAATCATATGTGCTTGTTTTATGCATTACTTCAATGCTAAGTTTCGTTGAATTAAAATAATATCTAATCATCCCATATATATACCCATAAGGAAAGGTTAAACCTTAGAAATCTAACACGCACAGTCAACAGAAATAAGCACCTCCACCAAATGAAATTAACGAATACTAAGTTCAATCTCTTCGTCCCACAAAATCTCGAACTCCATTAATAATTTTCAAAAACCCTTAACTACAAAATGGTCCAGCTAGGTGAGATCTTTAAGCCTATCATTTATGATGGGATGTGAAGTGACGAACTGTTCGGAATTGGCTATGTAGTCTATGGCGGTTCGGGGAGTATTGCAGGAGATCGGTGAAGCCTGTAGCATCGTAGTTTAGGGTGAATGACAAGGATAGTGAGGCGCTTTCGGCAGCGCATGCTGATCGATGGTCAGAAATTGGAGATGGACTGTAGAAAAGGAAGTTCGATACGTGGTTACGAGGCTTAAGTCTAAAAGGAAACACGAAGGCAGTAGGGTGCGTGACTTTGAAAATAGAGCAGGTAAAGGAAACCGTGTGTTATTGTGAACTGATGTGGGTGAAATTTTGTAAATCAAATATGGGTAAACTAAGGAAAGAAGCACAATGACAGGACTCAGGAGAAAACAAAAGTGGCTGTGCTTTTGGCAGAAGTGTAATGCAAAATTTATGGGGTTGGTTTTTTACGTAAAAACATGGGTTCATTCATGAAGAGAAACAAAACAAAAGGGGACGAGGCAACTCTACTGTGAGAACGATGTACAACATAACGGCTGTGTACATGTGAAGATGTAAAGAGTTGGGCATTTCGGAGCAGTGAAGTGAAAATAAATTTGAGCACAACATTTAACGCAGCAAGGTGAATTTAGATTTTTAAAGTCTATCAATGTATACAAATAATGCATTGGTTAGCATACCCAATTGATTCCAAATCAAGGAAAGTTGACCCTATTTCATTGTGAAGAAGAAGTCTACGTGAGAAACAAATTGGGGGAAGGATGAGCATTCTTTGAATGGAGGTGGTGTTTTAAAGTGATGGAAGGTTGTTGCAAATCTGGTACAAATAAAGGAAGGGCTGTGAAGCCTTACGTGAGTTAAGGGACTCCAAACTGAAAATGATGAGAATCATTGAGGAAGGAATTGAGGCAGAAAGCAAAATGAGTAAGGTAGGGAAGCAACAAGTGTTGTCTTGCATGAAGGGATTGCAGAATGAATGGGAAGCACGTGGCAGAAGGAACGGAAATGAAGTGGGTTAGTTTTCGTGAAATAACGTAATAATTTTGATATTTATAATTAGTTAAGTTAGTTCAATTAAGAAAAATTATTTATTTAATTTAAATGGTGAACTTATATTGTTTATATTTGGTACATGTATTATCAGAACCGAACAAAACTGAAGACACTAGAATCGAGGCAACGAACAAAATCTTATGGAATGAATTTGAATAGAAATAGAGACAGCTGGGAATTTACTGGTAAATTAAACCCTGTTTAATTTAACGGTAATTGAACCACTACAACGAAAAAATGGAATTCAAAGTGAGTTTAACTCACTTAGTTTTAACCCACCTATATTTATATAGGTCGGGTTTTATTTTGTAAGCTATGGTTGATAATTGTTTGTTGTGTGCTGAATAATATTTATATATTGAACGAATTGGTTGAATTAAACGTTCGTTTATTTCAAATAAAATCAAATCGTTATTTTAACGATTTATTTCCAAACGAGGTAACTTACCTTGTTGGTTACATTTATAATAATATAAACGTATTGAATTTAAATATGAGTGCTTGAATTGCTGTATTGGTTGTTTATTAAATATTATATCTGTTTATTAAATTGGATAATATTACTTGTAGTAATGTATTTGGATGAAGGGAAACAGGTTGAAGGGATCCAAATGGATTCCTCAAAAATTTATCGTTTATTTTCATATTACCATCTATATGAACTGTATGACCAACATGATTAGATGATTGATTTATTTATTAAAGTGTTGAATCGTATTTCAACATTTGTTGTGAAATTAACCAATGGCCATATTGGTTGGGTAATTAGCATCAGGTGGCTTTAAATCAATCGTTTTATAGATATGGATTTACTGTCAGGTAAATCGACTGGAATGAAGTTATAAAATTTATTTTATAACTGAAAATAGATTTTTATATCTATTGTTTTAGAATGGAAATTTATTTAAGAAGCAACTAAATGTTGATTATTTATTATTTATTATTTATTATTTAAGTATGGGTAATTATTAAATGGTTTTATAATCCAAATTATTATGTTAATAAGACTTTATAAGTAGATAAGTAGAAATTAACTGAATGGTTAAGGTCGGATAAATTGTTCTAAGAAGCAATTAAATGAGGATATTTAGATTAAATATATTACTAACTAATTTGAAGGAAGTACTAATTGGCATTGATTAACGAGATAATCATGAGTTGACCAAGTCGGTTATTTAATTGGAATTGGTTATTTGATTAATTTAATTCTAATTAATCAAATGGAAAGGTAACGAAGAGTTGTTTAATTTTTATAAGACTTTAAAAAGGAAATTTATTATTTATTGCAGTTAACTAATTTACAATAATTAATGTTGAAATAAATTATTATCTAAAATTTAGAGAATATTTTATGAAATGGAAAAGGATTTAAGTAATTGAGAGAATAATGAAATATAGTTAAAATGTGAAAGAGTTTATAATCAACGAAATGTCTACTTAATATTTAAATTAAGTAATAAGAAATTGAGATATAAAAAGGGATTATATTAAACCTGAGTTTATAAGCAAGATTATAAAAGAGATGTGGAGTTAAAAAAGTCGATTTTAAATGGGCAAGAATTAATAACGAGATTAAGTGAAATGAACGGAATTGAAATGAGATTTTCGAAGTGGAAATTGGTTGAATAGATTACAAGTAAAGTATAATGAGTCAATAAGGCGTTAAGATAAGAACTGGAATCTAACCGGAGATTGGTTGAGTTGAATAATTTTCTGAGTGTTAATCTGATATTGATTTTGATCTTCGAGGTTGATACTCAGAGGATTATTCTCTTACCAATTTACAATCAAGGACTAATGATTGTTGAAGTACAGAAATACATGGATAAGAAATAAAAAGATAATTTCAAAGAAAAACAGAAATAGAAAACTTAAGAAAGGATAAAAAGATATTCCCAAAGAGAAAAAGGAAATAAAAGATTTAAGAATATATAGGATGAGATTTCTAGAGTAAGGGAATAAAAAGGAGATTATGCGAATACATAACGATATTTTCAAAGTAAGGAAATGAGAATTAGAATGATTTTATTCTAAAAGGAACGTAGGTTTTCAAGTATTGAATCAAACGAGGTTTTCAAAATGAATATTTTTACTAATAATAAGTAAAATTGATTTCCCAGTTTATAAAATGAATAATGTTGTGAAATGATAATTAAATGAAATATTGGATATTGTTATAATATATTTTCGAAGTATTAAAATGAAAGGGTTTTGCCAAAATATTAGTAAGAAGTGTAATGTTATTTCCAAATATTTGAAGTAGTTAAATTAACCTTTCATTAATTGTTTTTAATTAAATAAGGCCAACGATCCCGAGTACTGAACAAGTAAGTATATTTTTATTTTATGGTTGAATGGTTGTTTATTTGATAGTTAAATAACCGACTATAAAATCTGGCCAATACGATTGTTGGTACGGAAAGACCGGGATCGAATTTATATTCGAATACCATTCCGACCAGCAAGTTCGAAAATGTTAAATATATCAAATGCTAATCGAGACGGAGAAATCGAAGACCGTGAATCTTCATAAAACGGAATAACCACTTAAAATCTCTGATTCGACCCGGAGATATACCAGGGTTCTATCATGGTTGAAATCTACGGATTTGCAAGGTCTTTTTGATACTGAACTCTAGGGTGATACTTAGGATGTAGTAGGAGTGTACCCTCCGTTCATCCTATTCCTGGATGACTTATATGGACGAACGTGTGACATAATATTTCTTAAGAATCACGTACGTTGATTTTTACAAACGTATTTCTGTTAGTGGAAGAGAATGACCATTTTCTTAGCTTAAGGACTAGAGTTTTTTATGTGGATGTCAATTAGTGGTTTGGCGGATCTGACAATGTGACATTCAAAGTGTTCGCAATGTGATGTACTAAAGGTAGTTTTAAACCTGAAGCCTCTACAACTGGGAAATGGTATAAAATAGGGTAGGTCGCATGGCTAAGTGGGTCGCACCCCAGTAGGGTGTATAATCACCAATCTAGAGCAAATCCATTTCATTTTTTAATTTATTTCGATGTTGTCCCTTTTTGGGAAATAGTGGTTTGAGCCCAACCGCTGGTGATATACATTCGGCACACTCAAGCAAAATTAGTGGCTGGTTATGTTTAGCATGGGTTGCAAGATATTCTTATTGAACCCAGTGTATTCCTCTCTAGAGATACAATATTGGAAGGTTGTCCCATACCTTACAATTTGGAAACCCAATCTCCAATAAGAGTCTGCGGTTTTTGATTTGTATACTATATATGTAGGGTGTGGGTTGCAAATGTTCAGCTAGATTGATATTTATTTGTGTTTAGACACTATTATAATATCATAATAAGTAATGATTTCAAAAAGAAATGATTTGACTTTAAAACCAAGTTGGGTGATGTTTATGAGCTTATCAAATTCTCTCACTCTGGTTCACCAGACTGATTTGGCGTCTTGCAAATGCTCGGGTTAGATCGGGTTGTGCAGGTTCGGGTTATTGGATGCTCTGAAGTCCGATGGTAAGCTGGAGGAGTCCAGACGTATGATACAAATTAGTATTTATTCCGTTGTGTGTTGTATAAGAGGACATATTATTAAACTTTCTAGATGTTTTGATGTATTCTGATGATCGTAAGCTTTATTTCAAAGCTCTCAATAAAGTTTTGTTTCTATTATATTTTATTCCGCCGCGATGTGAGACTCTGTGTTGTGATGGTAAGTTGGTTCTTCTTCTGTTCTAAAATTTCTTTCTTTCTTATCTTACCCTTTATATTCTTTCATTAACTATCTGGTGTTTTCGATACTTGAGTTCTAGCAAGTAATACGGGTTTATGTTTTATTATTGGAATTCGGGCATCGAACACCCGGGTCGTTACTACTGTATAGTTTAAAGAAACAAGATTTCAAAGAGGAAGAGCTCATGATAGAAGACTCATGAGTAACAAGAGTTCAAGAATTCAAGAGTTCAAGAAACAAAAAGGAATAAAGTATAAATTTCTTGTTAAAACTCTGAAATAGAACTAGATCCTTATTTCAATCTTTCTAACCTATTTTTTATTATTCTTATTTTATTTTCAAACTAATTTAGAAACTACTTCCTTATTTCAATATATTTCTTAGTTTTAAAATTTTAATTTAACTCATTATTTAAAAATATATCTTAAAATAGTTTAACTTCTGATTCAAATATTTCTTATTTATATGATTATTACTAATTTTATATTAAGTTATATTTAATCGTTTAAGTTTTTTAGTTTCCTTTACTTATATCTATATCCTAAATTTTAAGTACTTCTCATGTTTATATTCATAGATGAATATATGTTTTAATATCATGTAACATAGTTTTTTTAAAATCATTCCTATGTATGTTTTAAAATCATTTTCATATATGTTTTTAATATATATTTTTACTTTAAATACTCTATTTTAATATATAGGATAATAGTTTGTTTTACTTAAGATTCACCAAAATTTAATTAACAATACATGCATTAATTTGAAAATTTTATTTTCAAAACTTGTAGAGGCATGTCAACAAAGATAACCCCTCATGTCGGCATGGTGATTTCAAATACAAATTTTCAAAAGTTATTTCTCTTGATTTCCAATCTTTATTTAAAGTTTATGACTATTGGGAGACTATATATAGGCTTCTAATTAGAGATTTTGTAACTAATTCATTATCTTCTTCCTCCTTTATCTTCTCTCCACTAAAACCCATAACTCCTTAAATTCCATGCTTATACTTTGCCAAATTTCAAAGAGAATCACATTAATCTTTTTCCAGTTTGATTCTTTACCACACTCTGTTAAAGATTCAATTTCTACTCAAGAGTTATAGGGTTTCTATAATCAAAGATTGTAAGATCATGTTATATCGAGTCTATATACAAAAACTGACACTGAAAAAGTGTGGCCGTATCCCTTTGAAATCAAATAGTTGTGGTCATTGTCCATACAAATTGACTGGGCATGATTGTAGCACATAAATCAATTGAGTCTCGCTGTACTCTAGAACCAGGTTGGGTGTACCGCGTGGCCTTGAAATCGAGGATTGTAATTTGAAAATTATTATTGAAAAGAAATCTGCATCAACCCAGAGTTGTATAGGCCAGTATGTAAGGTAACTTTGAACCAATATAAAATTTCAGTGAGTTATTTCCTTTTACTTCTTTTTACTTATTATTATCTACATCTGTGTTTTATTTTATGTGTAACAACCCAATTTTTTAATAAACAATAATTAATTAACAAATTAATTAATTGTTTAATTATTTATAAAATAATGGAAATTAGGCAATAGAGGTTACAACAATGAGTCCATTGCAATTTCCTGGTTAAGATAGACATATGGTTTGCGCAAATCGGATTTAAAACAAAGAAGTTATGAGCGAAAGACTTAAACCAGAATTTGAAATTAATACATACATACATACGTACATACATACATACACACACATATTCCAAAGAGGATGGGACGACCCAACCAAGGAAAGGTCGACACACCCATGTCTCTGGAGGGTCGATGTAACAACCCGAATTTTTATAACATGTTAAAACAAGACATCAGGGCAGAATTAAATTTTAAAATAAGAATCATGAGAAACGGGTTACGACGTTGCGTTCGTCTCGGAATTCTGGTTGGAGACGAGTCCGAAATTTCGTAAATCAGAGTCCGTATGACCGAGACATGGCCTCTAGAAGTTTCACAAAAAATCAGAAAATGAAAACAAATTTTCAAATTTCAAATTTAGCCCCAAACAGAATGGGCGGGAAAATTTCCCGCCCAGCCCCAGGTCGACTTGGGAGTCGACCCCCCATGGACCAGGTCGACTGGGCAGTCGACCTGGGTGTCGACCTGGGGGTCGACTTCCCTGGTCGGACCAGGTCGGCCTGGGTGCACCTGCATGGTCTTTTGGCTCTGGTTTGGGGGCCTGTGACGATTTTGACGGTTCAGATCTAAACTAGGGTTAATCTAAGGGCCTAAACTAGTCCTAACTTCTATAAAAACACCCTAAGACCTAACCTAAATCACTAAAAAATCATCCTAGCAACAAAGTGCTGCCCAAATCTCTCTTGATCATGGCCTCCATCTCCAACTTCAAAGGCTTGAGCATTCAAACTAGATCCATGTTAAAGGAGCAAGCTTTCTACATCAAATCAAGGGAGTTGAGCATCATTCCTACACCGTTCTACGACAAATGCTTGTTCATAATTCTCTAGCCACGCTATGTAAGTTCTAGCTACTTTTAGATCTAAACGGTAGTTCTAATGTTGACATGGAATAAAATGAGATGAAACCTAAGTATGCTAGTCTATGTGAATCTAGTCTTGCCCCTCTCTTGAACCTATGATTTTGGGCTATTCCTTAGTGATTAAATCATGCTACTCATGTTGTGTTTGACCTAGTTTATCATGTAAAGATTGAATCTTGACTTGTGGAATGTTGGCATGAACCCTTAGAACAATTTGACTTGTGGAACATTCATATGAACTTGACTTGGGGCTTATGCGTGTAAAAGAACCTAAACCCCTCATGACCATTTACATGCCTATGATGATGAACCTAGTGTTATGCTATTATACATGTTCGAGGCCAATCCCTTTATGCTATTATACATGTTTGAGGCCAATCCCTTTATGCTATCATACATATTTGAGGCCAATCCCTTTATGCTATCATACATATTTGAGGCCAATATGTTGTCATATTATTCCTACTATGTTGACTTGCTTTCACTTGCGTTGGGAATGCGCCTTAGGTAGTTTAGGCAAACTTGAGATGGGCTATGAAACTTAACATGAATTAAGTAATGGGACAATGGACATAAGTGGAAAACGTGGACTTTGTCGTAGCCTAAATTTGACATGAACATGACAAGTAGAAAAACATGAAAGTGGCCAACTCGAGGTTGGGTTGAGTTTGTAGCATAAATCTGCCCGGAACCGCCCGGCAAATCCAGTAGCTACAGACAATAAGACCCAATGTGAGTAGTTGGTCATATCGCGCTCAAAACCCGAGGTTAGACTAGGTTGTGGTGTAAAGCTGCCCGGACCCGCCCGGCGTAACCAGTAACCACAACAAAGTCTAATGTGAGAGGTTAGGTTGCATTAATTTACTTAATGCCACATGATAAGGTTAGGTTAATTTGACTAATGTCACTTAACCGATATGACATGAATGGGTAGGTTAAGTAAGACCAGACTTGATTACTTAAAGTCACTTAACCATATAACACGATTAGCGGATGGGTTAGTTTAACCTAAATGGGTTGATAACAATTGACTGGGATAACGCGATGCGTGGTAGGGTTAAGTAAACCCACAAGAATGATACTTAACCATTATAAATACGACTAGTGGATGGGGTTAAGTTAACCTACACTTAACCGATCCGACTCGGTAATTTGATGGGGTTAAGTTAACTTACACTTAACCAATCTGACTTGATGATTTGATAGGGTTAAGTCACGAACCTCTTAAATATACTTAACCAATCCGACTCGATAATTTAATAGGGTTAAGTTAACCTACACTTAACCAATTTTACTTGATGATTTGATGAGGTTAAGACAACCTATACTTAACCAATCTGACACGGTAGCTCGACGAGGTTAAGTTAACCTATACTTAACCAATCTGACACGATAATCTAGGGTTAAGTTATGAACTTCTTGATACACTTAACCAACTTGATACATGGTTTGTAGGGCTAAGTCCTGAACTTGAATACTTAGCCAATTTTGACATGATTCGTAGGCGGGGTAAGTCATGAACTCGAATGACAACACTTAACCCATTAGACAAAACCCTAATTCGGGGGACTAAGTGGAAAATCGTAGTTAATAAGGATAACGGGAAAGGAAACTAAGTGATAAACCTTAGTTAAGAATAACTAAGTAATAATTCTTAGTCAAGAGAATTGGACCAGTTCACAAATAGGTGAATAACCTGATACGGTAGGTCATCGTATAAACAAACACACGAGGAGGAGCAAATGTTTATCTGACTTAGATAAAGGCTCCAGCGAACTGGGTGACGAAGCAGTAGCTTCGGGGGACGTGAGGGTACTCTTGGTATCCCTCTGTGAGGCTGCAGATGATCCGCCTGGGCTCACAGAGGTTAAGGTCTGCGGTAGAAGAACCAAGGGTACCTTGGTTGCTGTGCGAGCAACCTAAAGACTGGGGTGGATTAGCGTGGAGTCGGCAATAATTAGTTTAGCCCTGTGATAGCACGTCGTCGACTACCTACCATCTTTAGTCAATCATGTGCGTATGCGGAAAGGCAGAAAACTCCCAACAGACCATATACTTGCTATCTAGTTATGGGTGAGGTTGGCCAATAGGAAAGTGGGGCATGGATGGCCGGAGTATAGTTCTCGTGCATGATTTTCTTGGATTTCCTTTCAGTAGTTGAGGGAGGGGTCACGTGGGACCATAACCACCGGTAGGAAAAACAGACCTTGATATTTGCATCGGCAGATAACCTAAAGCTCCCGACCGCGTCCTGTATTTCTTGATTAGCCCTGTCACGGGACTCGGATGGCACATTGAGATACATGTGCATCTAGACATGGAAAACGATTCACGATACATAAGTGGGAAAAGGGGCGTGGTTGACGGGTAGCGTAATCCCTAGCGGTCCTTGGTGGCTTAAACCCAAACCGAGTTACAAAACGTTTAGTAGGTAGCGTAATCCCTAGTGGTCCTAGGTGGCATAAATCCTTGCCGTACATTCGAGAATTCATGGTAAGAAAATACAGCTAGATCAAGGGTGAAAGTCCAAACGATTTCAAGGATAATGGAACTACGTTGAAGTAGTATAATACTACGTGAGGAAGCCCGTAGGATTTACGGCAAAGGACTAACCATATACATAGAAAGAAACATACGAGTTGGGGAAAACCTACATTAGGTTGACATGGACCATTTCATTGAGCAAGGGACATTTTGTAGCTAACACATGACACGGGTTGGGATACTAGTACGGAAGGTGCAGGGCAAATATACTTGATAGAACCTTGGGGTGTTATACTCGATAGAACCTTGGGATGTTATACTCGATAGAACCTTGAGATGTAATACTTGATTCATAGTGACCGTAGTTTATCTTGATACAGTAGTTCATCCTATTACCTTGGTTTAGCTTGTCTATCTTGTCATCATCCTTATGTTTACTTTCAGTTTATGCATGTCATGTTACCTTTACCTGTTTTTATGCTGGAAGTAGATAGGACTTACCAGTCTTTATGACTGACCCCATTTTCTTTCGCCTCTTTGTCTTCCGTTTCCCCTCCCCCTAGGTTTTCAGGGAGGAAATACTGTTATTTAGCTCGGACTTCTTCTGCTTCAAGGTCATCATGTATGGCTTGGAATTTTCTTGGCTATGGCTGCTTTACCATTTTACTTGGGGAATATTTTATGACTATGGTTTTATGTTTCTTTAACTATTGCAAGACAGGTTTCCAATGTAATCATTTTTTTAAAGGCTTTTTGAAGTAAAAGGCTTTATACCTTATAATTTTATGAGGCAATGAAATTTGGTTTTTCTTCCGCTGTTTTATATGTTCTGTCTTGTAATATTTCTGTGCATGTTTACCTAGACAACGCCCCTCCAAAGCTAGTGCATTCCCTTGTGAGTGACCCTGGCGGAGGTGGGGTGTTACATTTGGTATCAGAGCAGAAGGTTACCAGACTGGGCAAAAGTTTTAAAACCTTCTAAAAACTATTTGAAAACCGTTTACAAAGAAGCATTTTTCAAGGAAAGTTTTATTTTTAAAGGCTATTCCCCAAAGGCCATTAGCATTATCCTTTGTTTCCTTGATTTAATCTCTTTTCCTTTCTTTCCTCCACCCGTAGGCATAGTGGTTTGAACTGTGACTAATCCTTTTCTAACTACGTCAGTGTTTTCGGTACGATGGAGGCAGTTCTCGAGAGACCTGTTACTGCGTTATAAGAAAGGATAGTAAGAACAAGGATAAAGGATACAAGCTTAAGGACAAACAACTTGTTGGTATGGCTTAATTCACAAAGGAGGAAAAAGGTGAATGATAAAACCCATGACAAGAGAGAGTATCTCTAGTAGGGTAAAAAGGGAAAGATAGTCAAGTATTATGAGACGAGGACAAGATCATCGAGTGGGAAATTGTATGCTCTCACTGTTAGCGTACCTAAGAAGGATGGTAACGTTTCTGTGAAAGGTTTAGCTTTTCTTCTCTATCATCCCGTCAGGACTTTGCTTTGATCACCATGTCATTTTAGTCTGCTTCGATAGTTGAGTCTCTGCACCTTCGTACTAGCATAGTAGAGGATCCCATTTTTGTCTCAAATCTTGTTGAGGAATCGGTCCATTTATTCATGACTTGTTTGGATTTGAGGACGCCTATGACTTTTGGGAATAATGCTTATGCTTTTAAGCTATGGGTTGAATTCTAGGAATGGAGTGGTTATCCAGTAAGGGTGTCATTCTCGGTTCTGAAAGGAGGGTAGTTAGGCTCTTGACCTGCCTCGGTAATACCCTCGAAGTCTCATGTAACCTTTAGGGTTCTGTCATGATTGGTTACCTAGAATCTCTTGATGCATTTGTTGGTAATCCGTTCGAGTAGAGTTCGCCACTAAGGCGGATGGTTCATTTAGCTTGTGCATGAGTTATGGAAATCACTCTAGTAAGTATACTTGGTAACATGGTTGGCATCTGTTTGTTTTCAAGAGATAAGTTCTTCTACGTGGAATGCCGTAGAGCGAGTAAACGAGATCCATGATTCACTAGTGAATTTTGGAGAGCTTACATGAAACAATGAGTGCACGGATATGGTTGAGCCAAGTATACTAGAGGGAGAATAAGTAACAGTGGAATGAGAGGCGACAATGAAGTGAGTTCCAGCTCATATTTGGAAATAGGAGTTAAGAGGCCACGAAATCATGAAGTTAAAGATGGTCAAAGCACGATGGAATTAAACTCAAGGAAATGCGACTTAGAAGATTGAAGACAAGACACGTGCATCATATCTCTTTTTAAGAGTATATTCTTGATCCCTATTTTCCTGTAGAGCTTACCTGCATGCTATCTTTTATGCATATCCTCTCAGACCTATTCTTGATCTTATTTATGTTGCAAACTCCATAGGGGGTATGACTCATCGGTTAATAATACATGTCAGGGTTTGAAGGTGTCCGTTAGGTTGACTAAACCTTTTGGGCTTTATAGGATATGGGTTGGGTTTGGAAAGGGATTTCTTGTAATCCAAAAGGAGTTTATCTTGCTTATCTTCGCGGTCCTATCATGAGGATCTTAGGTAGAACCCTGTGGATGTACACATGTATTTGAAAACATGTTATGATTGTTATGGTTGCAAGTGGTTGCTCGTGGATGCGCAAATACACACTAGGCACTAGATCGGCTCAGTCGCATTTCATATTTCATATGTATACATGTTTATACTTGTTTATGGATGAATTTGAATGTGTTATCATGTGAATATTGCATATGGATGAATGGCTGTGCACGCATATAGTGTTTATGTGACTAGGACTATTTGCATACATATGGATTCATGGCACTAAACATATTTTGCATTTAGAAGATCAATCAGGCCTGATCATTTGCATTAGATAAGGAACATATACACACAGTTTCTGCATATGTTCATATGGTATTAGAAATCTTTTAAGGACAATGGTTGCTTGTGGATGATGTTTTGAGTAGATGGACGATGGATGGTAGGATACGTTCTTCCTAATTTGGAGATTTCGGGGATGAAATCCTTTAAGGTGGGGAGAATGTAACAACCCGAATTTTTATAACATGTTAAAACAAGAAATCAGGGCAGAATTAAATTTTAAAATAAGAATCATGAGAAACGGGTTACGCCGTTGCGTTCGTCTCGGAATTCTGGTTAGAAACGAGTCCGAAATTCGTAAATCAGAGTCTGTATGACCGAGATATGGCCTCTAGAAGTTTCACGAAAAATCAGAATACGAAAACAGATTTTCAAATTTCAAATTTAGCCCCAAACAGAATGGGCGGGAAAATTTCCCGCCCAGCCCCAGGTCGACTGGGGAGTCAACCCCCCAGGGACCAAGTCGACTGGGCAATCGACCTGGGTGTCGACCTGGGGGTCGACTTCCCTGGTCGGACCAGGTCAGCCTGGGTGCTCCTGCATGGTCTTTTGGCTCTGGTTTGGGGGCCTGTGACAATTTTGACGGTTCAGATCTAAACTAGGGTTAATCTAAGGGCCTAAACTAGTCCTAACTTCTATAAAAACACCCTAAGACCTAACCTAAATCACTAAAAAATCATCCAAGCAACAAAGTGCTGCCCAAATCTCTCTTGATCATGGCCTCCATCTCCAACTTCAAAGGCTTGAGCATTCAAACTAGATCCATGTTAAAGGAGCAAGCTTTCTACATCAAATCAAGGGAGTAGAGCATCATTCCTACACCGTTCTACGACAAATGCTTGTTTACAAATCTCTAGCCACGCTATGTAAGTTCTAGCTACTTTTAGATCTAAACGGTAGTTCTAATGTTGACATGGAATAAAATGAGATGAAACCTAAGTATGCTAGTCTATGTGAATCTTGTCTTGCCCCTCTCTTGAACCTATGATTTTGGGCTATTCCTTAGTGATTAAATCATGCTACTCATGTTGTGTTTGACCTAGTTTATCTTGTAAAGATTGAATCTTGACTTGTGGAATGTTGGCATGAACCCTTAGAACAATTTGACTTATGGAACATTCTTATGAACTTGACTTGGGGCTTATGCATGTAAAAGAACCTAAACCCCTCATGACCATTTACATGCCTATGATGATCAACCTAGTGTTATGCTATTATACATGTTCGAGGCCAATCCCTTTATGCTATTATACATGTTTGAGGCCAATCCCTTTATGCTATCATACATATTTGAGGCCAATCCCTTTATGCTATCATACATATTTGAGGCCAATATGTTGTCATATTATTCCTACTATGTTAACTCGCATTCACTTGCGTTGGGAATGCGCCTTGGGTAGTTTAGGCAAACTTGAGATGGGCTATGAAACTTAACATGAATTAAGTAATGGGACAATGGGCATAAGTGGAAAACGTGGACTTTGTCGTAGCCTAAATTTGACATGAACATGACAAGTAGAAAAACATGAAAGTGGCCAACTCGAGGTTGGGTTGAGTTTGTAGAATAAATCTGCCCGGAACCGCCCGACAAATCCAGTAGCTACAGACAATAAGACCCAATGTGAGTAGTTGGTCATATCGCGCTCAAATCCCGAGGTTAGACTAGGTTATGGTGTAAAGCTGCCCGGACCCGCCCGGCGTAACCAGTAACCACAACAAAGTCTAATGTGAGAGGTTGGGGTGCATTAATTTACTTAATGCCACATGATAAGGTTAAGTTAATTTGACTAATGGCTCTTAACCGATATGACATGAATGGGTAGGTTAAGTAAGACCGGACTTGATTACTTAAAGACACTTAACCATATAACACGATTAGCGGATCGGTTAGTTTAACCTAAATGGCTTGATAACAACCGACTGGGATAACGCGATGCGTGGTAGGGTTAAGTAAACCAACAAGAATGATACTTAACCATTGTAAATACGACTAGTGGATGGGGTTAAATTAACCTACACTTAACCAATCCGACTCGGTAATTTGATGGGGTTAAGTTAACTTACACTTAACCAATCTGACTTGATGATTTGATAGGGTTAAGTCACGAACCTCTTAAATATACTTAACCAATCTAACTCGATAATTTAATAGGGTTAAGTTAACCTACACTTAACCAATTTTACTCGATGATTTGATGAGGTTAAGACAAGTTATACTTAACCAATCTGACACGGTAGCTTGATGAGGTTAAGTTAACCTATACTTAACCAATCTGACACGATAATCTAGGGTTAAGTTATGAACTTCTTGATACACTTAACCAACTTGATACTTGGTTTGTAGGGCTATGTCCTGAACTTGAATACTTAGCCAATTTTGACATGATTCGTAGGCAGGGTAAGTCATGAACTCGAATGACAACACTTAACCGATTAGACAAAATCCTAATTCAGGGGACTAAGTGGAAAATCGTAGTTAATAAGGATAATGGGAAAGGAAACTAAGTGATAAACCTTAGTTAAGAATAACTAAGTAATAATTCTTAGTCAAGAGAATGGACCAGTTCACAAATAGGTGAATAACCTGATACAGTAGGTCATCGTTTAAACAAACACGCGAGGAGGAGCGAAAGTTTATCTGACTTAGATAAAGGCTCCAGCAAACTGGGTGACGAAGCAGTAGCTTCGGGGGACGCGAGGGTACTCTTGGTATCCCTCTGTGAGGTTGCAGATGATCCGCCTGGGCTCACAGAGGTTAAGGTCTGCGGTAGAAGAACCAAGGGTATGCCTTGGTTGTTGTGCGAGCAACCTAAAGTCTGGGGTGGATTAGCGTGGAGTCGGCGATACTTAGTTTAGCCCTGTGATAGCACGTCGTCGACTACCTACCATCTTTAGTAAATCGTGTATGTATGCGGAAAGGCAGAGAACTCCCAACAGACCATATACTTGCTATCTAGTTATGGGTGAGGTTGGCCAATAGGAAAGTGGGCATGGATGGCCGGAGTATAGTTCTCGTGCATGATTTTCTTGGATTGCCTTTCAGTAGTTGAGGGAGGGGTCATGTGGGACCATAACCACCAGTAGGAAAAACAGACCTTGATATCTGCATCGGCAGATAACCTAAAGCTCCCGACCGAGTCCTGTATTTCTTGATTAGCCCTGTCACGGGACTCGGATGGCACATTGAGATACATGTGCATCTAGACGTGGAAAACGATTCACGATACATAAGTGGGAAAAGGGGCGTGGTTGACGGGTAGCGTAATCCCTAGCGGTCCTTGGTGGCTTAAACCCAAACCGAGTTACAAAACGTTTAGTAGGTAGCGTAATCCCTAGTGGTCCTAGGTGGCATAAATCCTTGCCGTACATTCGAGAATTCATGGTAAGAAAATACAGCTAGATCAAGGGTGAAAGTCCAAACGATTTCAAGGATAATGGAACTACGTTGAAGTAGTATAATACTACGTGAGGAAGCCCGTAGGATTTACGGCAAAGGACTAACCATATACATAGAAAGAAACATACGAGTTGGGGAAAACCTACATTAGGTTGACATGGACCATTTCATTGAGCAAGGGACATTTTGTAGCTAACACATGACACGGGTTGGGATACTAGTACGGAAGGTGCAGGGCAAATATACTTGATAGAACCTTGGGGTGTTATACTCGATAGAACCTTGGGATGTTATACTCGATAGAACCTTGAGATGTAATACTTGATTCATAGTGACCGTAGTTTATCTTGATACAGTAGTTCATCCTATTACCTTGGTTTAGCTTGTCTATCTTGTCATCATCCTTATGTTTACTTTCAGTTTATGCATGTCATGTTACCTTTACCTGTTTTTCTGCTGGAAGTAGATAGGACTTACCAGTCTTTATGACTGACCCCGTTTTCTTTCGCCTCTTTATCTTCCGTTCCCCACCCCCCCCCCCCCCCCAAGGTTTTCAGGGAGGAAATACTGTTATTTAGCTCGGACTTCTTCTGCTTCAAGGTCATCATGTATGGCTTAGATTTTTCTTGGCTATGGCTGCTTTACCGTTTTACTTGGGGAATATTTTATGACTGTGGTTTTATGCTTCTTTAACTATTGCAAGACAGGTTTCCAATGTAATGGTTTTTTTTAAAGGCATTTTGATGTAAAAGGCTTTAGACCTTATAATTTTATGAGGTAATGAAATTTGGTTTTTCTTCCGCTGTTTTATATGTTCTGTCTTGTAATATTTCTGTGCATGTTTACCTAGACAACACCCCTCCAAAGCTAGTGCATTCCCTTGTGAGTGACCCTAGCGGAGGTGGGGTGTTACAGTCGACCCATGGTCGACACACTTCAGGGATGGGTCGACCCATCTCCTGTAATCGATGTGTGCCTTGGTGCACATGTTTTTGTAATGAACAATTTTTTCGTGTTATTTCTGGACCATTCTTTACATCGGCTATACCAAATAATAACCTAAAATCTAAGGGTTCTGGGCTTCATAATTCTACTATAAATATTCCTCATATCCAACCTAAGCCTCACAACTCCATTCCCTCTTTTCTTGTTCCTTCACCACACAAACTTCTTCTGCTAAAATAATGGAATTCTAAGATTCAGATTTTTATATAGAAATTGGGAGAATGTTTATATATAGATCTAGAAGTTCCTACCAGGGCTATTTGGATAAGCATGTTTAGGTGAGATTTTTGTGATTACTAAAATTTTGGAATATGTTAAGGTAAATTAGGAACAACAGTAATTGCATATATAGTATTATTTGCAAATTGTTATTTTATAATTTGTACCTATTCTTTGTAAATCTCTTTCTATGAGTATTCACTATAGTTACTGGATTTTTATAAATCTGGGGATCATTAGATAGTACGGTAGTTGCAAAATTTTGTTGTAAATATTATTAGTTTTCTGTGTTTATTCCCCATAGGTAATTTTCCGAAAGTTTAATGACTGTCAACTTCTATTCCTATTTTTCCGTAATTTACTATTGTTAATAATCTACTTTTCTCCTATACTCTTAATTGTTATTTTGATTTACAGTTCATATTATGCCTTATTGATTTCTCAATTGTTTGCACTAAGTATGGGACACTTTGAGAGCCTAAAACTTTACCAATTTATTTGTTTTGAGTTTAGGACATACGAGAGCCTAAAACTTTATCCTTTTATTTGTGTTGAGATTAGACCTTGCAACAGCCTAAGCCTTTATCCTATTATTTCTACGTATATTGGGAAGATATTTGAAACCGGGTAAAAAGGGAAATTTGGGCATATTGAATAAATGTGGTAATTGGCTAATGAACTGTAATTTTGGGGAATAGCTAATAAAATAAATAACTAGAGAATAACGAGAATAGGTTAACTTAGTAATTCACTAAGTAACAGGGTTTTGGGTTGTATAAATGAATATGATAATCGCGTCATAAGTTAAACATGGTGTTTAATACAACCTAAAATATAACAAGAGGTTATATTAAATGAGTTGGCTTATTAAGTGATCTTAAAATGTGCGTTATGTTTAATATGGAATAAATTAATAAGCATGTAATGGGGGTCCCTTCCAGCAATGTAAAATAATAAGGTAAAATAAGCTAACCGGATGACTAGGGACAATAATTGACAAATTTTGTCTCATAGTTTTGGTCCTTTTCTGCAGCACAGGCTTATTAGAGAAATTAAATGGCTGATAATTGAGAGTTTTTTTTGGCAACGCAGGCTCATTGTAGAAAATAAATGGCTAAACTTTATAATTAATCTATGGTGGCCTTGGCATTCTTTGACAATTCTATTGTGGTCTAGGAATCTAGGTGGTTAGCGATAATTCGATGGTGGTTTTGGCGTTCATTAACAATTCTATGGGGGTCTATGTTAGTAGGCGGTTAACGATAACAAATTAGATAATGTGACCACCTCTAGGGGTGAGTGAGTCAAGTTGCATTTTTGGATGGGAACCCATATTAAGCAGTATTTACTTTATCACACTATATAGGTCTCTCACAAGAAGGAGGAGAGGGCACACTTATATTGCACTGGGTAGTAAGAGGTCCAAACGAGATGGATATGGGTGCGTTATAGTGGGGCGATTAGCGTCGTCGCGCCGACTGGAGAAAATAAGATGTTGTAACACTTGCAATTAACGTTATGTCTTTTAGAGCTGATGGGTTGGGCCTAATAAACTAGAGGTCCAAAGTGGGCATAATTTATCACACAATGGTATGGAAGTCGATCGATGGGTAGTATAGGAGTATTTTTTTCCTAATTACATTATGTTCTGAATACGTAGAAGTGCAAACAATCAAAAGTGAATGAGAACAGTCTATCCTACTTATTCTCCCTTATGTTCACTTTTAGATGTGCACGGACTTACCCTATATGTCACTAGAACTACTATTTTACCTATTTTGTGACACCCCACGTCCATTAATGTCACTCACTAAGGGAATGCATTAACTTTCATGGAGCGTTATAAGAGTATAGAACAGAACATCACAAGACAAATATAAAATATGGTACTTACAAATTCAAAATTTATTCATTGCAGCGGAAAAGCAAAACATGTCTGGTTACAACATCAAAACCACTTACTAAAGCCAAGTACACAAATATCCATCTTGAATAAAATTATTACAGAGTACATAAAAGCAAAACCATAGTCCTATTCCAAAATTCCATATGAAAGAGAAACAAAGCTGAGCATTACTTTCAGTACTTCCAAGCAATTCCAGTAGAGAGAGAGAGAGAGAAATTCAAATAAAGCCATTCTAGTCCCACCATGAGAACCTTTGGGGGGGAAGGAAAGAAAAGAGGCGAAACAAAAAGGGTCAAAAATAAAGTCTGGAAAGTCCAGTGACTTTAACAATATAATTAGTAAAGTAACGGGATAAGAACATAAACTGGATATAAGAAATGACTGTAACATAAGCAAGTATGACAAGGTAAACAAGATGAACAAGGTATTACATCGATTGCGCTTCTAACAACTATAAGATATTTCCTGCAACGCACTAATACTAGTCTCATACTAAAAGGTGATTCCTCCCTACTAATCATAATAATGGTAGCTTCGTGTACTCCTAGCTGCTCTCGTAGGTGCCCACTTACTCCTACCCCCACAAGTTGTACCCACTACCCTCCCCATTCGATCGACTTCCTAACTCGTAGATACCCGTGCTGGCCACACAGTAAGGTGTATCACTCCCTAAAGTGGCAACCCGATACTATTAAAATGCATGGCTTATACCTAAAAGATGTAACAACGTCTTACCTACCAGCCCGGACCCACGCACGCACATGACTCCGTTGGACTTGCGTTGCCATCTCTCTTTACTCTTTTCACCTCTTACAATCAACCCCAATAAGCATGTCCCCTCCTCGACCTAGTTCGAGCTCATATAGATACTAAAAATAGGTTACTGGTTTAAAAGGGTCCCCATACTTGACACAAGCTTCCCTCCTACGCTTGGTCCCCATTAGGATTTCCCACTTAGCCCCCTTATTATTATTCCTGTGTTTTCGCACATGTCTCATCTTGGTTAAGTTCTTTAATTATGTTTCACATGTCACCTATGTCACCCACTTAACCCTTTTATTATACCCATGTCTTACAACATGTCTTATCTTGGTTAAGTGTTCATTAATTCATTATATCCGTAATTGTGCAAGACCTCCCACATAAGATTACCGTTTGAGGTTGCTGGATATGCCGGGCGGTTTTAGGCAGACTTCTACCGCAATATGAATCTAACCTTGTGTATTAGCACTATTACGCTTCTAATTTCTGCCTTCAACCTCTCACATTAGATTGCCGTTTTGCGATTACTGGATATGCAGGGTGGTTCCGGGCAAACTTCTACCGCAATCTGAATCTAACCTCATGTCTTAGGCATTCATTATCTCTTCTTTTATTCAAGCCCAATTTCAAGTTCTGAATTATAGTATATATTCTAATTACCCATAATTTCTAATTCAAGTTATGTTTATAATTCTAATCCAAGTTATGTCTATAATTCCATATGTACAAGTTGTACCGAATTATGCCAAATCAATTTCATAATTATTAATAGTTCTATGCCAATTACTTTATTTTACATATTTCCCAAACATTTCCCAATCGTTCAAACGTTATTCGTACACAAATCTCAACTTAGGCTTGAAGTTAGCCTAGTTTCAAAAATGAAAAGGAAGAGAGGTAGGGAAGAGAATCAAAACATCAAGACTGGCATAAACATAAGAACAGGCATATGAAATATAAACAGGCATATAACGATAAAAGGGATCAGAAAGGCATATGACAGATTTATGGGTATGAATCTGAAAGATAATGATTTGCATTAAATCCAATTTACAATCCTATCACAATTACTTTTTAATTTAATTATATGTGAAAGTAACGTAAACTCACAGCGATAGGATTCTTAGAAAAGAGAATTGGTCGTTGTTGTAGCAATTCTGATCTTGAATAATCTCTACTTTGATTGTTGAAGAAGAAAAGCTAAATTAATTTGAGTTGGAGCAGCAGCATGGAGGCGCCATGGATTAGGGTTCAAGCGATTAGGGTTAGGTTTAGGTGTTTTTTATAGATGTATTAGGACCATTAGATTTCATTAAGAACCATTCGAACCACTCAAATTAGAAAAACATGTCATCAAGAAACTACCCATAATCAACCTTTCCACTGGCCAATTTCAACCGGTCGACTGTTTTCACTTTTGTCTAAAAACGGTTGAATGGTGAAAAATGGGCGGTCGACTTGTTTTATAGCTTTAAACTTTAAATCTTCCAAGCTTCATAACTTCTTCATACGATGTCCGTTTTATGCAAACTCGGACTCTATCTCAAGCAGAATTCTGAGATGAACACAATGGCGTAACCCGTTTCACTTAATGCTTCTTATAAAAATTAAATATTCTTAAATTTGTCGGTTTTAATATTTCAAAATTATGGGGTGTTACATTCTCCCCTACTTAAAGGATTTCGTCCCCGAAATCTCTAAGTTAAGAAGAATGTATGTCCTACCATCCATCATCCATATACTCATCCATCAATCACGGGCGTCCATTGTCCTTAAAAGATTTTTAATGCTTTCATGAACATATGCAAAGTGTGTGTATATGTCCTTATCCTAATGCTAAATCAGGATGTCTACTAATTCAGTTGACCTCCTTACTGCAAATCATGATAGTGCCATGCGTCCATTATGTATGCAAAAGAATCCTTATGATACATATCATTTCTATATGAGTGCACAACCATTCATCCAAATGCAACATCCATATGATAACACATTCAATATACATCCATTAATTTAAATATGTACACTCATCCATATGCAATATGAAAGTGATTGAGCCGATCTAGTGCCTAATGTGTGTGTAAATGCACCCACGAGCAACCAGTAGCAAACACTCACATCTTGCATCCACCAAACATAACATGTCTCAAACACATGTTTACAACCATAGGATTTTTTACCTAAAGATCGAAGATATAATCGAGAGGATACACTAAACGATAAAACAAGTATAAACAAATCGGTAGAAAAAGGAGAAGTTAAGAACATACCCTTAAAAAGAAAAGGGTATGACACATGTATCTTATCTTCCATTTTCCAAGTTGTGTCTCCTTGATAATCTCGCTATTGGACTTTAACCAACTTGACCTCTCGATTGCGTAACTTCTTGACCTCCG
This sequence comes from Allium sativum, assembly GCA_030737875.1. NCBI lineage: Eukaryota > Viridiplantae > Streptophyta > Magnoliopsida > Asparagales > Amaryllidaceae > Allium > Allium sativum. The sequence continues at coordinate 25,322,785 of CM060926.1, read as the reverse complement.
ATCCAAGGATGCATGTGGGAACTTGCCTAATCGTGGCATATTTCTCTACTTCCACTTCCCTAAGCATGCTCTGCTCCACTACTTCTGTGGTATCATTTAAACACTTCTACAAGTGCGACACGTGAAATACGTCATGAACACTACTAAGCTTGTACGGCAACTTTACTTTATAGGCCATCTGTCCAATTCTTTCTGTAATTGGCAATGGCCCTACGAACCATGGTGCCAATTTCCCTACAGATCCAAAGCGAACTACGTTCCTCAATGGTGACACTTTAATAAAAACCTTGTCTCCAACATCGAACTCAAGATTGGTTCATCTCTTATTAGTGTATGACTTTGCTAGTCTTGTGCCATCTTCATGCATATTCGAATCAAGTCTATCTTCTCTGAGGTTTCCCTAACCATCTCGGGCCCAAGAAAAATCTTATCCGTAGATTCCCACCAACAAGTTGGTGATCGGCAAGGTCTTCCATATAGAGCTTCAAAAGGTGCCATGTCAATACTAGTCTGATAGCTGTTGTTGTAGGCGAAATTTACTAATGGAAGGAGTTCCTCCCATGTCCCTCCAAAGTCCAAGATGCATAACCTCAAAAGATCTTCTAAAATCCTATTCACTCTTTCTGTTTAGTCGTCCGTCTGAGGGTGATAAGCAGTGCTCAGACACAATTGCATTCTTACCGCCTCTTGCAAGCTCTTCCAAACTCACTAGTGAAAATGGGATCTCGATCGCTTACGATACTATAAGGTATGCCGTGTAGACGAACTATCTCTCGAAGATAAGCAGTTGCTAACCATGCCACTGTTCTTTTACTCTTGATGGGAATGAAATGGGCACTCTTGGTAAGTCTACATACTACTACCCAAATCCCTGTATTACCCTTCCTTGACCTCGGCAACCTGTCAACGAAATCCAAGGAAACGCTTTCCCATTTCCACTGTGGAGCCTCTAAAGTGTGAAGCAAACCACCAGGCTTCTTTTTCTAACCCTTGACTTGCTGGCACACTAAGCATCTAGAAACAAACTCAGCCACATCCTTCTTCATTCCGACCCAAAATAAAACTTGCTTCACGTCCCTATACATCTTGTCACCACTGGGATGTATGGTCATCTTAGAACTATGTGCGTCTTCAAGGATTGTCCTCCTCAAGCTTTCGTCTCGTGATATGCAAAATCTCTCATCCCTACGCAAAAAACCTTTTTCATCTATAGTATACCTACTAAGATGGCTCGAAGATTTCCCTCTTATGAGCTTGTCTGCTATCTCTATCATTTGTGGGTCATCTCACTGTACCGCTCCTATCTGTCCCAAAAGCGTAGGTCGCACCTCTAACAATGCCAACAAACCGGGTACGTAATCGATAGAGGGTCTAAAGTAAAAGGTATATATGTACTCTAAACTCTGCCGCTCGACAAACAAAGGACTCAAAGTTAACCTCTTTCTACTCAACACGTCATCTAACGTTACCCTTGCCAGGGGTATATGCAATCTCAAAATCATAGGGTGCTAAGAACTCCATCCATCCTCTGTTGCCTTAAGTTTAGATCTTTTTGAGAAAACAAGTATTTCAGTGACTTATGGTCTGTATACAACTCAAACCTCTCTCCAAGCAAACAGTGATGCCAAGACTTAAGCGCAAAAACTATGGCAGCTAACTCTAAGTTGTGGGTAGGGTAATTCTTCTCATGGACCTTTAACTACCTTCCACCATAGCATGTCACCCTTCCCTCTTGCATCAAAACTACACCAAGTCCTATCCCTCAAGCATCAATAAACACTGTGAACGGTTTAATCCCATCTAGCAAAACTAAAACTAGAGCTGTCGTCAAAGCCCTCGTCAAACGTTGGAAAGCATCATCACAGTCAACATCCCAAGAAAAGGTCAAATTCTTTTTTGTTAACCGCGTAAGTGGGGCTGATATCTTTGCAAAGTCCTTAATGAACTTCCTATAATACCTTCCAACCCAAGAAAACTTCTTACTTCCGTTGCATTCCTAGGAATCTTCCAACCTTGCATTGTCACCACCTTCGCGGGATCCACTGCTATCCCTTCCTTAGAGACCACGTGCCCTAAGAACCTCACTTCCTTCCTCCAAAAATGGCGTTTGGAGAACTTAGCCTTGTGTTGATGTACTCGAAGGGTCTCTAAGACTTCCCTAAGTTGTAGGGCATGCTCTTCCTCGCTTCTAGAGAATATCAAGATATCATCCACAAAGACTACCACGAACTTGTTTAGGAACTCCCTAAACACCCTACTCATCAAGTCTACAAAATATGCGGGTGCACTCGTCAAACCAAATGGCAAGACGAGCCATTCAAAGAAACCATCGGAGTCCTAAAAGCAGTCTTATCTATACTATCCTCAGCTACCCTCAACTGATGAAATCCTATAGCTAAGTCTAACTGTGAGAAAACTGAAGCACCAACCAACTGATCGAATAACTCATCCATCCTCGGAAATGGGTGTCTATTTTTCTTTGTGAATTTATTTAGCTCCCTATAGTCCACACAAAATCTAATAGAAACGTCCGCCTTCGTAGCAAAAACAACCGGAGCACCCCATTCCTAAATACTTCTTATGAACCCTTTTCTGAAGAAGCACCCCTACTTGTTTACTGAGTTCCTTCCTCTCTCTTGGAGCCATGTGGTGCACTGGCAATGCAACTGGCTTTGCATTATCTACTAAGTATATACGTAAGTCTATCTCGCGCCTCGGGGGTAAACCCTGAACCTCATTAAAGACGTCATTATACTCATGGACTACTCGAACAGATTGCAAATCATTGATGGATGCGTCAAGTGATTCTATGTAGCTAAGCATCACTGAACCCCTAGGGTCACAAGAAATATCAAGGGTCCTTCCACAACGAGTCAACAATCTAACTACCCTCCTTTCATAGTCTAGGAAGGCACCATACCTAGTTAGCCAATCCATCCCTAGAATCAAGCCATAGCCCATGAAACCAAGAACATAGGCATTGCATTCAAACCCAATGCCCAAGATAAACACTCTCAAATCCCGACTAACCATAGATAAATGAGTCGAACCACCAATAGGATTTGATACTACAATGGGATCCATAACAAAACTAGTATTTAGGTGCAGTGTTTCAACTAGCGAAGCAAATATAAACGAATGTGAAGCGCCAGAATCAAACAAAGTTCGAACAGGATGATCAAAAAGGAAAATCAAACTTTCGACAGAAATGTTTCTACTCCTTCTTTCCCCGGTGCCATGAGAGCATGAACCTGCCCTCTAGAAGTAGAACCTGTCCTCTGCCCTTTCCCTTGTCCTTGCCTCCTCGGGCAATCTTTAATCATATGTCCTGCCTCATCGTAATGGTAACAGCCAGGCTTCTTCTTCTTTCTACAGTCTTTCTTTAAGTGGCCAGGTATTCCATAATTGTGACACTTCCTTTTCTCTTGGCCCTTGTTATCCTTACCACCTTTCTTTTGTTGTGGTTGTGCCTTCTTTGGATCCACTTTCTTATAATGTCCCCTATCAATTTTAACACCTTTCTCCTCCTCATTCATCAACGCCATATCAACAAGTTTCTCGAAAGTAGCCCCCATATGAATATGGGACATAGCCAACCTGTGAAGCGGTTCGTTCAAGCCCTCAGCAAATCTCAAAGCTTTCTAATGCGGTGTGTTCACAAACTCCAAACCAAATCTCGCAAACTGATTAAACTTGTTAACATACTTCTTGACAGAAAAGTTCCCATGTTTCAAAGCCAAGAACCTCTCCATGTATAAACTTTCTTCTGCTTGTGAAAGAAATTTTAACTCGAACCTCTGTCTGAAATCCATCCATGTCTCCACTGCACGTTCTCCATTCGTGACCTCCTACCAAAATGAGGCTTCATCATTCATCAACCATGCAGCTAGTTGAACCTTCCTTCCATCTTCTACCTCAAAGATACCAAACATGTCCTCCACTTCCTTGAGATAATTTCTAGCCTCGAAAAATGTCTCAATCCCATGAAACGGTTTTCCGCCCATCACACAAAGTCCTTACATATCTTAGAAAAAGCATCTACACGTGGAGGAAGAGGTGGAACAACAGCTGCAACTGGGAGTGGAGGAACTTTTGCTGGGCCTGCGGTAGTAGCCGTAGCCTCCAGATACCTTCTGAACCAGTATCTATACGCCCTCGGGTATATCGGGTTCCCCAGACATGCTGAAAAGAAAAAGGAAGAGATTCAAAACAAAGAATCGAAAGAAAGATATATGGCTTTTGGGGATTATGTTTTTCATAATAAACCTTTCTCTTGAAAATACCTTCTTTAAAACATGTTTCTGAAAATACTTCTCTTTTAAAAATGCTTTTGAAAACGGTTTCAAAATATTTTATCTATTCTGGTAACTTTTAGCTCTGATACCACGTGTGACACCCCACGTCCATTAATGTCACTCACTAAAGGAATGCATTAACTTTCATAGAGCGTTATAAGAGTATAGAAATGAACATCACAAGACAGATATATAAAATGGTACTTAAAAATTCAAAATTTATTCATTGCAACAGAAAAGCAAAACATGTCTGGTTACAACATCAAAACCACATACTAAAGCCAAGTACACAAATATCCATATTGAACAAAATTATTATCAGAGTACATAAAAGCAAAACCATAATCCCATTCCAAAATGCCATACGAAAGAGAAAAAAAGCTGAGCATTACTTTCAACACTTCCAGTAAAGAGAGAGAAACCCAAATCAATCCCCGCTGGTCCCGCCCTGAGAACCTGGGGTGGGGGGGAGGGGGAAGGAAAGAAAAGAGGCTAAACAAAAAGGGTCAAACATAAAGTCTGGCAAGTCCAGTGACTTTAATAATATAATTAGTAAAGTAATAGGATAAGAACATAAACTGGATATAAAAAATGACTGTAACATAAGCAAATATGACAAGGAAAACAAGATGAACATGGTATAACATCGATTGCGCTTCTAACCACTATAAGATATTTCCTTCATCGCACCAATACTAGTCTCATACCAAAAGGTTATCCCTCCCTACTAATCATAATAATAGTAGATTCGTGTACTCCTAGCTGCTCTCATAGGTTCCCACTTGCTCCTACCCCCACTAGTTGTACCCACTACCCTCCCCATTCGATCGGCTCCCTAATAAGTAGATACCCTTGTTGGCCCCACAGTAAGGTGTATCACACCCTAAAGTGGCAACCTGATACTACTAAAATGCTCGGCTTATACCTACACGATGCAACAACGTCTTACCTACTGGCCCGGACCCACGCACGCACATGACTCTATTGGACTTGCGTTGCCATCGCTCTTTACTCTTTTGACCTCTTACAATCAACCCCAGTAAGTGTGTCCCATCCATGACCTAGTTTGAGCTCATATAGATACTAAAAATGGGTTACTGGTTGAATAGGGTCCCCATACTTGACACAAGCTTCCCTCCTACGCTTGGTCCCCACTAGGATTTCCCACTTAACCCTTGGTTATTATTCCAAAGTTTTCCCACATGTCTCATTTTGGTTAAGTGCTTTAATTATGTTTCACTTGTCACCGATGTCACCCACTTAACCCTTTTATTATACCCTTGTCTTACCACATGTCTTAGCTTGTTAAGTGTTCATTAATTCATTATATCCGTAACTGTGCAAGACCTCCCAACCGTTTGCGGTTGATAGATATGCCGGGCGGTTCTAGGCAGTCTTCTACTGCAATCTGAATCTAACCTCATGCCTTATCACTATTACGCTTATAATTTCTGCCTTTGACCCCTCACATTAGATTGTTGTTTTGCGTTGTTGGATATGCCGGGTGGTCCCGAGCAGACTTCTACTGAAATCCGAATCTAACCTCATGTCTTAGGCATTCATTATCTCTTCTTTTATTCAAGCCCAATTTCAAGTTCTGAATTATAGCATATATTCCAATTACCCATAATTTCTAGTTCAAGTTATGTTTATAATTCTAATCCAAGTTATGTCTATAATTCCATATGTACAAGTCGTACCGAATTATGCCCAAACCAATTTCATAATTATTAACAGTTTTATGCCAATTACTTTATTTTACATATTTCCCAAACCTTTCCCAATCATTCAAACGTTATTCGTATGCAAATCTCAACTTAGGCTCGAAGTTTACCTAGTTTCAAAAATAAAAAGGAAGAGAGGTAGGGAAGAGAATCAAAACATCAAGACTGGCATAAACATAAGAACATGCATATGAAATATAAACATGCATATAATGATAAAATGGATCAGAAAGGCATATGACATATTTATGGGTATGAATCTGAAAGGTGATGATCTACAAACTTGATAAGATTCATTTTACGTAAAGGCATTTTCATTAAATCCAATTTACAATCCTGTCACAATTACTTTTTAATTTAATTATATATGAAAGTAACATAAACTCACAGCGATAAGATTCTTAGAAAAGAGAATTAGTCGTTGTTGTAGAAATTCTGATCTTGAATAATCTCTACTTTGATTATTGAAGAAGAAAAGCTAAATTAATTTGAGTTGGAGCAGTAGCATGGAGGCGCCATGGATTAAGGTTGAAGAGATTAGGGTTAGGTTTAGGTGTTTATTTATAGATGTATAAGGCAAATTAGGGCCTTTACATTTGATTAGGAACCATCGAACCACTCAAATTAGGAAAACACATCATCCGGAAACTACCCAGATTTAACTAGTCGACTGGCCAATTTCATTCGGTCGTCTGTTTTCACTTCTGTCTAAAAACGGTCAAATGGTGAAAAATGGGCGGTCGACTTATTTTACAGTTTTAAACTTTAAATCTTCCGAGCTTCATAACTTCTTCATAGGATGTCCGTTTTATGCAAACTCGGACTCTATTTCAAGCAGAATTCCGAGAGGAACACAATGGCATAACCCGTTTCACTTAATTCTTTTTCTAAAAATTAAGTATTCTTAAATTTATCAGTTTTAATAATTTAAATTTACAGCGTGTTACATATTTCCTTTACCATTTAATCATGCTGGTAATCCGAACAGCTCACTAGACTTTATGTCTAATCCATTTTCCTTTATTATAACCTTTTTTCGACCCCCCTCTTGGCAGGGAGAAGTGCATAGTTCAGATCTCTTTGCTGATTATATCTTGAAGGATTTTGATAGAAGATGGTTTGCTTTCTATTTCTTTTTCACAGTTAGGTTGTACCATTTGACCTTTTGGGGGATAATATTAGTTTGTACTCTAATTTTGTTTTGACTGAGATTTTGAGGCATGATATTTTATGGCAATTTAGTTCAATCGAAATAAAAATAGTTTTGTTGTTTTAATGTAAATTAGTTTCTTCTTCTTTTGTAAATAATTTTCTCTGTGGCGTTTTATTTCCTTTATACCTATAATACTCCATATTTATTAATGGAGTCCTATTTTATGTAATGCTAAGTGGAGTTTGGTATTAAATTTGGTATCCGAGCCTAAGGTTACAAGATCACTAAAATTTTGTTTTAAAAGAAATATTTTTTTGAAGAAAACATACTTTTTAGTAACCAAAATCATTTTTGAGAATAAAAATATATCCCTCTCTCTGGTCGGTTACAACCTTCCTTTGTCTCTTTTAAATTTTGGAACTCTATCTTTTCATCATTGAGTAATCTACAAGGAAACGTGTATAGGCTTTCTATGTGTAGAAACCTCAATTCTTTATATGTTGAAGTTTTGACTTATGGCATTTAGGAAAAATCGAAGCAAGATAGAAACTTGCTACTTGATAATTTTGAGTAAAGGTGGCCAAGAAAGTATCACTGCGGAAATTTCGTAAAGGCATCCCTAAATTAAGTATTAATAGGAAGATTGGATTAGGAATAACATAGATTATCTGGTTAAGAAAAGGAGACATTTCCATTGTTTGGTTTGTAATTAATATAGAAAACATAATTACAAGAATAAAAGAAGAAAGCTATGGCTAATGTGAAATAGGGATTTAACTATATTATACACTTTTTAACAACTTGAGATAATCAAAACTAGAAATTATGGATTTCTATTAATTAGACTTTCTTATACAATGGGTGTAACGTCCCGTATTTTTAGTGGTTAGATAATTAATATATTTTATTATCTTAAATGTTGAATTGGAATATTGAATTGTTAATAATATAGAATCTGTTTATTGAACGAAGTTTGAATATATATTTTATATTTTATTTAAAACAAGCTCGAAACATCACGATAGTTCATAATATTGAGTTTTGAACTTCAGTTGAATATGTAGAATCCATTTTAAGTCGGAATTCTGTAAAACAAAAATCGTCCGAATCTATTTGATACAATTTTCCGATGAAAGTGAAAAATCGAGATGTCGTCTTAAAAATTGTAAGTTATGTCCAAATCAATTTTTAAAATATTCACTATGGATTCGTTTATAAACGATAACGTTTATTTAATAAATTAAAAAGGGATTTTTATATATAATTAGATATCGTTTAACTTGAAACTTTAACGAAGAATTATAATTCCATATTGAATAAATTTGAAGTGATATGTTATGTCATTTGGATATATATATATGACAATAATAATTTACTTATTTGTTTTGGAATTTTATAAAATTTTATTGATATTATTTAGGGGTTAGAAATAGCTATTTTCCAACGACTCTATTTTCGATGAAATGAGTTTTTTGGAATACTTATGGCTAGATATTTCTAGATTTCCAGTTTGGATCCAATTGGAGTTGTTTTGTGAGCACTTTCAATTTAAATGTGAACCGATAAATATATTGAAAATAAAATAACGCCATTTTTGCAAATAGAGACGGTATTCGTCAAAATTAATTTCACTGGGACCGCAATGCCAAAACGTAGCTGTGTATTTATTTTCGATGAATTTGGAGTTGATGTTTGACGATGTGTATATTTAAAGGTAGTGTAAGTTGCGGCAGAATTTATTTACCGTATACAAAACAAATAATATATTTATAACTTTACCTTAAGTAACTTAGTAATAAAATAATAACCTACCTTACGTACAATTTCTTTCAGCCTACCTACCCACATTCCATCTTCCATCAAGACAAGAAAACACAATGCACTGTCATTTTAATCTTGAGCCTAAGCTTTTTTCTTTAATGTGCCTGCACCCTAAAATAGCTGAGCCTACCATCTATTCTGAAAGACGAAAGGATGTTTGAAGTTCTTTCTACCCTAAAATGGACCATTGCTGCAAATCCTACCTATCTACTGAAAGCATATAAAGCTTCGGCACTTTCTTCCTCAGTATGAACATAGGACATGGCTAATTAAGAAATGAAAATACATTGCAGTCCTAGTGCCTCCAAGCATAGGGCTATTGAAATTGGAAAATACGTGATGTTTATCATCTACTTCTTGCGTATACAAATACAACGATATTTTCCCATTCTCGTTCCAAAAAAAAACATACTCAGTGCCACCATTAAAACTTTAGCAGTAAGCTTCACAAAATGAAACCAACTCACACAAAAAGCTTTAAATCAATACATGCGTATTTTGGAGATCGCCTGCAGAGCCTCTTCATCATCGTCCAATTTCAAAGGGATCAACTGTCCTTTTGTCGCAGGTACTATGTAGGCACGGGGTTACTATTCGACATGGGAAGGTGCAGTGTGGTTGTGTGAGTCGCTGGACGCAATAGGAAGCTGGACATTGGCCAGAGAAAAGGAAGGGAGCTTTGTGTATGAAACAGGAAGGAGAGATGAAAAATTATAGAATGACAAAAAATAAAGAAGTTGCATGCATTTTGGGTCCAAATCATAACAGGGAGCGGACAGGGAAGGATTAAATGTACGGAAGAAGAAACTGTAAAAGGGATGGAAGCAAATATATGAGACGTGGGCTATGAGGTTGGTTTTTTGTTTTAGGCCAAGTTGGGCCTTTATATATATATATATATATATATATATATATATATATATATATATTAAAAGAATAAAAGAAGAAGAAGGAACGAAAAAGGAAAAGGGAACGTACGGGGAGAAGAATAGTAGAAGGTTCGGGAACAAAAATTGTGGAGAAGGAAATAGGGGACGTTTCGGGTTGCAGAAGCGTATTTGGGCTATGTGAAATTATAAAGAGTAAGGCCCGTATATGTTAAATAAAATTTAAGTGAAATTTAAATTATATAGTATATAAACTTATTGATCTTATATCTTGACTATATGTTAACATAATCAAATGTGGTTTGTCACAATGGGACCGTGTGGTCGTAAGCAACATTATAGAGCTGGTTCGGTCAGAGTCAGTGACAGCTGGAATTTTTAATCAAATTAAACGTTCATTTAATAAAAAAAATCATTTTAACGTCAAATGATATCAAGGTGAGTTTACCTCACTCAATTGTTTTAGTTTGGTTTCAGCCTTTGGGGTTGCATACTTAGAGATTTATTCACTTACAAATTTACAATGAGGAGATAATAAAGTAGAAGTGAGATGATAATTGAATATTCTAAAATTATATAAGAAAAGGAATTGTCTTCCAAGTATTAAAGATATGGAAGTTTTAAACTAATGACTGGTTAATCAAAGAGGCCAAGTTATGCTAAATACTGAACCATTAAAATAAATTTATTTTTCATGGATGAGTGTTTGTTTATTTGATAGTTAAATAACCGACTATCAAATCTGACCAATTATCGATTGTTGGTACGGAAAGACCGGGATCAAATTTATATTTGAAAACCATTCCGACCAACAAATACACAAACTCCGAAGATATCGAAGAATGATCGAGATGGAGCATTTGAAGACCGTTGATCTTCATAAAATAGGAGGACTGCTTAAAATCACTGGTAGGCCCCTTGATATATACGGTGTTCTATCGTGGTTGAAATCTGCTTATTTGCGAGGACTACTCGCTACTGATCTATAGGGTGATTCCTAGGATGTCGTAAGAGGGTGCCTTTGGTCTGTCTAGACCCGGGACAACTTGTATGGACGAGTGTCTGACAGATTATTTCCAAAAGTATCACGTACGTTGATTTGTTCAAACATGCCATAGTTTGTGGCAGAGGAGGACATTTCTGTTAGCTTAACAACTAGAATATGTTTGTGGACGTCAATTTGTGATTTTCTAGCGGATCTGACAATGTGGCATTCAAAGTGAATGGTGGCTAGATGTTCTAGAAAGATAATTATAACCTTAAGCCACACAACTAGGAAATGACAAAAATCAGGCAAAAGCATGGCTAAATGCGTCGCTCCTAGTTAGTGTGTACTGTCACCATTTAGAGAAATTCCTATATGTTCTTCTTTATCTTCTGTAACTCTGGGGAATGGGTTTGTTAGTACAAACTGTAGGTGACAATATATTCGCTACACTTAAGAGAAATGTGTGGTCGGTCATGTGTGGGCCAGACTGCAAGATGTTCTTATTGAACCCAGTGTATTCCTCTCTAGAGAATACTATTGGAAAGTGGTTCCATAGCTGGTAATAGTTGGAAATCCATTACCCAATAAGCGCCCACAGTTTTGATTGTACACTATGTACGTAGAGCGTGAGATGAAAGCATTCTGCTAGATTGCTATTTATTTGATTTAAACATTAATATAATATCAGAATAAATATGATTTTCAAAATGTGTTGGGTTATCGTAAGGTAAAAACCATTCGTGTTTATGAGTGGACCGGTCTTATGATTATCGTTTTCTTTTAGAAGAAGTTTTCAAAAACTAAAATCAAGTTGGATGATACTTTTGAACTTAATGAATTTTCTCATGCTGGTTCACCAGACTGATCCTAGCGTTTACAATGCTCGGGTCAGACCAAGTTTTGCAGGTTCAGGTTATCAGATGCTGTAAAGTCCGGAGGTTTTTCGAAGAAGTCCAGACGTATGACTTATATTCTATATTCCTCTATGTGTTGTGTATGAGAACAGGTTATAACTGTCTAGCTATATTGATGTACTCTGATAACTGTAAGTATTATTTCAAGCTCTCAGTAATGATTTATTTATATATTATATTTTATTCCACTACGATGTGAGACTCTATGTTCTGTTGGTTTGTTGGTTCTTTTCTTTTCTTCTATTTTAATATTGTACGTTAATATTTTATTCCCCTAGCACCCAACAACGTCGGTCATCCCCTCCCCCATCCATGCCACCCTCTCTGCCAAACATCACACCCCATCTCGGCCTCAAAAGCCACTTCCCTACGTCCTCCAAGCTCTTCCTGTAACAACCTGAATTTTAATAACATGTTGAAACAAGAAATCAAGGTATAATTATTTTTTATAATGATAATTATGAGAAACGGGTTGCGCCATTGCGTTCTTCTCGGAATTATGCATGAAATAGAGTCCGAGTTTTCGAAAATCGGAGTCCGGATGAAGAAGTTATGGCCTGTAAAAGATTCAGCAAATTTCAGGCAACACAGAACCAGGCAGGTCGACCTAGAGGTCGACCTGGGGGTCAGGTCGACCAGGGGGTCGACTTGGGGTTCGACCTACCCCCCAGGTTGACCAACGGGTCGACCTCCCCCCTTACAGGTCGACCTGATCAGCCTGTTTTGGCCTAGAACCCGTTTTTGAAGCCAGGGATGTGTTTTGATGGTCCGAATTGGTTCTAGGGTTGATCTAAAGGCCCTAAATAGTTCCTACACCTATCAATACACCCGAAGTTCTAACCTAATTCATAACAAATCATTCTTACACCGAAATGCTGCTGAGATCCCTCTTGATCATGGTCGCCACCTCTAATAAATTTCCTAAGCTTTCATACACAATCCAATTCAAAGATTAAGGCTTCTACAATGATTCAAGACAATAAATCAATAACGCTGCAACATTTCTACAATAAATTCAGTTCCTAATTCGTTATCCATGATCTGTAAGTTCTAGTTACTTTTAGATTTAAATATTTAATTATAATATGGACATGAAATAAAGTGGAATTGGATTTAAGTATGTTTATCGATTCAGATCTATTTCTGTTGCTTCTTGAATCTTGAGTTTTGAGACTTGTCTATCTTTATTGTCAATTTCATGATCTATTCTGCCCGTCGTAAATCAGTTTTCTGGATTCATGTTGATATTATTATCAAGTTGTAATCTTCATGCCTATGATGATGTTTTTCTCTCTGATCTTATTTTTATGCAAAATTATACCTTCCCCTATTTATTTTCTTTTGATGAACCTAGGTCAATTTCGAACCTAGGCCTAAACTACGATATACGTGCGATGATGTACGGGGGAAATATTGGAATATTTCCTAGTGGAATATATGTGTTTGGTGGAATCGAAGGCATAATATGAAAATTGGATGTTTAGGGGTAATTTACCATTAACATGAAACGGGGTAATTTTGGGTATTGTCATTATAATGGTTATTGCGCGATTGGGATTGATATATGTAATTTGATATGGATCTTGATATATGTAATTTGGCTAAAACTTGTTATGGGTAAATTGGTGTAAATGTGGTATACATGTAATTTTGGGTATAAAACTTGATCTATGTAAATTGAGCATAGCTTTGTAAACATGTAAATCATGAATCTTGACATATGTAAAACGGCATGAAACTTGGTATATGTGTAAATTGGCATAAAATTGGCACACATTAAAAACGTCATGAATTGAACATATGTAAATTTGTTATGAATTGGGCATATGTAAAACTGACATGTAATCTAGAACTTGGGCATATGTTAATTATGTAAAATTTGGAGTTGAAACGTATATGATAATTTATGACTCGGTAGAGGCTTAAAATGAACGCGCCTAAGTTGGATTTTGGGTAGTTGACATGTATTGTAAATAAAAGGTTATAACTTGGCATAACTTTATAGTGAATTATGATAATACTTTGGGAATACGTTTTGGGGAAAAACGTGAATTATGAACTTGGTAATTGGCATATAATTGGAAATATGAACGTGATTGAAACATGAACATGAATATGAATATGAACACGAATGTGAACATGGCTAACTCGAGGTCGGGTTGAGTTTGCAGTGTAATTTTGCCCGGAACCGCCTGGCATATCCAGTGACTGCAAATAATAAGATCTAATGTGAGAAGTTAGTCATATCATGCTTAAACCCGATGTTAGACTAAGTTGTGGTGTAATTCTGCCCGGAACCGCCCGGCATATCCAGTGACCATAACAACAGGTCTAATGTGAGTGGTTGGTGCATTAATAATTAATTAATGCCAATAAACAGACATGCTAAGGATGGAAAGGTTAAGTAATATGACATGAATGGGTGGGTTAAGTAAACCTGAACTTGATTGCTCGAGAACACTTAACCATTTTAACATGTTAATTAGACAAGTGGGCAGGGTTAAGCAAATTGAGGACACTCAACTAATACAACATGTTAATTAGACAAGTGGGTGCGGTTGAGTAGATTAATAGCACTTAACCAACATAATATGATAAGTGGGTGGGTTAAGTTAACTTGAACTGATTGATATCACTTAACCATTATAGCATGACTAGCGGATGGGTTGGTTTAACTTGAATGGGTTGATAGCACCCAATCAATATAACCTGATGCATGGTAGGGTTAAGTAAACACACGAGGGTAACACTTAACCATTATAATTTGACTAGTGTATGGGGTTAAGTTAACATGCGCTTAACCAATATAACGTGATGCGTGGTAAGGTTAAGTAACAACAGAGGGTAACACTTAACCGTCACAACATGATAAGTAGGTGGGCTAAGTCAATATACACTTAACAAATATGACATGACAATCGGTGGGGTTAAGTTAACACAAGGGAGAACACTTAGCCGGTATAACAAGACTTGCGGTAGGATTAAGTAACACAAGGAGCAACACTTAACCAATATAACATGATGTGTGGTAGGGTTAAGTAAAACAGGAGAAAACACTTAATCAACTTAACGTGATGGACGGAGAGGGTTAAGTACATATCAGGTTGGTAGGTAATATTAGTATATATAGGCCCACGAACTTAGCCGTTAAATAAACATACTTGAATCAGTGAGACGGTTAAGTACATATCGGGTTGGTGGGTAATATTAGTAAATATAGGCCCACAAACTTAACCATTAATAAACATGCTTGAATCGGTGGATTAGGTACATCACGGGTAGGTGGGTAATATCTGTATATATAGGCCCACAAACTTATCCAGTAGGAAACCCTAGTAACGGGGACCCATTTCAGCAGTAACCCACATAGGTGTATCATGGTACCCTGAAACTAGGCAGGGTGGGGCACGATTACTGGGCTGATTGTAAGCGGTCAAAGCGACGGTGAGTGGTGCAGCAGTGTAGGTTCTAACGGAGTGCGGACGTGCATGCACTTCAAAGCAGAAAAAGCAGGCACTGGGCACCAGTAGTATACACTATGCATTCTAGAATTGTGTCGGGCCGCCACCATGGGACGTGATACACCCCATGGTGGGACCAGCATAGGTATTTACAATCATTGGGGTCGTATGACACATGCAGGTAGCATAATCCCTAGTTGGACCTAGGTCGCATAAACCCTAAATCCGAGAAGCGTTCAATAGGTAGCATAAACCCTAGTTGGACCTAGGTCGCGTAAACCCTGGTTGAATCTAGGAAGCGCCCGATAGAAAACCCTAGATTAGATCTAGATGATAAATAATATATGTACACCTGAAAACAACCACAATTTCGGGGATTGGGATCACGTTATCATACGATCATTTTATATAGATCACTAATTGGGACACTAGTCAGGTGGTGCAGAGCAAATAGATATCACTGAAATATTTTTATGATGAAGCTTACAAATCTTGCGATGATATACTTGATAGAAACCTTGCGATGTGATACTTGGTAGGAACCTTGTGATGCTACTCTTGATAGGAATTATGGGATGTTATACTTGATTCATCGTGCCTGTAGCTTATCTTGTCATCATGCTTATGTTTATTTTCAGTTTATTCATGCCATGTTATCTTTACCTGTTTTTATGCTGAAAGTCACTAGGACTTACTCGGTCTTTATGTCTGACCCGTTTTGTTTCGCCTCTTTTTCTTCCGTTTCACCCCCCCCCCCCCCCCCAGGCTCGCAGGTTGGGAATACAGCTTAGTTCGGATCTTACCAAGCTCCAAGGCTCTTTCATGTACGACATGGATTTCTCTTGGCTATGGCTTACTTTGCTTTATTGGAGAATATCACAATTTATTTTTATGCTTCTTTGTTTTTGAGCAAGATAGATATTTTAGCTATGTAATTGGGTATTGGAAGTTGATGGGCTTTTATTGTAAACAACTATATTTAATAAATGATTTGAAGTACTTCTACTTTACTTTCCGCTATTTTATATATGTCTGTCTTGTAATATTTCTATCCCAGTACCCATAATGCTCCATTGAAGTTAAGGCATTCCCTTTGTGAGTGAACTTAATGGATGTGGGGTGTTACATTTGGTATCAGAGCAGAAGGTTACCAGACTGGGCAAAAGCTTTTAAAAACCTTCTAAAATTATTTTCAAAATGTTTGCAAAGAAGCATTATTATAAGAAAATTTTTGATTGATTAAAAAAGCATATTCCCCAAAGCCATATGCACTATCTTTTGATTATCTCTTTGAATCTCTTCTTTCTCTCTTTTCACCATAGTTTTGTAGGCGTACGACACATGTCGGAGGGCAAAGGAGTGCCCAACCTCCATCTGTAGCCGCAGTAGTTTTACTTGCGACTAATCTTATTTCAAGCTTTGTAGTGTTGTCGTGCGATGGAGGTAGCTTTCGAGAAACTTGTCAACAAGCCTAAGGATGAGAAACTTGTTGATATGGCTTAATCCACGAAGGAGGAAAAGGTGAAAGGGAAGAGGCCAAAGTGAAGGAATAATAAAACCCATGACAAGAGAGAGTATCTTTAGTATGGTAAAAAGGGACATGTAATTAAGTATTATAGAACAAGGACAAGGGCAAAGAACTAGATCGTCGAGAGGGCAATTGTATGCTCTCACTACTAGCGTACCCTAGAGAGGTGGTAACGTTTCTGTTAAAGGTTTAGCTTTTATTTTCTGTCATCCCGTTAGAACTTTGTTTTTGTACATCGCATCCTTTTAATTCTGCTTCGATAGTTGTGTCTCTGCACCTTAGTACTAGCATAGTAGAGGATCCCATTTTTGTCTCATATCCTGTTGGGGAATCAGCTCATTTATTCATGAGACTTGTTTGGATTTGAGAATGTCTGTGCTAAGTGTGGAGTTTAGAAGTAATTCTTATGTTTTTTTTGGCTATGGGTTGATCCTAGGGATGGAGTGGTTATCCAGTAGTGGTGCCATTCTTGATGATGAAAAGAGGGCAGTTAGACTCTTGACTTGCCTTGGTAATGCCCTCGAAGTCTAGTGTAACCCTTAGGGTTCTGCCATGCTTAGTTACCTATAATCTCTTGATACATTTATTAATCTGCTTGAGCAGTGTTCGCCACTAAGGCAGATTGTTCATTTCGCTTATGCATGAGTTATAGAAAATCACCTTAGTAAGTACATTTGGCAGCATGGTTGGCATTTGTTTGTTTTCAAGAGATAGTTCTTCTGCGTGGAATACCTTATAATAAGTAAATGAGGTCCATGATTCACTAATGAATTTTGGAGAGCTTGCATAAAACCATGAGTACGCAGTTATGTTTGAGCCAAGTATACTAGAAAAAGAATAAGTGAAAGTGGAACGAGAGGCGACAGTGAAATGAGTTCCAACTCATATTTTGGAAATAGGAATTACGAAGCTACGAAATTGTGAAGTTAAAGACGGCCAAAGCACAATGGAGTTAAGCTCAAGGAAATGCAACTTAGAAGATTGAAGACTAGATACGTGTGAAAACCCGTAACTTCCCCGTAAAGGAAAGCGGCGGATAGTTCGAGAACAAGCCACAACAGAATGCATACGGAAGAACATTTCACTGTATATCACAACAATGCATCAGATTACAAGAATATACAGAGTATAAACAAATAAATATTACACAGAAATATCAGAGATTTAAATTACATTTAAATACATCGCAGCGGAAAATAATACAATACACAACTAGAAGAGATATACGGATACAAAGCTTTCCGGATATCATTCCAGCTGTAAACCAGGATCCTGTGAATATAAATCTGTAAAACCAAAACTACTAGCTGCCTGTGTCAAAATAAGGGCACCCAGAGTTTAGGTTAAAACAATAAACTCCAGGTCAGTCATGAGACTGGTGTGAGAACTAACACAGTTATTAATCTTTATTTTAAATCATTAGGTAAATCAAGGGACCACGCCGTATAACACGGAACGGGTTTCCTCTCAAGAATACCAATGCATAAACAACAGCGCAATGCTAAACAAAGAAAAATGAAGCTATTATAAGACCCAGTTCCCATCACATAATGCAACGCAAGCCGGAGGATAGGGTTTTTACCTTATAATAGCCAAGAATGCTTGATACGTTTAAAACAAATCATTTGATACTATAATAAGTGTATAGTGCATAAAACAACTTCAAATCATAAGTATCAATCATAGGCGGCATGAATGCCCCATACCACTATGTCGCCATATATAGGTTATACAATCAAAATCGCAAAGTCACGTATTTGGAAATTGGGTTTCCATCTATGAACCGAGGCAAAAGATAGTCCTCAACCGATTCGAGACGCTCTAGCCCGCCCCTTAGGAACAGCCGCAACTGCCCCTTGGATCGTCAGGGCCGGTCCACCGATGTGGATTATTATGCCTGAACACTACGTTTCCCCACCCTTTGGGGTGTAAATGAGCCAACGAATGACACCATCGGACCCGGATCGTCCGATCAAACCGAGGCGCCTCGCAACAGCAACAACCACACAGGTGAAAAGTATATAAATGTCAGGGCTGGTAGGTCACTGACACCACCCTAGCTAGAAAGAAACGCATGCCCTCCCTGAGGTCCTCTCCCGTTTTTGGTTCACAACCGGGGTGCGAAACTCGCGAAGTAAACGTTACACAAAGCTACGCCACAAAGGCCGTGCTTTGATCATCACCACAAGACTTTGCTTTTCAATAGAAGCCTCGATCAATTGCCACTTAGGCATGACACACAGGCAATTCACTCCATGCGTTTGATATCCATCAATATATAACCCCTGAGCTCGTACGTCTCAGAGAAGGGCGTTAAGCAAGAGAATAAATTCTCTGCCGCCAAACAGATATATATTTAATAGAGATCAATCGCACGGACTAAAATCCAATGTCAGACACACAGTCCATTACAAGTCCGTTCTAGGTCTGAACGAAACCGGAGGCACCTAGTACCCCGCATATCCATCGATCTCCAAGCACGTCTGGACGATCACCAACTGTTTCCATCTTCTTGGGTGTACAGCCCAATCAAGATCATCAGTAATCACCCAAACGACGTGAAGACCTCCGGTCTTCGACCATCGTCTTCATCTTCGACTTATCGTCGTATCAGTTATTCAGAATGGGATAAACCCGGTCTTGCCGAATAACTCGCGTATATTTTAAATAAGTGTTACACAAACACAACATACGCCTCATTCCAATTCATCAGTCACTAACCGTAAATTAATCAAGAGGATAATTTCCCAAATATCAACCCCGAAGGCCGAAACCAACATCAGATCAATATTCAGAAAACCATTCTGCTTGGCTAACCGACAGTTAGTTTCTAAATTTCACATTCATAGGGAAAGGTTCCCATTAATTTTATCCAAGATAAATTTCTTGAATTTATTCTTTAATCTATTTTTGAATATCAATTCAAAACTAGTCAAGATTAGCGAACCTTACCGAAGTAATCATTTGTTTTAATTTCCCAATCCCAAACTATTCATCCCATGAAGTAAAACTGGTAGTACTTCATATCTAACACCACGGTGTTATCGGTAAATTCAATTACCATTTCACATTCAAATCTAATTAAAGATTTAACTATCGCCTGGAGCAAAACTGGTGATACTCCATTCTCGATCATTTCAATCTAATCAAAGATTCATTAAAACTCCACTTAGTTTTAATCGTTAACTGGGTTAAAGAATCAGTGTCATTTAAAACACAGTTCACGATAAACCCAAAATCACATTCCATTAATTATCGGGTTAAAGAACGAGTGTTATTTAAAAACACCATTCACGATAAAACCCAAGAATCAATATCAATTCAGTTCCAATTAAATATTGTTTAATTGGTACACTTCATTAAATCTAAATAAAAAGATTTAATCTTTTCTCAACTGGGTTCAAGAACAGTGTTAATGAAGACACCATTCACGACAAACCCAAATCACATTTGATATTAAATACAAGGTTCTGAATAGAAAATATATCGGCTTATATTCAATATCAAATTCTACGATTAACAAATGTCGTATTGGAAATAACGATATATATATCTACATCTTTCAAATTTCCATAACAACATCTGTATAATCCCAAAATCCAACGTCGAAATATTCCGAAGACAATTTCGATTCAAATCCATTCCAATGCAATCATTGGAAATTCTGGTTATTTTTAAAACCCTTTCGAATTCAATTTATTTATTTAAAAATAAATAGAATTATAATTCTAGTTCAAAACTAGTTCATTTCGATAAAAATCTATTTTTATCTTTTCAAATATGGAGTTTTTCATCCCAATTTTTTCCAAATCATTTCTTATGATTTTACACAAATTATTGACATTTTTAATAATTTTATCAAGGCCCGTACAGTCGATTTCCATCAACGGCCATCGAACTGCACTTACAACGACCTTTTTCGAATTTGATTTGGACGTATCTCCAAATCCAACCGTTAGATTTCAAATTTCTAATATTCGTTAGAAAGCTCTTTTCGATATGAATCCAACGGTTCCGGTTTTAGGAGAATCCGACGGTCGGATCTCCCGTAATGTCCGTTTGAAATAAATGGTTGAAATTCACGAACTGCCGAGGTGCGGCGCGTTCTATTCAGGCCATTATATTATATATATATAATATATATATAATATATATTTCGTCGATTTCTATTTATAACAAATTTTATAAATAGTTTTGAATTCGTTTCAAAAACCATTTCAACTTCCATTTTAATTCAAATCAAAATCGAATTTTTTTCTTATAAGTTCGTTTTAAAATTCATTGCTATTCAATTCAAATTTCAATTCATTTTTGAATTCATTTTTGAATTCATTTCAATTCGTTTTCAATTCAATTCGAATTTGTTTTCAATTCAATTCGAATTCGTTTTCAATTCAATTCGAATTCATTTTGGTTTTCTATTTCAATTCTTTTCAAAATATCAGATTTTTGAAATCACTTTCGATATTCATTATAAAATGAATAAAATCGATATAAATATCGTTCACGTCAAAATGGCGTCAATCTAACCAACACGGCTTCATATATTTCTATTTTCAAATATTCCATTCAACAAATGAATATTTATTTTTGTCAACACACGACTAACCTTAACGAATGAGTGCCGTCCACGTGTGACTATTTTTGTTAAATTATTTCGTTCAACACATGACTAATCTCAACGGATGAGTACAGTCAACACATGAACCTTTATTTTATATTGATAAAGATGTAAATTTTATTATTAAAATATTTCGTTCAACACATGACTAATCTCAACGGATGAGTACAGTCAACACATGAACCCTTATTTTATATTATTCTTTATTTTTCAAATTGGAATGAGGCTCAATCAATTACCATATAAAGTTAATTATATGGATTTTCATACAACACATGTATAATAGCATTGAAAAATAATCAACCATCAACCAAAGTGCACTACACTGTATAAGCATTAAATATAGATATCTAACGCTTATAACAGCATGTCAATCAATCGATCGACATATTTAATCAATCAGGATGAGTGAACTTCAAATTTCATCCCAACACCCGTGTGGGGTTTCAAACAATCAAACACAGATTTTTATTTGTGCAGTTGGGCGATGTGTAAAATTTATCGACCCAATCAATATCAGTTAAATCAGTGCATATAAACAAATCGGCCGATTTGTCTATAAATATCTATTTATTCACTTTCACGTTAAAAATTATATTTTTAACGATAAAATATTTTATTTTAACATATGAATTTCTATTCAGTTCATTTATTCAATAAAATTGATATTTTTATTTTTCTAACATATTTTAGAAAATTTCGGCGGCATAACGGCACGATACTAGAAACGGGACGAGGCCTAGCCTTATCCCCGGTCTAGTGAAGGCCCACGCCATTCACACATCAATCAAATCAATTTCATTTCACCAAACAATTCAATCCAATCAAATAATCTAACTAATTTTTGCAATCAAACAAACAAGTCCATGGTCTGTGGACGATTGTGTCGGGTGCTACTAAGCACCGTCTGCATCCTAGTATATATATATAACTAGAAAAAGAAATTGAAAGGTGAGAAATTCTCACCGAGGGATCCACTCCTCCAGTCCTTATCTCTGAACGGTTTGAATTCAGATTTGTTTTCCGACAGTACCATCGCAATCTGTATCACGCAGTCGATTATTAAAAATCACATTTTTAATAACGCTATTTATATTAAAAATAACATTTCAGTTTTCTATATAAAAATCATATTTTTATACAATGTTATTTTTTTCCATGCTATGCATATAAAATAAAAAAATGTTTATTTTTCCTTTTCAAAACAATGTATATTTATATTTTCTAAACAAAGACATTTATATTTTCTAAATGAAGACATTTATATTTTCTAAACAAGGACATTTATATTTTCTAAACGAAGATATTTATATTTTCTAAACGAAGATATTTCTATTTTAAAACAAAGATTATATTTCCTATTTTAAAACAAAGATTTTTCTATTTTAAAACAAAGATTATATTTTTCTATTCAAATTTTCCATTTTACTTTGGAAATCTATTCTATTTTCCTAAACAAAGTATATTTTATATTTTTAAACCAAGTATATTTTTATAATTTCAAAACCTATCTATATTTCAAAACCTATATATATTTACAAAAATAATGTTATTTATATAATTTCAAAAATAATGCTATTTATATATAAATCCTATTTTTATTTCAAATCTACATTATAAAAATCATTTTTTTACAACACTGCCTTCTTTATAAAATTTATATTTTTATATCGCTAGTTCGTTATGAAGATCAAATTTTTATATAACGCTCTTCACATATCAAAAATCCTACCTTTTTGATATTAAAAATCATAACTCTATAATATTAAAAATCCTACTTTCAAAGCTGTTACATAAATTAAGAATCTTTTTTTTCATCCCAATGCTATTTTATTTAAAAGGAAACAATGCAGATTTATTTTCTTCTTTGAAAGTCAGAATTTTTAAATATGTTTAAATAATAAAATAAACTAAAATAAACTCACTGCTTCATGTCTGAACCGAGCTCCAACTAGGGTTTCGATCCTAGCTCGAAATCCGAGGCGCGGGGTGACAATTAGGGGTGTCCACAGCCTCGACCTTCGCGTCAGCTTTCCGGCGATGTGCCCCACCCCCAGCTCGCAACACTCCAGGGCCAGAAGATCGATCTCGAGCGTCGGCGGCTTTGGCCCCGATTCTGGCCATCAGGACGCCCAAAAACCCATCACCACGGCGTGATTTGTAGAGCTCGAGGAGCTGTATATTTTTTCCATTTAAGACCCTTGCAACCGATGAACGGATTAGAGTTGGTGAGGAGGAGAATTTTGGAAGAATCAGATCGTCGGTTTTGAGATGGGGCGGAATTTCCGCATTGACCACGTTTGGTAATTTATGAGGGTTTGACCCATTTATTTTATATATATGTGTGTTTATATTTCTAATTATTTAATTCCTTTTTACTTGTTTTTCAATCTGAACCCCAAATCAAACCCAACGACTGTCGTCCCTAGCCAAATACCCCTATTCCAAATACAATGGGTATGTTTCGTAAGCCAATTCGGCTATTTCGATCAGTTTTCATCAAATTCAAAATATAACTCAGTATATATTGAATTTGAACGTGCATTTCAATTTACCGGGGACACATACGGACCCCGAAAATTACAGAAAAATTATTTCTAGCTTCGTATTGACGATACGGTCCCAACAAAACTAAGTTCGTCGAATTCTGAGACCATTTGAAAAATGGCTAATTTCCAGTCGATTAAAATCAACTTAAACTGGTCAAACGCGTTTTCCTTCGCCACGCTCACATATTGATTCGAAAAATTATGAAATTTGAAACCCAGCAATAATTTGACATCACGGATCCAACAAAAGTGGTTTCGTCGAAATCCGAGGTCGTTTGCAAAATTCCCATTTTTAAGGGCCTGAATTCCATAGCGACTATTCAGAATTTTCAACTGGACATATCTTTTGATTCCCGCTATGAAATTTCGATTTTTCGGATTCGTTGGAAAGATATTCTAAAATCGATCCTAATGTTTTTGGTTTCACTAAAATCCGGATTGTTTTGCACCCGGTACATTCAATTGAAGTTTGAAATCGAATTATAGAACTACCGCGCCATTTTCAATTCTATTTATAATTATATATAATTATTTATATTGTAACAACGACGCGTATAATATATACGTTCGAATTCTATTCAAAATAACTTTCTCGTCGATATTATTTAAAATAATTCATTTTAAATAATCAAAATTCGCTAAAATTGCCAAAATAAAAATTTTAAACTGGCCCATATTTTCGGGTTGTTACAATACGCGCATCATATCTCCTTTTTTTAAGAGTAGATCCTTGATCCCTCTTTTCCTGTAAAGCTTACTTGCATGCTATCTTTTAAGTATATCCTCTCGGTCCTATTCTCAATCCTATTTCTATTGCAAACCCCATAGGGATCGTCTGTTAGTAATACATATTGGGACTTTAGGGTGTCCGTTGGGTTGAGTAATTCTTTGGGTGTCATCCTGATGTTGATTTTGGTCTTCGGGGCTGGTGCTTAGGGAGTTCTTCTCCTAATCAGTATATATGTGACGTAGATTTCTAGTTTTGACATTACCTAATGGGAACAAAGTTTTTACTTGCTTCTATCATTCAACTATATCTTTAAGTAGGAACATTTGGGTGTAAACATGTGTTTGAGACATGTTATGATTGATGGTTGCAAGTGGTTGCTAGTGGTTGCTCGTAGATGCATATACACGCACATTAGACACTAGATCGGCTCAGTCACCTATCATATTGCATATGCTTGAGTGTTTATACTTGTTTATGAATGAATTTGAATGTGTTATCATGTGGATGTTGCATATGAATGGATGTTTGTGCACACATATAGTGTTTATGTGACTAGGACTATTTGCATACATGTTGGACTCATGGCACTAAACATATTTTGCATTAAGAAGATCAATCAGGCCTGGTCATTTGCATTAGACAAGGAACATACACACACACTTCTTGCATATGTTCATACAGCATTCGAAATCTGTTAAGGACAATGAATGCCTTTGATTGATGATTGAGTAGATGGATGATTGGATGGTAGGACACATTCTTCTTAACCTGAAGATTTCGGGGACGAAATACTTTATGGAGGGGAGAATGTAACAACCCGAATTTTAATAACATGTTGAAACAAGAAATCAAGGTATAATTAATTATTAAAATGAGAATTATAGGAAACGGGTTGCGCCATTGTGTTCGTCTCGGAATTCTACATGAAATGAGTCCGAGTTTTCGAAAATCGGAGTCCGGATAAAGAAGTTATGACCTGTAGAAGACTCACCAAATTTCAAGAAGCACCGAACCAGGCAGGTCGACCTGGAGGTCGACCAAGGGGTCGATCCGACCTGGGGGTCGACCTACCCCCCAGGTCGACCAGGGGGTCGACCTCCCCCGTTACAGGTTGACCTGGTCGGCCTGTTTTGGCCCAGAACCCATTTTTGAAGCCTGGGACGTGTTTTGATGGTCCGGATTGATTCTAGGGTTGATCTAAAGGCCCTAAATAGTTCCTACACCTATAAATACACCCTAAGACCCAACCTAATTCACAACAAATCATTCTTACACCAAAATGCTACTGAGATCCCTCTTGATCATGGCAGCCACCTCTAATAAATTTCCTAAGCTTTCATACACAATCCAATTCGAAGATTAAGGCTTCTACAATGATTCAAGACAATGAATCAACAACGCCGCAACATTTCTACAATAAATTCAGTTCTTAATTTGTTACCCATGATCTGTAAGTTCTAGTTACTTTTAGATTTAAATATTTAATTATAATATGGACATGAAATAAAGTGGAATTGGATTTAAGTATGTTTATCGATTCAAATCTATTTCTATTGCTTCTTGAATCTTGAGTTTTGAGACTTGTCTATCTTTATTCTCATGCCAATTTCATGATCTATTCTGCCTGTCGTAAATCAATTTTCTTGATTCATGTTGATATTATTATCAAGTTGTAATCTTCATGCCTGTGATGATGTTTTTCTCTCTGATCTTATTTTTATGCAAAATTCTACCTTCCCCTATTTATTTTCTTTTGATGAACCTAGGTCAATTTCGGAGCTATACCTAAACTACGATATACATGTGATGGTATATGGGGGAAATATTGGAATATTGCCTAGTGGAATATATGTGTTTGGTGGAATCGAAGGCATAATATGAAAATTGGATGTTTAGGGATAATTTACCATTAACATGAAATGGGGTAATTTTGGGTATTGTCATTATAATGGTTATTGCGCGATTGGGATTGATATATGTAATTTGATATGGATCTTGATATATGTAATTTGGCTAAAACTTGTTATGGGTAAATTGGTGTAAATGTGGTATACATGTAATTTTGGGTATAAAACTTGACTATGTAAATTGAGCATAGCTTTGTAAACATGTAAATCATGAATCTTGACATATGTAAAACGGCATGAAACTTGGTATATGTGTAAATTGGCATAAAATTGGCACACATTAAAAACATCATGAATTGAACATATGTAAATTTGTATGAATTGGGCATATGTAAAACTGACATGTAATCTAGAACTTGGGCATATGTTAATTATGTAAAATTTGGAGTTGAAACGTATATGATAATTTATGACTTGGTAGAGGTTTAATATGAACGCGCCTGAGTTGGGTTTTGGGTAGTTGACATGTATTGTAAATAAAAGGCTATAACTTGGCATAACTTTATAGTGAATTATGATAATACTATGGGAATACGTTTTGGGGCAAAAACTTGAATTATGAACTTGGTAATTGGCATATAACTGGAAATATGAACGTGGTTGAAACATGAACATGAATATGAATATGAACACGAACGTGCGAGGTCGGGTTGAGTTTGCACTGTAATTCTTCCCGAAACCGCCCGGTATATCCAGCGACTGCAAATAATAAGATCCAATGTGAGAAGTTAGTCATATCATGCTTAAACACGAGGTTAGACTGAGTTGTGGTGTAATTCTGCCCGGAACCACCCGGCATATCCAGTGACCGCAACAACAGGTCTAATGTGAGTGGTTGGTGCATTAATAATTAATTAATGCCAATAAACAGACATGCTAAGAATGGAAAGGTTAAGTAATATGACATTAATGGGTGGGTTAAGTCAACCTGAACTTGATTGCTCGAGAACACTTAACCATTTTAAAATGTTAATTAGACAAGTGGGCAGGGTTAAGCAAATTGAGGACACTCAACTAATACAACATGCTAATTAGACAAGTGGGTGCGATTGAGTAGATTAATAGCACTTAACCAATATAATATGATAAGTGGGTGGGTTAAGTTAACTTGAATTGATTGATATCAGTTAACCATTATAGCATGACTAGCGGATGGGTTGGTTTAACTTGAATGGGTTGATAACACCCAATCGATATAACCTGATGCGTGGTAGGGTTAAGTAAACACACGAGGGTAACACTTAACCATTATAATATGACTAGTGGATGGGGTTAAGTTAACATGCCCTTAACCAATATAACGTGATGCGTGGTAAGGTTAAGTAACAACAGAGGGTAACACTTAACCGTCACAACATGATAAATAGGTGGGCTATGAAGCGACCCGAACTTCCCAGGTCTCCGAAGAGAAGAGAAAGAATGAATTACTGTGAGGACAAGACGAATCAAAACGCAAACAGAAGAACACTAGATTGTTAATTACAACAATTCCATCAGAATACAAGAATATACAGAGTATGAATAAATATTACACAGATAATATCGGAGATTTAAATAACATTTAAATAAATCGCAGCGGAAAAACAATACAATATGCAACTGAAAGGAATACGCGGATACAGAGCTTTCCGAGTATAATTCCAGCTGTAAATTAGGATCCTGTGAATATAAATCTGCAAAACCAAAACTACTAGCTGCCCGTGTCAAAATAAGGGCACCCAGAGTTTAGGTTAAAACAATAAACCCTAGGTTAGTCATTTAACCGGTGTGAGAACTAAAACAGTTATTAATCTTTATTTTAAAGTTAGGTAAATCAAGGGACCACGCCGTATAACACGGAACGGGTTTCCTCCCAAGAATACCAGTGCATAAAACAAATAGCGCAATGCTAAATAAAGAAAAATGAAGATATTATAATACCTAGGTCCCATCACACAATGCAACGCAAGCCGGAGCATAGGGTTTTCACCTTATAATAGCCAAAGAATGCTTGATACGCTAAATTTCATGTTTTAATTCTTAATCAGACTCCAACCGTAAATTAGTAAGAGAACGATTCCCTAAGTATTAACCCCGAAGGCCGAAACCAACATCAGACTAATACCCAGGAAACCACCCATCTTAGCTCGTTTCCAGTTAGTTTCTGATTTTATATACAATCATAAACATCAACCATAGGCGGCATGAATGTCCCATACCACTATGTCGCCATATATAGGTATACAATCAAAACCGCAAAATGTCGTATTGAAAGTTGGGTTATCATTTATGATATGAACCGAGGAAAAAGATAGTCCTCACCGATTCGAGACTCTCTAGCCCGAGCCTCAGGATCGGAGCTCGAGTGACCCTTGGATCGTCAGGGCCGGTCCACACAGAGTGGATTAAAATGCCTGAACATGCGTTTCCCCGCCCTATGGGGGTGTAAATGAGCCAACGAATGACTCCATCGGCTTCACATAGTCACCGATATATCCGAGGCACCTCACAAAAGCAACAACCACATAAGTCAAACTCGTCAGGGCATGTAAGACCATTGACGCCACTTCTAACTAGAAGGAAACGCATGCCCTCCCTGATGTCCTCTCCCGTTTCTTGTTCATACCGGGTGTGAAACTCGCGAAGTAAACGTTACACAAAGCTATGCCACAAAAGCCTTGCTTTGATCATTAACCATAAGACTTTGCTTTTCAAAAGAAGCCATGATCATTTGCCACTTAGGCATGCCACACAGGAAATTCACTCTATGCGTTTGATATCCATCAGTATATAACCCCTGAGCTCATGCGTCTCAGAGAAGGGCGTTAAGCAAGAGAATAAATTCTCCGCTGCCAAACAGAAATATATATTTAATAGAAATCAATCACACAGAATAAAATCCAATGTTAGACACACAGTCCATTTACAAGTCCGTTCTGGGTCTGAACGAAACCGGGGGCACCTAGTACCCCGCATATCCATCGATTTCCAAGTACGTCTGGACGATCAACAACTGATTCCCTCCTCTTGGGTGTACGACCCAATCAAGATCATCAGTAATTATCCAAACGACGTGAAGACCTCCGGTCTTCAACCACCGTCTTCATCTTCGACTAATCGTCGAATCAGTTATTCAGGATGGGATAAAACCGGCCTTTCTGAATAACTCGCATATATAATAAACAAGTGTTACACAAACACAACATACGCCTCATTCCAATTCGTCGGTCACTAACCGTAAATTAGCAAGAGAACAATTCCCCAAACATTGACCCCGAAGGCCGAAACCAACATCAGATCATTACCCAAGAAACCATTCATCTTAACTAATTTTCAATTAGTTTCTAAATTCCACATTCTTAGGGAAAGGTTCCCATTAATTTTATCAAAGATAAATTCTTTAAATTTATTCTGTTATCTTCTTTTGAATATCAATTCAACTAGTCGGGATTAACAAACCTTACCGAAGTAATCATTTGTTTTAATTTCCCAACCCCAACCTATTCATCAAACTGGTAATACTTCATATCTAACACCACGGTGTTATCGGTAAATTCAATTACCATTTTGCATTTAAATCTAATTAAAGATTTAACTATCGCCTGGAGCAAAACTGGTGATACTCCATTCTCTATCTTTTCAATCTAATTAAAGGTTCATTAAAACACCACTTAGTTTTAATCTTTAACTAGGTTAAAGAACCAGTGTCATTTAAAACACGGTTCACAATAAATCCCAAAATCTCGTCACATTTCAATCAGTCCCTAACCGTAAATTAGCAAGTGAGCAATTCCCTATGTATTAACCCCGAAGGCTGAAACCAACAACAGATCAATACCCCAGAAACCATTCAACTTAACCAATCTCCAGTTAGTTTCTGATTTTTTTAACTCGTTTGGGTCTAAGAACAGTATTATTGAAGATACCGTTCACGACAACCCAAAATCACATTCCATTAATTATCGGGTTGAAGAACAAGTGTTATTTAAAACACTGTTCACGATAAACTCAAAAATCAATACCAATTCAATTCCAATTAAATACCATCTAATTGGTACATTTCATTAAATCTAAATAAAAAGATTTAATCTTTTTCTCAACTGGGTTTAAGAATAGTGTTAATGAAGACACCATTCACGACAAACCCAAATCACATTTGATATTAAATACAAGGCTCTGAATAGAAAATATATCGGCTTATATTCAATATCAAATTCTACGACCAACAAATATCGTATTGGAAATAACGATATAAATATATCTTTCAAATTCCCATAACAATATCTGTTTAATCACGAAATCCAACATCGAAATATTCCAAAGACAATTTCGATTCAAATCCATTCCAATTTAACTATTGGAAATTCTGGTTATCTTTGAAACCAATTCAAATCCACTTTATTTATTTCAAAAATAAATAGAGTTATAAATCTAGTTCAAAACTAGTTCATTTCGATAAAAATCTATTTTTATCTTTTCAAATATGGAGTTTTTTTCATCTCAATTCTTCACAAATCATTTCTTATGATTTTACACAAATTATTGATATTTTTAATAATTTTATCAAGGCCCGTACAGTCGATTTCCATCAACGGCCATCGAACTGCACTTACAGCGACCTTTTCCAAATATGATTTGGACATAATTCCAAATTCAACCATTAGATTTCTAATTTCTAATATTCGATAGAAAGCTCTTTTTGATACGAACCCAGCGGTTCTGGTTTTAGGAGAATCCGACGGTCGGATCTCCCGTAATATCCATTCGAATCTAATGGTCGAAATTCGCGAACTGCCGCGGCGCGTTCTGTTCAGACCATTATATATATAATATATATATATATATATATATATATATATATTATATATATTATATATATATTTCTTTGATTTCCTTTTAAAACATATTTTATAAATCGTTTTAAATTCGTTTTCAAAACGATTTCAATTTCATTTCAAATTCAAATCAAAATTGAATTTTTCCTTATAAATTCGTTTTAAATTCATTTCAAATTGATTTCTATTCAAATCGATTTCTAATTCAATTTCAGTTCGTTTTCATTTTCAATTCGAATTCAATTCGAATTCATTTCTATTCAATTTCAATTCGAATTCAATTCTATTCAATTTCAATTCGAATTCATTTTCAATTCGAATTCATTTTCAATTCGAATTCATTTTATGTTCAATTCAATTCGAATTCTAATTCATTTCAATTCGAATTCTAATTCGTTTCAATTCAATTCGAATTCTAATTCACTTCAAATTCTAATTCGTTTCAATTCAATTTAATTCAAATTTCATTTCAAAATATTCGATTTTGATATCACTTTTCAATATTCATTATAAAACGAATATAATCGATATAAATATCGTTCGCGTCAAAATAGCGCATATCTAATCAGCACGGCTTTATATATATTCTATTTCAAATATTCTATTCAAATATTTCATTTCAAATATTTCTTCTCAAATATTTTATTCAAATATTTCTCTTCAAAAATTCTATTTCAAAATTGGAATGAGGCCCAATCAATTACCATTGATTTTATCTCTATGGATCTTCATACAACGCATGTATATATCAACAATGACAAATAATCAACCATCATCCAAAGTGCATTCTACACTGTATAAGCATCAAATATAAATATTTAACGCTCATAACGGTCTGTCAATCAATCGATCGACATACAGCTAATTATTGGGATTAGTGTATGTCATATATCATCCCAATACCTGTGCGGGGTTTCAAACAGTCAAACACAGATTTTATTTGCGCAATTGGGCGATGTGTAAAATTTATCGTCCCAATCAATACCAGCCAACTTTGTGTATATCAACAAATCGTCCGATTTGTTTATAAATATTTATTTTGAATACATGTTAAAAATTATATTTTTAACTATAAAATATTTTCCACTATAAAATATTTTATTTCATTTCACATCACATCACACAATCAACTACACATCATAATCAAACAAACAAGCATACAAGCCGTCCATGGTCTGTGGACGACGGGTGTCGGGTGCTACTAAACACCATCTGCATCCTAGTATATATTTTAACTAGAAAATTAAATTAAAAGTGAGAAGTTCTCACCAATTACCTAATCCAAATGCCACGACTCTTCTTATGTAGAGATCTTCGCCGTTCTCGCCTTTCGTCCATTCCACTGTCCGTAGCCACTACATATATAAAAATCACATTTTTATACTGTTGTCTTTAAAATAAAAATCACATTTTTATTTGTTCACTTTCAATTTAAAAATCATATTTTTTTCCTTAACCATTCTAATGATCAAAATCGTATTTTAACTTTGCTATATATATGATAAAAATTCTATTTTTACATCGCTACTATGTAGACAAAAATTCTATTTTTATTCTTCTCGGTATATAAAAATCCGACCTTTTCACTTTGATTAACTATATAAAAATCTGCCCTTTTCTATTTGATTAACTATATAAAAATCCAACCTTTTCTCTTTGATTAACTATAAAAAATCCGACCTTTTCTATTTGATTAACTATACAAAAATCCGACCTTTCTGGTTTAAAAAAATTCCTCCATTTCAGGAAAAAAAAAATCAAATCTTCACATGATAAAAATTCCTCCATTTCAGGAAAAAAAAAATTCCTCCATTTCAGGAAAAAAAAATTCCTCCATTTCAGGAAAAAAAAATTCCTCCATTTCAGGAAAAAAAATTCCTCCATTTCAGGAAAAAAAATGAAATCTTAGTTTTATATAAAAAAAACTCGTCTTTACGTCATGAAAACTGATTTTTCTTGCAATGTATTATATTAAATAGAACTGAATTTTTAAACTAAAGTAAAGAACTCACTGTAATTGGGCGGAGGGGTGGTTTTCCTCGATCTATGAAGATGGAGGAGGGTTTGTCGGCTTCAGGTAGGAAGGGGGCGGATCGACGTGGGCGGAGGTCTGGAGCGGTGGTGGTCGGAGGCGGGCCACTTCGGTTGGCTGCGTTCGGGTCTGGAAGGGGGCGACGGCTGTAAGGGGGGTGCGGTGTTCTCGTCTGAAGGAGGGGAGGAGGGAGGATAGATGGGGGATAGGAGGGGTGGTGGTGCGCCTGGAGGGGGCAGCGAGCCCCCCTTTGCGATCGTCGATCGCGATTGCCCACCCCCCTTTTCTTATTTTTTTATTTACCCTAATCGGGTTTGACTGAGGAAGGAAGAAAAAGGGGGGTTGACCCCAATATATATTTATATATTTAATTCTATTTTAAGTTAGTTTAAAATTCGAACACGAAACCAAACCCACCGACTGTCGTCCTTAGCTAATTACCCCCATTCCGAACACAATGGGATATGTCTGGTAAGCCGATTCAACTGTTTCGATTTGTTTCCCTCAAAATCAACATATATATATATATATATATTGAATTTCAACGCGCATTTCAATTTACCAGAGCCACATACTAACTCTATAAATTCCAGAAAAATATTTTCTAGCTTCGTATTGACGATACGGTCCTAACAAAACTAATTTCGTCAAATTCTGAGACCGTTTGAAAAATGACTACTTTCCAGTCGATTAAAATCAACTAAAACTGGTCAAACGCGTTTTCCTTTGCCACACTCACATATTGATTCGAAAAATTATGAAATTTGAAACCTAGCAATAATTTGACATCGTGGATCCAACAGAAGTGGTTTCGTCGTAAACCGAGGTCATTTGCAAAATGCCATTTTTAAGGGCCGAAATTCCATAGGGACTATTCTGAATTTTCAATTGGACATAACTTTTGATTCCCGCTATGAAATTTTGATTTCTCGGGTTCGTTGGAAAGATATTACCAATTAGATTCTAATATTTTTGGTTCCACTAAAATCCAGTTTATTTTGAATCGTGTACATTCAATTGAAATTTGAAATCGAATTTTCAAACTACCGCGCCATTTCAGGCTCGTTATATAATTAAAATAAATTATTTATATTCTAACGACGACCTATATAAATGTATATATGTTCGAATTCTATTCAAAATAAATTTCTCGTCGTTTTTATTTAAAATACTCATTTTAAATATTCAAAATTTATTAAAATTGCCAAAATAAAAATTTTAAATTGGCCCAGATTTCCGGGTTATTACAATCTCCCCACTCCAAACTTTTAGTCCCCGAAAAGGAATGAAGCCGAAAGTTGTTTCACAAATCAACTCAACTTTCATTCTTTTCATTACGGCTTAAGTTCTTCAACTTTTCAGTTTCTAAGAACTTTTCAAATTTTTCAAAAACTAGGCTAACGCCCCAAATTTTCGAAAAATTTCGCCATAACCTCCCCTGCACCGGGGACTTCGGGATATTTCATATTGCCTCCCATGGCCTTCTTCAATCCAAAAGAAAAGGAAAAAGCCAAGCGGCTAGCCAATCCGCTCATAAAATCAACATCACCCAAAGAAAACAGTAAATTATGGTAAACATGTACCTATTTGTCGGGCAAACAATTTTATTCTTCTGCTCGAGCCTCTTTGCAATGACCTGTTCAATGTAAGTACATGTATGCATGCAAATGCGACAAATTTTCAATACGATTCACTATTTGATTCAATTCGGCTAAATGGTTCAACTTTTGACTAATCAACCAATAATCAAACAACACAACCATCAATCAATTAGTTGGTTAATGTTTCAAATTCATAACTTTGATATATAGTCAGAAATCACATTTTTGGTGCCAAATCACAACAATAGACCTATCTAATTTCGGTTCTCACATTCCAATTACTTATCTCTTCTCCGATCTTGTTTATTTCTATACTTAGGAAATATTCTTTATTATATTTCCAAGCTTACATTTATTTGGGTTAAAACGGATGTTGTGTAAAACATCGTTACGACAACCCAATTATTTTATTCAACTAACTCTTATTCAACATTGATTTTCGAGCCTGAAATCTTACTATTTATTTATTAATAATGAAATTAATCAAGCTGGGGTATAACTACCTCTCAGACCTTGACTGAATAACATTTATAACGTCAAAACAGATATGATTACTTACTCGAATAATCAATACCACACAACCACTTATTCACCTTTAAATACGTATACGCTTTCTCTTTCTATTCTTACTAGATTTTATTCTAGACTTCCTTTTTGATTTTACTATTCTATTTTTAAGTTCGTTTTCTTATCGACTTCTATATATATATATATATATATATATATATATATATATATATATATATATATCGATACGTTGATTTCTAACTATCAGATTATCTTAAAAATATTCTAACTTCTTAAATTCCCGGAAAAATTCGCCATAACCTCCTTTGTACTAGGAGCATCGGGATATTTCATATAGCCTCCCATGGCCCTCACCAATCCAAAAGAAAAAGAAAAAGCCAAGTGGCCAGCCGATACGGCGCATAAAATCTCATATATGAATTAAATACATACCTTTTCGACGAGAATTCTATTTATATACCTTCATACCTTATCCATACCTATCTCATGTATATTTATACCTGCCCAATCTATTTTAACTATACCTGATCATTTTAACTCAATTCGTTAGTTAATTTGTTAATTAACTCTTTAGTCTATTTCACTTTTTTATTTGAACATGACATGTTCAAATATATTTTTAACTTGTTTATCAACTAATTGAATTCCATTTCAATTTTATTTGAATTTCCTATATTCAAATTCCATTTCAATTCTCTTATTCAAATTCTATATTTGAATTTCATTTCAAATCTCTTATTTAAATCCCATATTTGAATTTCATTTCAAATCTATTTGAATCTTCTATATTCAAATTTCATTTTCACTTTCGATATTCAAATCCTATATTTGAATTCCTTTATATTTTCTATATTCAAATTCTATATTTGAATTCCATTTGAATTTCTATATTCAAACTCTATTCCAATTCCATTGAATTTCATATGTTCAAACTCCCTTTGAATTTCTATATTCAATTTCTATTATTACTCTACATGAATTCTATATTCAATTTTCTTATTTCAAATTCTATTTTGAGATTCTATATTCACTTTTCCATTATTTAAATCTTCTTTATTCAAATCTCATTTGAATTTCTATATTCAAATCCCCTTTGAATTTTCTTATTTACATTCTATGTTTGAACTTCCTTTATTCTAATTCCTCTTTCAAACTTTCTTTATTCATTCTTTACATAAGTCTCGATTTCAATTCCTTTTGAAATCGATATTTCTACCTTTGGAAAATAGATTTCCCTTTCAATTTCACACTTGTATTTTTATTTCTGAATTATCCAATGATAATTCTCTTCGCTTCATTTTATAAACTTCGTTTATAAAAGAACTATTTATAAGCTTCGTTTATAAAGGAACTTCTTGTTTTATTTCTTTTAAAACAAGTTAATATTTCAAATCTATTTAAAAATACAAATTCTATATTTTAAATCCCATTTTGAAATTCAACACAACTTGACTTTCGCAAAACAAATTCAAAACAGTATCTCTGGTAGTAATTCATCACTTACAACTCGAAAATGAATACTGGTGATGCAGCTGTCATCATCAGAATCTATTTTCCAGCGATCGAAGTGAGTTCAATACTATAAAACCATTTCTAAACATTTCCACTTTGAAATTCATTTCAAAATATAATTCACACTGCTTGTAAAACAATTTACAATCTCCCAGGATCTTAAATTTTCCTTATTTTTAATCCCAATCCATTTACAACCACTTATCCAATTTTTTCCAGAATTTTAATTAAATTTCTGGTTTAAATTCAGATTTAACTCATCTGATTTCACGTATTTCACTTATATGAATTCTGATTGGTTATTCACATAACCATTTAATTTATAATCTTACTCGATTCGAATAACAACCAATATATCCAATATATTCAAAATATAATTTGGGTAAAATTATTTCGTTTACCCTCTTTTCAAAACATACCATGACGGTTCATCGTATTCAAGTGTTTACCAACTCCTACCGATACAGTGGATCAAACTGATCGACCAGAATTCATAAACTACTCAACCAATAAATCTCCACAATATAAAACAAATTTTTATATCAATAACAAATACGTTCACTCGTATATATACACTCAAACTCAATCTAGGGCATTACTAACCCTATCTCTACCGAGTCACGCCACAGAGCCAAGTAATTCTTAACTTAAGCTCTGATACCAACTATAATGACCCGGATTTTCGGCGACTTTGGTTATCGACATAAGCACGATGTCGATAACCAAAACCTCGAAAAATCCTGGTAATTAGTGAAAGAAATTAGAGGGTGAGGAAAGATAAGATAGAAACTTAGAACAGAAGAAGAAAAAGAACACAATATCAGAGTAACACGAATCTCACAGCGGAACAAATAAATATATTTCATAACATAACTTTGAAATATACATCTGTATTTGAATATACATCATTATCAAAGTACAGCATTTACAACACAGCGGAAATAACTATAGCTATATGATCCTGAAGCCTCCTGCTCCAACTCTTCAACTATATCTGTAAATCCCGACTACTTGACTGCCCGTACAAATTTAGGCACCCAAGAGTTTATGGAAGACAACAAAATAAACTTCGGGTCAGTCATGGGACTGGTATGAGTAAACAGTTTAAAAACAGTTCGAACAAGTAAACGATATCTCATAAGACCACGCCGCATAACGGAACGGGTTTTTCCCTTATGAGAATCAAAATATCTTTATATCAAAAACCTTTTGATATTATAATAATGTCTATCAACACAATATAATAATCATCTAGCAGAAACGCTTTCATCTCACGTCCTACATATATAGCATACAACTCAAAACCACCAGCACGTATTGGGTAATCGATTTCCAACTATGACAAGGTATGGAACCACCTTTCGCTCGTGTACCTCTAGAGAGGAATACACTGGGTTCAACAAGAACATCTTCCAACCCAGCCACACATGACCGACCACTCATTTTGCTTGAGCGTATCGAATGTATATCACCAACGGTTGGGTTCAGCAACCGTTTCCTAAATGGGACAACATCAACAATAGATTTTTAGAAGTAAATGAAACTCTAGATCAGGTGATTATACACCCTACTTCGGTGCGACCGACTTAGCCATGCTGCCTGCCCGATTTCGGTCATTTACCGGATGTGAGGCTAGAAGCTACGCTTTATCATCACACCAGATTCACTTTGAATGCCACATCATCAAATCCATCAAATCACCGATTGACGTCCTCAATAATACATTATGTGTTAGCTAGAGAAGTTTCCTTCTCCGCTTCCACTCTTGGTACAGTTGGAGAAATCAATATACGTGATCGTCTGGACATACTCTGTCAGACATCCGTCCATACAAGTCACCCAGGAACAGGATGAACCTAAGGCACTATTCTGTAAACAGGATAGCCCTTGCATAACTCCGTCTTCAATTTCCTTTGGCATATATGATTCGCAATGCTTATGCCATTACAGAGTGGTTCTTTGGATAATAATCCAACCGGTCTCTCCATATTAACAACGTTAAAATGGTCAAAACTTCGATAGTCTGTGATTTAACTATCGAAGAAAAACAGGTGTGCAACCAACGATATTATTTCCAAATGGAAATTTATATCAATCAAACATCATTCAACATTTATCTCCTTATTTCATAAATTTACTTATCTCCTGTTTCCCTACATTCAATATTTCTTATTTTCTAAATTTAGAAAATATACGTTATTAACAATGGAAAACATTTCCATTTCTTGTTTTCTTTATTAGAAAACATTTCTGGTTTCTTACTTGGAAAACATTTCCAAAGCTTCTTCATTGGACTTAGACAGATGTTTAAACAAACCATCGCGATGCCAACTCAAACCATTTCCTTTACTGCCGAACCTTAACTGTTCCTTAGTTAAAAACGAAGCCAATCAAGTTGGGGTAGGACTACCTCTCAGACCTTAACTGAACAACATTTCTAACTTTGGAATAGTCAAAGTTCACTTTATATCCCTTTTACTAACTTCCTTACTTAAACCTCGTTCGAATAAATCTCTATTCGATTTATTTTATTTGATTTTACTCTATTCACTTAACCCCTTTCGAATAAACTATATTCGATTTACTAACTTTATTCGAATAACTATATTCGATTTACTAACTTTATTCGAATAAACTATATTCGGTTTACTAACTTTATTCGAATAACTATATTCGATTTACTAACTTTTACTTTAACACTAATCGATTTAACTAACATCATTTAACTCCTTTTCTTGACTCTAATCGATTAACTAACATCGATTAACTCCTTTTACTTTCTATTTGAATAAATTATTCATTTATAAAGATTTACTTTCTATTCAAATAACTATATTCGATTAACTCATTTTACTTTCTATTCGAATAACTATATTCGATTAACTCATTTTACTTTCTATTCAAATAAACTATTCATTTATAAAGATTTACTTTCTATTCGAATAACTATATTCGATTAACTCATTTTACTTTCTATTCGAATAACTATATTCGATTAACTCATTTTACTTTCTATTCGAATAAACTATTCATTTATAAAGATTTACTTTCTATTCGAATAACTATATTCGATTAACTCATTTTACTTTCTATTCTAATCGATTAAACTAACATCGATTAACTCCTTTGCTTCTACTCTAATCGATTCAACTAACATCGATTAACTCCTTTCACTTTAACTCTAATCGATTAACAAACATCGATTAGCTCCTTTATTCTATTCGAATAAACTATTCATTTATAAAGATTTTACTTTTAGTAACAGTTCTTTACTTTACAAATGATTTCCCCTTTTATAAAACTCTATTCTTTTTAAAAACATTTTCCCCTTTTTATTTACTTTCGAAATATTTCCTTTTTATAAAATCTGTTGATTTTATAAACTCCCTTTATTTCAATATACATTGAAATAATTCTTTTTACATCCCAGGGTCTTTATGATATTTACAATATCGAATAACAATGATCAACATCATTCCAACACACATAATCCATAACTGATTATATAATACATCATATATCACAATATATGAAAAACAGTAAAATAAATGTTGAGGAATCCAGTTGGATTCCTCCAATCTGTTTCCCTGCATCACAGATGTTAAACAATATAGATAACATCACTTTTCAGTTCCATATGATATATTCTGTTAAACAGAATCAGTATAGAAAATTTAACTAACTGACTAGCAGTTCAATCAAACAGTCAATCAGCCATCATTTATCAGTTCTAAATATACGTTATAAAAATAGAACTATTCAGGGTTGGTGAGTTTTACTCAAATTTGCAGTTCTTCGTTAAAGAACGATAAACTGTTGTTTGATCTGAATCAAACAGTTTAATTCGCCATAAATTCAGACGAGCTCCACTCTTCTCCCAGTCAGTCCCATTGGGTAGTGTCCATCCCTACGATCCCGACGCAACTTACGGTTCGTCAATCTGATTTCGTGTGACCGAGATATCGAATTAACAAGTTTGTATGTACATTTTGAATTAAATTTTAAACTAAATAAATTAAACTAATCGGGCTTTAACCTTTTATCCAAGGCCCATCTTCATCATTAAAACCCCACCCGCCTACATCTACTGTTCCTCCTTCTTCCACAGGTTAGAAAATAACCCGATGCTCCAGCTCCTTTACACCACGGTTCTGAAATCCTCCTTCATCACTTCGATCCTCCACGAATTCAAAATCTGACCACACCATTTCCATCTCCTTCTAATCCTCTATCCTCTCCTCTCCCTCAAGCAGAACTCGAACGCCAGAATCCAAATCCGACGTCCAGGTCTTCCGTGAGCACCTCCAGAAGTCGAGCGTCTTCTTTCCACATCGAATACCCTGAAATTGGGTCACACGAACTCCAAAACACCTCCTCATTCTATTTTCAGCACCGAAAATATGAATCAATGTTTCATACCCAAAATTTATGGAACCCTAAATCCACTGTACAAATCCGAGCATCCCAGAATTCACGTCGCACCCTTCCATTTGTACAACAGATCGAAGCTCGTGTCTTGCTGAATCGAAATACAAACCTCTCATGATTTATAGACTTTTCTCTTGTTTGATTTTGATTTTTCTTTTCGATTTTGCTTGCTGTGTTTGGGATAATGCGATTATATAGAGCTGTGGGTGGTAGGTAACATTGGTGGTTGAGAAACGGTGAGGCGTGGCTTGCTGTGGATCCAAAGAAAATAGGGGGGATATTCTTAATTTGATTTTTATATTTATTTTATTGATTTTCTCCTTGTATCTGCCTTCTAAAAATCCCAGTGATTACATACGATACATAAAAATCACCAAACTGGACAGGTAGCTAGAGTTCGACATTATGGTCCCAACGAAACTGGTTTCGTCGAATTCCGACTCCATATGCTCTCACAGCGTATTTTCAACCCTCAGAATATTGATTGTTTTTCACTCTAAAAATCCGTACGGCCACACAGTGACTTTAAAAATCACGAAACTGGAAATCTAACAACTATTTGATATTGCGGATCCAACAAAACTGGTTTCGTCGAATTCCGACTTCGCTTGCAAAAGTGGCTGTTTTTAATACTCAAAATAACCTATTTAAATATATAAATATATTTAAATATAATTGAATTAAATATTTAAAATTAAATATTATCGTCTATATTCACAGTGGCATATCACACAGCTCTAGAATATTCCTGTATGTATTTACAACTTGATATTCACTTCTGGGTCAACCCGATATTCGATTTATATTGAAATTCCTTTTTAAAATATAAATAATTCCTTTATAAATTATAATGGAATTCCACAACGACTTTTCTAAAATTTGATTTGGACATACATCAAAATCTACACGACGAAATCCTGATATTTCTCTTCTACTAGAAAGATATACTCCACCAGCTCCACACGTTTCTTGTTTCACAGAAATCCGATTTAAAACGAATCCTGTACATTCAGTTGAAGTTCGAATCGCCAATTTATGAACTGCAGCGCCATTTCGAGCTCGTTTATAATTATATTATAAACTATACGTTCAACTGTCGATGATTGAATATATTCGTTATTCAAATTCAATTCCAAGCTGAATTAAATACAACAGATGATCCGGTTCACACCATATCGCCATTTCAGCCAATTCTGATTATTTCAAAATTTAATTTATTATTTTAATTAAATATTCACCATTATTAAATTCCACGACCATGTAATTCACTAACCCACCATTTATACAATTAAATAAATTAATTATAATACCTCTGCCAATGCGGGTCATTACAATTAAACTCTGGGTGCCCCTATTTTCGGCACGGGCAGCTAGTAGTTTTGGTTTTTGCAGATTTATATTCACAGGATCCTGGCTTACAGCTGGAATGATATCCGAAAAGCTTTGTATTCGTATATCTCTTCTAGTTGTGTATTGCATTATTTTCCGCTGCGATGTATTTAAATGTAATTTAAATCTCTGATATTTCTGTGTAATATTCATTTATACTCTGTATATTCTTGTATTCTGGTGCATTGTTGTAATATACAATGAAATGTTCTTTTGTCTGCTTTCTGATTTGTCTTGTCCTCACAGTAATTCGTTCTTTCTCATCTCTTCGGAGACCGGGGAAGTTCGGGTCGCTTCATTTGGTATCAGAGCTTTGGTTTACAAAGCTCAGAGAACAAGACACATTAGAACCATACGAAAGAATTCATCAGATATTGGATTAGTAATATCCAATGGAATGACTCGTTAGAGATGGGATCAATAGTATCCTAGAACGAGTGTGAAGAGTAAAATTTTAAAGTGAAAACAAGTTTTGTTTTGAAAATTTAAATCAATTATACGTATTTGAATATTTATTTGTATTGATTTGGACAGTCCAGTATATATAGACTTTGCATATACGTCACATCCGCGTGTATTTGAAGTTTTAATATACTGGATAGATATAGAATTGCACTGTAGTCGTTCGGGGGTAATTCTAATGATAGCGATCGCATCATCAGTATTTATGTTCGAGTGACGAAGGTGGGACATCTATATATTTCCTATTGACTGGTGTGAGAACCAAAATTAGATAGGGCTTATTGTTGTGATTTTGCATCAAAAATCTGATTTTTAGAATATATATCAAAGTTATGAATTTGAAAAGATAATCAACTAATTGATTGATGGTTATGTTGTTTGATTATTGTTGGATTAATTAAAATTTGAACCATTTAGTCAAATTGTACCAAAAAGCGAGTTGTTTTGAAAATGTGTCGCATTTGCTTGCATATACTTGTACTAACATTGAACAGGTCATAGCAAAGAGGCTAGAGCAGAAGAATAAAATTTGTTTGCCTGACAAATAGGTACATGTTTACTATAATTTACTGTTTT
The DNA here is from genome assembly GCA_030737875.1 of Allium sativum. Lineage (NCBI taxonomy): Eukaryota > Viridiplantae > Streptophyta > Magnoliopsida > Asparagales > Amaryllidaceae > Allium > Allium sativum. Next base: position 25,278,865 of record CM060926.1, on the reverse strand, counting down.
GTTTGGGTGATGATGATTTTATGAGCCGATTGGCTAACCGCTTGGCTTTTTCTTTTTCTTTTTGAGATCTGAAGGCCTGTATGGCAATTTCGGGATTTTCCCGTGGCTCCCGGTGCAGGGGAGGTTATGGCGAAATTTTTCGAAAATTTAGGGTGTTAGCCAAATTTTTGAAGAATTTGAAAATTCTCAGAAACTGAAAAGTTGGAGAATGGAAGCCAGACCGAACGTAGAGTTGATTGATCAAACCACTTTCGACTTTGTTCCTTTTCGGGGACGAAAAGTTTTAAGTGGGGGAGATTGTAACAACCCGGAAATCTGGGCCAGTTTAAAAAATTTTATTTTGGCAATTTTAGCGAATTTTGATTATTTAAAATGAATTGTTTTAAATAATATCGACGAGAAATTTATTTTGAATAGAATTTGAACGTATATATTATATACGTCGTCGTTAGAATATAAATAATTATATATAATTATTAAAAGGAATTGAAAATGGCGTGGTAGTTCGATAATTCGATTTCAAACTTCAATTGAATGTACCGGGTGTAAAATAAACCGGATTTTAGTGAAACCAAAAATAATGGGATCTAATTGTGACTATCTTTCCAATGAATCCGAAAAATTGAAATTTCATAGCGGGAATCAAAAGATATGTCCAGTTGAAAATTCTGAATAGTCGCTATGGAATTCAGGCCCTTAAAAATGGAAATTTTGCAAACGACCTCGGATTTCGACGAAACCACTTTTGTTGGATCCATGATGTAAAGTTATTGCTAGGTTTCAAATTTCAAAATTTTTCGAATCAATATGTGAGCGTGGCAAAGGAAAACATGTTTGACCAGTTTCAGTTGATTTTAATCGACTGGAAAAGGGACATTTTTCAAACGGTCTCAGAGTTCGACGAAACTAGTTTTGTTATGACCGTATCGTCAGTACGAAGCTAGAAAATATCTTTCGGGAATTTTTAGAGTTCGTATGTGACCCCAGTAAATTGAAATGTGCGTTCAAATTCAATATATAGAGTTATATGTTGATTTTGACGAAAACTGGTCGTAACGGCCGAATTGGCTTACGCAGCATATCCCATTGTGTTCGAAATGGGGGTAAAACGCTAGGGACGACAGTCGTTGGACTTGATTTCGAGTTCAAATGAAAAGTCAACCTTTTAAAGAAAAAATAATAAAATAATAATTAAATTAAATTTTATATATTAGCCCCCCTTCTTTATCTCCCTCCCTGCCACGTTATTTTAGATCTGATAAAAAAAAACTCTCCACGCGATCTCGTTTTGCTCCACTCCACCGAGGATGATCCGCCGCCGTTCCCTCCGACACACCCCAACCGAGCTCCGCCTCTCCTCGACCCCGCCAGCGACGTCCAGACCCCATTCGCCTTCCTCCTGCGCGAGCCCCAAATTGAGCCATCGGAGCACGATGGCGCCACCAGTCCAACGCCGCCACCTCGAGTGCTACGCCAGCAGAAACCATCGCGAACCCCCACGTCCAGTCGAGCGCGCACCCACCGGAGACCTCCAGCGACTTCGGGTTCGGGTGAAAAACAGTGAGCACCTTTTTTCCAATTATCCATTGTCTTTTAAATCTGAAACTATACATCGTCTTTTAGATATGAAAATATACATTTTTTTTAGAATTGAAAACTTTGAGTTTAAAACTGAAAACTTACATTGAATTTAAAACTGAAAACATTAAAGTTGTAGTCTCTAAGTAGGAAAAGGTTCGATTTTTATATATTGAATGGCAAAGTAAAAATTCGATTTTTATATATTGAATAGCGAAGTAAAAATTCGATTTTTATATATTGAACAACGAAGTAAAAATTCGATTTTTATATATTGAACAACGAAGTAAAAATTTGATTTTTATATATGTAGTGGCTACGGTCAACGAAGGTGACAAAAAGGCGAGAACGACGAAGACTTCTGCAAAAGTAGAGTCGAGATGGTTGGATAGCTATCGGTGAGAACTTCTCACTCAAATTTCCTTTTTCTAGTTATATATATATTAGGATGCAGACGGTGCTTAGTAGTACCTGACACCCGTCATCCACAGACCATGGATGGCTTGTATGCTTGTTTGACATGTTGTGAAAATTGTTTGTGATGTTGATGTGAAATAGAAAATAAAATGTAGATAGTTAAAAATATTTTATCGTTAAAAATATAATTTTTAACGTGAATGTGAATAAATAAATATTCATTTACAAACCGGACGGTTTGTTTATGTACACCTATTTGAAGGACATTGATTGGGACGATAAATTTTACACATCGCCCAACTGCACAAATAAAATCTGTGTTTGATTGTTTGAAACCCCACACGGGTATTGGGATGATATTTGACGTACACTAATCCCGATTGTTTAGTTGTATGTCGATCGATTGATTGACAGACTGTTATGAGCGTTAAATATTTATATTCGATGCTTATACAGTGTAGAATGCACTTTGGATGATGGTTGATTTTTCATCGTCGTTATTGTATACATGTGTTGTAGAAAATCCATATAGTTAACATTATATGGTAATTGATTCGGCTTCATTAAATATTTGAAATAGAAATATTTGAAAAAAAAAGAAATATTTGAAATAGAATATTTGAAAATAGAAATATATGAAGTCGTGTTGATTAGATTGACGCCATTTTGACGTGAACGATATTTATATCGATTTTATTCATTTTATAATGAATATCGAAAGTGATTTCAAAATCTGATATTTTGAAAAGAATAGAAAACGAATTCGAGAAGAATTGAATTGAATAGAAAACGAATTTGAATTGAATTGAATAGAAAACGAATTCGAATTGAATTGAATAGAAAACGAATTTGAATTGAATAGAAAACGAATTCGAGAAGAATTGAATTGAATAGAAAACGAATTTGAATTGAATTGAATTGAATAGAAAACGAATTCGAATTGAATTGAATAGAAAACGAATTTGAATTGAATTGAATAGAAAACAAATTTGAATTGAATTGAATAGAAAACGAATTTGAATTGAATTGAATTGAATAGAAAACGAATTTGAATTGAATTGAATTGAATAGTAAACGAATTTGAATTGAATTGAATAGAAAACGAATTCGAATTGAATTGAATTGAAAACGAATTCGAATTGAATTTAGTTGAAAACGAATTGAAATCGATTTAAATTGAAATCAAATAGAAGCGAATGGAAAAAGAATTTATAAGGGAAAATTCAATTTTGATTTGAATTTGAAATAAAGGTTGAAATTGTTTTTGAAACAAATTTGAAATGATTTATAAAATTCGTTTTAAAAAGGAAATCGACGAAATATATATAATATATATATATATATATATATATATATATATATTATATATATAATGGCCTGAATAGAACGCGCCGCGCCGCGGCAGTTCGCGAATTTCGACCATTGACTTCGAACGGACATTGCGGGAGATCCGACCGTCGGATTCTCCTAAAACCGGAACCATTGGGTTCGTATCGAAAAGAGCTTTCTAACGAATATTAGAAATTTGAAATCTAATGGTTGGATTTGGAATTATGTCCAAATAAAATTTGGTAAAGGTCGCTGTAAGTGCAGTTCGATGGCCGTTGATGGAAATCGACTGTATGGGCCTTGATAAAATTATTAAAAATAGTAATAATTAGTGTAAAATCATAAGAAATGATTTGGGAAAAAATTGGGATGAAAAACTCCATGTTTGAAAAGATAAAAATAGATTTCTATCGAAATGAACTAGTTTTGTACTAAAAATTAAAACCCATTTATTTTTAAATAAAAAAAATGGATTTGAAATGGGTTGTAAATAAGAATTGATTTGTGGGTTTATCGTGAAGGGTGTTTTAAATGACACTTGTTCTTTAACCTGATAAATAAATAGAAAGTGATTTGGGTTTGTCGTGAACTGTGTTTTGAAAAGACATTAGTTCTTTAACCCAGTAACAAGAGTTTTAATGAATATGTAATTAGATTGAAATGTGAATTGATAATCTATATTATCAAATTTAGAAATTGAGCGAGAATGGAGTATCACCAGTTTTTCTCCAAAGCGATAGTTAAGTCTTTAATTAGATTTGAACGTGAAATGGTAATTAATTTTACCAATAACATTGTGGTGTTAGATGTGGAGTATTACCAGTTTTGCTTCATGGGATGAATAGGTTGGGATTGGGAAATAAAATAAATAATTACTTCGGAGTGGTTCGCTAATCCCGACTAGTTTGGAAAACCATAATTTGGTTTGAAATGACATCCAGAGGAAGATTAAAGAATAAATTTTAAAGAATTTATCTTTGATAAAATAAATGGGAACCTTTCCCTAAGAACGTGAAATTTAGAAACTAACTGTAGATTAGCCAAGAAGAATGGTTTCCTAGGTATTGATCTGATGTTGGTTTCGGCCTTCGGGGTTAATATTTGGGGAATTGTTCCCTTGCCAATTTATGGTTAGTGACTGATGAATAGGAATGAGGCGTATGTTGTGTTCGTGTAACATTTGTTTATAATATACGCGGGTTGTTCGGAAAGGCCGGGTTTATACCCATTCTGAATAACCGATTCGATGATAAGTCGAAGATGATGACGGTGGTCGAAGACCGAAAGTCTTCACATCGTTTGGGTGATTACTGATGATCTTGATTGGGCTGTACACCCAAGATGAGGGAATCAGTTGGTGGTCGTCCAGACGTACTTGGAGATCGACGGATATGCGAGGAAAGTGCCTCTGGTTTCATTCAGACCTAGAACGGACTTGTAAATGGATGGTGTGTCTGACATTGTATTCCTTTATATCGTATTCGTTGATCTCTGCTAAATATATATCTGTTTGGCGCCGGGGAATTTATTCTCTTGCTTAATGCCCTTCTCTGAGACATACGAGCCCAGAGGTTATATATTGGAAGAAATCAGTGGTACGATATGGATTGATAGTGTGACATGCTGAGATGCAGTGATCTAGACTTTTGTTGAAAGCAAAGTTTGGTGGATGATGATCAAAGCGCAGCTTTAATATAGCATGGCTTTGTGTATAGCGTCGATTCGCGAGCCTCACACCCCGGTATGGTGGTAAACTGGTGGTTTGATCAGTATGCTTTTTAGTGGATGGGCACCTTAGTGGTTTCGTGGATTCGGTCGACCGAGATGAGCTTAGTGCTCAGGGATATATAGAGTAGGCGGTGTTTTCTCTCGCTGGGACGTAAGCCGCGGTGGTACTCTGGTCCCAAATGTGCGGATGTGCAAACGGTGTTTTCTCTTGTTGGGACGTAAGCCGTGGGGAATTGCATTACGCGATCGATCTTTCGAATCAGGAGCCACCATGATGGAAATCCAATTTCCGATACGTGTATTTCGGTTTTATTTGTAGAGACTAGTATGGCGACATAGTGGGATGGGGCGCTTATGCCGTCTATGATTGATACTTGTGATTTGAAGATATTTTATACAATATGCACTTATAAAAGTATCAATTGATTTGTTTTAAACGTATCAAGCATTCTTGGCTATTATAAGGTAAAAACCCCATCCTCCGGCTTGCGTTGCATTGTGTGATGGGACCTGGGTCTTATAATAGCTTCATTTTTCTTTATTTAGCATTGCGCTGTTGTTTTATGCGCTGGTGTTCTTGGGAGGAAACCTGTTCCGTGTTATACGGCGTGGTCCCTTGATTTACCTAACTTTAAAAATAAAGATTAATAACTGTTTTAGTTCTCACACCAGTCACATGACTGACCTGGAGTTTATTGTTTTAACCTAAACTCTGGGTGCCCCTATTTTCGGCACGGGCAGCTAGTAGTTTTGGTTTTTGTAGATTTATATTCACAGGATCCTGGTTTACAGCTGGAATGATATCCGGAAAGCTTTGTATCCGTATATCTCTTCTATTTGTGTATTGCATTATTTTCCGCTGCGATGTATTTAAATGTAATTTAAATCTCTGATATTTCTGTGTAATATTCATTTATACTCTGTATATTCTTGTATTCTGGTGCATTGTTGTAATATACAATGAAATGTTCTTTTGTCTGCTTTCTGATTTGTCTTGTCCTCACAGTAATTCGTTCTTTCTCATCTCTTCGGAGACCGGGGAAGTTCGGGTCGCTTCAGTACCCCTTTGCTACAAGACTATCCTTATATTTTGATACTGATCCATAAGCATTTCATTTTACTCTATATGTCTATTTTCTTCCTATAATGTTTTTGTCGCTTGGCATCTCTACCAATGTCCAAGTTTTAATTTTGAGAAGTGCGTTGTACTCCTCTTGCATTGAATCTCTCCATTAGGCACTTGATGTATTTCCTTTTACGACATGGGTTCTGTTGAGTCCAGATTTATGTTAAAAACTTTGGGCTTATAAATGCCACTCTTCTCCCTCATCATCATTGGGTGTTGGTTAGTTATGCCTCTGACAGGTTCTAGCTGGTCTGTGTTGGTACTACTGCTGGCTTTACCCTCAGGTATTTTGTTTTCTTCCCTTTCATTTCTACTAATTTCCTTATATGTTTTGCTTCTTTGATTAGTGTAGTGACTTGATGTTATGTGTGTATCCTCCTTGCAATTTGTGTTGCGTGATTCTTGTTGTATTGGCTGAATTATGACTTCATCATCATTGTGATCATATTGTTTGTTATTTTGGACTTTCTTAGTTGTCTTAATTTCTGATGTGCTAAAAGGGAACACATCTTCATTAAATATCACATGTCTTGAAACATAGATTTTACCTTTGCTGTCAATGCCTTTATACCCTTTTGTGATCTTTGAGGTAACCCAGAAATGTACATGGCATAGACTTATATTCTAGTTTGTGTGCATTGTATGGTCTTAACCAAGGGAAACACCGACATCCGAAAACTTTTAAGTGATTGTAGTCTGGTCTAACATTATACAACACTTCTTGTGGGCACTTGAAATTAAGTATTTTGGTTGGCATGATGTTGATCAAGTACTGTAACAACCCGAAAATCTGGGCCAGTTTAAAAATTTTATTTTGGCAATTTTAGCGAATTTTGATTATTTAAAATGAATTATTTTAAATAATATCGACGAGAAATTTATTTTGAATAGAATTCGAACGTATATATTATACACGTCGTCGTTAGAATATAAATAATTATTTATAATTATAAAAGGAATTGAAAATGGTGCGGTAGTTCGATAATTCGATTTCAAACTTCAATTGAACATACCGGGTGCAAAACAATCCAGATTTTAGTGAAACCAAAAACAATAGGATCTAATTGAGAATATCTTTCCAATGAATCCGACAAATCAAAATTTCATAGCGGGAATCAAAAGATATGTCCAGTTGAAAATTCTGAAAAGTCGCTATGGAATTCAGGCCCTTAAAAATGGAAATTTTGCAAGCGACCTCGGATTTCGACGAAACCAGTTTTGTTGGATCCGCAGTGTCAAATAATTGCTAGGTTTCAAATTTCATAATTTTTCGAATCAATATGTGAGCGTGGCAAAGGAAAACGCGTTTGACTAGTTTCAGTTGATTTTAATCGACTGGAAAATGGCCATTTTTCCAACGGTCTCGGAATTCGACGAAACTAGTTTTGTTAGGACCGTATCGTCAATACGAAGCTAGAAAATATTTTTCGAGAATTTTTAGAGTTAGTATGTGACCCCGATAATTCGAAATGTGCGTTTAAATTGAATATATAAAGAACTATACTTTAAATTCAACGGAAACTGATTGTAATAGCCGAATCAGCTTGCGATACATATACCATTGTGTTCGGAATGGGGGTAAAACGCTATGGACGACAGGCGGTGGGCCTCGTTTTGAGGTCAAAAATAAAAGTTGCTTTTCGTTGAGAAATTAAATAATTAAATAAATAAAAAAAATATACCTTTCCTCCCTTATATCTCTGCCCCACCATTCCAAATAAAATAAAATAAAAAGAGAAAAGAAAGGGGGAACCGACGATCGAGCCCCTCTTCCCGTCGGCGGAGCATCCACGCCGCCACCAGCATGGCGCCGTCCCCCCCTCTCGTTCCTCCAGTGAATCGACACCCCCTTCCATCGAAGACCGCAGCCACCCCCTCCCCTCGCCTGCGACATCGAGCCCCCCTCTGCCCTAAATCAGCACCGCACCCCCCCCTGAGGGCCTGACCCGCCGCCGTGGAACCCTAAGCCACCCGACCTCGCCTGCGCCTCCTCCCCTTCGATAGCCGGACCCCGCCAGTACCCCCATCCCTCTCCAACCCTCGAACGACGCAACCCCACAGCCCCCGAGCGACCGGACTCCGCCTTCGCCTCCTCCGAACAATGTGAGTTTGATTTATCGATTTTTTTATCATACATAGTTAGTGATAAAAACACGATCTTCTTTCTTTTTTTTATGGATTGATGATAAAAATATAATCTTTATTATGGGAATAACGATATAAAGATGTTATTTTTTTTATAAAGTAACGAGATTTTTAAAATAGAAAAGATTAGATTTTTGAAATAGAAAAGGCGAGATTTTTAAAATAGAAAAGGCGAGATTTTTAAAATAGAAAAGATTAGATTTTTAAAATAGAAAAGATTAGATTCTTAAAACAGAAAAGAATTGATTTTTAAACCAAATCAAAATGTGATTTTTATATATTGAACATCGAAGTAAAAATGTGATTTTTATATATTGAACATCGAAGTAAAAATGTGATTTTTATATATTGAACATCGAAGTAAAAATGTGATTTTTATATATTGAACATCGAAGTAAAAATGTGATTTTTATATATTGAACATCGAAGTAAAAATGTGATTTTTATAAATTGAATAGCAAGGTAAAAATGCGATTTTTATATATTGAATAGCGAAGTAAAAATTCGATTTTTACATATGTAGAGAATACGGGCGAAGTAAGTGATAAGAGACGAGAACAGTGAAGATTTCCTGCATTAGAAGTGTCGTGGAGTTAGGATAGCTATCGGTGAGAACTTCTCACTCAAAATTCTTTTTCTAGTTATATATATATACTAGGATGCAGACGGTGTTTAGTAGCACCCGACACCCGTCATCCACAGACCATGGATGGCTTGTTTGTTTAATTGTTTAGTTGTGTAGTTAGTTAGATTGTTTGGGTTAATTTGAATTGTTTGGTGAAATGAAATTGATATGATTGATGTGTGAATGGTGTGGGCCTTCACTAGACCGGGGATAAGGCTAGGCCTTGTCCCGTTTCTAGTATCGTGCCGTTATGCCGCCGAAATTTTCTAAAATAAGTTAGAAAAATAAAGATAACATTTTATTTGATAAATGAACTGAATAGAAAATTCATAGGTTGAATAAAATAGTTTGATCGTTAAAAATATAATTTTTAACGTGAATGTGAATAAATAGATATTCATTTACAAACCGGATGGTTTGTTTATATACACCTATTTGAAGGACATTGATTGGGACGATAAATTTTACACATCGCCCAACTGCAAAAATAAAATCTGTGTTTGATTGTTTGAAACCCCACACGGGTATTGGGATGATATTTGACGTACACTAGTCCCGATTGTTTAGTTGTATGTCAATCGATTGATTGACAGACTGTTATAAGCGTTGAATATTTATATTTGATACTTATACAGTGTAGAATGCACTTTGGATGATGGTTGATTATTCATCATTGTTATTGTATATATGTGTTGTAGAAAATCCATATAATTAACACTATATGGTAATTGATTGGGCTTCATTCCAATTTTGAAATAGAAATATTTGAATAGAAATATTTGAATAGAAATAGTTGAAATAGAAATATTCGAAATGGAATATTTGAAAATATCAATATATGAAGCCGTGTCGATTAGATTGACGCCATTTTGACGTGAACGATATTTATATTGATTTTATTCATTTTATAATGAATATCGAAAGTGATTTCAAAATCTAATATTTTGAAAAGAATAGAAATTCGAATTGAAACTGAATAGAATTGAATTCGAATTGAAATTGAATATATTTGAAATTCGAACTATATAGAAGTGAATTCGAATTGAAAATAAATAGAAAGGAATTCGAATTGAATTTGAATGTAAATGAATTCGAATAGAAATCGATTTGAAATGAATTTAAAACGAATTTATATTGTAATATTCAATTTTGATTAGAAATTGAATATGAAGTTGAAACTGTTTTGAAAACGAATTTAAAACGATTTATAAAGCACGTTTTGAATTGAAATCGACGAAGTATATATTATATATATAATATATAGTGGCCTGAATAGAACGCGCCGCGCTGCGGCAGTTCGTGAATTTCGACCATTTATTTCAAACGGACATTACGGGAGATCCTACCGTCGGATTCTCCTAAAAACGGACCCGTTGGGTTCGTATCGAAAAGAGCTTTCTAACGAATATTAGAAATTAGAAATCTAACGGTTGGATTTGGAATTATGTCCAAATCAAATTTGAAAAAGGTCGCTGTAAGTGCAGTTCGATGGCCGTTGATGGAAATCGACTGTACGGGCCTTGATAAAATTATTAAAAATATTAATAATTTGTGTAAAATCATAAGAAATGATTTAGAAAGGATTGGGATGAAAAACTCCATATTTGAAAAGATAAAAATAGTTTTTTATCGAAATGAACTAGTTTTGAACTAGAATTATAACTCTATTTATTTCTAAATAAATAAATTGAATTTGAAAAGGGGTTTTAAAAATAACCGGAATTTCTAATGATTGCATTGGAGTGGATTTGAATCGAAATTGTCTTCGGAATATTTCGATGTTGGAATTCGTGATTATACATATGTTGTTATGGAAATTTGAAAGATATATATTTATACCGTTATTTCCAATACGACTTTTGTTAATCGTAGAATTTGATATTGAATATAAGCCAATATATTTTCTATTCAGAGCCTTATATTGAGTATCAAATGTGATTTGGGTTTGTCGTGAATGGTGTCTTCACTAACACTGTTCTTGAACCCAGTTGAGAAAAGATTAAATCTTTTTATTTAGATTTAATGAAGTGTACCAATTAAATGATATTTAATTGGAATTAAATTGATATTGATTTTTGGGTTTATCGTGAACAGTGTTTTAAACAACACTTGTTCTTTAACCCGATAATTAATGGAAAGTGATTTTGGGTTTATCGTGAACCATGTTTTAAATGACACTGATTCTTTAACCTAGTCAAAGATTAAAACTAAGTGGAGTTTTAATGAATCTTTAATTAGATTGAAAAGATCGAGAATGGAGTATCACCAGTTTTACTCCAGGTGATAGTTAAATCTTTAATTAGATTTGAACGTGAAAGGGTAATTGAATTTACCGATAACACTGTGGTGTTAGATATGAAGTATTACCAGTTTTACTTCATGGGATGAATAGGTTGGGATTGGGAAATTAAAATAAATGATTACTTCGGTAAGGTTCGTTAATCCCGACTAGTTTGAATTGATATTCAAAAACAGATTAAAGAATAAATTTTAATGATTTATCTTTGATAAAATTAATGGGAACCTTTCCCTATGAATGTGAAATTTAGAAACTAACTGTCGGTTAGCCAAGCAGAATGGTTTTCTGGATATTGATCTGATGTTGGTTTCGGCCTTCGGGGTTAATATTTGGGGAATTATTCTCTTGATTAATTTACGGTTAGTGGCTGATGAATTGGAATGAGGCATATGTTGTGTTTGTGTAACACTTATTTAAATATACGCGAGTTATTCGGAAAGACCGGGTTTATCCCATTTTGAATAACTGATACGACGATAAGTCGAAGATGAAGACGATGGTCGAAGACCGGAGGTCTTCACGTCGTTTGGGTGATTATTGATGATCTTGATTGGGCTGTACACCCAAGAAGATGGAAACAGTTGGTGATCGTCCAGACGTACTTGGAGATCGATGGATATGCGGGGTACTAGGTGCCTCCGGTTTCGTTCAGACCCAGAACGGACTTGTAAATGGACGGTGTGTCTGACATTGGATTTTAGTCCGTGTGATTGATCTCTATTAAATATATATCTGTTTGGCAGCGGAGAATTTATTCTCTTGCTTAACGCCCTTTTCTGAGACGTACGAGCTCAGGGGTTATATATTGATGGATATCAAACACATGGAGTGAATTGCCTGTGTGGCATGCCTAAGTGGCCATTGATCGAGGCTTCTGTTGAAAAGCAAAGTCTTGTGGTTGATGATCAAAGCACGGCCTTGTGTGGCGTAGCTTTGTGTAACGTTGATTCGCGAGCATCACACCCGGTATGAACCAAAAACGGGAGACAGACATTAGGGAGGACATGCGTTTCTTTCTAGTTAGGAGTGGCGTCAGTGCTTGAACTGGCTGACGAGTTTGACTCATGTGGATGTTGCTTATTATTACTTGCTGAAAAGCGAGGCGCCTCGTGATATCGGTTTCGGCCGATGCTTCTGGTCAGCTGACGGGCCAGGCTTACGCCCCAAAGGGCGGGGAAACGCAGTGTTCAGGCATAATAATCCACATCGGTGGACCGGCCCTGACGATCCATGGGGCAGTTGCGGCTGTTCCTGAGACACGGGCTAGAGCGTCTCGAATCGGTGAGGATCTTGCCCCTAGCCTCGGTTCATACCATAAATGATAACCCAACTTCCAATACGACATTGCGGTTTTAATTGTAAACCTATATATGGCGACATAGTGTCATGGGACGCTCATGTCGCCTATGATTGATACTTATGATTTGAAGATTGTTTTATACACTATACACTGATAATAGTATCAAATGATTTGTTTTAAACGTATCAAGCATCCTTTGGCTGTTATAAGGGAAAACACTATCCCCCAGCTTGCGTTGCATTGTGTGATAGGACCTGGGTCTTATAACAGCTTCATTTTTCTTTATTTAGCATTGCGCTGTTTGTTTTATGCACTGGTATTCTTGGGAGGAAACCCGTTCCGTGTTATACGGCGTGGTCCCTTGATTTACCTAACTTTAAAATAAAGATTAATAACTGTTTTAGTTCTCACACCAGTCACATGACTGACCTGGAGTTTATTGTTTTAACCTAAACTCTGGGTGCCCTTATTTCGACACGGGCAGCTAGTAGTTTTGGTTTTGCAGATTTATATTCACAGGATCCTGGTTTACAACTGGAACGATATCCGGAAAGCTTTGTATCCGTATATCTCTTCTAGTTGTGTATTGTATTATTTTCCGCTGCTATGTATTTAAATGTAATTTAAATCTCTGATATTTCTGTGTAATATTCATTTATACTCTGTATATTCTTGTGATCTGATGTATTGTTGTAATATACAATGAAATGTTCTTTTGTATGCGTTCTACTTTGTCGTGTTCTCAAACGATAGGGCGTTTCGAATGGTCTAGATCGGTTTAGCGACTGATTCGGACCGAGCGGAATTCCTTTTCGTTACAGTTGGTATCAGAGCTTTGGTTTACAAAGCTCAGAGAACAAGACACATTAGAACCGTACGAAAGAATTCATTAGATATTGGATTAGCAATATCCAATGAGAATGACTCGTTAGAGATGGGATCAGTAGTATCCTAGAACGAGTGTGAAGAGTATATTTTTAAAGTAAAAACAAATTTTGTTTTGAAAATTTAAATCAACTATTCGTATTTGATTATTTGTTTATATTGATTTAGGACAATTCAGTATATAAAGAATTTGCATATACGCCTTGCAAACGTATATTCAAAGTTTTAATATATTGGATAGATATAGCATCACACTCTAGTCGCCCGGAGATATTATCGATGATAGCGATCGCATCGTCAACATTTATGTTCGAGTTTCGAAGGTGGGATTTCTATATATTTCCATTAGACTGGTGTGAGAACCAAAACTAATATAGCTAGAATACATTGTTGTGATTTGGCATCAAAACATGATTTTCTTTATATATATCAAAATTATGAATTTGAAATGTTAATCCACTAATTGATTGATGTTTGTGTTGTTTGTTTATTTGTTTGATAATTTTGAACCATTATGCCTAATTGAACCAAATTTTGAATTGTATGGAAAATTGGTCGCATTTGCTTGCATATACATATACTTATCTTGAACAGGTCGTAGCAAGGAGGCTAGAGTAGAGAATAAAATTTGTTTGCCCGACAAATAGGTACATGTTACTACCTAATTTACTGTTTTGTTTGGGTGATGATGATTTTATGAGCCTATTGGCTACCCGCTTGGCTTTTTCTTTTTCTTTTTGAGATCAGAAGGCCTATATGGCAATTTCGGGATTTTCCCGTGGCTCCCGGTGTAGGGGAGGTTATGGCGAAATTTTTCGAAAATTTAGGGTGTTAGCCAAATTTTTTAAGAATTGGAAAATTCTCAGAAACTGAAAAGTTGGAGAATGGAAGCCAGATCGAACGTAGAGTTGATTAATCAAACCATTTTCGACTTTTTTCCTTTTCGGGGACGAAAAGTTTTAAGTGGGGGAGATTGTAACAACCCGAAAATTTGGGCCAGTTTAAAATTTTTATTTTGGCAATTTTAGCGAATTTTGATTATTTAAATGAATTATTTTAAATAATATCGACGAGAAATTTATTTTGAATAGAATTCGAACGTATATATTATACACGTCGCCGTTATAATATAAATAATTATTTATAATTATAAAAGGAATTGAAAATGGCGCGGTAGTTCGATAATTCGATTTCAAACTTCAATTGAACATACCAGGTGCAAAACAATCCGGATTTTAGTGAAACCAAAAACAATAGGATCTAATTGAGAATATCTTTCCAATGAATCCGACAAATCAAAATTTCATAGTGGGAATCAAAAGATATGTCCAGTTGAAAATTCTGAAAAGTCGCTATGGAATTCAGGCCCTTAAAAATGGAAATTTTGCAAGCGACCTCGGATTTTGACGAAACCAGTTTTGTTGGATCCGCAGTGTCAAATAATTGCTAGGTTTCAAATTTCATAATTTTTCGAATCAATATGTGAGCGTGGCAAAGGAAAACGCATTTGACCAGTTTCAGTTGATTTTAATCGACTGGAAAATGGCCATTTTTCCAACGGACTCGGAATTCGACGAAACTAGTTTTGTTAGGACCGTATCGTCAATATGAAGCTAGAAAATATTTTTCGAGAATTTTTAGAGTTAGTATGTGACCCCGATAATTCGAAATGTGCGTTTAAATTGAATATATAAAGAATTATACTTTAAATTCAACGGAAACTGATTGTAACAGCCGAATCAGCTTGCGATACATATACCATTGTGTTCGGAATGGGGGTAAAACGCTATGGACGACAGGCGGTGGGCCTCGTTTTGAGGTCGAAAATAAAAGTTGCTTTTCGCTGAGAAAGTAAATAATTAAATAAATAAAAAAATACCTTTCCTCCCTTATATCTCTGCCCCCCCCCCTCGTTATAATTCCAAATAAAATAAAATAAAAAAGGGAAAAGAAAGGGGGGAACCGACGATCGAGCCCCTCTTCCCGTCGGCGGAGCATCCACGCCGCCACCAGCATGGCGCCGTTCCCCACCCCCCCTCTCGTTCCTCCAGTGAATCGACACCCCCTTCCATCGAAGACCGCAGCCACCCCCTCCCACTCGCCTGCGACATCGAGCCCCCCTCTGCCCTAAATCAGCACCGCACCCCCCCTGAGGGCCTGACCCGCCGCCGTGGAACCCTAAGCCACCCGACCTCGCCTGCGCCTCCTCCCCTTCGATAGTCGGACCCCGCCAGTACCCCCATCCCTCTCCAATCCTCGAACGATGCAACCCCACAGCCCCCGAGCGACCGGAAACCGCCACCTGCTCGACGCAGCCCCGGACTCCGCCTTCGCCTCCTCCGAACAATGTGAGTTTGATTTATCGATTTTTTTATCATACATAGTTAGTGATAAAAACACGATCTTCTTTCTTTTTTTATGGATTGATGATAAAAATATAATCTTTATTATGGGAATAACGATATAAAGATGTTATTTTTTTTATAAAGTAACGAGATTTTTAAAATAGAAAAGATTAGATTTTTAAAATAGAAAAGGCGAGATTTTTAAAATAGAAAAGGCGAGATTTTTAAAATAGAAAAGATTAGATTTTTAAAATAGAAAAGATTAGATTCTTAAAACAGAAAAGAATTGATTTTTAAACCAAATCAAAATGTGATTTTTATATATTGAACATCGAAGTAAAAATGTGATTTTTATATATTGAACATCGAAGTAAAAATGTGATTTTTATATATTGAACATCGAAGTAAAAATGTGATTTTTATATATTGAACATCGAAGTAAAAATGTGATTTTTATAAATTGAATAGCAAGGTAAAAATGTGATTTTTATATATTGAACAGCGAAGTAAAAATTCGATTTTTACATATGTAGAGAATACGGGCGAAGAAAATGATAAGAGACGAGAACAGTGAAGATTTCCTGCATTAGAAGTGCCGTGGAGTTAGGATAGCTATCGGTAAGAACTTCTCACTCAAAATTCTTTTTCTAGTTATATATATATACTAGGATGCAGACGGTGTTTAGTAGCACCCGACACCCGTCATCCACAGACCATGGATGGCTTGTTTGTTTAATTGTTTGGTTGTGTAGTTAGTTAGATTGTTTGGGTTGATTTGAATTGTTTGGTGAAATGAAATTGATATGATTGATGTGTGAATGGCGTGGGCCTACACTAGACCGGGGATAAGGCTAGGCCTTGTCCCGTTTCTAGTATCGTGCCGTTATGCCGCCGAAATTTTCTAAAATAAGTTAGAAAAATAAAGATAACATTTTATTTGATAATTGAACTGAATAGAAAATTCATAGGTTGAATAAAATAGTTTGATCGTTAAAAATATAATTTTTAACGTGAATGTGAATAAATAGATATTCATTTACAAACCGGACGGTTTGTTTATATACACCTATTTGAAGGACATTGATTGGGACGATAAATTTTACACATCGCCCAACTGCACAAATAAAATCTGTGTTTGATTGTTTGAAACCCCACACGGGTATTGGGATGATATTTGACGTACACTAATCCCGATTGTTTAGTTGTATGTCGATCGATTGATTGACAGACTGTTATAAGCGTTGAATATTTATATTTGATGCTTATACAGTGTAGAATGCACTTTGGATGATGGTTGATTATTCATCGTTGTTATTGTATACATGTGTTGTAGAAAATCCATATAATTAACACTATATGTTAATTGATTGGGCCTCATTCCAGTTTTGAAATAGAAATATTTGAATAGAAATATTTGAATAGAAATAGTTGAAAGAGAAATATTCGAAATGGAATATTTGAAAATATCAATATATGAAGCCGTGTTGATTAGATTGACGCCATTTTGACGTGAACGATATTTATATCGATTTTATTCATTTTATAATGAACATCGAAAGTGATTTCAAAATCTAATATTTTGAAAAGAATAGAAATTCGAATTGAAACTGAATAGAATTGAATTCGAATTGAATAGATTTGAAATTCGAACTATATAGAAATGAATTCGAATTGAAAATAAATAGAAAGGAATTCGAATTGAATTTGAATGTAAATGAATTCGAATAGAAATCGATTTGAAATGAATTTAAAACGAATTTATATTGTAATATTCAATTTTGATTAGAAATTGAATATGAAGTTGAAACCGTTTTGAAAACGAATTTAAAACGATTTATAAAGCACGTTTTGAATTGAAATCGACGAAGTATATATTATATATATAATATATAGTGGCCTGAATAGAACGCGCCGCGCTGCGGCAGTTCGTGAATTTCGACAATTTATTTCAAACGGACATTATGGGAGATCCTACCGTTGGATTCTCCTAAAACCGGAACCGTTGGGTTCGTATCGAAAAGAGCTTTCTAACGAATATTAGAAATTAGAAATCTAACGGTTGGATTTGGAATTATGTCCAAATCAAATTTGAAAAAGGTCGTTGTAAGTGCAGTTCGATGGCCGTTGATGGAAATCGACTGTACGGGCCTTGATAAAATTATTAAAAATATTAATAATTTGTGTAAAATCATAAGAAATGATTTAGAAAGGATTGGGATGAAAAACTCCATATTTGAAAAGATAAAAATAGATTTTTATCGAAATGAACTAGTTTTGAACTAGAATTATAACTCTATTTATTTCTAAATAAATAAATTGAATTTGAAAAGGGTTTTAAAAATAACCGGATTTTCCAATGATTGCATTGGAGTGGATTTGAATCGAAATTGTCTTCGGAATATTTCGATGTTGGAATTCGTGATTATACATATGTTGTTATGGAAATTTGAAAGATATATATTTATACCGTTATTTCCAATACGACATTTGTTAATCGTAGAATTTGATACTGAATATAAGCCGATATATTTTCTATTCAGAGCCTTATATTGAGTATCAAATGTGATTTGGGTTTGTCGTGAATGGTGTCTTCACTAACACTGTTCTTGAACCCAGTTGAGAAAAGATTAAATCTTTTTATTTAGATTTAATGAAGTGTAACAATTAAATGATATTTAATTGGAATTAAATTGATATTGATTTTTGGGTTTATCGTGAACAGTGTTTTAAATAACACTTGTTCTTTAACCCGATAATTAATGGAAAGTGATTTTGGGTTTATCGTGAACCATGTTTTAAATGACACTGATTCTTTAACCCAGTCAAAGATTAAAACTAAGTGGAGTTTTAATGAATCTTTAATTAGATTGAAAAGATCGAGAATGGAGTATCACCAGTTTTACTCCAGGCGATAGTTAAATCTTTAATTAGATTTGAACGTGAAAGGGTAATTGAATTTACCGATAACACTGTGGTGTTAGATATGAAGTATTACCAGTTTTACTTCATGGGATGAATAGGTTGGGATTGGGAAATTAAAATAAATGATTACTTCGGTAAGGTTCGCTAATCCCGACTAGTTTGAATTGATATTCAAAAATAGATTAAAGAATAAATTTTAATGATTTATCTTTGATAAAATTAATGGGAACCTTTCCCTATGAATGTGAAATTTAGAAACTAACTGTCGGTTAGCCAAGCATAATGGTTTTCTGGATATTGATCTGATGTTGGTTTCGGCCTTCGGGGTTAATATTTGGGGAATTATTCTCTTGATTAATTTATGGTTAGTGGCTGATGAATTGGAATGAGGCGTATGATATGTTTGTGTAACACTTATTTAAATATACGCGAGTTATTCGGAAAGATCGGGTTTATCCCATTTTGAATAACTGATACGACGATAAGTCGAAGATGAAGACGATGATCGAAGACCGGAGGTCTTCACGTCGTTTGGGTGATTACTGATGATCTTGATTGGGCTGTACACCCAAGAAGATGGAAACAGTTGGTGATCGTCTAGACGTACTTGGAGATCGATGGATATGCGGGGTACTAGGTGCCTCCGGTTTCGTTCAGACCCCGAATGGACTTGTAAATGGACGGTGTGTCTGACATTGGATTTTAGTCCGTGTGATTGATCTCTATTAAATATATATCGGTTCATACCATAAATGATAACCCAACTTCCAATACGACATTGCGGTTTTGATTGTTAACCTATATATGGCGACATAGTGGCATGGGACGCTCATGTCGCCTATGATTGATACTTATGATTTGAAGATTGTTTTATACACTATGCACTGATAATAGTATCAAATGATTTGTTTTAAACGTATCAAGCATCCTTTGGCTGTTATAAGGGAAAACCCTATCCCCCGGCTTGCGTTGCATTGTGTGATAGGACCTGGGTCTTATAACAGCTTCATTTTTCTTTATTTATCATTGCGCTGTTTGTTTTATGCACTGGTATTCTTGGGAGGAAACCCGTTCCGTGTTATACGGCGTGGTCCCTTGATTTACCTAACTTTAAAATAAAGATTAATAACTGTTTTAGTTCTCACACCAGTCACATGACTGACCTGGAGTTTATTGTTTTAACCTAAACTCTGGGTGCCCTTATTTCGACACGGGCAGCTAGTAGTTTTGGTTTTGCAGATTTATATTCACAGGATCCTGGTTTACAACTGGAACGATATCCGGAAAGCTTTGTATCTGTATATCTCTTCTAGTTGTGTATTGTATTATTTTCCGCTGCTATGTATTTAAATGTAATTTAAATCTCTGATATTTCTGTGTAATATTCATTTATACTCTGTATATTCTTGTGATCTGATGTATTGTTGTAATATACAATGAAATGTTCTTTTGTATGCGTTCTACTTTGTCGTGTTCTCAAACGATAGGGCGTTTCGAACGGTCTAGATCGGTTTAGCGACTGATTCGGACCGAGCGGAAATCCTTTTCATCACAGTTACATAGTAGCGTTGAATGCCTCTGGCCAGAACTTCAGTGGAACAGAGGCTTTCGCAAGCAATGTTCGACCAATCTCTACAATATATCTATGTTTTCTTTCGGTAAAACCATTTTGTTCTGAGGTGTGTGGACATATAATTTAACGTTCAATCCCCTTGTTTTGAAAAAAATGTTTTAGTGCAAGGAATTATGTTCCTCCATCAGTTTGAACTTTCTTAACTTGGTGACCAATTTGTTTTTCAACAGTACTAATAAATTGCATGATAATATTGTTTACTTTAGCTTTTGATTTTAAAAAGTAAATCCATACAAATCTAGAATAAACATCAACAAGGGAAATGTAATATATGTATCCATAATCAGAGGTTATAGGTGCAGGTCCCCATACATCGGTAGCAACAAGTTCTAGTGGTGTTGTGTATGTGGTTTCAGAGTGTGGAAATGCAAGTTTATGGCTTTTACCCATTTGGCAGAATTCACACACATATTTATTTGGAATATCATCAATATAGATTTTATTCACATCGCATATAGCTTTGACAATTTTTATGCTTGGATGCCCCAGTCTATCATGCCAGAGATTAAAAGAATTACAAGAGTTAGAACATTGTTAATATTTGGACTGTAATTGTTACAAAATTTAGACTGTCCCGTTCTTGTAGTAAACTTATATAGTCCATTACTTTCCCTACCCTGCAAAATAGTTTCTCGAGTCAGTATATCCTTGAATAGACATATGCTTGGGTAGAATTCAAAGAATACGTTATTATTTTTGGCAAATTGGGAAACACTCATTAGATTTCTTTTGATTTATAGAACACGCAGCAAATTATTTAAAAACAAAGGTCTAGAACCATTTAAACTTGCATTTCCTATGTTCGTGATGTGTATATTATTACCGTTACCAACAGTTAAGGTTTGCGTACCTTTGTACTCCCTATTGCCGAGATTCAGGTTGTTTAAGTTGTTTGTCGCGTGATGAGTTGCATCCGAGTCAGGATACCAGCACTCATTATATATGTCTTTAATTATTGCATTTTCAGTATTGTGAGCCTCTGCTTCACCTAGATTGTCTTTGCGTGTGTTTGTGTTGATAGTTGAGTTGTTTGTGTTGTTCTGGTTTGGGGTGTGATTAGCATTGTGTCTGAAGTAGCACTTATTTGCAATGTGATCGTACTTCTCATAGATCTGACATCAAGTTCTGTTTTTCTATTAAACCTGCCTCCCCTGCCTCTGCCTCTGTTTAAGTGACCTCCCTTCTGATTATAGTTGTACTGTTGCTGTTGGCGAGGTCCATAGCTCCTTTTTCGTTGTTTTCCTTTGTAGCTAGTTGTGTAGTTGATAATAAGGTCTGGATTAGTTTTTTTTCTTTGCTCAATCCTTCCCTCGTGAGCCAATAGAGTACTGTAGGCATATTGGAGAGTGGGGGTTGGTTCGATTGAGGATATTATAGCAACATCAGCTTCATAGCTCTCATCACGACCACTGATAATGGACAAGATTTGTTCAGTTTCATTGTGTAACGAACACGAATTTTCGACCCTGAAAATCGACACAACACACCATGTCGACTATTCAAGCATCGGAAATACCGGACCATTTATAGAAAGAAGTTAGAGGGTGATAAATATAAAGAAAGAAAACTTAGAATAGAAGAAGAAGAAGACACAACAAAACAGAATCAGAGTAAACATGAATCTCACAGCGGAACAAATAAAGTATATCATATAACAACCTTTGAAATACAAAACTATAATTATATATACATACCAGCATAACACACAAAATCACAGCGGAAATAAACTCTATATATATATATATATATAACTCTAAAGCCTCCTGCTCCGAGCTCCTCCAAGTATCTGTAGATCCGGACTACTTGACTGCCCATACAAATTTGGGCACCCAAGAGTTTAGTGAAAACAAAACAAAATAAACTCTGGGTCAGTCATGTGACTGGTGTGAGTAAACTCTAATCACTTGGTTTAACTTTTAAAATCCTTTTAAAAGAATTGAAAATCATAAGACTGATCCACACATAAACACAAATGTTTTTTATCTTACAATGTCCTAAAATATTTCTTAAGATAAATATTTTCTGATATTATAATAATGCCTAAATCAAGTAAATAGAAATCTAGTAGAGTGATTTCATCGCACGCTATAGATATATAATATACAATCGAACACTGGGGGCTCTTATTAGGTAATGGATTTCAAACTAGGATAAGGCATGGAACCACCTTCTGATCAGTGTACTCTAGAAACGATACACAGGAGTTCAACAAGAACATTTTGTAACTCAGCCACACATAACCAGCCATTCATTTCGCTTGAATGTTCCGAATATATTATCACCTTCCAGTTGGTATACCAACATAATCGTTCCCGTGAGATATAGAATTGAAAGAAGTAACAAATATGAATATTCACTAGACGGTGACAATATACCCTAATTGGGTGCGACCCAAATAGTCATGCTACCTGCCCGATTTTTGTTATTTCCCGGTTGATGAGGCTTGAGGTCATAACGTACTATTATACAGATCATATCTATATTTACAATGAATGTCACATCGCCATACCCGTCAAATCACAAATTTATTTCCCCAAAAATACCATGAGTATAAGCTAAGAGAAACGAATTCCTCCGCCACCAACGTAAATACATTTGAAACAATCAACTTACGCGATCTACCAGATATACTCTGTTAGACATTCGTCCATTTAAGTTGTCCTGGGACTGAACAACTCAAAGAAATTTTTCTGTAAATCCATCTTAGGAAATTTCTACCTAGGACTGCCAGAATAACCCTTGCATAAACTCCGTCTTCATTGGCTTCGATATATTTGATTCAAATGGATAATGCCTATATGGAGTGGTACTCAGATAACAAATCTGATTCCGGCCACTCTGTATTGACAACGGAAATGGTCAAAAACTTTGATAGTCGGTGATTTAAATATCAAAGAAAAACATGTGTACAAACAACGGTCGTATTTCCAAATGTAAATCTTATCGATCAATCATCAATTAACACTGACTCGTTTTAATAGACTTATAAATAATCATCTTATTTCCCAATTTCCCTTCAATATCTTTACCCAAATATTTCTCTAACTCGTTTGGCTTCTCCCGATACTTGGAAAACATTTCCATTTATTTTAAACTATTTAATTTCTATATCTCAAAAAATATTTCTAATTGATATTGGAAAAACATTTCCGTCTCATTCTTGCATTACTATCCTTCCATGTCCTTCAGTCTTTAACCATAAATTTAATAAGAAAGCAATTTCCCAAGTATAAACCCTGAAGGCCGAAACCAACATCAGATCGATACTTAGAAAACCCTTCAACACAACAAATCTCCATTCAGTTTCTAGTGTTCTTAACCCCATTTGTATATTTCTTATTTTCAAAACTATTTACACAAAATTCTATTCAGTTTATGAATCCACTTCTTTACGAAAATCTTTGATTATAACAGAAACGTTATAAACTTTGCTTTTCAAATATTTAATTTCAAAATATAACTATTGTTTAAATACATAAACAAATAATTAATTTATTTGATAAATAAATAAATCTTGATTATAACCGAAAAGTAAATGGTACTTTCCAGAATCCGATATAATCGAATTCCAATGTATAACTTACTTCTGAATAATCCCTACTCAATTATCGTTCAGAACTTCTGAATAAATTACCATTTTGGGTCAACTCCATTCCTAAATTCATTTCTGAATTTATCATTTTTAAAACATTTATCAATCTCCTTCTGTAACCATTCTAAATCTTCAAACCATTTTCTCTTAAATCATTATTCACTTTAAAATATGAATATTATTTCTTTATAGAAATCTGGACTCATTTTATTAAATCAAATCTTGATTTACGTATTAAATACCATTACTGTTTTGTAATTCCATTTGTCTAGTTCTTTTATAAATTCATATTCAAATTTTATTCCATAAACTCCGTTTATAGGTTATAACTAGGATAAGACCCGTGCTTCCCACATGGCGGTTTTTCGACCCTGAACATCGACATAACACACCATGTTGACTGTTTAAGCATCGAAAATACCGGACCATTTATAAAAAGAAGTTAGAGGGTGAGAAATAGAAAGAAAGAAAACTTACAATAAAAGAAGAAGAATATCACAACAGAATAGAATCAGAGTAAACACAAATCTCACTACGAAACGAACAAAATATATTATATAACAACCTTGGAAATACAAAACTATTGCTGTATATACATAGCAATATAACACACAACATCACACCAGAAATAAACTCTATATATATCTAACTCTAAAGCCTCCAGCTCCAAGCTCCTCCAAGTATCTGTAAATCCCGACTACTTGACTGGCCGTACAAATTTGGGCACCCAAAAGTTTAGGGAAGACAAAACAAAATAAACTCTGGGTCAGTCATGTGACTGGTGTGAGTAAACTCTAATCACTTGGTTTAACTTTTAAAATCCTTTTAAAAGAAATGAAAATCATAAGACCAATCAACACATAAACACAGACGGTTTTTATCTTATGATGTCCTAAAATATTTCTTAAGATAAATATTTTCTGATATTATAATAATGTCTAAATCAAGTAAATAGAAATATAGTAGAACGCTTTCATCTCATTCTCTATGTAACACCCTACCTCCGCTAGGGTCACTCACAAAGGGAATGCACTAGCTTTGGTGGAGCATTATGGGTACTGGAACAGAAATATTACAAGACAAACATATATAAAACAGCAGAAAGTGAAGTAGAAGTACTTCAAATCATTTATTAAATAGAATTGTTTACAATAAAAGCCCACCAACTTCCAATACCCAAATACATAGCTAAAATATCTGCCTTGCTCAAAAACAAAGAAGCATGAAAGTAAATTGTGGTATTCCCCAATAAAGCAAAGCAAGCCATAACCAAGAGAAGTCCAAGCTGTACATGAAAGAGCCTTAGAGCATGGTAAGATCCGAACTAAGCTGTATTCCTACCCTGCGAACCTGGGGGGGGGGGGGGGAGAGAAACGAAAGAAAAAGAGGCGAAACAAACTGGGTCAATCATAAAGATTGAGTAAGTCCTAGTGGTTTTCAGCATAAAAACAGGTAAAGATAACATGGCATGAATAAACTGAAAGTAAACATAAGCATGACGACAAGATAAGGTACAGATACGATAACTAAGAATAATATCATAGGATTTCTGTCATGTATAACATTGCAAGGTAAAGATTACATGGTTCGAATTCTGAGGTCGTTTGCAAAATTTCCATTTTTAAGGGCCAGAATTCCATAGCGACTATTCTGAATTTTCAACTGGACGTAACTTTTGATTTCTGCTATGAAATTTTGATTTTTCGGATTCGTTGGAAAGATATTCTCAATTAGATTATAATATTTTTGGTTTCGCTAAAATCCGGTTTATTTTGCACCTGGTACATTCATTTGAACTTTGAAATCGAATTTTCGAACTACTGCGCCATTTTCAATTCCTTTTATAATTTAAAATAAATATTTATATTCTAACGATGATTTTTATAAATATATATGTTCGAATTCTATTCAAAATAAATTTCTCGTCGATATTATTTAAAATAATTCATTTTAAATAATCAAAATTCACCAAAATTGCCAAAATAAATTTTTTAAATTGGCACAGAATTTCCGGGTTGTTACAATCTCGCCCACTTAAAACTTTTAGTCCCCGAAAAGGAACGAAGCCGAAAGTTGTTTAACTAATCAACTCAACTTTCATTATTTTCATTACGGCTTAAGTTCTTCAACTTTTCAGTTTCTAAGAACTTTTCAAATTTTTCAAAAATTTGGCTAACACCCTAAATTTTCGAAAAATTTCGCCATAACCTCCCCTGCACTGGGGACTTCGAGATATTTAATACAGCCTCCCATGGCCTTCTTCAATCCAAAAGAAAAAGAAAAAGCCAAGCGGCTAGCCAATCGGCTCATAAAATCACCCAAAAATCAAGAAATACAATAAACATGTACCTATTTGTCGGGCGAACAATTTTATTCCTCTGCTCTAGCCTCCTTGCTATGACCTGTTCAATGTAAGTACATGTATATGCATGAAAATGCGACTAATTTCAATCTCAATATTTGGTTCAATTTGGCTAAAGGTTCAACGTTTTAATTAATCAAGCTATAATCAAACAACACAATCAGCAATCAATTTATTTATTATCATTTCAAATTCATAACTTTGATATATAGTCAAAAATCACATTTTTGGTGCCAAATTACAACAATAAACCCTATCTAATTTTGGTTCTCACACCAGTCTAATGGAAATATATAGGCATCCCACTTTCGTCACACGAACATAAACTACTGATGTCGTTCGTCATTAGTAGAATCATCTCCGGGCGACTAGAGTGTGATTCTATATCTATCCAGTATATTAAAACTTCAAATACACGCGGATCAAACGTATATGCAAAATCTTTATATACTGGATTGTCCAAATCAAAATAAATATTCAAATACGTTGAATAATTCAAACAAAAGTTGTTTTCATTTTGAAAATACACTCTTCACACTCGTTCTAGGATACTACTGATCCCATCTCTAACGAGTCCTTCCCATTGGATATTGCTAATCCAATTTCTGATGAATTCTTTTGTATGGTTCTAATGTGTCTTGTTCTCTGAGCTCTGTAAACCAAAGCTCTGATACCAACTCTGAAAACCCGTAACTTCCCCGGTAAGGAAAGAGTGGATACTTCGAGAACAACACACAAAAGAACGCAGACGGAAGAACATTTCATTGTATCTTACAACAATTCCATCAGATTACAAGAATATACAGAGTAAGAATAAATATTACACAGACAATATCAGAGATTGAAATTACATTTAAATACATTACTGCAGTGGAAAAATAATACAATACACAACTGAAGGAGATATACAGATACAAAGCTTTCCGGATATCATTCCAGTTGTTAATTAGGATCCTGTGGATATAAATCTGCAAAACCAAAACTACTAGCTGCCCATGTCAAAATAAGGGCACCCAGAATTTAGGTTAAAACAATAAACTCCAGGTCAATCATGGGACTGGTGTGAGAACTAAAACAGTTATTTAAAACTTTACTTTAAATCAGATATATCAAGGGACCTCGCCGTATAACACGGAACGGGTTTCCTTCCAAGAATACCAGTGCGTATCACAAAACAGCGCAATGCTTTTTGGAAAAATGAAGCTATTATAAGACCCAGATCCTATCACACAATGCAACGCAAGCCGGGGGATAGGGTTTTCCCTTATAATAGCCAAACATGCTTAGTACGTTTTAAAACAAATCATTTGATACTATTATAAGTGCATAGTGTATAAAACAACTTCAAATCATAAGTATCAATCATAGACGGCATGAGTACCATATATCATGTCGCCATACTAGGCTCTACAATCAAAACCACAAATGTCACGTATTTGGAAGTTGGATTTCCATTTGTGAACCGAGGCAAAAGATAGTCCTCTACCGATTCGAGAATGTCTAGCCCGTGCCTCAGGTCAGAGCTCGAGTGACCTTGGAGCGACAGGGTCGGTCAACCAATGTGGATTAAAATTCCTGAACACTGTGTTTCCCCGCCCTTTGGGGCATAAGTGAGCCAACGAATGACTCCATCGGACCCGGATCGTGCGATCAAACCAAGGCGCCTCGCAACACCAACAACCACATAAGTCAAACTCGTCAGGGCGTGTAAAACCACTGACGCCACTTCTAGCTAGAATGAAACACATGCCTTCCCTGAGGTCCTTCTCCCGTTTTTGTTCACAACCGGGGTGTGAGGCTCGCGAATTCACGTTACACAAAGCTATGCCACATAGGCCGTGCTTTGATCATCAATCACAAGACTTTGCTTTTCAACAGAAGCCTTGATCATTTGCATCTTAGCATGCCACACAGGCAAACCACTCCATGCAACCGATATCCATAAATCACACTGAATGAAATCCAATGTCAGACACCCAGTCAATTTACAAGTCCGTTCTGGGTCTGAACGAAACCGGAGGCAACTAGTACCCCGCATATCCATCGATCTCCAAGTACATCCGGACGATCACTAACTAATTCTCTCCTCTTGGGTGTACGGCCCAATCAAGATCATCAGTAATTATCCAAACGACGTGAAGACCTCCGGTCTTCAACCAAAGTTTTCATCTTCGACACCACGTCGAATCAGTTGTTCAGAATGGGTTAAACCCGGTCTTTCTGAATAGCTCGCGTATATAATAAATAAGTGTTACATAAACACAACATACGCCTCATTCCAATTCATCAGTCGCTAACCGTAAATTAGCAAGAGAATAATTCCCTAAACATTAACCCCAAAGGCCAAAACCAACGTCAGATCAATATATAAGAAACCATTCAACTTAGCTAACCTACAGTTAGTTTCTAAATTTCACATTCTTAGGGAAAGGTTCCCATTAATTTTATCAAAGATAAATTCTTTAAATTTATTCTTTAATCTTCCTTGGAATATCACTTCAAACTAGTCGGGATTAGCGAACCTTACCGAAGTAATCATTGGTTTTAATTTCCCAATCTCAACCTATTTATCCCATGAAGTAAAACTGGTAATACTTCATATCTAACACCACGGTGTTATCAGTAAATTCAATTACCATTTCACGTTAAAATCTAATTAAAGATATAACTATCGCCTGGAGCAAAACTGATGATACTCCATTCTCAATATTTTCAATCTAATTAAAGATTCATTAAAACTACACTTAGTTTTAATCTTTAACTGGGTTAAAGAATCAATGTCATTTAAAACACGGTTCACGATAAACCCAAAATCACATCACATTTCAATCAGTCCCTGACCGTAAATTAGCAAGTGAGCAATTCCCTAAGTATTAACCCCGAAGGCCGAACCAACATCAGATCAATACCCAAGAAACCATTCAACTTAACTAATCTCTAGTTAGTTTCTGATTTTCTTAACTCCGTTGGGTCTAAGAACAGTATTATTGAAGATACCGTTCACGACAACCCAAAATCACATTTGATATTAAATACAAGGCTCTGAATAGAAAATATATCGGCTTATATTCAATATCAAATTCTACGACCAACAAATATCGTATTGGAAATAACTGTATATATGTATCTTTCAAATTCCCATAACAATATCTGTATCATCACGAAATCCAACATCGAAATATTCCAAAGACAATTTCGATTCAAATCCATTCCAATTCAATTATTGGATAATCTAGTTACTTTTAAAACCCTTTTCAAATTCAATTTATTTATTTAAAAATAAATAGATTATTATTCTAGTTCAAAACTAGTTCATTTTGATAAAAATCTATTTTTATCTTTTCAAATATGGAAATTTTCATCCCAATTCTTCACAAATCATTTATTATGATTTTACACAAATTATTACTATTTTTAATAAATTTATCAAGGCCCGTACAGTCGATTTCCACCAACGGCCATCGAACT
The DNA here is from genome assembly GCA_030737875.1 of Allium sativum. Classification (NCBI taxonomy): domain Eukaryota; kingdom Viridiplantae; phylum Streptophyta; class Magnoliopsida; order Asparagales; family Amaryllidaceae; genus Allium; species Allium sativum. The sequence goes on along the minus strand of CM060926.1, from coordinate 25,249,111 downwards.
GCACTTACAACGACCTTTTCCAAATTTGATTTGGACATAATTCCAAATCCAACCATTAGATTTATAATTTCTAATATTCGTTTGAAAGCTCTTTTCGATACGAACGCAACGATTACGGTTTTAGGGGAATCCGACGGTCGGATCTCCCGCAGTATCCATTCGAAGTCAATGGTCGAAATTCACGAACTACCACAGCAGGCGCGTTCTATTCAGGCCATTATATTATATATATATATAATATATACTTCGTCGATTTCCTTTTAAACGTATTTTATAAATCGTTTAATTCGGTTTTCGAAACGATTTCAACTTCCTTTCAAATTCAAATCAAAATTGAATTTTTCCTTATAAATTCGTTTTAAATTATTTCAAATTGATTTCTATTCAAATCGATTTTTAATTCAATTTCTGTACGTTTTAAATTCAATTCAAAACGAATTCAATTCGAATTCATTTCTATTCAATTTCAATTCGAATTCATTTTCAGAATATTCGATTTTGAAATCACTTTTCAATATTCATTATAAAAACGAATATAATCGATATCAATATCGTTTGCGTCAAAATGGCGTCAATCTATTCAACACGGCTTCATATATTTCTATTTTCAAATATTCTATTTCAAATATTTCTTTTTCAAATATTTCTATTTTCAAATATTCTATTTCAAATATTTCTTTTCCAAATATTTCTATTTTCAAATATTCTATTTCAAATATTTCTTTTACAAATATTTCTATTTAAAACTGGAATGAGGCCCAATCAATTACCATAGATTTTATTTCTATGGATTTCCATACAACGCACGTATATATCAACAATGACAAATAATCAACCATCATCCAAAGTGCATTCTACACTGTATAAGCGTCAAATATAAATATTTAACGCTTATAACAGTCTGCCGATCAATCGATCGACATACAACTAATTACTGGGATTAGTGTATGTCATATATCATCCCAATACCCGTGTGGGGTTTCAAACAATCAACCCCAGATTTTATTTGTGCAGTTGGGCGATGTGTAAAATTTATCGTCCCAATCAATATCAATCAAATGTGTGTTTATAAGCAAATCGTCCGATTTGTTTATAATTATTTATTTTAAATACACGTTAAAAATTCTATTTTCAACTATAAAATATTTTAACTATATAAATATTTTATTTCCATTTCACATCATATCACACAATCAACTTCACAGCAAAATCAAACAAACAAGCATACAAGCCGTCCATGGTCTGTGGACGACGGGTGTCGGGTGCTACTAAACACCATCTGCATCCTAGTATATATTTCAACTAGAAAAATAAATAAAAGGTGAGGATTTCTCACCGAGGGTTCCACTCCGCCGTGCTTTGCTATTGAACTGCTGAACCGTCTGGATCGGTTTGAAATTCTAATGCAGTCCTTTTCACTCTGTTCAAATATAAATTATATTTTTATTACTTCATTTCAATAAATAAAAATCATATTTTATTCTTACTTCATATATTTTTACAACGCTTATTTCTATATAAAAATTATATTTTTATATATCTACTTCATATATAAAGATTGAATTTTGATATCTTCGCTATAAAAATCACATTTTTATTTCAACATATATATAATAAAGAATCATATTTTTATTTCGCTACATATATAAAGATAATATTTTCAATTATATAAAAATCATATTTTTAATCCGCTACACATATAAAAATCTAATCTTTAACCTCACTACTTCAGGATAAAAATAAATTTCATACTTTTATTTCACTTCATATACTGCAAAGTTTGTATTTTTATTTAAATTCTCATATAATAAAAATTATATTTTTACTATGCAACATATATAAAAATTGTATTTTTATATTTTCTACTTTATCAAAGTTATATTTTTATTATCTATACCATATAAAAATCCGATCTTTTTACATAAGAAAATCAAATATTTTTTATTGTCAAAAATCTAATCTTTTGAACTCTAAAGATCGAATCTTTTTAACTCTAAAGATCGAATCTTTTTAACCCTAAAGATCGAACCTTTCTTATATAAAAAAAAAATTCCTAAATAAAAACCCGTCTTTTATTTAACAAAAGTCAATCTTTATACTTATAAAAACAAACTTAATAAAAATCATAAAAACTGACCTTGTTTTCTTTGCAAAACCGATTTTTTTTTGTGGAGGGTACTATTATCGAAGGGGGGAGGAGCATCAGGTGGTCGGGGGTGCTGCACTGGTCGGCTACGATCTACGGTGGGCAGCGGTTGCATCCCCACGGCGATTTGGAGTTATGACATCGGATTGGGGGAAGAAAAAGGGGCGAGCAGGAAAGGAGGGCGGAGCGGAGTTGACTGGAGGTAGAGGAGGGGGAAGCGTGATGCGGTGGCTGTCACAATCAGGAAGGGGCTCGCTCGATTTGAACGACGGAGGGGATTTGGGGGGAGGGGGCTCGAACGTCGAACCAAGGAGGAGGGGGGCCTCGCCTTCTCAGGCGGAGGTGGGGAGATGGCACCGCCATCGCGCGGCGGCGGCGAGCAAGTGGGAGGGGCGACTGAAGAGGTCAGGGGTTTTTCTAATCGGGATTTGGACGTTGAAATTTGGGGGAGAGAGAATAGAAGGGTTTGACCCCTTATATGAATATATATTATTATTTAATTTTCCACCAAAAAGTAATTTTTTATTTCGAACTCGAAACGAAACCCACCGCCTATTGTCCCTAGCTAATTACCCCCATTCCGAACACAATGGTACATGTTTCGTAAGCTGATTCGATCATTTCGATCAGTTTCAGTCAAAATCAAAATATAACTCTGTATATTGAATTTGAACGCCCATTTTCATTTACTGGGGTCACATACTAACTCGAAAAATTGCAGAAAAATATTTTCTAGCTTTGTATTGACGATACGGTCCTAACAAAACAAGTTTCGTTGAATTCTGAGAACGTTTGAAAAATGGCCATTTTCCAGTCGATTAAAGTCAACTGATACTGGTCAAACGCGTTTTCCTTTGCCACGCTCACATATTGATTCGAAAAATTATGAAAATTGAAATCTACTAATAACCTGACATCACGAATCCAACAAAAGTGGTTTTGTTGAGTTCTGAGGTCGTTTGCAAAATTTCCATTTTTAAAGGCCAGAATTCCATAGCGACTATTCTGAATTTTCAACTGGACGTAACTTTTGATTTCCGCTATGAAATTTTGATTTTTCGGATTCGTTGGAAAGATATTCTCAATTAGATTATAATATTTTTAGTTTCGCTAAAATCCGGTTTATTTTGCACCCGATACAATCATTTGAACTTTGAAATCAAATTTTCGAACTACCACGCCATTTTCAATTCCTTTTATAATTTAAAATAAATATTTATATTCTAATGACGATCTTTATAAATATATACATTCGAATTCTATTCAAAATAAATTTCTCGTCGATATTATTTAAAATAATTCATTTTAAATAATCAAAATTCACCAAAATTGCCAAAATAAAAATTTTAAATTGGCACAGAATTTCCGGGTTGTTACAAAACATAACAAATGTATTGATTATCTCACACCAATTCCATGACTGACCTAAAGCTTGGTTATTTCCCTTAAACTATGGGTGCCCATAATTTTTCCTATGGGTAGCCTAGTGGTCAGGTTCTTGTATGTGCATCTTGGAGCATTTTTGTCATGTTTGTTAGGAGCATTATGGATTCTTCCTAAGGAGTTGTCTTTTGATTTTGGAGGTTTAGTGGTTTGGAGATTTCTGAGGAGAATATTTGTGTTTTTGGATTAACCAGTATATCATAGTTGTGTTTCCACTATTTTATTTTTTGTGCAGAAGTGAGTATAATTGGATATATATACTCTAATGTTGAAGTCGTGATGTACCCCTTTTAACCCTGATGTTGTATTAATGAAAATGTTATTTCTGTTTCATTGTGTTATTTATAATGTGTTATAATCCGTTACGATGCAGATTCCGAAATTTAAAATTTTGGCATTTGAATACTTGAACGTAATAGATGTCGATTTTTGAAGGTTGAAAATTCGGGTCATCACATAAATATAGATAGTTCCATTGGCTCAATAGTAATCATAAGTGAATTGTTTTAGAAGGAAACAATTCTCTCCATCTAGATGGTCCTTTATAAATGATTGAGAGCCAGACTTTGCATGTAGCTAAATTTCTTTGCTTATGGGTTCCATCAAGTTTGGATGATGGAAAAAGAAATTTAGAGATAGAATTATTTGCAGAACATCCTAGGGATTTCTAAAATAGTTGCCAGACCTTTTGGGCTAGTGTATGTGCACTTAGGCCTGATTATTGATTTGTGTGGTAGGGTATTAGTGAGGCCTGTTGTAAGTTGGTAGGGGTTGTGTTGATGATTATTAGTCTAAAACATAGGATGGCGAAAAATAAAGTCAGTAAGTAAACAAGGACTGCGATACCTTGTAAGCGCATAGACCTAAAAAAAATATCTATGATTATGATTATTGGAAAAAGCAAGGAAAATTTTCTTGGATTAGTGGGATATTATAGAAAGTATTCCTTAGATTCAGTTCTAACTTACTCCACCGAGAGTGGTTTCGTTTTGTGAAAACAAAATAGGAAAAAACCTTCTTTAAAAGATTTCGGGTTAATACTTTAGTATCAGCTTTATCTAATGACATTGGCAAGAAACCTACAAGGGTAGTTATCTTGGATTAACTACTATTTGTTTACCATGTGAGAGAGACCATTACCTATTATAGGGGATGTCCGAACTTTAAGTAATCATGGATTGTTGGTTAGCTATTTCCCTACAAAGGATCTGGGACTTAAGACAAGGAAAATTTATTGAGTTTGAGTGTCTGATAATTTTTGGGATTTCCTCTTAAAAGTAAGAATGTAGTTATCAATTCTTAGCTTTTGAGTTTAAGTGTTCATGTAATTTCTATGGAAATATTTTTGTAAAAGATTTAACCCGAGAATTTATCTTAGCATTGGACAAGATTTACCATTTGTTATGCTCTATTACTGATATTGATGCTTATCAAGATTATGTCATTTGGACATGGGAGAAGGATCTTAGAAATTCCATTTAAAGAAAATGGCTTATAGAATCAGACTGGTAGAATAAATCTTTGTATGACCATAAAAATTGTGGTGAGTGGATAAATGATTAAAAGGATATAAAGGTTTCAAATGGATCATTGATATGGAAACTACTTGTGTTGCAAAGAAATAATCTAAATGGAAGTATTTTAAGGAAATATGTGGAACCACTTTGAGTCAAAACCACTCATGTATATATAATTTCAAAAATAGAAATTTTAAAGGACTAATGTGTTTTGATATGACATTCATGTTTTTGGAAATTTCATGAAAGAAACTATATATATGCTCCGAATTTTTTTTTGTAACTGATAGTTTATCTCACCCAGATTTTTCAAATGAGGTTTTGAAATATGTTTATAAAACTGAACAATATAAGTAAGTCCTTATGGGGTTGGACAATATAAGTGGAACAAACGAAGAAACAAAAGGTAGTGAAATTAAAGACTAGAAATCGAATTGTGGGTAAGATGATAGTGTAGCTCTACTTGTAGGTAGGGTAGGCTTGGAATTTAAAACCAAACGACCTAGTTTTGTGAAAACAAGTTCAGAAAGGAAGCAAATAGAAAATGTGGATTAATGTATTTGAAATATCTTTTCCTAAAGTAATTAAGATAGGTAAGATAGAAGAAATTTTCGGAGAATTTGGTTAGAATAACTCGACATTGTAAGAGAAGTTGCCCAAATTAGAAGTTTGGAAATAACAATGAGTTAATAGCAAGTCATCATGGGGTACTGACGGATTTAGTAATAAAATCTTTATCTCATACAGAGGATTAAAGGTTCTTAGCCTTTTCCTTTTTTGATATTTCGTCGTTAGCTTCTTCCTTTGATTAGGAACTTTCTTCTAAATATTTTTGGGAAAGGTAAATCTTAGGGTTCAACCATGGATGGCAGGATATGATTGAAACATGTTGTTGAAAACATGTTATGATTGATTGTTGTGAATGGATGTAAAATGTTTGCAAGTGAATGCAGTGAATGCATAAGCACATACTGGACCCTATGATCGGCTGAATATGAAACTTACATATGCATATGGATGTGTTTGCATTTTATTTATTTTTATGGTTGTAATAAATGGGTATCATCATATGGTTGTTGCATATAAATGGTGTTTGATGCACATATATAGAATTATATGTTATCATTAGGATTTTTTAATATATTTTAACTCATGACAACAAACAAAATTACATATAAAGGAGGTCAGCTAAATCAGTAGACCACTTAATCTTTTGCATTAGTTAGAGTCATATACAATACACTACTGCATAAGTACATGAATTGCATTAGATAAATTAAGGACAATGGTGGCTAGTGGATGATGCATGAGTAGATGGTTGTAGACATTGTTGTGAAAATAGTTATCCTATTCTTTTACCATGGATATTTCGACAACGAAATCCTGTAAGGAGGAGAGAATGTAACAACCCAATTTTTTTAATAAACTATAATTAATTAATGAATTAATTATAGAATAAGCTATAAAATAATGGGAACTAGGTAACGGAGTTTGCAATATTGAGTTCGTTATGATTTCATGGTCTAGATAGGCATTTGGTTTGTGTAAATCAGATTTAAAATGAAGAAGTTATGAGCAATAGACTAAACCAGAATTTTAAATTAATATATATATACACACACACATGCACACACACACAAACACTTTCCACACAAGATGGGATGACCCAGCCCAGGATGGATCGATCCAAGTCTCTGGTGGGTCGGCCCATGGGTCGACACGCCTAAAGGATGGGTCGATCCATCTCTTGTAGGCATATGTGCCTTGGTGCACACATTGTTGCAGCTAATGAATTTTTTGTGTTGTTTTTAGACTATTATTTTCAACGGATTGACCAAAATAATAACAAAAAATCTAAGGGTTATGGGCTTCCTAATTCTATTATAAATATACCTCTTATCTAATCCTAATCTTCACAACTCCATTCCCTCTTTTCTTGTGCCTCCACCACACAAACTTCTTCCTCTAAAATAATGGAGTTCTAAGATTTGGATTTTTATACATAAATTAGGATAATGTCTATATATAGATCTAGAGATTCCTACCACGTCATTTGGATAAGCATGTTTAGATGAGTTTTGTGATTACTCATATTTTAGAATAGGTTTAGGTAAATTCCTATTTTCTATAAATCTTTTTCTCTGGCTATTTACTATAATTACTAGATTTTTATAAATTTAAGGATCTTTAAATAATACAGTAGTTGTAAATTTTTATTACAGCTTATGTGTTTATTCCTTGTAGTTAATTTTCTATAATTTTAATTACTGTTTTTTCCTATTCCTATTTTTTCAGTAACTTACTACTGTCAAAAGTTTCAGTTTTCTCGTATCCCCTCTCTCTGTTGTTATATTGTTTTACAGTTTGGATTATACTCTATTGAGTTCATAGTTTCAACTGTTTGCGCCGAGTTTGGGCCACTCGAGATCCTAAGCCATTACCCTTTCATTTGCTTGAGTTTAGACCATGTGAGAGCCTAAACCTATATCATTTTATTTTCATTGATCTTAGGCCTAGCAAGAGCCTAAGCCTTTACCCTATTATTTCAACGTATATTAGGAAAATAATTGAAATTGGGTAAAAAAAGGGTTATCTGGGAATATTGAATAAATGTAGTAATTAGCTAATGAACTATAATTTTGGGGAACAACTAATAAACTGAGTAATAGAAGATTAATGGGAATAGGTTAACTTACTAATTCACTAATTAACGAGGTTTAGGGTTGTATAATGAATATGATAATCGTATCGTAAGCTAAACATGATGTTTAAAGTAGCCTAAAATATAACCAGAGGTTATATTGAATGAGTAGGCTTATTAAGTAAACTTAAAATGTGTGTTAAGTTTAATATGGAATAAACAAATAAGCATGTAACAGGGGTCCGTTCCGGTAGCATAAGCTGATTAGGCAAAATAAGTGGTCAAATAAATAAATAAACAAGCGTGAAGGGGAAGTCCATTCCAGTGGCGACGACAGATTAGGGAAAAAATGGCTCATAGTTGTGGTCCGTTCCGACAACACAGGTTGATTAGGGAAAATAAATGGCTTATAGTTGGGAGTCAGTTCCGGTAGCGCAGGCTAGTTGGGGAAAATAAGTGGTCAAACGAAATAATTAACCTATGGTAGCATTGGCATTCATTGACAATTCTATGGTGGTATAGAAAGCTAGGCTGTAGACAATAATTCTATGGTGTCCTTGGCATTCGTTGACAATTCTATGGGGTCTATATTAGTAGGCACTCAAAGATAATAAATTAGATAATGGGGACCAAATCTACTAGTGACTTGAGTCAAATTGCAATTTTGGATGGGGACACGTATCTTCTTGGTTTCTCTTTATCACTCATTACACTATGGAGGTCACTCACTAGGAGGAGGCGCGGGTACTCTTATCTGCACTAGGTAGTAAGAGGTTGGAACGAGGTGGGTATCGGTGCATTCTGGCATGGCGGCGAGCAACCATCACGCCGATTGGAGAAAAGAAGAGGTTGTAATGCCTGTGATTAACACTATGTCTTTTACAGCTGATGGGCTAGGCCTGATAAACCTGAGGTCCATAGTGGGCATAGTTTATCACACAATGGTATGAAAGCCCATTGACAGGTAGTATTCGGAGTATTTCTTTCCTATTATATTATGTCTTGAATTCATAGAAGTGCAACCAGTCAAAAGTGTTGAACGTGAATGAGAATAACCTATTTCCTTTGCTTATTTAATCATGCTGGTCATCAAGATAGCTCAGTAGACTTCATATAAGACCCATTTTCTTTTCTTCTTTCCACTTTTCTTCCCCCGGGCTGAAAAGGAGGAAGTGCATAGTTCAGATCTCTTTACTGATTCTCACTTGAAGGAATTTTACAGAAGATGGAATGTTTTCTCTTTCTTTTCCACGGATAGTTAAATTTTGACAATTTAGGGGAAATTATTATTTTGTGCTTTGATGTTGTTTTTACTGAGATTTTGAGAAAAAATATTTTATGGCAATTTAACAATTGAAATAAAAATAGTTTTGTCATTTAAATATAAATTGTTTTCTTCTACCATTGTAAATTTATTTTCTATGTCCTGTGGAATCTTAGTCTCGATGATGTTTTATTGCCTTTTTACCTACAACACTCTGTATTTCTTAATGGAATCCTATTTTGGGTAATGTTAAGAGGTGTGGGTTGTTAGACTATAATTATTGTATATCTGTGATTTACATTCTGAATAACTAAAAATAAATTTCAAGAAGTTTATAAAATCCATTAAAAACTATTCATCTCTCCCCCTCTATTGTTTAGTTTTCCTTGAGATTCTTATTCCGCATTCCCCAACAACCATTTTGGCTATTCTGAACAAAAATTAATAACTAAAAGTCTTTTTCAAAATTATCCACTTAAAAGTAATATGGAAAATGAGTTTTAGGACTACTGTTATTGCAAACGTACTCTATTTCAATATTGTTGTACTTTCATCCAATTGTTATCTAAGAATTGTATCTCCTCCTTTATCCCAATCTTCCAACGTGTCTTTTAAACAATCATTATTAAAAATCCATTCTTTTCCTTGATTTGTTACAGCTGATCATCAAGTGTTCGTTCACTACTGGCCAAGTAACAAACTTACTCTTATAAATTATATATTTACAGAAAATCGCTTGTTTTTAATAATGCGGATATATGTAAACTTATGAAACAACGTTATGATGATTTTTACAAAACATCCTTTCAGAAAATTGTTAAGAGTGATATAAAAACATGCAATTTAAAATTTTCAGTAACTAGATTATGAATACTTTTGAAAATCAATGCACTAATAGCAAACGTTGGTCCACGGAGTTTGACTTAAGGATAAATTAACGGTAAAGGGAGGTGAATAATGTTTTCTAATTTATACCAGTCCTTTTGAAATCTTTTAATATTATTTTTGGAATTATGTAACTAAAATCATAGACACAATCAGAGAATCAAAACACATGTAACAATAAATGCAGTAAAGTTGCTTAGATTTGATAGGCTACTATGCACTACTAATTGACTTTAAAAGCTCAACTACTAGATTTTTGGTGCCACTAGCACGCCAATTGATTTCGATGGCACAACTGCATAAAATTGATTTAAGGGATCAACCACACCGATAGTTGTGGAATTTGATTCTTTGATCTTTAAGTAGAATTGATCATATAACTCTTGAATAACATTTCGATCTTTATTTAAGTGAGAGTGTGTGGAGAATTCAAAAATACAATGACAGAGAATCAAACCAATAGTATTGAATCTTGATTCTGGCTGAGTTTCAGCAAAAGTTGAGAAAAAATTGATTTAGGAAAGTAAATAATGAAGTAAGGAGAGATAAATGATATGCATTTTATATTGTTTTAAATTAGTTGTTTGTTAAATAAATTGAAACTTCTTTAAATCGTTTAAACATAGTTTTTATATAGTTTAATCATAATACATGTTTATAAATTTGTTTTGAAAGATTTAGTATATGGTAATATATACAAAACCAATATAATTATAAAGTATGAGTGGACATACGAAAGTCAAAGTATAAGTATCAAAAAAGGATATCGGTGTATAACTGAATATAGGTTAAAATCAAGTATATAATAAACACTAATATTTTATCAATTTATAAATAGCTAAAAAGTTAATATAAGGATATTTAAAACTCAGATAATCTTGTATAAGAATTGAGATTCTTTTAAAAATTATTTTGAAAAAGGATATTTTAAAATCATTTTAAAAATACGAATAATTGAAAAATATTAAAAATGAAACCGTAGAGGAAAAGAAGATAAAGTGCTATTATAGTTTTATCATATAATTTAAGGCTTCAATAACTTATATGGGATATCTTGATTTCTTGGACTCTTGTGTGAGGATCATCCCATATCACTTGCATGGAAATAAGGATAAAGTGGTATGTATGTATGTATGCCAAACTGATACAAGTCAATTATCAAGGGCTAAAACAGTGTATACCTCATAGTGCATGGACAATATGTAACATGAAATATAGAAAGATTAATAGTGAGCTATAACAGAATGAACAAAACTTCATCATCATGGAATCACTGAGATATATATACTTCATGGAGTAATAGCCAGATACATCTTGGCCTCACTACATACTCATTGCTTAGTGTATCATATAAAGTGGAAAATCTTCAAGTGTAAGCCAAAGCTTCTTTAAGCTCATCTTTGTGTCAACTACATGTCACATAGACATGCTATCTAGTCTACTCATCAACAATCTTAATGTACACCTACAACAGAGTTGATGAGTAAGCAAGATAATAAGAAGAAACATAAAAACCTTCTATTAGACAACATACTGGTATAAGAGATAAAATCTGTCAATAGCTACTCTCTAAAATATGATAATTAAAACAACTTAACTCCTATATTTGACCTGTCTCTGCAACCAAAGAGTCGGCACATAATAAATAAATAAAATATGCTTCTCAAATAATAACAATAATGGGTATAATCATAGGATAGAAAAATTAAGTAACCTCACTGACCTTATTCCCCATCTCTTCTTCAAAACTCTATAAAGGATAGTCCAACCAAGGAAATAACATATGTTCTAACTATCGTCTTGTAAAGCCATGAATACATTGATAACTTGTATGATTATCCTCGCCCATTTTACAAACTAAAGGAAAACGCAGTTCAAGTCAAGCTCCGTGTTTACACAAAAATGTTGCTTCCACCTGCACTAGGTTACATGCCTATGGTGTATAACCATCACTACCAGTCTTAATATGCGTCGCCACGATACCCCTGCTTTGAGTCAACTAGAACACACCAAGTTATCAAAGATTTTTTGTCACTCTCAATCGCTAGAGTATCTCCACTCCACTATAAGTTAAATTCTTCCTCGTACCAATCCATTATCCTACAGCTTTGTAACTCCATGAACTTCTTACTTCATCATCTTTAGCTTCATTAAACTACGAATACGCCTATGTCTTACAACTTTATTACACCACAAACTGCCTTCAATATTTTGCAGCTTCATTATGTCGCGAACTATGTATCACTTCCCTTCAATTCAACTCCATTCTTACCCGCACCGTGCAATAATTTTCACTCCATAGAAGCAATAAATGACCACAACCTCTAGCACAACCCGAAGATTGCCTCTTCCTCTACTATCAATTGCACCCTTTATACCATAAATTGAAGGATCGTTATTGATCTACGTCCTATGGATCGATATGTTTCATGTACTTAGCCAATTTCTTAGTTCAAGTGCTGTAGTCTTCTTCTAACTTCCCTCTAGCTTAACTTGAGTTCTTTGTCACATGCTACTAGACCAACTCATCATGTATATACCATTATGCTGATGCGTTACTTTCTAGCGACCTAATTTATTCAAACTCCATCAAAATTTGAAAACGCCTTCCCTAAGCCGCTACAAGCCTCTGCTATGCGCCGCAACTACAAAATATAAAGTAACATAAATCTTTGTTGAATTACACTCTATGCATCAATATCGATCTGTGTACCTATCCCCATTTTGCCTTAATTTTTATGGGCACAATCTTGATGCATTCCAAAGTCTATCCACCAAGCTTCATGTGTTTCCGACGAATATGATCCAAATATGCTATGAACTCTAACCTAAATCCTAATAACGAACAACACTAACATGAAAATGAAGAATAAATTCTTATTTAAGCATTTCAATAAATCAAACCGCAAATCATATAAACATCAAGCATAGATAATCACCTAAATGCATGAAAATCATGAATCTATCAGATATATGCATAGATTTACCATCAGATAAGGTTAATCTACTCACTAATTAAACTAAATTTGTTCTGTTAATCCATTATATGACTAATTAGGTTAGTTTATGGTTATCAAATTAGAAATTATTAGATCTAATAATATTCTAGGGTTCTTTACAAATGTAAGTGATAAAATCTCCTAATCTAAACATATAATGCAATATAAACATGGTAGTGATAAAAATAACTCACCAAATCAACAAATATTTAAAGATCGTTATGGAATTAACCTGAGACAAGAAGGAAACCAATGTAGATTGCCTTACAAATGATGAAAACATGTGGACCTATGTAAATATAATTTTTTTTAGGTGACTAGAAGAGAGTCGATGTGGATTTATGTCTGACTTAGAAATTTAAGGTAGAATTAGAGTAAAGCGTAGTTCTAGGGCTGATGGAAAATAAGAAAAAAATCATTTTATCTCCTTCAACCTCTGTTTATTAATGCAGGCATTAGGCTACATGGCTAACCAATCTCAACCCATTAGCACTCTCTAATTCTATCCAATAGTCAGAACTACCATATCTTCCAAGCCATTTATTTGAATTCCTTATTCAACCACTCTGTAGAGAGGAAAACCATCATCTCGATCCACTGGAAAAGGTTAGAGAATCTAATTCGGTTTCTATTGAAAGCTATGGCCAAAACAAGATACTCCAAGGATAAAATGGTAACATAACAATTCGGCAAAAACCATGGATGTGTGAAATACCCTCAAGGACCATATTTCATAATACTATAATGATACAACAATAAATGAATTAAATAGAATTAATTTATGATCATCCGATATGTAAAATATGGGTCATTATAATTTCCTCCCTTTTATGAATTTTGCTTCTTAAGTTCTTGTGCAAACATAAGCAAACAAGTTATCTTATATGCCTATCATCCACCAGCGAACAACCTATCATACAATTTGGCATCCAACAATCAATTGAAAGACAATCTTCTAGCCTAGAATGCATAATTCTAATAGAATAAGATTAAATTGTAACGACTTGCCATTTTGACTGCCCCAAGTCGATAAATTAACCAACTCCTAAGGTTCAAAACGACAAATATTTTTGACTTAGAGGGTTTTAACAGAGCTAAACACAAAGTCACAGAGTGCAATAACTTGCAACAGAATAAATTTTATACAAATATCAGAGGTTTATAAAATATTTTGCACAGTGAAAAATAATATATATACATAAATTTTCAGTGAATAAATTTTTACACTTTATGTTGGGCTTGCGCGCGAGTGCATTGTAATAACCCAGAAATCTGAGCCAATTTAAAAAAATTTATTTTGGCAATTTTAGCGAATTTTGATTATTTAAAATGAATTATTTTAAATAATAACGCCGAGAAATTTATTTTGAAAAGAATTAGAACGTATATATTTATATAGATCATCGTTAGAATATAAATAATTATTTATAATTATAAAAGGAATTGAAAATGGCGTGGTAGTTCGATAATTCAATTTCAAATTTCAAATGAATGTACCGGGTGCAAAATAAACCGGATTTTAGTGAAACCAAAAATATTTGAATCTAATTGAGAATATCTTTCCAACGAATACGAAAAATCAAAATTTCATAGAAGGAATCAAAAGATACGTCCAGTTGAAAATTCAGAATAGTCGCTATGGAATTTCGGCCCTTGAAAATAGACATTTTGCAAACGACCTCGGTTTTCGACGAAACCACTTTGTTGGATCCATGATGTCAAATTATTGCTAGGTTTCAAAATTTGTAATTTTTCGAATCAATATGTGAGCGTGGCAACGGAAAACACGTTTGACCGATTTCAATTGATTTTAATCGACTGGAAAATGGCTATTTTTCAAATGGTCTCAGAATTCGACGAAACTAGTTTTCTTAGGACCATATCATCAATATGAAGCTAGAAATAATTTTTTCTGGAATTTTAAGAGTGTGTATGTGTCCCCGGTAAATTGAAATGTGCATTTAAACTGAATATATGTGGATTAATACTTTAAATCTGACGAAAACTGATCGTAACGATCGAATTGGCCTATGTAACATATCCTATTGTGTTCTGAATGGGGGTAATACGCTAGGGACGACATTCGGTGAGTTCGATTTCGAGTTCGAAATTGAAAGTTGCTTTTTGAAAGTTAAATAAAATATATAAAATATTATAAAACCCCTATACTCTCTTCTCCCTTTCTCCCTTAACAGTCAACGCAGAAGTAAAAAAGGGGGGACAAACA
Source organism: Allium sativum (assembly GCA_030737875.1). Lineage (NCBI taxonomy): Eukaryota > Viridiplantae > Streptophyta > Magnoliopsida > Asparagales > Amaryllidaceae > Allium > Allium sativum. Next base: position 25,233,989 of record CM060926.1, on the reverse strand, counting down.
AATCGATCGACAACCGCCCCTCACCACCACCGCACCCCCCCTTCGGCGCTGCGCCACACTCCTCCTCCTCACCATCAGCCTCCCCAGTCAGCCCACCCCCTGCAATCGACGAGCCCCCAAACCCCACCGCAGCACCAAATCCGCCACCACCACCCAACCCCTGTATCCGCCGCCCCCATGCAAGGACCCACCTCCGCCTGACATAACCTCTCCGCCCTCGTTTCTCTCTCCCCTTCCTCGTCCAAGAAACCCGCGCCACCCAAACACGAATTGGAACCACCGCTGCCCTTTCCACAGTCGCCACTGGTCAATGATCCACCTCCGGCGACCACTACAGACCTCTGGCGCCCTTCAGCCCTTCTACACGTGAAAAGAACTACATTGGAATTTCAAACAAATCCAGGCGGTTCAGCAGTTCAGAAGCAAAGCACGGCGGAGTGGAACCCTCTGTGAGAACTTCTCACTTTTAATTTAACTTTCTAGTTAAAATATATACTGTAACACCCCGAATTTTAGTTAATACTAAAATTCACTAATTACAGGATAAATAATTTCAGATGTGGGAATTGGGGGAAACGGGCTGCGTCATTGCGTTCGTCTCGGAAAAATACGCGAAATAGAGTCCGAGTTTGTGTAAAACGGGTACCGTATGAAAGAGATAAGGACGAACGAAGTTAGGCAGAAAAACCAGAAACAGGCCAGAAATGCACTGGCGCACTTGTGAAGTGCGCCAGAACAAAGATGCACTGGCGCACTTGTGAAGTGCGCCAGTACAAAGATACACTGGCGCACTTGTGAAGTGCGCCCGTGCCGAGCCAAGAAACCTGCACAGTTTCTAGAGAGTCCTGTGGTTGGGTGCACCAGTTTGGGGTTTGGGCTTGGTCTTAGGGCTGGTTTCTAGAGATTTCCTAAATCTAAGGGTCTTAATCTAATCTAGGGTTAATCTAAGGGCCTAAAACACTCACCTAATCCTATAAATAAGACCCTAACCCTACCCTAATTCATTCATAATTAAATCTTATAATTAAACTATGGCAAAATGAAACTTGGTCATGGCCTCCACAAATCAAATGAAGAGAGTTGCAAGCTAATCAACCCCTAATCACCTTCTTCTTCATATTTGGCAACTAGTTTTACTTCATTGATTTGCTAATCTTGGTTTTGGTGAGTTTCTATGGCTTTAATAATCAATTGTTAAATTGATTATGGTAGGATGTGATAAGACATGGCTATGTTTGTGGATAAATATATTTATGCAAGTTTGTATGATATGTGATTTGCAAGTTTTATGTTAAATGCAAGTTAAGGCCATGTTTTATGATGCAAAACACCATGTTAAACATTTATGCATATGTGACATGTTATGCAAACTATATGTGAGAATATATGCAAGTTATATGTAACATGATATGCAAGTTATGTATGTGACTTTATGCATGCTAAGTAGTTGGTGTTATGCATGTTAAGTATTTGATGTTATGTATGTTAAGTTGATTTATGCATGTTTAACAAGTTGATATATGCATGTTTAATAAGTGGATTTATGCATATTTACTAAGTGGAATTATGCATGTTTAGCAAAGTGAGTTATGCAAGTTGAAAGTGATATGCAAGTTAAGTATATGTTTAAATGCGAGTTGAAAGTGATATGCAAGTTATGCATGCTTATGCAAGTGTATGGATGCTTATGCAAGTCATGTATATGGTTAAATGCAAGATTTATGTGATATGCAAGTTATGCATGCTTATGCGAGTATATGAATACTTATGCAAGATAGGTATATGCTTAAATGACATGATATGCAAGTTATGCAAGTATGTGAATGCCTATGCAAGTATGTGAATGCCTATGCAAGTATGTGAATGCTTATGCAAGTTATGTGTATGCTTAAATGCATGTTTAACATGTTATGCAAGATTGAGAATGCCCATATGCAAGTTTAACATGTTATGCAAGATATGTGTATGATAATATGCAAGCTCATATGCAACATGTCATGCAAATCATGTGTATGATAATATGCAAGTTCGGGTTGTATGTAGTTGGGTTAATATATGCTCATATATGCAAGTTGACATCCTCTTAACCCATGACAAAGTTGTATGCTAAACCCATGATATTTGTGATGATCTTCCCCTTATTATGTCATGTAACGAGAACGATTTACGTGGGGAACGATGGGGTTGGTAAATATGTTAATAAATGAATGTTTGGGTATGATTAAGCATACCATAAAAATAAAATACCATAAGTGGGAATTTACCTATTGAGTTAGGTCTACCCCATGGGAATTTACCTATTGAGTTAGGTCTACCCATGTTATGGAAAAACTTGATATTAATTAGGGATAATTAATATGGGGGTGATTAATTAGGTGTAATTAATCGACTAAGACACGAGGTTGGACTCTGTTATGACGTAAGACTGCCCGGGTTCTACCGGCTTAACCAGGCGGTCATAACAGCCAGTCTAATGTGGGAGGTCTTTACGGGAGATCACGGTCTTAATCAATTAAGAAACACTTAACCATAATAGCATGTAGTGGGACATGAGGGGTTAAGTGGGTGCCTTGGGTGGCATGAGGAAACTAGTGGGTTGCCTTGGGTGGCAATAGAAAAATACGATTAGAATACTTAACCAAGGTGGAACATGTAATTAAACATGATTAAGGGGTTAAGTAAGTGCCATGGGTGGCATGTGGAAATCTAGTGGGTGCCCTAAGTGGCAATTGAAATATGATTAAAGGACTTAACCAAGATTTATAACATGTAAGGGGACATGGTTAAAGGGTTAAGTGGGATGCACTAGATAAAAGTTGCAAGCTTAAGTAGTAGCTTGTGGGGGCCCATTTCAACCAATATCCCAAACGTATCTTTGTAGGCTCGACTCTGGTCGGGTGACGGGACACGCATATTGGACTTGACTATAAGCGGCCAAAACGGGTTAGCGGTGGCAACGCGGGATCAACGGGTTTCATATGCGTGTGTGGACCCGGGCTGGTTGGTAAGTCGTTGTTGCATCGTGTAGATATAAAGCCGTGCACAGTGATATTATATGGTAGCCACTTTTGGGGAATGATACACCCCCTTTTGTGGGACCAGCACGGGTATCTACGTTAGGGAGCCGATCGCTTGGGGGTAGTGGGTACACCTAGTTAAGATAGGGGCAGACGGCACCTATGTAGGGGTACACGAAACTACTGGGTAAGATTACTAGGTACACCTAGTGGATGTAGGGGCAGACGGCACCTACGTGATCAGTTATACACCTAGTGGATGTAGGGGCAGACGACACCTACGTGATCAGTTATACACCTAGTGGAGGTAGGGGCAGACGACAACTACGTGGTCAGAACCAGAAACTACTAGTTATATTTTCTAAGTCTTTAAGTGGGATCAACCTTTAAGTAGGAATTACTCATTGGTGGGTAGAACTGGTGTGGTGCAGTGTAGGGATTACCCTTGGGTGGGTAGGTCTGGGGTGGTGTAAGTTAGTAATTATCCTTAGGTGGATAAATACGTCGTTTCGATTATCGTAGTACATCCTGTGTTTTATGGGCTACTTATGGTAGCCATTTATTCCCAGAGGTACCGTACCTTATTTATGTCATACCCTAATTACTTTAATGGTTGTATTGTTAGGGTTATAGGACTCACTCAGACTTATGTCTGACCCCGTTGTTTTTATCTTTTTCCCAACCCTCAGGTTATCAGAGTGGGCCTAGCACTAGTGGGCTTGGATCAGACTGCTATATCTATCTTTTGGGCTTGGATCGTAGAAGTAAAGCTCGGTTTATCTTTTCTATTATGGCTATTGTCTATGTAATGGGATTATGTACTTCTATTTTATCAGGATGGATATTATGTACTTGACTCTTGTTACGGTTTTGTGATGTAACCAAACATGTTTTGTTAATGAAATGATGTTTTAAATTTTCAAGTATTACTTATATCTGTCCTGTTGTAATTTTTCTGTTCTATACTCATTAAAAATACTCCACCAAAGCTAAGGCATTCCCTTTGTGAGTGACCTTAGCGGGCGTGGGGTGTTACACGTGGTATCAGAGCTTAAGGTTACCGGAACAGATAAAATTTTTAGAAAAACTATTTTCTAAGAATATTTTTGGAAAGGAGTATTTTCAAAAACATGTCTTTTAAGAGAAAAGTTTTTGAAAGAAAAGCATAATCCCCAATAGCCATATCTATATCTTTCGAATTCTCCATTTTGAATCTCTTCCTTTCTCTCGTTTTGAGTTTCCCCTCCGCGTATAGATGATCTTTCTAGGATAGATAAGGATGGAAAACCACTTCAAGGGACTTAGACGTTAGTCGGATTAGAAGTTGGTTCAAGAAGGAGGAGGACTGGTAGGTATCTATTGGATAAACGATGGGAGGAAGGCTCAAATAGTTGTTTGGTTAATGAAAGATGAGACCTCATTGGTGGGAGGTTATGAGTGGAGAATAGGGAAAAAGAAGGCTGGTAGTTATCCTTTTGGGAGGAATAGGACATGTTATTAGGATTGTCCAAAGAAGCAAAGGCAAGGTATGGAATCTTCAGGAGGGTAGTTGTATTCCCTCACGACTTGGGTACCAGATGGGGATATGACCGTTTAGGTTGGAATTTGGATTTCTTTATTATCCGATCCAAGCTTTATTTGATTCTGATATATCGAGTTCGTTTATCTCATCATAGTTAGTTGAGTCACTGCACTTAGACACCAGTTGGTAGATGATCCCTTAGTTGTTTCAAACCAAATTGGGGCTCCATGATATGTTTGGGTTTGAAAGTTTCTATACTTAGCATTGAGTTTAGATGTGATGCTTGTTGGGCTTCACGGGCTATGGGTTAATTTTGGGCATGGACTGGTTATCCAGTAGGAGTGCTGTTCTTCATTTTGAAGGGAGAGTTGTTAGGCTTATGGGCCGCCTGGGTAACACTCTCGAGATCTCTTGTAATCCCATAGAATCTGTTATGCTAAGGTATCTAGAATCGCTTGACACATTGGTCTAGAGTCTGCGATCTGTTAGAGCGGTCCGGGAATATCCGGATGTGTTTGAGGAGGTGAAAGGCTTACCTCCGAAGCGGGAGATTGGCTTCCGAATATATCTGGTGGATAATGCTAAACCAGTATCTTGGCCAGTGTGCCATATGGCTCCTAGTGAGAGGAGGGAACTCCATAAGTAAGTAGGCGATTAGCTTGAGAAGGGGTTCATAAGACGAAGTGTATCGGAGTGAGGTGCTCCAGTAGTTTTTGTCACGAAGGCGGATGGGTCCCTCAGACTTTGTGTAGGCTAAAGAGAACTAAAGAAACTCACAAAGAAGAATAGATACCCATTGCCGAGGATTAATGATCTCCTTGATCAGTTGGCTGGCGCCTCAGTATTTTTGTGTAGTAGGACTTAGCCACGGGACTTCATCAGTTGAGAGTGGCTGAGAATAGTATAGAGAAGACTGCCTTTGGGACTCCGGATGATTTCTTTTATGAGTGGCTGGTGATGCCATTGGGTTTGACGAACGCACCCGTATACTTTGTTGAGAAGGGTGTTCAGGGAGTACCTGAATAAGTTCGTGATGGTTTTTGTAGATGACATCTGGGTCTTTGCTAGGAGCGAAATAAGTTTTCGTATGTGCTCAATAGGCTGAGCAGGGCCAGTATAGGACAAACGACGGTTTTGGAGCGAGACTGGCGAGAACATCCAGAATTGGACGAGGGCTTAATTATTTAGCCATCTTTACTAGTATCATCTCACGTAGGTCGTCTGAATTCGAAGGAGGTATCCCTTGGGTGTTTGTCTGATATTGGTTTAGGCCTTTGGGGCTTGCATTTGGGGGATGCCGAATTCGACTAGGGTGGTCTGCGTGGGAGACAGTTGTGATGATTTTGGATGATATCCTGGTGGAGAAGAGCATGCCCTACATCTTAGGAAAGTGTTGGAGACTCTTCGAGCGCATAGTCTTAGGACAGCAAAAGTGGATGGGATCCTTAGCATCCTATGAGTAAGGGTAACATGGAAATGGACACCTTAAGTAGAAAAAGGTTGTCCTTGAGTTCATTGTTCGTTGAACAACGGAGCTTAGAGTTTATTTCTAAGTTTGACTTTAGACCTTCCGTTGACTTTGTACCCGGTTTGCTAGCCTCCTTGGAGGTTAGACCTACTCATTTGGGGCGGGTTGGAAGAGTACAGAGGGACGATCCACAGTTGGTTGAGTTGGTAGAGAAGCTCATAAGGGGGGAAGTCGTCCAGCCATTTGAGTAAGAACACCCTAGACGATAGGGGTGTTTGCGTAGAGACGGTAGAATTTGTGTACCGCAAGACGAGGGTTTGAGGAAAGCTATTCTTGATGACGCACACCGTTCTAGGATGACCATTCATCCCGGCGGGGATAAGATGTACCAAGACATGAAGAGGGTTTTCTTCTGGGCCGGTACGAAGAAAGATGTGGCCGAATGTGTCGCTCGATGTTTGGTGTGCCAGCAAGTGAAGGCGGAGCAAAGGAAACCAGGTGGGTTGCTTCACCCATTGGAGGTTCCGCAAGGGAAGTGGAATAGCGTCCCGATGGATTTTATTGACAGGTTACCCAGGTCGAGGAAGGGTAATACTGGGATTTGGGTTGTGGTAGATAGACTTACTAAGTGTGCCCATTTCATACCCGTGAAGGGTAAGAGAACTGCTCCATGGCTAGCTTCAGTTTATATTCGAAAGATTATTAGATTGCATGGCGTACCGTCCAGTATGGTGAGCGATCGAGATCCTATCTTCACTGGAGAGTTTTGGAGGAGGTTGCAAAAGGCGGTAGGGACTCAGTTGCGTTTGAGTACCGCATATCATCCTCAGACGGACAGCCAGACCGAGAGGGTGAATCATATTTTAGAAGACCTTTTGAGGCTATGTATCTTGGATTTTGGAGGTACATGGGAGGAGCATCTTCCATTGGTGGAGCTGCCCGGCAGACTTAGTAGTGTACATGATGTACTCCATGGGAGGAAGTGCCTACATAAGACCGCAGAGGTGGTAGAGCCAAGTTTGCTTAGAAGTGGAAGCAGAGCGTGATGCGACTATTCGACGAGCTCCTACTCGCATCCTTGGGTCAGAGACTAGGAAATTGAGGAATCGAGAGGTTCAGCTAGTCAAAGTGTAATGGGGAGAAGAGGAGAGCAACGCAACTTGGGAGACGGAAGCGAAGATGCGTTCTTTGTATCCATTTCTTTTTGAGAGTATGTCTTTTAACTTCTCCTTTATCGTTTGACTGGTACTTATCTTATCCTTAGTATGTCCTCTCGTTAGTACCTTTGACCTTCATATAGGATAGTCCTATGGTTGAAACATGTGTTTGAGACATGTTATGGTTGATGGATGCAAGTGGATGCAAATGTTTGCTAGTGGTTGCTCGTGGATGCATATACACACACTCTAGGCACTAGATCGGCTCAGTCACTTCATATTGCATATTGCATAAAATTGTGTGTAGGAAAATATATTTATGGATGTATAATGGTTGTGTTATCACATGGATGATGCATTTTGGTGAATGATTGTGCACTCATGTAGATATTGTATGTGTCGATAGGGTTTTCTCGCATACATAATGGATGCATGGCACTATCATGGTTTGCATATGTTCATACATTAGATAGGGAACATATACACACACTTTTTGCATATGCTCATACATTATTAGAAATTGTTTTAAGGACAATGGATGCCCGTGTTTGATGGATTGAGTAGATGGTTGTTTGGATGGTAGGATATGCATTCTCCTTAGCTTAGAGATTTCGGGGACGAAATCCTTTAAGGAGGGGAGAATGTAACACCCCGAATTTTAGTTAATACTAAAATTCACTAATTACAGGATAAATAATTTCAGATGTGGGAATTGGGGGAAACGGGCTGCGTCATTGCGTTCGTCTCGGAAAAATACGCGAAATAGAGTCCGAGTTTGTGTAAAACGGGTACCGTATGAAAGAGATAAGGATGAACGAAGTTAGGCAGAAAAACCAGAAACAGGCCAGAAATGCACTGGCGCACTTGTGAAGTGCGCCAGAACAAAGATGCACTGGCGCACTTGTGAAGTGCGCCAGTACAAAGATACACTGGCGCACTTGTGAAGTGCGCCCGTGCCGAGCCAAGAAACCTGCACAGTTTCTAGAGAGTCCTGTGGTTGGGTGCACCAGTTTGGGGTTTGGGCTTGGTCTTAGGGCTGGTTTCTAGAGATTTCCTAAATCTAAGGGTCTTAATCTAATCTAGGGTTAATCTAAGGGCCTAAAACACTCACCTAATCCTATAAATAAGACCCTAACCCTACCCTAATTCATTCATAATTAAATCTTATAATTAAACTATGGCAAAATGAAACTTGGTCATGGCCTCCACAAATCAAATGAAGAGAGTTGCAAGCTAATCAACCCCTAATCACCTTCTTCTTCATATTTGGCAACTAGTTTTACTTCATTGATTTGCTAATCTTGGTTTTGGTGAGTTTCTATGGCTTTAATAATCAATTGTTAAATTGATTATGGTAGGATGTGATAAGACATGGCTATGTTTGTGGATAAATATATTTATGCAAGTTTGTATGATATGTGATTTGCAAGTTTTATGTTAAATGCAAGTTAAGGCCATGTTTTATGATGCAAAACACCATGTTAAACATTTATGCATATGTGACATGTTATGCAAACTATATGTGAGAATATATGCAAGTTATATGTAACATGATATGCAAGTTATGTATGTGACTTTATGCATGCTAAGTAGTTGGTGTTATGCATGTTAAGTATTTGATGTTATGTATGTTAAGTTGATTTATGCATGTTTAACAAGTTGATATATGCATGTTTAATAAGTGGATTTATGCATATTTACTAAGTGGAATTATGCATGTTTAGCAAAGTGAGTTATGCAAGTTGAAAGTGATATGCAAGTTAAGTATATGTTTAAATGCGAGTTGAAAGTGATATGCAAGTTATGCATGCTTATGCAAGTGTATGGATGCTTATGCAAGTCATGTATATGGTTAAATGCAAGATTTATGTGATATGCAAGTTATGCATGCTTATGCGAGTATATGAATACTTATGCAAGATAGGTATATGCTTAAATGACATGATATGCAAGTTATGCAAGTATGTGAATGCCTATGCAAGTATGTGAATGCCTATGCAAGTATGTGAATGCTTATGCAAGTTATGTGTATGCTTAAATGCATGTTTAACATGTTATGCAAGATTGAGAATGCCCATATGCAAGTTTAACATGTTATGCAAGATATGTGTATGATAATATGCAAGCTCATATGCAACATGTCATGCAAATCATGTGTATGATAATATGCAAGTTCGGGTTGTATGTAGTTGGGTTAATATATGCTCATATATGCAAGTTGACATCCTCTTAACCCATGACAAAGTTGTATGCTAAACCCATGATATTTGTGATGATCTTCCCCTTATTATGTCATGTAACGAGAACGATTTACGTGGGGAACGATGGGGTTGGTAAATATGTTAATAAATGAATGTTTGGGTATGATTAAGCATACCATAAAAATAAAATACCATAAGTGGGAATTTACCTATTGAGTTAGGTCTACCCCATGGGAATTTACCTATTGAGTTAGGTCTACCCATGTTATGGAAAAACTTGATATTAATTAGGGATAATTAATATAGGGGTGATTAATTAGGTGTAATTAATCGACTAAGACACGAGGTTGGACTCTGTTATGACGTAAGACTGCCCGGGTTCTACCGGCTTAACCAGGCGGTCATAACAGCCAGTCTAATGTGGGAGGTCTTTACGGGAGATCACGGTCTTAATCAATTAAGAAACACTTAACCATAATAGCATGTAGTGGGACATGAGGGGTTAAGTGGGTGCCTTGGGTGGCATGAGGAAACTAGTGGGTTGCCTTGGGTGGCAATAGAAAAATACGATTAGAATACTTAACCAAGGTGGAACATGTAATTAAACATGATTAAGGGGTTAAGTAAGTGCAATGGGTGGCATGTGGAAATCTAGTGGGTGCCCTAAGTGGCAATTGAAATATGATTAAAGGACTTAACCAAGATTTATAACATGTAAGGGGACATGGTTAAAGGGTTAAGTGGGATGCACTAGATAAAAGTTGCAAGCTTAAGTAGTAGCTTGTGGGGGCCCATTTCAACCAATATCCCAAACGTATCTTTGTAGGCTCGACTCTGGTCGGGTGACGGGACACGCATATTGGACTTGACTATAAGCGGCCAAAACGGGTTAGCGGTGGCAACGCGGGATCAACGGGTTTCATATGCGTGTGTGGACCCGGGCTGGTTGGTAAGTCGTTGTTGCATCATGTAGATATAAAGCCGTGCACAGTGATATTATATGGTAGCCACTTTTGGGGAATGATACACCCCCTTTTGTGGGACCAGCACGGGTATCTACGTTAGGGAGCCGATCGCTTGGGGGTAGTGGGTACACCTAGTTAAGATAGGGGCAGACGGCACCTATGTAGGGGTACACGAAACTACTGGGTAAGATTACTAGGTACACCTAGTGGATGTAGGGGCAGACGGCACCTACGTGATCAGTTATACACCTAGTGGATGTAGGGGCAGACGGCACCTACGTGATCAGTTATACACCTAGTGGAGGTAGGGACAGACGGCAACTACGTGGTCAGAACCAGAAACTACTAGTTATATTTTCTAAGTCTTTAAGTGGGATCAACCTTTAAGTAGGAATTACTCATTGGTGGGTAGAACTGGTGTGGTGCAGTGTAGGGATTACCCTTGGGTGGGTAGGTCTGGGGTGGTGTAAGTTAGTAATTATCCTTAGGTGGATAAATACGTCGTTTCGATTATCGTAGTACATCCTGTGTTTTATGGGCTACTTATGGTAGCCATTTATTCCCAGAGGTACCGTACCTTATTTATGTCATACCCTAATTACTTTAATGGTTGTATTGTTAGGGTTATAGGACTCACTCAGACTTATGTCTGACCCCGTTGTTTTTATCTTTTTCCCAACCCTCAGGTTATCAGAGTGGGCCTAGCACTAGTGGGCTTGGATCAGACTGCTATATCTATCTTTTGGGCTTGGATCGTAGAAGTAAAGCTCGGTTTATCTTTTCTATTATGGCTATTGTCTATGTAATGGGATTATGTACTTCTATTTTATCAGGATGGATATTATGTACTTGACTCTTGTTACGGTTTTGTGATGTAACCAAACATGTTTTGTTAATGAAATGATGTTTTAAATTTTCAAGTATTACTTATATCTGTCCTGTTGTAATTTTTCTGTTCTATACTCATTAAAAATACTCCACCAAAGCTAAGGCATTCCCTTTGTGAGTGACCTTAGCGGACGTGGGGTGTTACATATACTAGGATGCAGACGGTGTTTAGTAGCACCCGACACCCGTCGTCCACAGACCATGGACGGCTTGTTTGTCTGTTTGATTTTGATGTGTAGTTGATTGTGTGATGTGGATTGAAATAAAAATATTTTTATAGTTAAAAATAGATTTTTTAACGTGTATATGAAATGAAATAAATTAATATAAACAAATCAAACGATTTGTTTATATACACACATTTGACTAATATTGATTGGGATGATAAATTTTACACATCGCCCAACTGCACAAATAAAATATGTGCTTGATTGTTTGAAACCCCACATGGGTATTGGGATGATATATGACATACACTAATCCCAATATTTAGTTGTATGTCAATCGATTGATTGACAGACTGTTATGAGCGTTAAATATTTGTATTTGATGCTTATACAGTGTAGAATGCACTTTGGATGATGATTAATTATTTGTCATTGTTGATATATACATGCGTTGTATGGAAATCCATAGAAATAAAATCTATGGTAATTGATCGGGCCTCATTCCAATTTGAAACCAAATATTTAAAAAAGAAATATTTGAATAGAAATATTTGAAAAAGAAATATTTGAAATAGAATATTTGAAAATAGAAATATATGAAGCCGTGTTAAGTAGTTAAACGCCATTTTAACACGAACGGGAATTTTGTAGATTTTATTTGTTTTATAATGAATATTGAACATGATTTCAAAATCAAATATTTTGAAATGAAATTTGAATTAAATTAAATTGAAACGAATTAGAATTCGAATTGAAAATAAAATGAATTCGAATTGAATTGAAATTGAATGGAAATCAATTTGAAATGAATTCGAATTGAAAATGAATTCAAATTGAAATTGAATAAAAATGAATTCGAATTGAAATTGAATTGAATTGAAAACGAACTGAAATTGAATTAAAAATCGATTTGAACTGAAATAAATTTGAAATGAATTTAAAACGAATTTATAAGGAAATATTCAATTTTGATTAGAAATTGAATATGAAGTTGAAATCATTTTGAAAAAGAATTTAAAACGATTTATATAATACGTTTTAAAAGGAAATCAATGAAGTATATATTTTATGTATTATATATATAATATAATGGCCGGAATAGAACGTGCCGCGCTGTGGTAGTTTGTGAATTTCGACCATTGACTTCGAATGGACATTGCGGGAGATCCGACCGTCGAATTCTCCTAAAACAGGAACCATTGGGTTCATATCGAAAAGAGCTTTCTAACGAATATTAGAAATTAGAAATCTAACGGTTGGATTTGGAATTATGTCCAAATCAAATTTGGAAAAGGTCGCTGTAAGTGCAGTTCGATGGCCATTGATGGAAATCGACTGTACGGGCCTTGATAAAATTATTAAAAATAGTAATAATTTGTGTAAAATCATAAGTAATGAGTTGGGAAGAATTGGGATGAAAAAAATCCATATTTGAAAAGATAAAAATAGATTTTTATCGAAATGAAGTAGTTTTGAACTAGAATATTAATTAATTTATTTTTAAAATAAATAAATTGGATTTGAAATGGTTTTGAAAACAACCATAATTTCCAATAATTGAATTGGAATGGATTTGAATCGAAATCATCTCCTGAGTAGTTCGATGTTGAATTTCGTGATTATACAGATATTGTTTTGGAAATTTGAAAGATATATTTATATCGTTATTTCCAATACGATATTTGTTGGTCGTAGAATTTGATTTTGAACATAAGCCGTTATATTTTCTATTCAGAGCCTTGTATTTAATATCAAATGTGATTTGGGTTTGTCGTGAATGGTGTCTTCATTAACGCTGTTCTTAAGCCTAATTGAGAAAAAGATTATATCTTTTATTTAGATTTAGTGAAGTGTACCAATTAAATGGTATTTAATAGGAATTGAATTCGAATTGATTCTTGGGTTTATCGTGAACGGTGTTTTAAATAACACTTGTTCTTTAACCCGATAATTGATGGAATGTGATTTTGGGTTGTCGTGAACGGCATCTTCAATAATACTGTTCTTAGACCCAAAGGAGTTAAGAAAATCAGAAACTAACTGGAGATTAGTTAAGTTGGATGGTTTCTGGGGTATTGATCTGATGTTGGTTTCGGCCTTCGGGGTTAATACTTCGGGAATTGCTCACTTGCTAATTTACGGTAAGGGACTGACTGAAATGTGATGTGATTTTTGGTTTATCGTGAACCGTGTTTTAAATGACATCGGTTCTTTAACCCAGTTAAAGATTAAAACTAAGTGGAGTTTTAATGAATCTTTATTTAGATTGAAAAGATCGAGAATGGAGTGTCACCAGTTTCGCTCCAGGCGATAGTTAAATCTTTAATTAGATTTGAACGTGAAATGGTAATTGAATTTACCGATAACACCGTGGTGTTAGATATGAAGTATTACAAGTTTTACTTCATGGGATGAATAGGTTGGGATTAGGAAATTAAAACAAATGATTACTTCGGTAAGGTTCGTTAATGCCGACTAGTATGAAGTGATATTCAAAGGAAGATTAAAGAATAAATTTAAAAGAATTGATCTTTGATAAGATTAATGGGAACCTTTCCCTAAGAATGTGAAATTTAGAAACTAATTGTAGGTTGGCTAAGATTAATCGTCTCCTGGGTATTGTTCTGATGTTGGTTTCGGCCTTCGGGGTTAATATTTGGGGAATTGTTATCTTGCTAATTTACGGTTAGTGAGTGATGAATTGGAATGAGGCGTATGTTGTGTTTCTGTAACACTTGTTTATTATATAAGTGAGTTATTCGGAAAGACCAAGTTTATCCCATTCTGAATAACTGATACGACGATAAGTCGAAGGTGAAAACGGTGGTCAAAGACCGGAGGCCTTCACGTCGTTTGGATAATTATTGATGATCTTGATTGGGTCGTACACCCAAGAGGAGGGAATCAATTAGTGGTCGTCCAAACGTACTTGGAGATCGATGTATATGCGAGGTACTAGGTCCCTCCGGTTTTGTTCAGACCCAGAACGGACTTGTAAATGGACTGTGTGTCTGACATTGGATATCATTCTGTGTGATTGATGGATATCGGTTGCATGGAGTGGTTTGCCTGTGTGGCATGCTAAGATGCAAATGATCAAGGCTTCTGTTGAAGAGCAAAGTCTTGTGGTTGATGATCAAAGCACAGCCTGTGTGGCACAGCTTTGTGTTGCGTTAATTCGCGAGCCTCACACCCCGGTTGTGAACCATAAACGGGAGAGGACATCAAGGAGGACATGCGTTTCTTTCTAGCTAGAAGTGGCGTCAGTGGTTTTACACGCCCTGATGAGTTTGACTTATGTGGTTGTTGCTGTTGCCAGGCGCCTCGGATATATCGGTGACTATGTGAAGCCGATAGAGTCATTCGTTGGCTCATTTGCACCCCATAGGGCGGGGAGACGTATTGTTCAGGCATAATAATCCACTCCGTGTGGACCGGCCCTGACGATCCAAGGTGCAGTTGCGGCTATTCCTGAGACACGGTAGGCTAGATTGTCTCGAATTGGTAGAGGACGATCCCTGGCCTCGGTTCACAGACGAAAATCCAATTTCCGATACGTCATAATTCAGTTTTGATTATAGAGCCTGGTATGGCGACATAGTGGGATGGGGCACTCATGCCGTCTATGATTGATACTTATAATTGAAATTGTTTTGAGACTATACACTTATAGTAATAATAAAACATGAAATTTAGTGTATCAAGCATTCTATCGTTATTATAAGGTAAAACCCTATCCTCCGGTTTGTGTTGCATTGTGTCATGGGACCTGGGTCTTATAATAGCTTCATTGTTCTTTATTTAGCATTGCGCTGTTGGATTTATGCACTGGTATTCTTGGGAGGAAACCCGTTCTGTGTTATACGGCGTGGTCCCTTGATTTACCTAACTTTAAAATAAAGATTAATAACTGTTTTATTTCTCACACCAGTCCCATGACTGACCTGGAGTTTATTGTTTTAACCTAAACTCTGGGTGCCCTTATTTTGACATGGGCAGCTAGTAGTTTTGGTTTTTCAGATTTATATTCACAGGATCCTAATTTACAGCTGGGACGATACTCGGAAAGCTCTGTATCCGTGTATTACTTCTTGTTGTGTATTGTATTATTTTTCCGCAGCAATGTATTTAAATGTAATTTAAATCTCTGATATCTTCTGTGTAATATTTATTCATACTCTGTATATTCTTGATTTTTGATGGAATTGTTGTAATAAGCAATGAAAGGTTCTTCTGTTTGCGTTCCGATGTGGCTTGTTCTCAACTCAATCCATGATTTCCCATAAGGGGGATTTCAGGTCGTTTCATCGTGGTATCAGAGCTTTGGTTTACAAAGCTCGGAGAACAAGACACGTTAGAACCAAACGAAATAATTCATCAGAAATTGGATTAGAAATATCCAATGGGAATGACTCGTTAGAGATGGGATCAGTAGTATCCTAGAACGAGTGTGAAGAGTATGTTTTTAAAAATGAAAACAGTTTTGTTTTGAAATTTAAATCGTTTTATACGTATTTGAATATTTATTTTAAATTAATTTGGATAATCCAATATATAAAGATTTTTCCTATATGCCTCGCAAACGTGTATTCGAAGTTTTAATGTACTGGATAGTTATGGAATCACACTCTAGTTGCCCGGGGATAATTCTGCTGACGGGGCACCATCGCCAGTATTTATTTTCGAGTTTTGAAAGTGAGATTTCTGTATATTTCCAATTGATTGGTGTGAGACCGAAACTAGATAGGGCTTATTGTTGTGATTTGGCATCAAAAATCTGATTTTTTAGACTATGTATCAAAGTTATGAATTTGAAATGATAACCAACTAATTGATTGATGGTTGTGTTGTTTGATTATTGTTTGATTAATTAAAATTGAGCCATATAGCCAAATTGAATCAAATTGTGAGTGTATTGAAAATTTATCGCATTTGCTTCCATATACATGTACTTACATTGAACAGGTCATAGCAAGGTGGCTAGAGCAGAAGAATAAAATTGTTTGCCCGACAAATAGGTACAGGTTTACCATAATTTACTGTTTTGTTTGGATGATGATGATTTTTTGAGCTGATTGGCTAGCCGCTTGGCTTTTTCTTTTTCTTCTGGATTGAAGAAGGCCATGGGAGGCTATATGAAATATCCCGAAGTCCCCGGTGCAGGGGAGGTTATGTCAAATTTTTCGAAAATTTAGGGTGTTAGCCAAATTTTTGAAAAATTTGGAAAGTACTTAGAAACTGAAAAGTTGAAGAACTTAAGCCGTAGTGAAAATACTGGAAGTTGAGCTGATTAGTTAAACAACTTTCGGCTTTGTTCCTTTTCGAGGACGAAAAGTTTGAAGTAGGGGAGATTGTAATAACCCGGAAATCTGAGCCAATTTAAAAAAAAAAATATTTTGGCAATTTTAGCGAATTTTGATTATTTAAAATGAATTATTTTAAAAAATAACGACGAGAAATTTATTTTGAAAAGAATTAGAACGTATATATTTATATAGATCGTCGTTAGAATATAAATAATTATTTATAATTATAAACGGAATTGAAAATGGCGTGGTAGTTCGATAATTCGATTTCAAATTTCAAATGAATGTACCGGGTGCAAAATAAACCGGATTTTAGTGAAACCAAAAATATTTGAATCTAATTGAAAATATCTTTCCAACGAATCGAAAAATCGAAATTTCATAGCGGGAATCAAAAGATACGTCTAGTTGAAAATTCAGAATAGTCGCTATGGAATTTCGGCCCTTGAAAATAGACATTTTGCAAACGACCTCGGTTTTCAACGAAACCACTTTTGTTGGATCCGTGATGTCAAATTATTGCTAGTTTTCAAAATTCTTAATTTTTTGAATCAATATGTGAGCGTGGCAAAGGAAACGCGTTTGACCGGTTTCAGTTGATTTTAATCGACTGGAAAACGACTATTTTTCAAATGGTCTCAGAATTTGACGAAACTAGTTTTGTTAGGACCCTATCATCAATACGAAGCAAGAAATATTTTTTCTGGATTTTTAGAGTTCATATGTGGCCCCGGTAAATTGAAATGTGCGTTTAAACTGAATATATATGGATTAATACTTTAAATCTGACGAAAACTGATCATAACGATCGAATTGGCCTATGTAACATATCCTATTGTGTTCGGAATGGGGGTAATACGCTGGGGACGACAGCCGGTGAGTTCGATTTCGAGTTCGAAATAGAAAGTTGCTTTTTGAAAGTTAAATATAATAAAATATATAAAATATTATAAAACCGCTATACTCTCTTCCCCCTTTCTCCCTTAACAGTCAACGCAGAAGTAAAAAAAGGAGGGGACAAACAAATTGATCGACAGCCGCCCCTCACCACCACTGCACCCCCCTCCGGCACTGTGCCACCCTCCTCCTCCTCACCATTGGCCTCCCCAGTCAGCCCACCCCCTGCGATCGACGAGCCCCCAAACCCCACCGCAGCACCAAATCCGCCGCCGTCGCCTAACCCCTATAGCCGCCGCCCCCCTGCAAGGACCCACCTCCGCCTGACATAACCCCTCCGCCCTCGTTTCTCTCCCATTCCTCGTCCAAGAAATCCGCGCCACCCAAACACGAATGGGAACCACCGCTGCCCTTTCCATAGTCGCCACCGGTCAGTGATCCACCTCCGGCGACCACTGCAGACCTCTGGTGCCCTTCAGCCCTTCTACACGTGGAAAGAACTGCATTGGAATTTCAAACAAATCCAGATGGTTCAGCAGTTCAGAAGCAAAGCACGGCGGAGTGGAACCCTTTGTGAGAACTTCTTACTTTTAATTTAACTTTCTAGTTAAAATATACAAGGATGCAGATGGTGTTTAGTAGCACCCGACACCCGTTGTCCACAGACCATGGATGGCTTGTTTGTTTGTTTGATTTTGACGTGTAGTTGATTGTGTGATGTGGATTGAAATAAAAATATTTGTATACTTAAAAATAGAATTTTTAACGTGTATATGAAATGAAATAAATTAATATAAACAAATCGAATGATTTGTTTTTATACACACATTTGACTGATATTGATTGGGACGATAAATTTTACACATCGCCCAACTGCACAAATAAAATCTGTGTTTGGTTGTTTGAAACCCCACATGGATATTGGGATGATATATGACATACACTAATCCCAATAATTAGTTGTATGTCGATCGATTGATTGACAGACTGTTATGAGTGTTAAATATTTATATTTGATGCTTATACAGTGTAGAATGCACTTTGGATGATGGTTGATTATTTGCCATTGTTGATATATACATGCGTTGTATGGAAATCCATAGAAATAAAATCTATGGTAATTGATTGGGCCTCATTCCAATTTTGAAATCAAATATTTGAAAATGAAATATTTGAATAGAAATATTTGAAAAAGAAATATTTTAAATAGAATATTTGAAAATAGAAATATATGAAGCCGTGTTAAGTAGTTAAACGCCATTATTTTAACGCGAACGGGAATTTTGTCGATTTTATTTGTTTTATAATGAATATTGAAACTGATTTCAAAATCGAATATTTTGAAATGAAATTCGAATTAAATTAAGTTGAAACGAATTAGAATTCGAATTGAAAATAAAATGAATTCGAATCGAATTGAAATCGAATGGAAATCAATTTGAAATGAATTCGAATTGAAAATGAATTCGAATTGAAATTGAATAGAAATGAATTTGAAGTGAAATTGAATTGAAAACGAACTGAAATTGAATTAAAAATCGATTTGAATTGAAATCAATTTGAAATGAATTTAAAACGAATTTATAAGGAAATATTCAATTTTGATTAGAAATTGAATTTGAAGTTGAAAGTGTTTTGAAAACGAATTTAAAACGATTTATATAATACGTTTTAAAAGGAAATCGATGAAATATATATATAATATATTATATATATAATATAATGGCCTGAATAGAATGCGTCGCGCTGCGGTGGTTCGTGAATTTCGACCATTGACTTCGAATGGACATTGCGGGAGATCCGACCGTCGGATTCTCCTAAAACCGGAACCGTTGGGTTCGTATCGAAAAGAGCTTTCTAACGAATATTAGAAATTAGAAATCTAATGGTTGGATTTGGAATTATGTCCAAATAAAATTTGGAAAAGGTCGCTGTAACTGCAGTTAGATGGCCATTGATGTAAATCGACTGTATGAGCCTTGATAAAATTATTAAAAATAGTAATAATTTGTGTAAAATCATAAGTAATGATTTGGGAAGAATTGGGACGAAAAACTTCATATTTGAAAAGATAAAAATAGATTTTTATCGAAATGAACTAGTTTTGAACTAGAATAATAATTTATTTATTTTTAAAATAAATAAATTGGATTTGAAATGGTTTTGAAAACAACTATAATTTCCAATAATTGAATTGGAAGGGATTTGAATCGAAATCATCTTCGGAATAGTTCGATGTTGGATTTCGTGATTAAACAGATATTGTTATGGAAATTTGAATGATATATTAATATTGTTATTTCCAATACGATATTTGTTGGTCGTAGAATTTGATATTGAGCATAAGCCGATATATTTTCTATTCAGAGCCTTGTATTTAATATCAAATGTGATTTGGGTTTGTCATGAATGGTGTCTTCATTAACACTATTATTAAGCCCAGTTGAGAAAAAGATTAAATCTTCTATTTAGATTTAATGAAGTGTACCAATTAAATGGTATTTAATTGGAATTGAATTCGAATTGATTCTTGGGTTTTTCGTGAATGGTGTTTTAAATAACACTTGTTCTTTAACCCAATAATTAATGGAATGTGATTTTGGGTTGTCGTGAACGGTATCTTCAATAATACTCTTCTTAGACCCAAAGGAGTTAAGAAAATCAAAAACTAACTGGAGATTAGTTAAGTTGAATGGTTTCTGGGGTGTTGATCTGATGTTGGTTTCGACGTTCGGGGTTAATACTTAGGTAATTGCTCACTTGCTAATTTACGGTAAGGGACTGATTGAAATGTGATGTGATTTTTGGTTTATCGTGAACCGTGTTTTAAATGACATCGGTTCTTTAACCCAGTTAAAGATTAAAACTAAGTGGAGTTTTAATGAATCTTTAATTAGATTGAAAAGATCGAAAATGGAGTATCACCAGTTTTGCTCCAGGCGATAGTTAAATCTTTAATTAGATTTGAAAGTGAAATGGTAATTAAATTTACCGATAACACCGTGGTGTTAGATATGAAGTATTACCAGTTTTACTTCAAGGGATGAATAGGTTGGGATTGGGAAATTAAAACAAATGATTACTTCGGTAAGGTTCGTTAATCCCGACTAGTTTGAAGTGATATTCAAAGGAAGATTAAAGAATAAATTTAAAAGAATTTATCTTTGATAAGATTAATGGGAACCTTTCCCAAAGAAGTGAAATTTAGAAACTAACCGTAAGTTGGCTAAGATGAATCGTTTCCTGGGTATTGATCTGATGTTGGTTTCGGCCTTCGGGGTTAATATTTGGGGAATTGTTTTCTTGCTAATTTACGGTTAGTGACAGATGAATTGGAATGAGGCGTATGTTGTGTTTGTGTAACACTTGTTTATTATATACGCGAGTTATTCGGAAAGACCGGGTTTATCCCATTCTTAATAACTGATACGACGATAAGTCGAAGGTAAAGACGGTGGTCGAAGACCGGTGGTCTTCACATCGTTTGGATAATTACCGAGGATCTTGATTGGGCCGTACACCTAAGAGGAGGGAATCGGTTAGTGGTCGTCCAGACGTACTTGGAGATCGATGGATATGCGAGGTACTAGGTGCCTCAGGTTTCGTTCAGACCCATAACGGACTTGTAAATGGACTGTGTGTCTGACATTGTATATCATTCTATGCAATTAATGGATATAGGTTGCATGGAGTGGTTTGCCTGTGTGGCATGCTAAGATGCAAATGATCAAGGCTTCTGTTGAAAAGCAGAGTCTTGTGGTTGATGATCAAGGCACAGCCTGTGTGGCACAGCTTTGTGTAGCGTTAATTAGCGAGCCTCACACCCCGGTTGTGAACCAGAAACGGGAGAGGACACCAGGGAGGACATGCGTTTCTTTCTAGCTATAAGTGGCGTCAGTGGTTTACACGCCCTGACGAGTTTGACTTATGTGGTTGTTGCTGTTGCGAGGCGCCTCGGATATATCGGTGACTATGTAAAGCCGATGGAGTCATTTGTTGGCTCATTTGCGCCCCATAGGGCGGGGAGACATATTGTTCAGGCATAATAATCCACTCCGTGTGGACCGACCCTGACGATCCAAGGTGCAGTTTTGGCTGCTCCTGAGACATGGTAGGCTAGATTGTCTCGAATCGGTAGAGGATGATCCCTGGCCTCGGTTCATAGACGGAAATCCAATTTCCAATACGTGATAATTCGGTTTTGATTATAGAGCCTAGTATGGCGACATAGTGGGATGGGTCACTCATGCCATCTATGATTGATACTTATTGTAACACCCCGCCTCCGCTAGGGTCACTCGCAAAGGAATGCACTAGCTTTAGAGGGGCATTATTGGTAAACATGCACAGAAATATCACAAGACAGAACATATAAAATAGCGGAAGTAAAATCGAACTTTCATAAACATGAATACATAAGGTCTAAAGCCTTTTACATCAGAGTACATCAAAACCTGTCTTGTAATAGTAAAGAAGCATAAAGACTTTTTCATAAATTATTCCCCAAATAAAAACAGTAAAGTAGCCATAGCCAGGAAAAGTCCAAGCCATCCATGATGACCTTCAAGCAGAAGAAGTCCGAACTAAACAGCAGTGTTTCCTCCCTGTAACCTGGGGGGGGGGGGAAACGGAAGAAAAGAGGCGAAACAAAACGGGTCAGTCAAAAAGACTGAGTAAGCCCTATCTACTATTAGTATAAAAACTAGTAAAGTTAACTGACATGAGAAACTGAGATGAACATAAGCATGATAACAAGATAGATAAGCTAAATCAAAATAACAGGATGAACTACTGAACTCAGATAAACTAGGGTGTCGTGATAAACTACGGTGTCAAGATAGAACAAGGTATCACATTGTCAGGTTTCTATCAAGTATAATATCCCAAGATATCTATCGCGTATAACGTCCCATGGCATCTATCCTGTATATCTGCTCTGCACCTACCGTACTAGTACCCCAACTGTATTACGTGTTATCCGTGAATGACCCTTACTCAAAAGTCGTGTAATGGTCCATATCAACCTAATATGCCGCATATATAGGTTACTCAACTCATATGTTTCTTTCCATGTATAAGTTCAGTCCTTTGCCGTAGGCTGTACGGGCTTTCCCATGTAAACGGTTTATCCTTGAAGTTGTTTTGGACTGCAACCCTTGATCTAGTTGTGTTTCCTTACCATGAACTATCGCGCGTCCACTTAGGATTTATGCCACCTAGGACCGCTAGGGATTATGCTACCTAATGAACGTTTCCGTGTCTCGGTTTGGGTTTTGGCCACCTAGGACCACTAGGGATTACGCCACCCGTCAACCGCGCCCTTGATCCCACGTACGTATCGTGAATCGTTTTCCATGTCTAGATGCACATGTTCCCCAATGTGCCATCCGAGTTCCGTGCCAGGGCAAATCAAGAAATACGGAACTCGGTCGGGAGCTTTAAATCGTCTGCCGTTGCAGATATCAAGGTCTGTTTTTGTACCCGTGGCTATGGTCCCACGTGACCCCTCCCTCAACTACTGAAAGGCAATCCAAGAAAAATCATGTATAAGAACCACTCCACGGCCCCACTATAGCCCACTTTCCTACGGGCCAACCTCACCCATGACTCGATAGCAAGCACATGGTCTGTTGGGGGTTCCCTGCCTTTCCGCACGTACACGATTGACTAAAGATGGTAGGTAGTCGGCGATGCGCTATCCAG
This sequence comes from Allium sativum, assembly GCA_030737875.1. Lineage (NCBI taxonomy): Eukaryota > Viridiplantae > Streptophyta > Magnoliopsida > Asparagales > Amaryllidaceae > Allium > Allium sativum. The sequence continues at coordinate 25,210,698 of CM060926.1, read as the reverse complement.
GGCAAAAACAAGAATCGTCGACTCCACGCTAATCCATCCCAGTCTTTAGGTTTCTCGCATAGCAACCAAGGCATACTCTTGGTCCTTCTAACGCAGACCTTAACCTCTCATGGGCCTAGTATAATTACCTGGCAGCCCACAGAGGGGTCCCAAGAATATCCTCACGTCCCCCGAAGCTTCCACTTCGGCACCCAGTGCGCTGGAGCTTTTATCCAAGTCAGATAACTTGCTCCCCCTCGTATACTAAGTGATGACCTACCGTATCAGGTTACTCATCGTTTTGAGAATTAGTCCTATGTCCTTAGCTAAGAATTATTACTTAGTTACCCTTAACTAAGGTTTACCACTTAGCTTCCTTTCCCGTTATCCTTGATTAACCACGGTTTTCTACCTAGTTCTTCTAGCTAGGGTTTGTCTATTGGGTTAAGTGTTATCATTCAAGTCCATGACTTAACCCGCCCACGAATCACGTCAAAGATTGGCTAAGTATTTAAGTTCAAGACTTAGTCCCACAAGTTGGTTAAGTGTACCCAGAGGCTCATGACTTAACCCTATCAAGTCAAATTGGTCAAGTACTAGCTTACCTTAATCCTATCGGATTATCTTGCTAGATCGATTAAGCATAGATTATCTTATTCCCATCAAATTATCGAGTCGGATTGGTTAAGTATAGGTTGACTTAACCCCATCCTCTAATCGTACCACAATGGTTAAGTATATTCTAAAAAGGTCTTGTGACTTAACCTTATCAGGTCCGCGTATTAGATTGGTTAAGTGTAAGTTACTTAACCCCATCAAATCATCATGTATAATTGGTTAAGTATAAGTTGCTTAACCCCATTAAATTATCACGTTAAGTTGGTTAAGTATTGGTTACTTAACCTCATTGAATTACCGAGTTTAAATTGGTTAAGTGTTTAACTTAACCCCATCGAATTACCGTGTTTAGATTAGTTAAGTGTGGATTACTTAACCCCATCTAATTACCGTGTCGGATTAGTTAGGTGCAAATTACTTAACCCCATCCTCTAATCATCTTGTATGGTTAAGTGTCATTAATAAAACTTACTTAACCTTGCCAAATTATCACGTTGGATTGATTAAGTGTTGGTTAACTTAATCCCCGTCCACTAGTCGTATAAAAATGGTTAAGCGTCATTAGGCAAATCAAATCACTTAACCTACCCAACCTTGTCATGTTTTGTTAAGTATCATTAGCCTAACCTATTTACTTAACCCATTTACCCATGTCATATTTGGTTAAGAGTCATTAATCAAATTAACTTAACCCTATCATGTGGCATTAATTACTTAATGCACCCTAACCTCTCACATTAGACTTTGTTGTGGTTACTAGTTAAGTCGGTCGGTTCCGGGTAGCTTTACACCACAACTTGGTCTAACCTCGGGTTCAAGCACAACATGACCAACTTCTCACATTGGGTCCTATTGTTTGCAACTACTAGTTAGGCCGGTCGGTTCCAGGTAGTTTTACGTTGCAAACTCAACCCAACCTCGAGTTGGCCACTTTCATGTTTAGTCTAGTGTCATGTTCATAGTCATGATTTCAAGCAATTGGGTAGACCTAACTTAATGGGTAAATTCCCAATGGGTAGACCTAACTTAATAGGTAAATTCCCAAGCTTATGTTTTTATGCATACTTACATGTCAACTTCCATGTTATACTTCAAGTCATGTTTTCAAGTATAAACACATGTCATATTTAACGTTACATGTTGTCATGTTTATACCCATTTACCCAAGTCATATTCATGTCATTATGTTTCCCCATAATGTGACCCCAACGCTTTTTAAACTAGCATATACGTTCGCAACAACGTGATGGATTAAAAGAAGAGACTTGGCAAAGGAATGACAAAAATGGGTATTAAGCCACAAGTTAATCATGGTGGCAAATGAGGCACAAATGTGTTCATTAGCTTGCATGTTACATTCTTAAGCCTCAAAAACATGCATCAACCCAAACTTGGTACATAAGCGAATCATGGTGACAAAAGACATGGAATGATGGCTAGAAACTCGCATATATCATCATATAAGGATTATGACTTCATATGCAAGTTGACATAATGATTATGAAGATTCTCATGTTGCATAATGCAACATTTCAACATAAAGGTTGTGGCTTTTAGTTCATAAGATCAAGATAATGACTTCATAAACTTGCATAACATGATAGCATGCATCATTCTAATTAATCAAACCCAAACTTTCAACATGAACATTTAACTTCATAGTTAATATCTAAGAGTAGGGAAGGGCTTACCTAGCTATGAAGGCACAAATCGAAATGCAAAACAAAGATTGTGATGAAGCCTATGCATGCCATCACCCAAAAACCCAAAGATGAACACTCCAAATCAACAAAAATACCATCTTTATGAACAAAGATCAAAGCTTTTGCCTTGAAATCAACTTGAGAAGCTCTCATACTAACATAGGGACTCTCTAATACTCTCATGATCATGAAACCTCTCATAGAAATGAAGTGGAGGCTAGGATAGTTGAGTGGAGGCCATGAGAGTAGCAATTTTGCCATAGTTTAGTTGCATGAATGAATAATGAGGGTTTAGGGGTAGGTTAGGGGCTTATTTATAGATTAGGCAAGTGTTTTAGGCCATAGGATTAAACCTAGATTCAATCCAAGCCACCAAAGTATGTCTTGGGGAAGAAGTCAAGTGTAGGAACCATCTAGGGCCTTTAGATTAAAGATGAACCATGAGAACCATCAAAATGCAAAATCTGCATTTGAGCGAATCGGCCCACGGGTTGACAGCCAAACACCCTGGATTAACCCCTAGTCAACCCAGCGGGCTCGGGTCGACCTCAAAAATCGGCCGGTTCGGTTATTCCCCTCTCCTAATTCGCTGTTTTGAACATTTTTGCATATTTATTTATTTAATTTTCAATTATATATATATATATCAATATATATATATATTTCTCTGCGCAACCCATTTCACTTAATTAAGTACACTTTAATTTGGGAATTTTTCGTGAAACTTCGCGAGGCCATATCTTGGTCATACGGACTCCGATTTTCGAAAACTCGGACTCTATTTCGCGTATTTTTCCGAGACGAACGCAATGGCAAAGCCCGTTTCCCTTGATTCAGATTTTACAGTTTAATTCTGCCTCCATTTATGTTATAACAGGTTATTGAAAATACGGGTTGTTACACTTATAATTGAAATTGTTTTGACACTATACACTTATAGTAATAATAAAACATGAAATTTAGCGTATCAAGCATTCTTTGGCTATTATAAGGTAAAACCGTATCCTCCGGTTTGTGTTGCATTGTGTGATGGGACCTGGGTCTTATAATAGCTTCATTGTTCTTTATTTAGCATTGCGCTGTTGGATTTATGCACTGGTATTCTTGGGAGGAAACCCGTTCCGTGTTATACGGCGTGGTCCCTTGATTTACCTAACTTTAAAATAAAGATTAATAACTGTTTTAGTTCTCACACCAGTCCCATGACTGACCTGGAGTTTATTGTTTTAACCTAAACTCTGGGTGCCCTTATTTTGACATGGGCAGCTAGTAGTTTTGGTTTTGCAGATTTATATTCACAGGATCCTGATTTACAGCTGGGACGATACTCAGAAATCTCTGTATCCGTGTATTACTTCTAGTTGTGAATTGTATTATTTTTCCGCTGCGATGTATTTAAATGTAATTCAAATCTCTGATATCTTCTGTGTAATATTTATTCATACTCTGTATATTCTTGTATTCTGATGGAATTGTTGTAATAAGCAATGAAAGGTTCTTCTGTTTGCGTTCCGATATGGCTTGTTCTCAACTCAATCCGTGATTTCCCGTATGGGGGATTTCAGGTCGTTTCATCGTGGTATCAGAGCTTTGGTTTACAAAGCTCGAAGAACAAGACACGTTAGAACAAAACGAAAGAATTCATTAGAAATTGGATTAGAAATATCCAATGGGAATGATTCGTTAGAGACGGGATCAGTAGTATCCTAGAACGAGTGTGAAGAGTATGTTTTTAAGAATGAAAACAGTTTTGTTTTGAAATTTAAATCGTTTTATACGTATTTGAATATTTATTTTAAATTAATTTGGATAATCCAATATATAAAGATTTTGCCTATATGCCTCGCAAACGTGTATTCGAAGTTTTAATGTACTGGATAGTTATGGAATCACACTCTAGTTGCCCGGGGATAATTCTGGTGACGGGGCAACATCGCCAGTATTTGTTTTCGAGTTTCGAAAGTGAGATTTCTATATATTTCCAATTGATTGGTGTGAGAACCGAAACTAGATAGGGCTTATTGTTGTGATTTGGCATCAAAAATATGATTTTTTAGACTATATATCAAAGTTATGAATTTGAAATGATAACCAACTAATTGATTGATGGTTGTGTTGTTTGATTATTGTTTGATTAATTAAAATTGAACCATATAGCCAAATTGAATCAAATATTGAGTGTATTGAATATTTATCGCATTTGCTTGCATATACATGTACTTACATTGAACAGGTCATAGCAAGGTGGCTAGAGCAGAAGAATAAAATTGTTTGCCCAACAAATAGGTACATGTTTACCATAATTTACTGTTTTGTTTGGGTAATGATGATTTTTTGAGCCGATTGGCTAGCAGCTTGGCTTTTTCTTTTGGATTGAAGAAGGCCATGGGAGGCTATATGAAATATCCCGAAGTCCCTGGTGCAAGGGAGGTTATGGCGAAATTTTTCGAAAATTTAGGGTGTTAGCCAAATTTTCGAAAATTTTGAAAAGTTCTTAAAAACTGAAAAGTTGAAGAACTTAAGCCATAGTGAAAATACTGGAAGTTGAGCTGATTAGTTAAACAACTTTCGGCTTCGTTCCTTTTCGGGGACGAAAAGTTTTAAGTGGGGGAGATTGTAATAACCCGGAAATCTGAGCCAATTTAAAAAAAATTATTTTGGCAATTTTAGCGAATTTTTATTATTTAAAATGAATTATTTTAAATAATAACGACGAGAAATTTATTTTGAAAAGAATTAGAACGTATATATTTATATAGATTCTCGTTAGAATATAAATAATTATTTATAATTATAAAAGGAATTGAAAATGGCACGGTAGTTCGATAATTCGATTTCAAATTTCAAATGAATGTACCGGGTGCAAAATAAACCAGATCTTAGTGAAACCAAAAATATTTGAATCTAATTGAGAATATCTTTCCAACGAATCCGAAAAATCGAAATTTCATAGCGGTAATCAAAAGATACGTCTAGTTGAAAATTCAGAATAGTCGCTATGGAATTTCGGCCCTTGAAAATAGACATTTTGCAAACGACCTCGGTTTTCGACGAAACCACTTTTGTTGGATCCGTGATGTCAAATTATTGCTAGTTTTCAAAATTCGTAATTTTTTGAATCAATATGTGAGCGTGGCAAAGGAAAACGCGTTTGACCGGATTAAGTTGATTTTAATCGACTCGAAAACGGCTATTTTTCAAATGGTCTCAGAATTCGACGAAACTTGTTTTGTTAGGACCGTATCGTCAATAAGAAGCTAGAAATAATTTTTCTGGAATTTTTAGAGTTCGTATATGGCCCCGGTAAATTGAAATGTGCGATTAAACTAAATATATATGGATTAATACTTTAAATCTGACGAAAACTAATCATAACGATCGAATTGGCTTATGTAACATATCCCATTGTGTTCGGAATGGGGGTAATACGCTGGGGACGACAGCCGGTGAGTTCGATTTCGAGTTCGAAATAGAAAGTTGCTTTTTGAAAGTTAAATATATTAAAATATATAAAATATTATAAAACCGCTATACTCTCTTCCCCCTTTCTCCCTTAACAGTCAACGTAGAAGTAAAAAAAGGAGGGGACAACCAAATCGATCGACAATCACCCCTCACCACCACCGCACCCCCTTTCGGCGCTGCGCCACCCTCCTCCTCCTCACCATCGGCCTCCCCAGTCAGCCCACCCCCTGCGATCGACGAGCCCCCAAACCCACCGCAGCACCAAATCCGTCGCCGCCGCCCAACCCCTATAGCCGCCGCCCCCCTGCAAGGACCCGCCTCCGCCTGACATAACCCCTCCGCCCTCGTTTCTCTCTCCCCTTTCTCGTACAAGAAACCCGCGCCACCCAAACACGAATGGGAACCACCGCTGCCTTTCCATAGTTGCCACCGGTCAATGATCCACCTCCGGCGACCACTGCAGACCTCTGGCGCCCTTCAGCCCTTCTACACGTGGAAAGAACTGCATTGGAATTTCAAACAAATCCAGACGGTTCAGCAGTTCAGAAGCAAAACACGGCGGAGTGGAACCCCTTGTGAGAACTTCTCACTTTTAATTTAACTTTCTAGTTAAAATATATACTAGGATGCAGACGGTGTTTAGTAGCACCCGACACCCGTCGTCCACAGACCATGGACGGTTTGTTTGTTTGATTTTGACGTGTAGTTGATTGTGTGATGTGGATTGAAATAAAAATATTTGTATAGTTAAAAATAGAATTTTTAACGTGTATATGAAATGAAATAAATTAATACAAACAAATCGAACGATTTGTTTATATACACACATTTGACTGATATTGATTGGGACGATAATTTTACATATCGCCCAACTGCACAAATAAAATCTGTGTTTAATTGTTTGAAACCCCACATAGATATTGGGATGATATATGACATACACTAATCCCAATAATTAGTTGTATGTCGATCGATTGATTGACAGACTGTTATGAGTGTCAAATATTTATATTTGATGCTTATATAGTGTAGAATGCACTTTGGATGATGGTTGATTATTTGTCATTGTTGATGTATACATGCGTTGTATGGAAATCCATAGAAATAAAATCTATGGTAATTGATTGGGCCAAATTCCAATTTTGAAATCAAATATTTGAAAAAGAAATATTTGAATAGAAATATTTGAAAAAGAAATATTTTAAATAGAATATTTGAAAATAGAAATATATGAAGCCGTGTTAAGTAGTTAAACGCCATTTTAACACGAATGGGAATTTTGTCAATTTTATTGGTTTTATAATGAATATTGAAAGTGATTTCAAAATCGAATATTTTGAAATGAAATTCGAATTAAATTAAATTGAAACGAATTAGAATTCGAATTGAAAATAAAATGAATTTGAATCGAATTGAAATTGAATGGAAATCAATTTGAAATGAATTCGAATTGAAAATGAATTCGAATTGAAATTGAATAGAAATGAATTTGAAGTGAAATTGAATTGAAAACGAACTGAAATTGAATTAAAAATCGATTTGAATTGAAATCAATTTGAAATGAATTTAAAACGAATTTATAAGGAAATATTCAATTTTGATTAGAAATTGAATATGAAGTTGAAATTGTTTTGAAAACGAATTTAAAACGATTTATATAATACGTTTTAACAGGAAATCGACAAAGTATATATTATATATATAGTATATGGCCTGAATAGAACGCATCACGCTGCGGTAGTTCGTCAATTTCAACCATTGACTTCGAATGGACATTACGGGAGATCTGACCGTCGGATTCTCCTAAAACCGGAACCGTTGGGTTCGTATCGAAAAGAGCTTTCTAACGAATATTAGAAATTAGAAATCTAATGGTTGGATTTGGAATTATGTCCAAATAAAATTTGGAAAAGGTCGTTGTAAGTGCAGTTCGATGGTCGTTGATCAACTGTACGGGCCTTGATAAAATAATTAAAAATAGTAATAATTTGTGTAAAATCATAAGTAATGATTTGGGAAGAATTGGGATGAAAAACTCCATATTTGAAAAGATAAAAATAGATTTTTATCGAAATGAACTAATTTTGAACTAGAATAATAATTTATTTATTTTTACTATAAATAAATTGGATTTGAAATGGTTTTGAAAACAACTATAATTTCCAATAATTGAATTAGAATGGATTTGAATCGAAATCATCTTCGGAATAGTTCGATGTTGGATTTCGTGATTATACAGATATTGTTATGGAAATTTGAAAGATATATTTATATCGTTATTTCCAATACGATATTTGTTGGTCGTAGAATTTGATATTGAGCATAAGCCGATATATTTTCTATTCAGAGCCTTGTATTTAATATCAAATGTGATTTGGGTTTGTCATGAATGGTGTCTTCATTAACACTGTTCTTAAGCCCAGTTGAGAAAAAGATTAAATCTTTTATTTAGATTTAATGAAATGTACCAATTAAATGGTATTTAATTGGAATTGAATTCGAATTGATTCTTGGGTTTATCGTGAATAGTGTTTTAAATAACACTTGTTCTTTAACTCGATAATTAATGGAATGTGATTTTGGGTTGTTGTGAACGGTATCTTCAATAATACTCTTCTTAGACCCAAAGGAGTTAAGAAAATCAGAAACTAACTGGAGATTTGTTAAGATGAATGGTTTCTGGGGTATTGATCTGATGTTGGTTTCGGCCTTCGGGGTTAATACTTAGGGAATTGCTCACATGCTAATTTACGGTTAGGGACTGATTGAAATGTGATGTGATTTTGGGTTTATTGTGAACCGTGTTTTAAATGACATCGGTTCTTTAACCCAGTTAAAGATTAAAACTAAGTGGAGTTTTAATGAATCTTTAATTAGATTGAAAAGATCGAGAATGGAGTATCACCAGTTTTGCTCCAAGCGATAGTTAAATCTTTAATTAGATTTGAAAGTGAAATGGTAATTGAATTTACCGATAACACCGTGGTGTTAGATATGAAGTATTACCAGTTTTACTTCATGGGATGAATAGTTTGGGATTGGGAAATTAAAACAAATGATTACTTCGGTAAGGTTCGTTAATCCCGACTAGTTTGAAGTGATATTCAAAGGAAGATTAAAGAATAAATTTAAAAGAATTTATCTTTGATAAGATTAATGGGAACCTTTCCCAAAGAATGTGAAATTTAGAAACTAACCATTGGTTAGCTAAGATGAATCGTTTCCTGGGTATTGATCTGATGTTGGTTTCGGCCTTCAGGGTTAATATTTGGGGAATTGTTTTCTTGCTAATTTACGGTTAGTGACTGATGAATTGGAATGATGCATATGTTGTGTTTGTGTAACACTTGTTTATTATATACGCGAGTTATTCGGAAAGACCGGGTTTATCCCATTCTTAATAACTGATACGACGATAAGTCGAAGGTAAAGACGGTGGTCGAAGACCGGAGGTCTTCACATCATTTGGATAATTACTGATGATCTTGATTGGGCCGTACACCCAAGAGGAGGGAATCAGTTAGTGGTCATCCAGACGTACTTGGAGATCGATGGATATGCGAGGTACTAGGTGCCTCCGGTTTCGTTCAGACCCAAAACGGACTTGTAAATGGACTGTGTGTCTGACATTGGATATCATTCTATGTGATTAATGGATATAGGTTGCATGGAGTGGTTTGCCTGTGTGGCATGCTAAGATGCAAATGATCAAGGCTTCTGTTGAAAAGCAGAGCCTTGTGGTTGATGATCAAAGCACAGCCTGTGTGGCACAGCTTTGTGTAGCGTTAATTCGCGAGCCTCACACCCCGGTTGTGAACCAGAAACGGGAGAGGACATCAGGGAGGACATGCGTTTCTTTCTAGCTAGAAGTGGCGTCAGTGGTTTTACACGCCCTGACGAGTTTGACTTATGTGGTTGTTGCTATTGCGAGGCGCCTCAGATATATCGGTGACTATGTGAAGCCGATGGAGTCATTTGTTGGCTCATTTGCGCCCCATAGGGCGGGGAGACATATTGTTCAGGCATAATAATCCACACCGTGTGGACCGGCCCTGACGATCCAAGGTGCACTTGCGGCTGTTCCTGAGACATGGTAGGCTAGATTGTCTCGATGGCCTCGGTTCACAGACGGAAATCCAATTTCCAATACGTGATAATTCGGTTTTGATTATAGAGCCTAGTATGGCGACATAGTGGGATGGGGCACTCATGCCGTCTATGATTGATACTTATAATTGAAATTGTTTTGACACTATACACTTATAGTAATAATAAAACATGAAATTTAGCATATCAAGCATTCTTTGGCTATTATAAGGTAAAACCTTATCCTCCGGTTTGTGTTGCATTGTGTGATGGGACCTGGGTCTTATAATAGCTTCATTGTTCTTTATTTAGCATTGCGCTGTTTGTTTTATGCACTGGTATTCTTGGGAGGAAACCCGTTCTGTGTTATACGGCGTGGTCCCTTGATTTACCTAACTTTAAAATAAAGATTAATAACTGTTTTAGATCTCACACCAGTCCCACGACTGACCTGGAGTTTATTGTTTTAACCTAAACTCTGGGTGCCCTTATTTTGACATGGGCAGCTAGTAGTTTTGGTTTTGCAGATTTATATTCACAGGATCTTGATTTACAGCTGGGACGATACTCGGAAAGCTCTGTATCTGTGTATTACTTCTAGTTGTGTATTGTATTATTTTTCCACTGCGATGTATTTAAATGTAATTTAAATCTCTGATATCTTCTGTGTAATATTTATTCATACTCTGTATATTCTTGTATTCTGATGGAATGTTTGTAATAAGCAATGAAAGGTTCTTCCATTTGCGTTCCGATATGGCTTGTTCTCAACTCAATATGTGATTTCCCATATGGGGGATTTCAGGTCGTTTCATCGTGGTATCAGAGCTTTGGTTTACAAAGCTCGGAGAACAAGACACGTTAGAAGAAAACGAAAGAATTCATCAGAAATGGGATTAGAAATATCCAATGGGAATGACTCGTTAGAGATGGGATCAGTAGTATCCTAGAACGAGTGTGAAGAGTATGTTTTTAAAAATGAAAACAGTTTTGTTTTGAAATTTAAATCGTTTTATACGTATTTGAATATTTATTTTAAATTAATTTGGACAATCCAATATATAAAGATTTTGCCTATATGCCTCGCAAACGTGTATTTGAAGTTTTAATGTACTGGATAGTTATGGAATCACACTCTAGTTGCCCGGGGATATATCTGGTGATGGGGCACCATCGCCAGTATTTATTTTCGAGTTTCGAAAGTTGAGATTTCTATATATTTCCAATTGATTGGTGTGAGAACCGAAACTAGATAGGGCTTATTATTGTGATTTGACATCAAAAATCTGATTTTTTAGACTATGTATCAAAGTTATGAATTTGAAATGATAACCAACTAATTGATTGATGTTTGTGTTGTTTGATTATTGTTTGATTAATTATAATTGAACCATATAGCCAAATCGAATCAAATAGTGAGTGTATTGAAAATTTATCGCATTTGCTTGCATGTACATGTACTTACATTGAACAGGTCATAGCAAGGTGGCTAGAGCAGAAGAATAAAATTGTTTGCCCGACAAATAGGTACATGTTTACCATAATTTACTGTTTTGTTTGGGTGATGATGATTTTTTGAGCCGATTGGCTTTTTATTTTTCTTTTGGATTGAAGAAGGCCATGGGAGGCTATATGAAATATCCCGAAGTCCCCGGTGCAGGGGAGGTTATGGCGAAATTTTTCGAAAATTTAGGGTGTTAGCCAAACTTTTGAAAATTTAGAAAAGTTTTTAGAAACTGAAAAGTTGAAGAACTTAAGCCGTAGTGAAAATACTGGAAGTTGAGCTGATTAGTTAAACAACTTTCAGCTTTGTTCCTTTTCGGGGACGAAAAGATTTAAGTGGGGGAGATTGTAATAACCCGGAAATCTGAGCCAATTTAAAAAAAATTATTTTGGCAATTTTAGCGAATTTTGATTATTTAGAATTATTTTAAATAATAACGACGAGAAACTTATTTTGAAAAGAATTAGAACGTATATATTTATATAGATCATCATTAGAATATAAATAATTATTTATAATTATAAAAGGAATTAAAAATGGCGTAGTGGTTCGATAATTCGATTTCAAATTTCAAATGAATGTACCGGGTGCAAAATAAACCGGATTTTAGTGAAACCAAAAATATTTGAATCTAATTGAGAATATCTTTCCAACGAATCCGAAAAATCGAAATTTCATAGCGGGAATCAAAAGATACGTCTAGTTGAAAATTCAAAATAGTCGCTATGGAATTTCGGCCCTTGAAAATAGACATTTTGCAAACGACCTCGGTTTTCGACGAAACCACTTTTGTTGGATCCGTGATGTCAAATTATTACTAGTTTTCAAAATTCATAATTTTTTGAATCAATAAGTGAGCGTGGCAAAGTAAAACACGTTTGACCGGTTTTAGTTGATTTTAATCGACTGGAAAACGGCTATTTTTCAAATGGTCACAAAATTCGACGAAACTAGTTTTGTTAGGACCGTATCGTTAATACGAAGCTAGAAATAATTTTTCTGGAATTTTTAGAGTTCGTATGTGGCCCCGGTAAATTGAAATGTGCGTTTAAACTGAATATATATAGATTAATACTTTAAATCTCACGAAAACTGATCATAACGATCGAATTTGCCTATGTAACATATCCCATTGTGTTCGGAATGGGGGTTATACACTAGGGACGATAGCCGATGAGTTCGATTTCGAGTTCGAAATAGAAAGTTGCTTTTTGAAAGTTAAATATAATAAAATATATAAATTATTATAAAACCGCTATACTCTCTTCCCCCTTTCTCCCTTAACAGTCAACGCAGAAGTAAAAAAAGGGGGGACAACCAAATCGATCGACAGCCGCCCCTCACCACCACCGCACCCCCCTCCGGCGCTGCGCCACCCTCCTCCTCCTCACCATCGGCCTCCCTAGTCAGCCCACCCCCTGCTATCGACGAGCCCCCAAACCCCATCGCAACACCAAATCCGCCGCCGCCACCCAACCCCTATAGCCGTCGCCCCCCTGCAAGGACCTACCTCCGCCTGACATAACCCCTCCGCCCTCGTTTCTCTCTCCCCTTCCTCATCCAAGAAACCCGCGCCACCCAAACACGAATGGGAATCACCGCTGCCCTTTCCACAGTCGCCACCGATCAGTGATCCACCTCCGGCGACCACTGCAGACCTCTGGCGCCCATCAGCCCTTCTACACGTGGAAAGAACTGCATTGGAATTTCAAACAAATCCAGACAGTTCAGCAGTTCAGAAGCAAAGCACGGCGGAGTGGAACCCTTTGTGAGAGCTTCTCACTTTTAATTTAACTTTCTAGTTAAATTATATACTAGGATGTAGACGGTGTTTAGTAGCACCCGACACCCGTCGTCCACAGACCATGGACGGCTTGTTTGTTTGTTTGATTTTGATGTGTAGTTGATTGTGTGATGTGGATTGAAATAAAAATACTTGTATAGTTAAAAATAGAATTTTTAACGTGTATTTGAAATGAAATAAATTAATACAAACAAATCGAACGATTTGTTTATATACACACATTTGACTGATATTGATTGGGAATATAAATTTTACACATCGCCCAACTGCACAAATAAAATCTGTGTTTGATTGTTTGAAACCCCACACGGGTATTGGGATGATATATGACATACACTAATCCCAATAATTAGTTGTATGTCGATCGATTGATTGACAGACTGTTATGAGTGTTAAATATTTAGATTTGATGCTTATATAGTGTAGAATGCACTTTGGATGATGGTTGATTATTTGTCATTGTTGATATTTACATGCATTGTATGGAAATCCATAGAAATAAAATCTATGGTAATTGATTGGGCCTCATTCAAATTTTGAAATCAAATATTTGAAAAGGAAATATTTGAATAGAAATATTTGAAAAAGAAATATTTTAAATAGAGTATTTGAAAATAGAAATATATGAAGCCGTGTTAAGTAGTTAAACGCCATTTTAACACGAACGGGAATTATGTCGATTTTATTTGTTTTATAATGAATATTGAAAGTGATTTCAAAATCGAATATTTTGTAATGAAATTCGAATTAATTGAAATGAATTAGAATTCGAATTGAAAATAAAATGAATTCGAATCGAATTAAAATTGAATGGAAATCAATTTGAAATGAATTCGAATTGAAAATGAATTCGAATTGAAATTGAATAGAAATGAATTTGAAGTGAAATTGAATTGAATTGAAAACGAACCGAAATTGAATTAAAAATTGATTTGAATTGAAATCAATTTGAAATGAATTTATAAGGAAATATTCAATTTTGATTAGAAATTGAATATGAAGTTGAAATTGTTTTGAAAATGAATTTAAAACGATTTATATAATACATTTTAAAAGGAAATCGACGAAGTATATTATATATATATAATATAATGGCCTGAATAGAACGCGTCGCGCTGCGGTAGTTCGTGAATTTCGGCCATTGACTTCGAATGGACATTGTGGGAGATCCGACCGTCGAATCTCCTAAAACCGGAACCATTGGGTTCCTATCGAAAAGAGCTTTCTAACGAATATTAGAAATTAGAAATCTAACGGTTGGATTTGGAATAATGTCCAAATAAGATTTGGAAAAGGTCGCTGTAAGTGCAGTTCGATGGCCGTTGATGGAAATCGATTGTACGGGCCTTGATAAAATTATTAAAAATAGTAATAATTTGTGTAAAATCATAAGTAATGATTTGGGAAGAATTGGGATGAAAAACTCCATATTTGAAAAGATAAAAATAGATTTTTATCGAAATGAACTAGTTTTGAACTAGAATAATAATTTATTTATTTTTAAATTAAATAATTTGGATTTGAAATGGTTTTGAAAACAACTATAATTTCCAATAATTGAACTGGAATGGATTTGAATCGAAATCATCTTCAGAATAGTTCGATGTTGGATTTCGTGATTATACAGATATTGTTATGGAAATTTGAAAGATATATTTATATCGTTATTTCCAATACGATATTTGTTGGTCGTAGAATTTGATATTGAACATAAGCCGATATATTTTCTATTCAGAGCCTTGTATTTAATATCAAATGTGATTTGGGTTTGTCATGAATGGTGTCTTCATTAACACTGTTCTTAAGCCCAGTTGAGAAAAAGATTAAATCTTTTATTTAGATTTAATGAAGTGTACCAATTAAATGGTATTTAATTGGAATTGAATTCGAATTAATTCTAGGGTTTATCGTGAATGGTGTTTTAAATAACACTTGTTCTTTAACCCGATAATTAATGGAATGTGATTTTGGGTTGTCGTGAACGGTATCTTCAATAATACTCTTCTTAGACCCAAAGGAGTTAAGAAAATCAGAAACTAATTAGTTAAGCTGAATGGTTTCTGGGGTATTGATCTAATGTTGGTTTCGGCCTTCGGGGTTAATACTTACGGAATTCTCACTTGCTAATTTACAGTTAGGGATTGATTGAAATGTGATGTGATTTTGGGTTTATCGTGAACCGTGTTTTAAATGACATCGGTTCTTTAACCCAGTTAAAGATTAAAACTAAGTGGAGTTTTAATGAATCTTTAATTAGATTGAAAAGATCGAGAATGGAGTATCACCAGTTTTGCTCCAGGCGATAGTTAAATCTTTAATTAGATTTGAAAGTGAAATGGTAATTGAATTTACTGATAACACCGTGGTGTTAGATATGAAGTATTACCAGTTTTACTTCATGGGATGAATAGGTTGGGATTGGGAAATTAAAACAAATGATTACTTTGGTAAGGTTCGTTAATACCGACTAGTTTGAAGTGATATTCAAAGGAAGATTAAAGAATAAATTTAAAAGAATTTATCTTTGATAATATTAATGGGAACCTTTCCCTAAGAATGTGAAATTTAGAACGTAACTGTAGGTTGGCTAAGATGAATCGTTTCCTGGGTATTGATCTGATGTTGGTTTCGGCCTTCGAGGTTAATATTTGGGGAATTGTTTTCTTGCTAATTTACGGTTCGTGACTGATTAATTGGAATGAGGCGTATGTTGTGTTTGTGTAACACTTGTTTATTATATACGCGAGTTATTCGGAAAGACCAGGTTTATCCCATTCTTAATAACTGATACGACGATAAGTCGAAGGTAAAGACGGTGGTCGAAGACCGGAGGTCTTCACGTCGTTTGGATAATTATTGATGTTCTTGATTGGGCCGTACACCCAAGAGGAGGGAATCAGTTAGTCGTCATCCAGACGTACTTGGAGATCGATGGATATGCGAGGTACTAGGTGCCTCCGGTTTCATTCAGACCCAGAACGGACTTGTAAATGGACTGTGTATCTGACATTGGATATCATTCTGTGTGATTAATGGATATAGGTTGCATGGAGTGGTTTGCCTGTGTGGCATGCAAAGATGCAAATGATCAAGGCTTCTGTTGAAAAGAAGAGTCTTGTGGTTGATGATCAAAGCACAGTCTGTGTGGCACAGCTTTGTGTAGCATTAATTCACGAGCCTCACACCCCGGTTGTGAACAAGAAACGGGATAGGACATTAGGGAGGACATGCGTTTCTTTCTAGCTAGAAGTGGCGTCAGTGGTTTTACACGCTGACGAGTTTGACTTATGTGGTTGTTGCTGTTGCGAGGCGCCTCAGATATATCGATGACTATGTGAAGCCGATGGAGTCATTTGTTGGCTCATTTGCGCCCCATAGGGCAGGGAGACATATTGTTCAGGCATAATAATCCACTCCGTGTGGACCGGCCCTGACGATCCAAGGTGCAGTTGCGGCTGTTCCTGGGACATGGTAGGCTAGATTGTCCCGAATCGGTAGAGGACGATCCCTGGCCCCTGTTCACAGACGGAAATCCAATTTCCAATAAGTGATAATTCGGTTTTGATTATAGAGCCTAGTATGGCGACATAGTGGGATGGGGCACTCATGCCGTCTATGATTGATACTTAAGATTGAAATTGTTTTGACACTATACACTTATGATAATAATAAAACATGAAATTTAGCGTATCAAGCATTCTTTGACTATTATAAGGTAAAACCCTATCCTCCAGTTTGTGTTGCATTGTGTGATGGGACCTAGGTCTTATAATAGCTTCATTGTTCTTTATTTAGCATTGCGCTGTTTGTTTTATGCACTGGTATTCTTGGGAGGAAACCCGTTCCGTGTTATATGGCGTGGTCCCTTGATTTACCTAACTTTAAAATAAAGATTAATAACTGTTTTAGTTCTCACACAGTCCCATGACCGACCTGGAGTTTATTGTTTTAACCTAAACTCTATGTGCCCTTATTTTGACACGGGCAGCTAGTAGTTTTGGTTTTGCAAATTTATATTCATAGGATCCTGATTTACAGCTGGGACGATACTCGGAAAGCTCTGTATCCGTGTATTACTTCTAGTTGTGTATTGTATTATTTTTCCGCTGTGATGTATTTAAATGTAATTTAAATCTCTGATATCTTCTGTGTAATATTTATTCATACTCTGTATATTCTTGTATTCTGATGGAATTGTTGTAATAAGCAATGAAAGGTTCTTCTGTTTGCGTTCCGATGTGGCTTGTTCTCAACTCAATTCGTGATTTCCCGTAAAAGGGATTTCGGGTCGTTTCATGTGTCTTCACATGCCTCTCTTCTTTGCAAGCCAAAAATCTTTAAATCTTAACACTTGGGTCTTACCCGAGCATTCCATGTAAAAAAAACATTTAAGTCAAGATTAAACATATTTTGAGTTTGTCACTTCAAATAAACACACAATTATAATTAGTTAATCCTAACAATATTTTAGTTATTCGAGTATAACGTTCCATGAAACCGCTAAAATATATACCGAAGTGGGCCGAAATACTTGCATGCATCAACAAGAGGATGGTGGCAGAACAAAAAGATGGAACATCTCAAATTCAAGGTACATATGTGCTTATAAACCGAGATTAGCATGCATAAGGGTTGGTCATAAGAAATGACATGCTTTTCAACTGTGCAAGGTTACGAAAAATAAAGAGGATCAACCAAATAAGAATAAAAGGCTGCATGAAGAGTTCGAGTAGCATACTTGAAATGTAGCAACACAGTTCAGATTACATGAACATTCCAGCATAGCTTGGCGGCATGGGTATAGGAGGCATAACAACAGGGATGCCATAAGGTGTATATATAGCAAGAAGCTTCCAAATAATAGTTAGAATCAATACGTGGTTAAGCATTAGGCAAGAGAGTATGCGACATAATCATGACATCGCATAACCTTGGTTTGCTCGCATAAAAAGATATGGGTATATAGACAAAGAAAATGTCTCCAACTTTAAATTTAGTTACAATTGTCGTAGTTACTTCGGTAGGCATGACTGGGTTAGGCGGAATCGTCCAAGATCTAATAAGATGGTATCCACATTTCTAAAAGAAGGTCAGTATATATACTATTTTGGGGTAGCTAGTGACAAAGACGGTAACCATATATGACATATGGGTTTAAATTTTACACACTTCAGGAAAAAAACAAGAGGGCATCAACTCAAGAATGGATATATGGACCAGGTGAAGCAATAAGGCATAGCACATAGCAAGGTACAAGGCATCATGCATGCAATCGGAAGTCAAGGTGGAATCGGGTCAAATGTTGGTGCTAAGAATGGAAATAGCTATCAATTCATGGTTAGGGGGTTTGACAGAAGTAGGGTATGTTAAAGGTCAACAAATAAACTACTCAAAGCATGACAAATGATGCAGTGAGAATACATTCACACAGGGATGTATAGCAACAAGCTTGGAACCAAACGACTCAACTATGAGTGGACGGTCATCCGACAGTTTTAGTCCGTGCAAACATCAAGGCAGCGGATGTTCTCTTGTACATACGTATGGCGATGATGCGTATATACACATACATAAGTACATATGGACATGTATCTACACCGGCCTCCTCGCATGCACATGATTAAACACCCGAACATACAAAGCGATAGAAAAATAGAAATGAGGCAGCCAAGTGACAATAGTACAAGAATGAGACAGCCTATCAACAATTGAACAACGAGCGTTTGGGAACATATGTATGTCATTAATACATATATACATGTACACAGGTACATATATACACGTATGTAACTAGCCTCCATATATATACCAAAAATCAAGTTCGAAAATCCTAGAAACAATGTATAATAAATTCAAGGTAGTCAACAACGGAGAAATACCATAGTAAACAGACCATAATTAAATATACTTAGTGCATGCGAAGTCGAAATGCTTGAAATAAATAATCGTGAGAGGGTACTCACCAGCAATAGGTGACGAGAAAGAAGCAGGGATTGGCTGTTTGGAAACGAGGTGGATCGAGTGCGGGCGAACACAGAGGAGCTGCTACTGTTTGCTCTCTTTTCCGCAACTGTGCTCGGCTTCACGCTGGACAGGGAGAGAGACAACTGTGGACCGAATGGAAGAAGCAGATGGAGATGTTGGGTCGACGGGTTCGATGTTGGGCATTACGGTGGTAGGCATGGCGGTTTTGGGCACTTCTTCATTTCTTTTCTCCTCGTATATAAGTTCAACTGGGAGAAAAGAAGGGAGAGGGAGAGGTTTCGAGGTTGCCGGGGCTAGCTGGAGATTCAGGCTCTGGCGATCAATGCTGGAGTTGGATGCGAGTTACGATGGATGGTAGTAGGTAGTGACGCAGGCTGAAAAGATGACAGTTGCTTGGAAATTCGTGTGTAGGAGGGTTAGTCAACATCGGTGACGACATTGAGGAAGTAGAGTTGATTTCGGTGCTCAAGCGTGGATGTAGCAGGGAGACAAGTTCAATTTTTTGGTGGAGCCATTAATGATGGTTTTTGATTTGGGAAGAAGTAATTTTGATTTTCGGAAAAGGAAACAAATCAGTTGTTGATGTTGAAGGGGAAAGGAAATTATTTTAAACTGTGAATGAAAGAAAAGGGGAACGCCATATTTATAATATAAACAAATCAAACTGGACACAGAAAGAAAACAACACGTGGTACACAAAATAGAGGAGCAAGGAAAAGTGTTAATTTGCTCAGCTGATTTTAGGCAAGTGGCAAATAATTCAGGATAATATTTCTAGGTGCTGTTGCCAAATCTTGAGTCAAGATTGACCATATTTTAACTGAATTGAACGGTAGGTCAAACGAAGGAATAGGTTGAACGAAGTACACAAACAACATTGTTTGTTTTCAATGAATTTAAATTTCAACAATTTTACTAAACAATAAACTAGATTGACGTAAATGCAATAACATGTGTATTTCCTTACGCAATTCATTTTTCGTTTTAGTTGATCATGTTTCAACATTAAACTTCCGAAATAAATTTTATATTTAGTGACTTGATTTTCAACCAACTTAAAATAAATTATCTTATTAATTCAACTTATATTTTGGAGTAAATTATCAAACACAAAATCTAAAAATAATTAGATTTCCTTTTCTCAAACTAAATTACATGATTTATATTCCAACATTAAATTTCAATTATTCTAATAAGTTCAAATCAGCTAATTATGTTAATAATGTTCGTTTTGACAATGTTCATGTTAAATTAAATTCACGAAAAGAATTCTATTTAAAAGTTAATTCAAAAAATGCAAATCAATTATAATAACTTTTTTCAAACTACCCATAACAAAACTAAATTTATGAAAAGAATTAAAAGATTTATACTCAAGCCTGGCTAAAAGTAGATAAAATCCAAATTCTAAATTGCAATCCATTATAAACATTCTATATTAATGATAAATCTTAATTAAATTTATATTTTTAAACGTCAATTTTTTTTTTGGTTGTTACACATAATAATGCAGGTAGAAGCGATAATTGGGACATACCACTCGAAGAGTTCTGGATATGTCTCCTTCGTACTCTCCTTCATCTCTCAGGTATAATTACGATCATCCTCACTCTATTGTAACTTAACAATATTAACTCTCCTCATAAACTTAATTTTGTCATTCCTTATGACGTGAAGAATCTTATGAGTTCTTGATTCTTTTGACTCCACCTCTACAACTTCAAGATGATCCAGTGCCGCTATAATACCTGAGTCCTGGACAAACTTCCATTATCAAGAAACATGGAAAACACTGTGCACACCCATTATCTTCAAAGGTAGATTCACTCTGTAAGACAAATTTTGTCCCCCTTGGCAATCTAAAATGATCTAACAAAAGCTTGAAGCAACTTGCCTATCTTACCAAACCGAACTGCATTCTTGAGACAGAAACCATCACAACTACCATAAATCCAACATAGGATTCCAAATCTCTTCTTATACTATTTACATAGCTCTTTTGATGATCTTCAGTGGTTGTCATTTGTTGACTAAAAGTCTTTGTCTTATCTTATGTTTCCCGAGTCATCTCTGCCCAAGTATCACCTTCTTTCCTAACTCTCACCAATAAAAAGGTGCGTTATCGGACCTTTAATATAACATCTATATTGATATTTACTTGATAACTATTGTTATAAGAAAATTCTACCAAATATAGGTGAGGAAGGAGGAGCTGCGATGGAAATGAAGGGATGTGGTTGTCAATCTTGGTGAGGTTGTTTAATAATTCGGATAATCGAGCATCATTTTTGGTGAGTGTTATATTTATATTTGAATTTACCTATTATATACGTATGTGTGTATGTGTGCACGTACATATCATTCTCCATTATAGTTGAATGAATATATTGAGAGATTGAGTTATTTAGGATTAGCTTAATTACGATATCAAATTGATTGACCAAATATACTCTTTAATAATGGGAATCAATTGGATGATGAGATACTAAATATTGCTTGGTATTGACATAGGAAATTAAATTTGTTGAATGACTAAAATACAAAGGAATTGCTACGTATATTTATATTGAACAACAATTAAGTAATTCATTTTACATTAACATTTGGTTAATCTTATGATTCATATTATTATGATAATTTATATGTCATTATGGTATTCTAGAATATAAATAATAGTTCATTAAGTATTTCCATATCATAATTTGCATCTTGGATTCACAAATAGATTAAATATAAATATTACATTTTAAGTAAATATTAGCATTTAAAATCTATATTTGTAAATACATAAATATGATTAAACTTATTTGATAACATAGATTTCATCAAGTTTAATTAATACATAGGAAAATAATATCTTGTAATAATTTTATTTAGTCTATTAAATTACAATTACTTCGAATAAGCCCTTAGAAAAGTTTTTTTTCATAGTATGAAATATTTTTAGACAGTATTTTGCATGTTATTTTGTTCATTTCATTAAATAATACATTTTTATGGATTTGTACCAACATGTAATGAATATTTTTTCATAATTTAGATGTTCAGATTATTCTTCGAGTGTTACTATTTTACTTGAAAACTATATTGGAAATATTCACCTATTACATTTGTATTTTTGAATTTAATTTTTTAATTTGATATTTTATATACTCTAATTCTTATGCAAATTTTTGTTTTGTAAATGATTCACTTTTAATTTTGAATTAATTGACGATTTAAACATGATAAAATGATGATATATTTTATGTGATTTTATAATATTTATATTCTATGTAATGAGAAATTTAAATAAACTGTTTAGTAATAACGTTTTATATGGACTTTCAGTATCACTTTCCCAGTTTTTCATTGAACTTATTATAGAGAGTATTGAAGGAAGGGTATGTGTGACATATAAGCACTAAATAAAAATATTAGTAAACGCGGTGGTATGGAACAAGGATGAGATACTTGTCTAGTTATATTTTTCTCATGTATGACACTTAATTTGAGGATAAGAGGCGTGTAGTATTCGTTGCGATGAATACATATATGTAGTAGTCATTTACTGATATATGATTATATTTAGCTATGCATCGGTGCTATATTATATATGGTACGTCGGAATAGACACTTTGTAATAGATCAATATTTGCTTTGTTTCGTGCGTCATGGTACTAAGCTATTATATCAGTTATATCTAGGCGATTAATTAGTAGTACCAGACTATCACTAAACAACTTACTATTTGTTATGGTGAGTGAGCTAGAATGGCCAGTATCCACCCTGGTGGCCTGATCGTGGGGTCATGTGTAACGACCGGGTTTTCTTACGATTTAAGCCGATAATGAAACCAACTCAAATCATTCGAAACAGCTAATTTTTATAACTTTGGGGTTTAAATGTAAAAGTCATCATAGAATCACAGACAGATAAAGAAAACAAAATATCTCGCAGCGGAATAAATAAAATACAATAGCAATTCATGAAGCTACTAATAAAATCTCAAAATTTACACATAATATGAGAGTTATAGAATTAATTACAGCGTCTAAACATAATGAATTTCTAATAAATAAAGAAATGAGTGACATAAATGGATAAAGAGGAGGTCTCCGATTAGTCTCCAACTCTGAAAGGTGAAATCTCAATATTGTAATACTCGGTCTAACCAGAGCAATAATGCAAAGACAAAACACTCAGATCATGACTAACATTCTCATAAAAGTAAACCAACTTAAATGAAATGTATCAGTAACTTAAAGGATGTTTGGGATTTTCATCCTTTAAGGATTCGTGAAATTAATACATGAAATATAATATGCTATTATAATCATGTCAATTCAGTAAAATAAAGTACTAAAATAGTGTAAGCAGGATTACCATTATCACGCTTACACCGTTTATATATTCCCATTGTACATACAGTACCGTAATTCCTCCGTGAATTGGAGGGCTATCAGAGGGAACTCCATATAATATGGTACAAATAAAAATAGTAGTGGGTTTGTATATGGCATGTGACAAGGCACGAGGAATGTCAGGATGGATACACCATTTGCAGAGCCGGACTGGTTGTAAACTATAACAACTACTACCATCCACCTCGAGACAAACTCCTGTAATCAAAATCGAAGGATGGCCACTAATCACATCAAAAAAGTAATATAAGGGTATTGAAGAAGTGCTCTCGATATGAGGAAATACCCCCACTTAGTCTCAGAGTATCTCCTGTTTTAATTGCATCAGGCTGGCTCATAGGAGCCAGGGTCACGTTAGTACCTCATATTATAATGGTCCGCCAAACCATCCTACTTTGTTATGGACCTTCCACTACGTACAAAGTTGTAAAAGTGGTTTCGGTATTAGTAGAGAGAATGACAATATCTGATCCCGGTCTCTTCACCTAACAAACGTTTATATTTTTCACATTGTGGACATTTTATAATCACTTTAACGTCATTTATATGAAATCACAAATTCATATTTTGAGTCGTAATTAAATATCTAACTCCAGTTATCTTTTGTTTTCTAAATATTCTCATAAACGTACTAAATCAAATCAAGCCAAGTCATATTATCATATATTAAAAGTCCCAAAATACATAAATCAATACAAATATATCTAACTTCGGTTTTATTTTAGTTTGAAATAACTTCCTCAAAGCCCATATCAAACAATTTGTATAGTTAAATTTCACCTTTTATCAAAATTCAATTTTAGTCAATTCATAACCCAATGTTTTGGTTCAAATTCAATTTCTACAATTCAAATCAAATCTTATATGTCAATTCAAACAATTCATATCATATCCTATAGTTTCAATTTGTACAGTTCAAAATTATTACTTGTAAATACGAATTATACAATTTAAAATCATTGTTATTAATTTGGTTTATACAATCTCTTAATTCCTATCAAATCAATTTATATAATCCAATCCATGAATAAACAATTTTTATATTTCAAATTTACACAATTCAAGTTTATATCTTATAACAGTTGATCTTTATTTGATTCAAATTCATCTTATATGAGTTTATATAAAATCAAATCTCATTATATAAATTAAATTTTGCATATTTGATTTAAATAATGAAACTTACCTTATCCATCTTTTTATAAAAAATACTTATAAAATTATTTATTATAATATATTTAAAATAAGGTTTAAATACTTATATTATTATGTTTATCAAATTTTATAGTTTAAAATTTTATAAAATTATAAGTAAAAATCTTAAATAAATATTTAAATCCATATTTACTTGTAAAATCACTTTTTATAAAATATATTTTAAAATTTAGAAAGTTTTGGTTTAAAAAAATATTTCAAATTTAAATATATTTTAAATAAAAATTTAAGTTATGGTTTAAATCAAAATTTTCAAATACTGTACTTCGAAAATATGACCAACGGTGTCCGTATACAATTTTCTACCTTATGATCAAGTGATTAGGATTTTATCATTTCAATCAACAATTTAAAAAAAAATCGAGTATATATCATTTTAACCCACCATCCCAAATAAAAATCTCTCAGGTCTATCATTTCAACCCATAACAAATCTTCCCTAATCTAATGTCCGTTCTGGTAAATATCATTTCAACCCATAGTGATTTTTCCTAAAACTAAGGAAATTAGCAACATAAATATTTTTTTTAAAGTAGATATACGCTTTTATTAGGCAACCAGATCGAAATTATGTTCAGTACAATATAACTAGTTCAATATAACCAGTTGAAGTCCAATATCATGTGATTCAACTTTTAGGTTAACTAAAAACTTTCCTAAAATATAACGAACTGCCCTAATCGTGGCGGCGGTGGATGACGCGGTGGCGTACTTTGGCTTCGAGTGAATGTCTTCGCAAGATCCGTGCTTATAGTATAAACTCCATGTAACGACCCAGATTTTTCAAACAATTTATTTAAAAATTTTAATATGGTTTTAAATATTGTGTTGATAATATAAATGGATTTTATGTTAAATTGTCGATTTAATAATCGATTTTGATTTAATTATCGATTTCGATTTAATATCAAATATATTAAATTATCGTAATATGATTTATATAATTAATTTCGAAGTTAGAACTGAATCAAAACGATTCTTATGGTCAGTATAAATTGCATTTGGCTATAAGTAATAATAATAATAATTTATTATCAGAGAATGGATTTTATACAGAATTTAAATAATATTATAACGATCTAATATGGGTATTTTGTATATACGTTCAAATTAAATTTCAATATCAGTTCATAAAGTTCAGAATAGCATTGTAATATTGAAACGTTCATCGGTGCGTTAAAACAAGGGTTCGTGATTTCAATATATGAATCCCCGGATATTTGATTAGTATATAAGCTCGAAATCGAATAAATTATCAAATCAGATTAAATCAGTAATCAGATCGTATTTAACAATGGTGTACCTTGCACATAATATATTTTCCTTAATGCTTAAGTTTCCTGTATCTATAAATCGCGACATCCGCTTCCTTTATTTATTTTTAGTTATCTTCTGAAAGTAAAATCGTAAGCTTCCACTTAAAAAAAATACTGTAACTTCACAAATCAAAATCACGAGTCCCTCTTCTGAAATCAAATTAAACGGAAAAAATAGGGGGAAATCGCTCTTCAAACCCAATGAAACCGCATTCGTGAAGCTTCATAAGATCGCGAGCCACAACTCCATTGTTTTTTGCGTAACTCGGTTCGATTGTGGTATCAAGAACATGAAATTCAAGGCAAAGAGGAGTAGTAGTGTGTGGAGTAGGGATTTGAAGGAGGCGTGGTGGTCTGGAGTTGAGGCAATTTGGATTGCGATGTGGTTTTGAGAAGTGGAGTTTGCGATAAGGTAAAACGTGGGATTGATCATTTTACTGGAGTTCGCGATTTACAAGTTCAAGAAGAGGGGCGCAGTGGTCTCGCGATGACCATGATCTATGATATTGTGGTCGAGGTTGTTTTTTCTAATGCCGCAAGAGAATCTGGTGGGGTGATTTAGATTTGGCAACTGGAGTGGGATTCGAAGTCCAACTGGGTTTTGAACGAGGGGTTTTTGGTGTTTGCAATGGTAGTGACTACTGCGGGTTCAGGTTATTGAGATAACAGAGTAGCTGGTACAGTGCATTCTCTGGGGTTGAGAGGGTTTCAGGTGGCATTTATGGTTATTGTGATCGAGATGATGGAGTGATGACAGTGTATAATGTGAAGTTAGGGTTGCAAATTTCTTTGCAAAATAATTGGAACAGATAACAGTAAGGTAATTTAATCAAAACATTTTGGTTAGTAAATTAGCATGGCTTAAGTTGTGAGAATAAAATGCAAAATTTTATACATTTTTAGATCTGTTCGAAACACCATAAATTTTATTGGACTCATATGGATTTGGAGTTCACGATGGAATTCATTTGAGATTTCTAAATTAAATGGGAATTAGAATGGATCAAAATGAAATATTAGGTGAGTAAATCTCACTCGGATTTATTTAGAATTATTTTTATTAATTAAAAATAATTGTTCGTTGGTTGTTTGCATGCATTGAAATATTATTGTGGCTATTATAATTATATTAGTAATATAGGCTTGGTTTTGTGGTTATTATTATATTTTTTGAAAGTGATTATTATATATATATATATATATATATTTGTGGTTGGATATTTCCTGCAGTATCATTAGCGGATGCCCGCAGTATCATTAGCGGATGACTCTATATGCCCTACAATATGATAGTGGATGATCATCTGTATCGTGATATCCTGCATCGAAGCAGGATGGGTATTATTTATGTTAGCTAACGTCTATGGATGTAGGAAAACAGGTTGGAGGGATCCAACTGGATTCCTTAAAAATTTTGTTATTGCTTTGTTTACATATATATTATCATATATGATGTGTTAGAAAACTTGTGATTGATGATTTGGTGTTTTTGAATGTTTAAATATCATTGGGCCTAAATGTTGATTTATAAAAATATCATGATAAGGAAATTTTGAGATTTAAAATGGAAAATCTATTTTTTAAAATAGATTTTGAATTTTGAATGGGCTATAGAAATATTTACTTGTTTTGAAAATAAAAAACGTATCGAATTTACAAATGATGTTTATAAATTTAACAATACAGGTAACTGAAGTATAGAATTTATAAATGGTGTTTATAAATTAAATAATGGGGAACTGAAGTAAATTTATATATGGTGTTTATAAATGAAGGGAAATAAAATATCATTGGATAATATGAATATTTTAAATTCAAATGCTAATTTAATGAGAATGGAGAATCGTATTAAATAGTAAACGATGAAATTTATTCTGATATCTGGAATGTAAATTAAATTGAATAAATCCATAGGATATATGTCTGAATTCGAGTATGTTAGATTTATAAAAAGAAAGTATTCCCAAATATAATATTTAAACTATATTTGATAGAAATTAAAATAAAATATGAAAATAGATTCTATATTCGTATATAAATTATAATAATAAATTATTCCAAATAAAGAATCAGGTTTTAAATAGATTTGTATAGAACTTGTTTTAATATATAAAACAAGTAAACTTATAAATGATGTTTATAAATGTAGTGTATTAATTATCGTAAGATAATTTGAAATTTTAAATTCAAGTATGACTTTAGAAAAGTAAAATTGAAATCATTTCGTAAAGGGAATGACAATTTTATTTCGGAACTAGAATATAAAAGGAAGTGAGTTTCAAACAGATTTTGAAATGGAAACTTGTTTTAATATATAAAACAAGGAAGTTAAATTTATAATCATCGTTTATAAATTAAGTGAGAAAATCATCATTTGGATAATTTAAATTCAAATATGAATTTAAAAGTGAATTGGGAAATGTTTTGAAACTAATTATATTTCAAAATTCAAAATATAAGCTGAAATGAGAAAAATCCAACGGGTTTATAATTGAAATTTGATTATACCAAGTTTTATAAATAATTTATTTATAAAAAGGAATTGGAATTTAATATAGAAGATTGAAGTATAGATAAATTTATAACCGAGTTACGAAATAATCAATGATTAGGAATAATCGAAATATTTAGTTAGATTTGGTAAACGGGTTTAATTAATATTAAAATACATTAGATTTGATTTGAAATTTATTATAAATGAAACGTTTATATTTTTAAAATTAATAAAAACGATCTCGTCGCAGCACGACAGTTCGTAATTTGGCGTTTCAAACTTCAATTGAGTATACATAACTCAATTTAAGTCGGAATTCTTTGAAACAAGAACCGTTAGGACCGATTTGATAATAGTTTTCTAATGTAAGAGAAAAATTAAGTTATGTCAATTCCAATTTTTCAAAAAAACAATGCCATAACCATTATAAAACCATAATGGTTTATTTAAATAAATAAAAGGATTTTAAGTAAATAAAATCCGAATTTCCATTACAAAAATCCAGATTTGAGATGTAAAATAAATATGAACTCAAGTGAAGTAAATGGATTGATTTTTGAAACAAAAATCAGATTTTTAGTTATTGAATAGAATTAACTAATTTGAGGAATAATTAGTTAATGGAATTTTGAATCGGAATTGGGCGTTGGATAAGTAATTGGGGTTTAAGAATTTTTATTCGAAATCGAATATGAAATTCGAGTTGAAAACGAAATTAGATTGTATTTTAAGTCAATTAAAAACATATTTGGAAGTGATATGTTCAATTAAAAGGATTAAATGGGCAAAATAGCTAAATAAAGAATAAATTAGCGAATTGAGTTAAAAACGATAATATTGGGATGGAATAAATTTGGAAATGACGTATATGGGTTAGACAGATATGGGATGAAGTGCAAGAAGATTATAATTTGTGTGCCCAACAAAAAGGTACACGTTTAAATTCCGTATGAGTTTTTATGCACCGAATCGGCAAGCCACTTGGCTTTTTGATTTTCTTTTTGAATGGAAAGGGCCTGGAGAGGTGAGTTGAGGTTTGAACTATTGACCAGTACAAAGGAGGTGCTGGTGAAATTTTCCGAAAATTTAAGGAATTAGAATATTTTAAAAGCAATTCAATAACTAGAAATCAATATATCGATATATATACAACATTCGTTAAGGAAATGAACTTAAAAATAGAATATTATTAATTAAAAGGAAATCTATAATCAAATCTGGTAAAAATAGAATAGAGAATCGTATATACATTTTAAAAATGAATAATTGGTTTTTATGATACTGACTATTCGAGATAAGCAGTCTTGTCCGTTTTGAATTTAAGAATGTTATTCAGTCAAGGAGTAAGAGGTAGTTATACCCCAACTTGATTGATTTCATTTTGAACCGGTAAATAACAAGATTCAATATCGAAGATAAATGTTTGAATAAGATTAGGTTGAATGCAGTATTTTGGGTTGTTGTAACGATGTTTTACACAACATTCATTTTAACCTAAGTAAGTCGAATTTTGGAATTATAATGAATACTTCCTAAATATAGAAAAAAAGGAGTTCGGGAAAGAGAAATAATTGGAATGTCTTCCAATTATAAATAAAATTTATTTTATAAATATAGAAAATAAAAGAAGTTGACAGATGGAAACTTTTTCAAAATAGTGTAAGAGGCCAAGATGATTGTCGAAAATATTGTGCTAATGAATATTGATAAGGAAACGGAGAAGTGGTTTAATTAATTACACATTAGTTAAGGAGCCTAGAGATTGTTTGATGTTATGGGTGGATGTTTTTTGTTTTTCTTTGATAGTTAAATAACCGACTATCGAAGTGTTTGCCAATATCGTTGTCAATATGGAGAGACCGGCTGGATTATTATCTGAGAACCACTCTGTATTGGCAGTAGCATTGCGAATCATATTATATGAAGATAATCGAAGACGGAGTAAAGTGCAAGGGCTTTTTCCTATTAGTCCTAGGTAGAAATTGCCTATGATGGATTAATGGACATTGTGCCTTCGTTTTCGTTCAGTTCCAGAACGAACATGTCTAGACGAGTGTCTGACAGAGTATTTCCATTAATCGCATACGTTGGTCTGTATATATATGTATATATATATGGTGGTGGAGAATTTACTCTCTTAGCATAATATCTAGAATATATTTATGCAAATCAATTAATGGATCTGACAATGTGGCATTCAAAGTGATTGTGCTATCAAGGAATAGTAAGTAAGCACAGCCTCAAGCCTCAACAATCGGGAAATGACAAAAATCGGGCAGGCAGCATGACTAAGTGGGTAGCTCCAAATTCGGTGTATTATCACCTATCTAGAGAAATTCATTTCATTCTTTATTATATTCGATGTTGTCCCATTCAGGAAAACAGTTGCAGATCCCAACCGTTGGTGATATGCATTTGAAACACTCAAGCGAAATGAGTAGTCGGTCATGTGCGGCCGGGTTACAAGATGTTCTTGTTGAACCCAGTGTATTCTCTCTAGAGATACACTATCGGAAGGTGGTTCCATACCTTTTCATAGTTGGAAATTCATAACCCAATAAGTGCATGCGGTTTTGATTGTATATTATGTATATGAAGCGTGAGATGAAAGCATTCCACTAGATTTCTGTTTATTTGATTTAGACACTATTATAATATCAAAAGAGTTTTGATATAAAGATTGTCGTTTCTTTCAAAAGGATTTTGAAAGTTAAATCAAGTTTTTGGATTCTCATAAGGGAAAAACTCGTTCCATGTAATACAGCGTGGTCTTATGAGATATCGTTAATTTTCTCAAACTGTTTTAAATTATTCACTCATACCAGTCCCATGACTAACCCAAAGTTTATTTTGTTTTGTTTAACCTAAACTCTTGGGTGCCCAAATTTGTAAAAGCATCAAGTAGTTCTGGATTTTACAGATCTATCTAAAGAAGCTTGGAGCAAGAGGTTTCAGTGTTAGATATATAGTATTTTCCGCTGTGTTGTAAATGTTATACTCTGATAATTGTATGCTATATAGTAAAAAAAAATTGTACATTAAAAAGTTATGATATATTATATTTTGTTCCGCTGCGATGTGAGATTCTGTGTTGTTATTTCTGTTCTTCTTCTACCTTTTTCTTCTAAAAAATATGATTCGCATTTCTGTGATATTTGGGTTGGACGTGTGATATATGTAGTCAATTCAAATAGTACGGATTTGCGGGCCATTTCAGTTGGTATCAGAGCTTATGTTGAGCTAACAACTTGGCTTTGGTGGGTTGTACTCGTTATAGATAGGGTCAGTAGTACCCTAGAATGAGTTGAGTGTATATACACGAGAGTGCGTATTTGTTAATTGATATAAAATTTGTTTTATATTGTGTTGGCTAGTCTGTTGAGTGGTTTATAGATTCTAGTCGAATCGTGGGACGCCACGACGTCGATGAGAGTTTGTAATTACTTGAACAAAAGATTGGTCACGATATTGTTTTAAAGGGGGTGGATGAAATAATTTTACCCAAACTATATTTTTATATAGAAGTAATAATTTCCCGAAATTATTATATGATGTGTTGGTTGTTATCATAATCAAATGAGATTATAAAATTGAAATGGATATATATAATCAAATAGAATTTGTATATCAATGAAATATACAAATGAGATGAATTAAAATTGAATTCAAACCAGAATTTGGAATTTAAATCCTGGGAAATTGGAAAATATTTTCTGAAGTATGTTAGAAGAATATAACTTTGTTTTGGAAGGATTTTTAAATAAAAATCGATTAGATGGATTTTGAAAGTGATAAAGCACTGAACTCACTTTAGTGGTTGGAAAATAATTCTGATGACGACTGCAGCATCATCAGTTTTCATTTTCAAGTTTTTAAGTGGCAGATTGCTACCTTAGAAAAGA
This sequence comes from Allium sativum, assembly GCA_030737875.1. Taxonomy (NCBI): domain Eukaryota; kingdom Viridiplantae; phylum Streptophyta; class Magnoliopsida; order Asparagales; family Amaryllidaceae; genus Allium; species Allium sativum. The sequence continues at coordinate 25,178,224 of CM060926.1, read as the reverse complement.
TTTAGATGGAAATTTGTTTGAAGGAAAACAAGTTGGTTGAAGATTCAATAGTTTTGAATTCAAGATGGAAATAAATACATATGTATATATTTATGTGATTTCAGAAGGATATGAAATAAAAACCCGGAAATTTAAATTTAACTTAAGCAAGTTAAATGGATTGAAGTGCATAACCTGACTGGAATCAATTTGAATGAGACTAAATGCACATGAATGAAAACCAAAGTTTTGGTTGAACTAAATTTTGTAGAAATGTGAAGAATTGAGTTTCAACATAAGCGAGTTTTTGAAACGTAAAGGGATTTGTAGCATTTTCCTAATTTAGTAATTCGGGGACGAAAATCTTTTAAGTAGGGAAGAATGTAACGACCTTGATTTTCGAACAATTTATTTCTAATATTTAATATGGTTTTAAATATTGTGTTGATAATATAAATGGATTTTATATTAAATTATTGATATTAATATCGAATATATTAAATTATCGTAATATGATTTATATAATTGATTTCGAAGTTAGAACTAAAGCAAAATTATTCAGACGATCAGTATAAATTGCATTTGGCTATAAACGATAATAATAATAATAATTTATTATTGAAGAATGGATTTTTTCAGAATTTAAATTATATTATAACGATTTAATATGGGTATTCTATATATACGTTCGAATTAAATTTCAATATCGGTTCATAAAGTTTAGAATAGCGTTGTAATATTGAAATGTTTGTTGGTGCATTAATACAAGGGTTCTGATTTCAATATATGGACCCCGGGATATTTGATTAGTAGATAAGTTCAAAATCAAATCAAATATCGAATCAGATTAAATCAGTAATCAAATCGTACTTAATAAAGGTGTATCTTGCGCAGAATCTATTTTCCTTAATGTCTAAGTTTCCTGTATCTATAAATCGCGACATCCTCTTTCTTTATTTATTTTTAGTTCTATTCTGAAAGTCAAATCGAAAGCTTCCACTTAGAAAAAAATAAATACCATAACTTCACAAGTCAAAATCATGAGCCCCTCCCTTGAAACCAAATCAAACGGAAAAAATAGGGGAAATCTCTCTTCAAACCCAATGAAACCTCATTCATGAAGTTTCATAAGATCGCGAGCCACAACTCCATTGTTATCCACGTAACTCGGTTCGATAGTGGTATCGGGAACACAAAATTCAAGGCAAAGAGGCGTAGTAGTGCGTGGAGTAGGGATTGAGTGTGGTTTGGTGGTCTGGAGTTAAGGCAGTTTGGATTGCGATGTGTTTTTGAGAAGTGGAGTTTGGGATAGGGTAAAACATGGGATCGATCATTTTACTGGAGTTCGCGATTTACAATTTGAAGAAGAAGGGGCGCAGTGGCCTCGCAACGACCATGATCAATGATACGATGGTCGAAGTTCTTTTTTTCTGATGCCACAAGAGAATCTGGTGGGGTGATTTAGAGTTGGCAACTGGAGTGGGATTCGAAGTCCAACTGGGTTTTAAACGAGGGGTTTTTGGTGTTTGCAATGATGGTGACTACTGCGGGTTCAGATTGTTGAGATAACAAAGTAGGTGGGTCAGTGCATTCGCTGGGATTGAGAGGGTTTCAGGTGGCGTTTCTGGTTATTGTGATCGAGATGATGGAGTGACGACAGTGTATAATGTGAAGTTGGAGTTGCAAATTTCTTTGAAAAATAATTGGAACAGATAACAGTAAGGTAATTTAATCAAAACATTTTAGTTAGTAAATTAACATAGCTTAATATATGAGAATAAAATGCAAAATCTTATTTATTTTTAGATCCATTCGAAACACTATAAATTTTATTGGACTCATATGGAATTGGACTTCACGATGGAATTCATTTTCGATTACTAAATCAAACGAAAATCAGAATGGATCAAAATAAAATATCAGGTAAGTAAATCTCATTCGGATTTATTTAGAATTATTTTTATTAATTAAAAATAATTGTTCATTGGTTGTTTGCATGCACTGAAATATTATTGTGGCTATTATAAATATATTAGTTATATAGGCTTGGTGTTATGGTTATCATATATATATATATATGTATATATATATATATATATTTCGGTAGTTGGATATTTCCTGTAGTATCATTAGAGGATGACCCTATACGCCCCCACAATATGATAGTAGATGACCTTCTATACTATGATATCCTGTCTTGAAACAGGATGGGTATTATTTATGTTGGCTAACGTCTGTTGATGTAGGAAAACAGGTTGGAGGGATCCAACTGGATTCCTCTAAAATATTATTATTGCTTTGTTTACATATATATTATCTTATATGATGTGTTAGAAAACCTATGATTGATAATTTGGCGTTTGTGAATGTTTAAATATCACTGGGCCTAAATCTTGATTTATAAAAATATCGTGATAAGGAAATTTTGATATTTAAAATGGAAAATCTATTTTTTTTAAAATAGATTTTGAATTTCGAATGGGCTATAGAAATATTAACTTGTTTTGAATAATAAAACAAGTATTGAATTTATAAACGATGCTCATAAATTAAATAATACAGAAAATTGTAGTATAGAATTTATAAATGGTGTTTATAAATTAAATAATGGGGAATTGAAGTGAATTTATAGACGGTGTTTATAAATGAAGGGAAATAAATTATCATTGGATGATATGAATATTTTAAATTTGAATGTGAATTTAAAATGAGAATGGAGAATCGTTTTAAATAGTAAACAATGAAATTTATTCCGATATTCGAAATGTAAATTAAATTGAATAAATCCATAGGATTTATGTTTGAATTAGACTATGCCAGATGTATAAAACGAAATTATTCCCAAATATGATATTTAAACTGTATTAGATATAAACTAAAATAAAACATGAAAATAGATTCTATATTCACGTATAAGTTATAATAAATTATTCTAAAGAAAGAATCAGGGGTTTAATAGATTTGTATTTAACTTGTTTTATTATATAAAACAAGTAAATTTACAAACGATGTTTATAAATGTAGTGTATTAATTATCGTAAGGTAATTTGGAATTTTAAATTCAAGTATGAATTTAGAAAAATAGAATTTGAAATCATTTCGAAAAGGGAATGACAATTTTATTTTGCAATTAGGAATATAAAAGGAAGTGAGTTTCAAACATATTTTGAAATGGAAACTTGTTTTAATATTCAAAACAAGGAAGTTAAATTTATAAACAACGTTTTTAAATTATGTGAGATAATTATCATTTGGATAATTTAAATATTTAAATTCAAATATGAGTTTAAAAGTGAATTAGGAAATGTTTTGAAACAAAAAGATTTATTATATTTCAAAATTTGAAATATAAGCTGAATTCAGAAATATCCAACTGGGTTTATAATTGAAATTCGATTATACCAAACTTTATAAATAATTTATTTATAAAAGGAATTAGAAATTAATATAGAAGATTGAAGTATAAAAAAATTTATAACTAAGTTACGAAATAATCGACGATTAGGAATAATAAAAATATTTAGTTAGATTTGGTAAACTGGTTTAATTATTATTAAAATACACTAGAATGGGGTTGAAATTTATTATAAACGAAATGTTTATATTTTTAAGTATAATTAAAACGAACTCATCGCAACACGACAGTTTGTAATTTGGCGTTTCGAACTTCAATTGAGTATACAAAACTTAATTTAAATTGGAATTCTTTGAAACAAGAACTGTTAGGACCGATTTGGTAATAGTTTTCTAATGGAAGAGAAAAATCTGGATTTCATTTGATAATTTTTAAGTATGTCAATTTCAAATTTTCAGAAAAACAGCTCCACAACCATTATAAAACCATAATGATTTATTTAAATAAATAAAAGGATTTTCAGTAAATAAAATCTGAATTTCCATTAGAAAAATCCAAACATGGGATATAAAATAAATATGAATTCAAGTGAAGTAAATGGATTTTTTTGAAACAAAAATCAGATTTTTTAATTATTGAATAGAATTAACTAATTTGAAGAATAATTAGTTAACGGAATTTTGAAACGGAATTGGGCGTTGGATAAGTAAATGTGGTTTAAGAATTTATATTCGAAATCGAATATGAAACTCGAGTTGAAAATGGAATCAGATTGTATTTTAAGTAAATTAAAAACATATCTGGAAGTGATACATTTAATTAAAAAGATGAAATGGGCAAAATAGCTGATTAAAGAATAAATTAGCGAATTGAGTTAAAACGATTAGATTGAGTTGGAATAAATTAGGAATGGACGTATATGGGTTAGATAAATATGGGATGAAGTGTATGAAGATTAAAGTTCGTGTGTCCGACAAAAAGGTACATGTGTAAATTCCATATGAGTTTTTATGAGCCGTATCAGCAAGACACTTGGCTTTTTGATTTTCTTTTTGAATGGAAAGGGCCTAGAGAGGCGAGTTGAGGTTTAAACTATTGACCGGTACAAAGGGGGTGCTGGTGAAATTTTCTGGAAATTTAAGGAATTAGAATATTTTTAAGGAAATTCGATAACCAGAAAATCAGTATATTGATATATACAACATTCGTTAAGGAAACGAACTTAAAAATTGAATATTATAAATAAAAAGGAAATCTATAATTAAATCTGGTAAAAATAGAATAGAGAATCATATATACATTTTAAAAATGAATAATTGGTTTTTATGATATTGATTATTTGAGATAAGCAGTCTTGTCCGTTTTGAAGTTAAGAATGTTATTCAGTCATGGTCTGAGAGGTAGTTATACCCCAATATGATTTATTTCATTTCAAACCAATAAATAACAAGATTTAGTATTAAAGATAAATGTTTAAATAAGATTAGGTTGAATGTAGTATTTTGGGTTGTTGTTATGATATTTTACACAACATTCGTTTTAAACTAAGTAAGTGGCATTTTGGAAGTATAATGAATATTTCCTAAGTATAGAAATAAAGGAGTTCGAGAAAATGAAATATTTGGAATGTTTTCCAATTATAAACAAAAGATATTTTCTAATATAGAAAATAAAAGAAGTTGGTAGATGGAATTTTTTTTAAAATAGTGTAAGAGACTAAGATGATTGTCGAAAATATTATGTTAACGAATATTGATAAGGAAATGGAGAAGTGGTTTAGTTAATTAACCATTAATTAAGGATCCCAATGATTGTTTGATGTTATGGATGAATGTTTGTTTGTTTTTCTTCGATAGTTAAATAACAAACTATTGAAATGTTTGCCAATATCGTTGTCAATATGGAGAGACCGGTTGGATTATTATCTGAGAACCACTCCATATTGGCAGAAGCGTTACGAATCAGATTACATGAAGATAATTGAAGATGGAGTAAAGTGCAAGGGATTTTTCCTATTAATCCTAGGTAGAAATTGCGTAATATGGATTAATGGAAATTGTGCCTTCGGTTTCATTCAGTCTTAGAACGAACGTGTCTGGACGAGTGTTTGACAGAGTATTTCCAATAATCGCATATATTAGTCTATATAAATATACATGGTGGCAGAGAATTTATTCTCTTAGCATAATATCAAGGATATATTTATGAAAATAAATTAATGATTTAACGGATCTGACAATGTGGCATTCAAAGTGATTGTGCTATGAAGGAATGGTAAATAAGCGTAGCCTCAGGCCTCACCAACCGAGAAATGACAAAAATCGGGCAGGCAGCATAACTAAGTGGGCAGCTCCCAATTTGGGTGTATTATTACCTATTTAGAGAAATCCATTTCATTCTTTATTCTATTCGATGTTGTCCCATTCGGGAAAATGGTTGCTGATCCCAACCATTTGAGATACACATTCGATACACTCAAGCGAAATGAGTGGTCGGTCATGTGTGGCTGGGTTACAAGATGTTCTTGTTGAACCCAATGTATTCTCTCTTGGGATGCACTATCGGAAGATGGTTCCATAGCTTATCATAGTTGGAAATTCATCACCCAATAAGCGTTTGTGGTTTTGATTGTATATTATATATATGGAGCGTAAGATGAAAGTGTTTCATCAGATTTCTATTTATTTGATTTAGACATGATTTAGACACTATTATAATATCAAAATAGTTTTGATATAAAGATTATCGTTTCTTTCAAAAGGATTTTGAAAGTTAAATCAAGTGTTTGCATTCTCATAAGGGAAAAACCAGTTCCGTGTTATATAGCACGGTCTTATGAGATATCATTTATTTTCTCAAACTGTTTTAAACTGTTACTCATACTAGTCCCATGACTGACCCAGAGTTTATTTTTTTTATTCTACCTAAACTCTTGGGTGCCCAAATTTGTACGGGCAGTCAAGTAATTTAGGATTTTATAGATCTATCTAAAGGATCTTAGAGCAGGAGGCTTCAGTGTTAGATATACAGTATTTTTACTTCTGTTGTGTTGTAAGTGTTGTACTCTAATAATTGTATGTTATACAGTAAAAAAATTGTACCTCAAAAAGTTATGATATATTTTATTTTGTTCCACTGCTATGCGAGATTCTGTGTTGTTATTTTTGTTCTTCTTCTACCTTTTTCTTCTAAAAAAATGATTCATATTTCTGTGATATTTGGGTTGGACGTGTAATGTATGTAGTCAACTCCGATAGTACGGATTTGCAGGCCATTACACTCTAGCTTCTTCTTGGTTAGAGTTAACGTTTTTACCTCGAAGTGCTTTCGATTTGATACCCACTTCATTAAGAATGAATTTACAAGTTTCATCCTTTGTTCTCAACTTCGCCTGGAATGTACAATGGTTTCTCGCCTCCAAAATCCACCAAACCATAAATTGAGAGCGATGCTATCTACTGTGGATTCCATATTTTTGGGATTCCACTTGCTCGCCGGGTAATTCACAAATTGAATAATATCGTTACTGGTAAGAGTCATGTTTAATTTTTGGAAACAAACCATAGCAATTTGATATGAGAAATCACATTCGAAAAAAGGATGATTATGTGTTTCCAAATTGTGATCACATAGACACAAGTTATAGAGAAAGTGATACCCCGGTTATTAAGCTGATCGGTTGTAGAAAGTTGTCTTGTGATTACTTTGTTGGTAGTAAATACCATTTTAGGGACATTGCATTTTCTCTATACCACACTGGACCAATCACATTTATTCCCCAGTTATCTTACATTGTTATACATAAATCGAAGAGTGAATTCATTACTATGTTTCCATCCCCAAAAGTCCACATCCCTGCCATTGTATATAGGTAAAAATTCAGTGTGTCTCTTTTGGCTTTCATTAAGGGGAAGCTCATTTAAGTGCCAAGTGTCATTAATGATTTTCTAGGAATCACATGAATCAAGGGATCCATAACCTGAATAGATATCCCAACCAACATAGTCAATGATGGATCATGCATTAAATCCATGGGTCATGCCAAAGATTTATGTCACGGCCATTATCATTATCTCTAATATAATTACTTGAAAGTACATCATGAACTTTAAGAATTTCTTTCCATATGGACGATGCATTATTGTCTACTTCCATAATCCAAAAAAAAAACTTAATTTATCTCTTTCGCATCCACCTTGCCCAAAGATCTTTAGATGAAATTAACTTCCAGGCCAATTTGAGAGTGTAGGTCTCTTTCTTCTCTCTAAGATTTCTTAGGCCCACACTACCTTCTTTTTTTGGGTCTACATAGATCACGGTAATTGATCTTATGCAGCCCACCCCTCAAAATAAAAGCAGCACAGACACGTTCAATTTTAACAGTAGAGACTTCAGGAAAATGAAATGTTTGCAAATAGAAGTAAACTTTAGATTGAATATCTGAATGCACAAGCTCTAACCTGCCATCAAAAGACAGTAACTTCAAACTCTAACTATAGAGTTTATCTCTAGTATTAGAAATAAGGACAATACATTCTCTTTTAGTGATCTTATTAGAAGAGAGGGGACTCCCAAGTATTTTACAGGCAAGGTGCTTTCTCTAACATTGAGAGTATTTAGGACATCCTCTTTGAGTATGCACTGACTGCTAAAGTAGCATTTTGATTTTTGTTCATTCATTCTTAGATCCATAAACTTATCAAGCTTAGAAAGAACGTCTTTGATAATCTGAATAAAGATCAAACTCGACTTGATACAAATAATAAGGTCGTCAGCATATAACAAATGTGTAATATTCGGTCGAAAATTTTGTACAGGTTATATAAGCTTATTGTGGTTGGCTAACTCCATCTGTATGGAAAATAAATCCATGGCAATAGAAATAAGTAAAGGGATAAGGGATTATCCTGTCTAATACCATGCGAACTCTTAATGAAACTCCTGGGGATACCACTGAATAAACTAGAGAAAGTAGGGGTAGAGATTTATTCACTTATCTGGTCAACAAACTTGTCATGAAAATCCATACACCTCAACACATGAATAATGAATGATCTATTAACTCTATCATAAGCTTTTTGTAGATCCACCTTCAAAAAGAACTTATCAGAACCTTTCTTGTTGAAGTTTCTAATCAGCTCATGAGCAAGCAGTGAATTTTCAGAAATATTTCTACCCTTAATGAAGGCACTCCGATACTCTGAAATCATGTCTAGTAACACAATTTTCATTCTATTGCACAACTTTGTTGAAATCTTATAAATCACATTACAACGAGTAATAGGATGATAATCAGCAATAGAAGTAGTTTTTTAACCTTAGGTATAAGATTAAAAACGTGTGATTAATCTCTTTCATAATTTTACCAGAGTTAAAAGATTGTTGAATTACTGATATAATGAATACATGTATACTGCTCTGATGCTGAATAAAGAACCCAGACCCGAAGCCATTAAGGCCGGGGGAGGAGTCTTAGTGGATGCTGTCTAGAGCCAATTTGACTTCATCAGTGGTAACAGGACTAATCAGTATCCTTTGACCAATAGCATTCACGAGCCAACGAGGGACAACTTTTGGTATGTCATCAATATCATCATCACCTTCATGATTGAATAGATTGGTAAAAGTGAAAATCAGGCACACATCCCTAAAAGCAAACTAAATTAGGCTCACATCCTCCTGTTTCAAAACATATAAATTACATCCCTAATTTCAAACATCGGCTGGTATTTTTACAAAAGTGCCCTTTTTCTTAATTCACGTCGTATTTAGCTAGGTTGGATCTATTCATTACGTATTTACTTTTTTTTTCTTTTCCAGAAACCTAAAATTCGTTCTTCATGGCGGCGGCGGCTCCAACGAAATTGATGGCCTCTAATCGGTGGCTGCTTCCTCCTTCAACCGAAACCCCTTAATCCCCAAAATTCTTATCGCGTTCAATTTTTGGTTCTAGCGAAGAGTCAACAGCGATTCCAGTGATTCTGGCAGGCATCGCATCGAATCCAGTCAATCGATTTGGATTTCAATTTGCATAGAAGGAGAGATTAGCAATCCAGGCAGACGGGCGCGACAACGAAGTGATTTCAGCGAAAGGTATTCTTCTAGTCTTTTTGGGCGGCTAGTAATTCAATCATTTGACTATGTTTTAATTTTATTTGTATGTCACTATATTTATATTTTCTATCTGTAAAACTCATTCGACAACTCCCTGGAATGACAATTTGTAATGTGTGTTTTAATTGAGAGTGTATACAGTTTTAAAGTTTTCTTTTGCAACATGGTTGATTCTTGCTGAATTTCTGTTAAAAAGTTGCGGACAAGTATGCAGCTATTCTTAAATATATGCATATATGTATGCAATTTTTGATGAAAATGCAAACAGAAAAACATTCAAAATCGCGATCTGTAAGATGTAGGAAAATATCTTTGAATTTTGCTGAACTTCTGATGAAAAGTTGCGGACATATATGCAGCTATTCTTAATATTTGCATATATGTATGCAGTTTTTTATCAAACAAACAAAAGAACATATTATTTTACAAATATATTCATATTTCTATGCATATATCTGGAATACTTGCATATAGATGTAGGAAAATATCTTTGAATTTTGCTGAACTTCTGATGAAAAGTTGCGGACATATATGCAGCTATTCTTAATATTTGCATATATGTATGCAGTTTTTTTATCAAACAAACAGAAGAACATATTATTTTACAAATATATTCATATTTCTATGCATATATCTGGAATACTTGCATATAGATGTAGGAAAATATCTTTGAATTTTGCTGAACTTCTGATGAAAAGTTGCGGACATATATGCAGCTATTCTTAATATTTGCATATATGTATGCAGTTTTTTATCAAACAAACAGAAGAACATATTATTTTACAAATATATTCATATTTCTATGCATATATCTGGAATACTTGCATATAAATATTTAGAAATTATTGTGTAAGATGTAGGAAAATATCTGATGTTTGCTGAACTTCTGATAAAAAGTTGCGGACAAATATGCAGCTATTTTTAATATATGCATATATGTATGCAATTTTTAATCAAACAAACCGAAAAACATATTATTTTACAAATATATTCATATTTCTATGCATATATCTGGAATACTTGCATATAAATATTCAGAAATTATTGTTATTTTGATGAATTGTACGCATGTATTTATATTATTCTGAAGCATTTTTAATTTAGGTTACTGCACATTAAGCCTACTAATGTTGATTTTCTTTTTTTTATATAACAGTGTTCCGGCAGATATTGGTGTTATCGTGTTGTTGAAGATTGGTCGTCCATCCTTTTCCAACTGATTGAAATCTGCATGTGTTTCTACAGAGACTACTAGATGTGGTTTGCGCAATAAGCTGGGTCTTAACAAAATTATTTGTTCTTCAAAAGACCGTCATCTCTGCTTTGTAATTGTTTTGAAATTTTTGATGTAGTACATGTAAATGTGGTCTGTACTTATTTTTTGATGTAGTACATGTAAATGTTATGAAATTTTTCATGTAAGTATGCACATGTTTCTGTTATTTGCATATATATAAGCATCTTGTTATAATTATATGTTTTTACTTTTTTGTCATTTTTTTTGTTCCAGCAATTACGCAGTACAGTTCTGTATATGTATGCAATTATTTCACTTAGCTACGCAAAACTAATAATTTACTTTCTGCATAATATTAATATATGCATGCAATTATTACACTTAGTTGCATAAATGTATGCAATTTTACGTAATATATGTATATAATTGTCTAGTTTTTTGTAAAAAATAAAAAAAAAGTAATAAAAAAATCATTTTATGTAATATTTTTTTATATAGTTGTCTAGTTTTTCGTAAAAATAAAAAAAAAGTAATAAAAAAATTGCTGTTGGATTGAACGACTGTTTTCCAGAATTGTTGATTTAGGTTTATGGGCGAGATAATAGGAGCGATTAACTGAGTAAATGAGGACAAACAGTTGTTGGATAGTTTTTTAGGTGTATAAGGGTAGATCTGGAATTTTTTTAGCGGAAGTTCAAAAATAGGGATGTATTCTATATTATGTTTATCACCGGGTTTTTTTTATATTTTGAAACTTAATAGGGACCTGTAAAAAACGCACCCTTGGTAAAATATGATAAGGATTCCCTTTCAATTTGCTTACAATCAATAGTAACATGCCCATTCTAGTCAAAAAGTTCAAAATTATAATTAATGTTTCTTCTTACAGACATTTTAGTGTAAAAATACTTTGCACAATCATCTCCTTCAGTAAGCCATAATTCTTTGGCTTTCTGTTTAAGTTCAACGGATTTGACATGCAAAGCATCTTTAAGTTTCACCTAAATTTTTGCATAAGCCCTCTAATCAACATCAACAACATTATCACCTTCCAATTTATCTAGTAGCACAACACTTTGTTTCCCCAAATCTTCAATGTTGTTATAATATTTGGGTCTGATTTTATTCCATTCTTTCTGCCAAGCTTTAGTATTTTTGAGGAATTTCACAAGATGATACATGTAGGAGTTCTGATGTATAGACAGTTCAAAGCACATAATATTGCAATGATACCCATCTAGCATATGTCAATGGTTAGCAAATCTAAATGGTTTACCCTTAGCTTCATCTTCACGGCGTTTTAAGTTAATATGAATAGGACAGTGATCAATAGTCGAAGGAGAAAGAACATAAACTTTAATATCAGAAAGCATATAAAGACACTAAGAATTAATAAGTTCATGGTCCAATAGCAAGAAATCTTCCTTCTCTCACTATTGCGCCATGTATAATGCAGGCCATTATGCACAGGTTCCAGGATACCGATAGTTAGCACATAATTATTAAACTATGTAAGTTTTGCAACTCTTAGAGCTATTCCTCTTTTTTCTCATCAGCACTCAGTAGTAAAATCCCTAGACACAATCCAAGCCCCGTCAATAGAGTTAGAATTAAACTGATTTTATCCCGTAGGGAAGTTCTAAGGTTAAGAAGATTATTGGCATAAAATAGTAACAAACAACACTAACCCCCTCCCCCGTTCCCCCGAATTTTTAGCAGATAAAATGATTTGCTGGGAATCCTTATTAATAACATTCATCTGCCAGATTCCCTTATTCCAGACAATAATAACGCGACCATAAGAGTTATCACCATTGTTGTGAGTGAGTTTCCTTTCACTACTAAACATTAAAGCATAAAAGTTAAGATTGTCATCAGTAAGCTTATTCTCTAAGATACCAATGGTAAAAGGAGGATACGTCCTTCTAAGATTATGGAGGTCTAAACCGCGAGTATCATTATTTAGACCTCTCACATTCCATGTAATTAGGGACATGGAGGTTTGGGAGTTCTTCTTCTCAAAAAACTAGAAGAGCCCTCTCTTACATTAGTATTTTTATTATTTACCACTGTCACTTTGAACTGTTCACTATATTTTTGATTTGGTTTAATTAATGGTTCATTATTACCACTGTCCGCTTTATCACTTTCCTCCTTAATATGTCAATGTTTAGTCCATTTATATCTTCTAATGGTTCATAAAGAACTTCCTGATCTGCCACCAGCATGTCATTTGGATGAATTATCTACACTAAGGCATCCATTCCTTGAGCCTCAGACTGAATAGCCAGTGAGTTTACCACTAGATCATCTTGCTTTTTTAAGAAAAATCACCAGCCGACACAACTTAGCATGGATCAATATGGGTCAGGGATTAATCCACTGGTAAATCTGTATGAGGGCCAGGAGGACCATTTCTGGACTGCCGCTACTGCCGTAGATGGGGAAGTACCTTCAATTGTAGATATGTTTATAATAGTAGTCTCAGTAGCGTCCATATGTTCAAGATTATAACTCTAAAATGTATTTGTGCTACAACAAGCAGTTTTTTGTAACCAAAATTGCCTTGTAGGCATAACAACAGTTGCACATTGGCCATCAGAATGACCGAAACACTCACAACTTTTGCATATATGTGGAACATATTCATATTCTACCATCTGAATGTATGTATTTCCTTTAGTTTCTACATCCCTTATTTGGTATTTGATATCTTGACATGCTTTTAGATCCACTAGAACTCTGAAACACCCCATGTCCGTTAATGTCATTCATAAAGGGAATGCATTATCTTCCATGAAGCTTATAAGTAAACAGAATTGAATATTACAAGACAGATACGTAAAGTAGTACTTGAAAAATTTATAACTTTATTACAACAGAAATGGAAATAAGTTTGGTTACATTCTTCAAAATCACAATACCAAAACCCAAGTACACAAGTGTCAGTCTTACACCAAAATCCTTTAGAATGCATAATTTTAAAACCATAATCCCCAACATAAACTTCCATAAGAAGGTAGAGTCAAAGCCAAGCAGTACTTTAAGCACCCCAAGCAGAGAGAATATGAATCAAGCTCCTATGTTCCCACCCTGGGCACCTTGGGGGGAGGGGGGAAATGGAAAGAAAAAGAGGCGAAAACAAACGAGGTCAGACATAAAGTCTGGCGAGTCCAGTAACTTTCAGCATATAAATAGATAGTAGTATCATGACATGTAAATAAAACTGGATGAGAGATTATAATGATAGGAGTAGTAGGTATGCTTAAGTTAAACAGAAGAAACAAAATGATATAGACCAAGAAAGGTACCAATATCTTACTTCTCTGCACTAATACTTAGTATAACAGGATTAGCTGCCACCCTAATGTCTAAACTGAAACGATAACGAAAACAGAATAATCTCTATAGAAACAGAATGCTAGTAATGGTCCTTTACCACCCCAACAGAGAGAAGGTACAGGAACAGAAGGCTAATAATGGGCCTTTACCACCCCAACTAATGGGCCTTTACCACCCCAATAGAAACAGACAGTACAGAAACATAATGCTAATAATGGGACTTTACCACCCCAACTAATGGGCCTTTACCACCCCAACAGAAACAGACAGTACAGAAACAGAATGCTAATAATGGGCCTTTACCACCCCAACAGAAACAGACAGTACACCAACAGAAACAGACAGAACTAGGTATACCCTAAATTCTACCCCAAGCGATCGGCTCCCTAATACATAAATACCCTGTGCCGGCCCCAAAGAAGGGTGTATCACTCCCTAAAGTGGTAACCTACAGACATAGACCTATTTACAGATATCACGGTGCCTTACATCTTCAGAGCAGCCGGATCCATGCACGCACATGACCCGGTTGGAATGTGCCATCGACACCCCCTCGCCATTATCAGAGTGAACCTCTTAAAATTAGTTCAGTAAGCATGCCCGGAACCCTCCTAGTGTTGGGTCATAGTTTTGATACCAGAAAAAGGTTACTGTCTAATATGGGTCCCACACAATAGATGACACAAGTAATTACCCCTCCTAAACTTGTGTCCCCAGACTAACAGATTTTCAGATTAACTTGCTTACAGATTTTAGATGTACAAAGTTCAGATTAACTAGTTCTCAGATCAGACATATGGGTTAACAAGTTTTCTGACTAACAGATTAGATATACAGATTAACAGACTTACAGATTGTTTTACCTAACCTTGTATTGGGCCTATAGATTTACGAAACGGGTTTATTAGAATCATCCGCCCGGTTGATTTAACCTTATCTACCCAACACATTTTAGGCATCATATTTATCCTAGATTTGCATTAATTAATTACTAATGCACAAACCTCTCACATTAGGTCGGTAGCTTGTGGCCGCTGGATGTGCCGGGCGGTTCCAGGCAGACTTCTGCCACAAGCCAAACCTAACCTCGTGTCCAAGCATCTTTTAGTTATGCCTATGACCTCTCACATTAGACTGACAGTTTGCGGTTGCTGGTTATGCCGGTTGGGTCCGGGCAGGCTTCTACCGCATACAGAGTCTAACCTCGTGTCTTAGCATTCTTATTTTAGCTAAAGTATTCATTCATAAATTATGCCAATATCAGACTAATTATGCCAATTCAACAAATTAAACTTCTTGACAAGTTACAACAGATTATTCAAAGTTCTATTAACTTGTTTTGCTCAATTTAGATCGAGTCTACATATTTTCATACCCCAAATTGCCGTATTCAGTTTCAACAGATTTAGCAGATTAGGAAATTTAACAGATTTAATCATCCCTTAAAATTCCATTGACATACCTTGCCCAATCATAAAATTAAGCCTAATTTTACATGCCTAAACTATGGTCATAATTCACACTATAACATATGCCCCAAATTTTACTTAAATTTGCACAGTACAGAATATTCTCTGAAAACCCCAAATCATGATATAAAATACAAATTATAGCCTTTGATTTCAGCGTATGCCAAATAGCCAAAATCCCCATTTAGGCGTATTCACATTTAATAGTTGTCCTATTATAATATAGATCTTTGCGCCTAAGTCATATACACAATAATTCTCCTTCTTCCAAATCACATACTATCATATATGGTATGCCCAAATCCAGATCTTAAATTACAACATATGTTCTTTCCTCAAATCAGTCACATATCAGTAATGTCTAATTATGCATCATTCGCTATTTTTCCAAAATTTAGCATTCGTGCGTCAATCTCTTGTGAGATTTGGATCAGGCTCGTTAGCCTGGCTATAGAACAGAAGGAAGGAAGAGATACAGAATAGTTACCATAACATTAACAAGATAGATCTACATAAAAAAACAGATCAGATAAACAAGAATATGCATAATTTCAAATTCAGATTTATAGCCATGCCAAGATCATAATTAAATTTCATATCTGAAAATAACTGTACTCACCTTGGTTGGATTCTAAAAGAAAAAGGGTTGTAGTTGTTCTCTTTTAATCCTATTTAGATTGGAAGAAGAAGAAGCACTAGTTCTAGCTTAGGTTTCAGCAGAGTAAAGACACCATTGATTTATTTTAATGAGAATTGAGGCAACATAGCATTACAATGGTTTGGTGTGGAGAGATAGTGGATTTTGGGGTGTTTAAATAGCATATGGATCAACGAATCTGGTCAGAACGGGCGTCCAAATGCAGAGAAACGAACTAGTCCTCGGATCTGGAAATACGGGGGAGGTCGACCCCCAAGTCGACCCCATGGTCGATCTATGTGACCCAGTCGACTCCCTGGTCGACCTGGGTCCTAGGCGGGAAAATTCCCGCCCAGCCCGGGTGCGTGATTTGAATTTCAAACTTAAACCTGAGTTGTTTTAATTTATTTAAATTTCTGAAACTTCTGAGGGCTATAACTTCTTCATACGGAGTCCGATTTACGCGAACTCAGACTCTATCTCAAGCAGAATTCCAAGATGAACGCAATGGCGTAATCCATTTCCCTTAATTCTTCTTTTAAAAATTAAGTATACTTTGTTTTTTTACTTTTATTTTTAAAGAAAATACATGGTGTTACATTCTCCCCTCCTTAAAGGATTTCGTCCCCGAAATCTTCATGTTAAGAAGAATGTGTCGTACCATCCAATCACCCATCTACTCAACCATAATACACAAGCATCCATTTTCCTTAGAAAACTTCTAATGTTGTATGAACATATGCAAAAGTGTGTGTGTATGTCTCTTATCTAATGCAAAGATCAGACGGTCTACTGATTCAGTTGACCTCCTCAATGCGAATTATGTTAGTGCCATGAGTCCAATTATGTATGCAAGAAATCCTATTTGATACACATCATTTCTATATGAGTGCATAATCATTTATCCAAATGCAACATCCATGTGATGAGTCAATCATTTTGCATCCACAAAAATTGGAAAAAAATGCGCACACATCCATATGCAGTATGAGAGTGCTTTTGAGCCGATCTAGTGCCTAGTGTGTGTATATGCATCCACAAGTAACCACTAGAAACCACTTGCATCCACTTGCAACCATCAAACATAACATGTCTCAAACACATGTTTACACCCATTAGTTTCTACCTAAAGGTTGAAGACTCGATCGATAGGATACAGCCGAGTGATAAAAGCAAGTACAATTAAAACAAAAGTTCTGTTCCCATTAGACATCGGTTAAGAGAATAAATCTCTAAGCGTCAACCCCGAAGACTGAAATCAACATCAGATTGACACTCTGAGAATTACTCCCATTAAACAATGTCAAAACTAGAAATCTATTTCACACTTCGAGTAAAAACCCCCATCCTTTTCAGAAATATTCAGATACTTTAAGACTATCAGTACAAATCAGATTATCAAAACCCAGAATGTATGCGTCATAGTCAACTTAATGCCCAACACAGATACCCCCAAATTATCACAAACAGATGAGTCGTAACCCTTATAGGGTTTGAGATTATAGCGGGATCAGAAACAAGACTAGTGTTAAAGTGCAGATTCTCAATTACAGAATCAAAATGCCAGAATCAAAAAGATTTTTAACTCAATAATCAGATAAGGAAATTAGACCTTCTGCAGAAATTTTCCGATCTCTATCCTATCCACCAGCCACATGAGCATTCACCAGCCCTTCAGAAGTAGGTCATGTCCTCTGCTCTTGCCCTCGTTTCTTCAGGCAGTCCCTAGTGAAGTGTCACATCTCACCACAGTTGAAGAAAGTTCCCTTCCTCTTTCTACAATCCTTGTTTAGATGAGTCAAGGTTCAACAAGTAAAGCACTTTTTCTCCTTCTTATCTTCAGACTTTTCATCCTTCTTTTGTGTTTCCTTTTTGGGCCACGCTTTCTTGTTCTGTGATCCTTCAAGCTTTTCCTCTTTTTTCTCACTTTTGGCTTCTTCTTCATGCATCAATGCCATGTCAACCAATTTCTCGAAGGTAGCCCCCATAGGAATGTGGGTCATAGCCAACCCATGTAGCGGCTCATTCAAACCTTTAACGAATCTCAGGGCCTTCTTTTCAGGTGTGTTCACCAAGTCTAAGCCAAATCTTGCCAACTGATTGAACTTGTTAACGTACTCCTTTACTGATAAATTCCCCTGCTTCAATGCCAAGAACCTCTCCACGTATAAATTCTCTTCTGCTCGTGAGAGAAATTTCATCTCGAACCTATGCCTGAAATCCATCCATGTCTCCATTGGACGCTCTCCATTCGTGACCTCTCACCAAAATGAGGCTTCATCCTTCATTAACCAAGCAGCTAACTGGACCTTCGTTCCATCTTCTATCTCAAAGGTACCAACAAGTCCTCCACTTCGTTGAGCCAACTTCTAGCCTCGACAAACGTCTCAGTCCCATGAAGCGGTTTTCCGCATGGAAGTCCTTACACATCTTAGAAAAAGCATATATATGCGGAGGAAGAGATTCAAAAGGGAAAGAGGAAGGAACTCGAAACAAAGAATCGAATGAAAGATATATGGCTTTTGGGAATTATGTTTTTCAAAATAAACTTTCCTTTTGAAAATACTTCATTTTAAAACCTTTTTGAAAATAGTTTCCAAAAACTTTTATCTGATCTGGTAACCTTCACCTCTGATACCAAGTGAAACACTCCATGTCCGTTAATGTCATTCACAAAGGGAATGCATTAACTTCCATGAAGCATTATAAGTAAATAGAACAGAATATTACAAGACAGATATGTAAGGTAGTACTTGAAAATTTTATAACTTTATTACAGCAGACACAGAAATAAGTTTGGTTACATTCTTCAAAATCACAATACCAAAACCCAAGTCCACAAGTATCAGTCTTACACCAAAATCCTTCAGAATGCGTAATTTAAAAACCATAATCCCCAACATAAACTGCCATAAGAAGGTAGAGTCAAAGCCAAGCAATACTTCAAGCACTTCAAGCAGAGATAATATGAATCAAGCTCCTATATTTCCACCCTGGGCACCTAGGGGGGGAAAAGAGGCGAAAACAAATGAGGTCAAACATAAAGTCTGGCGAGTCCAGTAACTTTCAGCATATAAACAAATAGTAGTATCATGACATGTAAATAAAACTGGATGATAGATTATAACAATAAGAGTAGAAGGTATGTTTAAGTTAAACAAAAGAAACATAATGATATAGACCAAGATATGCTTCTTACCTATATCTTACTTCTCTGCACTAATATTTAGTATAACAGGATTAGGTGTCACCCTAATGTCTAAACTGAAACAGAAACGGAAACATAAATAAATACCCTGTGTCGGGCCCATAGAAGGGTGTATCATTCCCTAAAGTGGCAACCTATAGACACAGGCCTATTTACAGATGTCACGGTGTCTTACACCCTCAGAGCAGATCAGATCCATGCACGCATATGACCCGGTTGGAATGCGCCATCGACAACCCTCGCCATTATCAGAGTGAACCTCTTACAATTAGTTCAGTAAGCATGCCCGGATCCCTACTAGTGTTGGGTCATAGTTTTGATACCAGAAAAGGGTTACTGACAAATGTGGGTCCCACACAATAGATGACACAAGTAATTACTCATCCTAACCTTGTGTCCCTAGACTAACAGATTTTCAGATTGACTTGCTTATAGATTTTAGATGTACAAAGTTCAGATTAACTAGTTCTCAGATCAGACATATAGGTTAACAAGTCTTCAGACGAACGGATCAGATATACAGATTAATAGACTTACAGATTGTTTTACCTAACCTTGTACTAGGCCTACAGATTTACGAAACGGGCTTATTAGATTCATCCGCCTAGTTGATTTAACCTTATCCACCCAACACGTTTTAGGCATTATATTTATCCTAAATTTGCATTAATTATTTACTAATGCACAAACCAATCACACTAGGTTAGTTGCTTTTGGCCGTTGAATGTGCCGGGCGGTTCCGGGCAGACTTTTGCCACAAGTCAGACCTAACCTTGTGTCTAAGCATCTTTTAGTTATGCCTACGACCTCTCACATTAGACTGACAGTTTGCGGTTGCTGGTTAAGCCGACTGGGTCCGGGCGGGCTTCTACCGCAAACAGAGTCTAACCTCGTGTCTCAGCATTCTTATTTTTAGCTAAAGTATTCATTCACAAATTATGCCAATTTCAGACTAATTATGCCAATTCAACAAATTAAATTTCTTGACAAGTTACAGAGGATTATTCAGAGGTCTATTAACTTGTTTTGCTCAAATTTAGATCGAGTCTACAGATTTTCATACCCCAAATTACCGTATTCAGTTCCAACAGATTTAGCAGATTAGGAAATTTAACAGATTTAATCATCCCTTAAGATTCCATTGACATACCTCGCCCAATCATAAAATTAAGCCTAATTTTACATGCCCAAATTATGGTCATAATTCACACTATAACGTATGCCTCAAATTTTAGTTGAATTTACACAGTACAGAATATTCTCTAAAAACACCAAATCATGATATAAAATACGAATTATGCGAAATTATAGCTTTTGATTTTAGCATATGCCCAATTTCCAAAATCCCCATTTAGGCATATTCACATTTAATAGTTATCCTATTTTAATATAGATCTTTGCGCCTAAGTCATATACACAATAATTCTCCTTCCAAATCACAGACTATCATATACAGTATGCCCAGATCCAGATCTTAAATTACAACATATGTTCTTTCCTCAAATCAGTCACAAATCAGTCATGTCTAATTATGCATCATTCATTATTTTTCCCAAATTTAGCGTTCGTGCGTCAATATCTTGTGAGATTTGGCTCAGGCTCGTGGTAGTCTGGCTATAGAACAGAAGGAAGGAAGAGATACAGAATAGCTACCATAATATTAATAAGATAGATCTACACAGAAAAACAGATCTGATAAACTAGAATATGCATAATCTCAAATTCAGATTTATAGCCATGTCAAGATCATAATTAAATTTCATATATGAAAATAACTGTACTCACCTTGGTTGGATTCTAAAAGAAAAAGGGTTGTAGTTGTTCTCTTTTAATTCTATTCAGATTGGAAGAAGAAGCACTAGTTCTAGCTTATGTTTCAGCAGAGTAGAGACGACATTGATTTATTTTAATCAAAATTGAGGCAGCATAGCGTTATAATGGTTTGGTGTGGAGAGAAAGTGGGGCTTGGGGTGTTTAAATAGCATAGGAATCAACGAATCTGGTCAGAACAGGCGTCCAAATGCAGAAAAAAGAACCAGTCCTCGGATCTGGAAATAAGGGGGAGGTCGACCCCCAAGTCGACCCCATGGTCGACCTACGTGACCCAGGTCGACCTGGGTCCTAAGTGGAAAATTTCCCGCCCATCTCGGGTGTGTGATTTGAATTTTATACTTAAATCTGAGCTGTTTTAATTTATTTAAATTCCTGAAACTTCTGAGGGCCATAACTTCTTCATACGGAGTCCGATTTACGCAAACTCGGACTCTATCTCAAGAAAAATTCCGAGATGAATGCAATGGGGTAACCCGTTTCCCTTAATTCTTCTTTTAAAATTTAAGTATACTTTGTTTTGTTACTTTTATGTTCACAAAAAATACGGGTGTTACAAACTCTAGCGTAATTTAAACGTTTATCTTTTTTAGTGTATTCATCCATCGCTAGAGGATCCACAACAAGACTAGCAAGCATACTAATCCTCATAGCATTCCATAAGGATAGGTCAATATTAATTAATTTGATCCACACTGGATGGGATTCAAACATATCTATTTCCAAACGAAGGTTTGCTTCCCATCTTTTAATAAAAAATAGTTTAGAGTCAAAGAACCAAGATTCCCCTTCCAAAAACCGATTACAGTAGGATTCGTTTTCAAACTTGATCAAGTAAAATTCATTCTCCCTAGCAAACACATCCCATCTCCCCACTGATTTCCATTCACATTTAATGTAAGCATTGAGATGTACATAATAAGGTCTACATCCAACCAAATATATATATATATATATAGAATGCGCCCACGTTTCTTTAGCCAAGTCAAAAACCTTATCATCCAAGAGAACAAATTTCTCTTCACTGTCTGTAGTGGATGCAAAATCTTCAACTCCCCCTGCAATTTTTTATTACCCTTAACAGTGTTGGCCCAATTTCTAATACCAAATCTAAACATTTGATTCGATCTGGAAGACTCCGATTTGATGTTGGCTGATTGTTTAAGATTAGAAACATAACTTGATTGTCTAGGGTTCAAATTATTTAAACCCCTCCTTGGATCTCCACATGTTTCCCTTTCTAGACACAACCCTAACATAGGATTTGCGTCTAACCTCTTGCCAACCAACGTCTGAAATAGAGGGTTTAGGGTGAGATAAAGGATCTGAGTTCGCATGATTTTAATTCCTTGTCGCCTGAGAATTATCAGGATCCATCATTAACGTGTATTCGTAATAATGTGTCATTAGTGCACCTATATGTCATATATATGTCATGTTATTTGTGTCATAAATGAAAAAGTACATATCAAATAAGATGATTTCTACTGGCAATCCAACACACTTCACGACATTTCATTTGTGCTGAATTTGACATCTATAAAAGTGTAAGTCAAGTGTGATATGAACTCTCACCTTTCGTGACATGGAACGAAGGCGACAACGAACGACCATAAAACAAAGGATGTAATCCAAGCATGATACAAGATCAAATCAAACACGAACGATTTCCTCTGAGCCAACAACATTGTCCAATTCAAATTAAAACTCTCTTTATTTATTTTAGAGAATCACAACGCATTTCAACGACCAAAAAGAATGAACTAGCAAAAATTCTTAGCAACCTCAAAATGTTTTAGCAATTTCGATACTTCCATCACGAAATAGAGATATAAAGCATGAAGCCAAAGAAGGAAAAATAATAGAAATATGGTTTCTAGTCTTGGAAAAAAAGGGAAAGAAATACATGCTTTCTCTCTGGCGTAGGCTTTCTCCAATACATAGGCTATTGGAGCAAAAATTAAGAAAAGAAGGACAAATGTGGCATTTTGTGTACATTATTTTAAAGAGGATCAAAGGCAAGGTGGTTGCTTTAGCGTTTGTGAATGCAAAGAGTCGGATGGGTAGTTGGGTGATGGTCTATGGTGGGTTTCGAAACAGACGGTGGCTACACAAGGGTGGAGCTCGGCTTGACAAGGGTTTGTGGCGAATTGGACTGCGGCGGATGTGGGTTCATGGAGTGGCTGAGATATAGGAGGGCTGTTCGGATCAGAAGGGCGTAGGTAGTGCAGCTCGGTGGTGGTGATGGTCATAAAGGTCGGCAGTAATGGTTTTTTATTTAGCTTGCATAGGCAACCATGGGAAAGGATGGTCAGACCAGGTCAGTGATGAAACTGTGTAAGGCTAGTGGGAGGCTCTTGCAAGGATGAAAGCGGCATGGCTAATGGTGCAAGAGGAAGGAAAAATAGGTTGCATTCATAGTTCAGGAAAAGAAATGAAGAAGGGTTGTGTGAAAAATATTTGAGGGGAAAGCAACCTACAGGAAGACATGCACATGCATAGATAGAGAAGGCTAGTGTCATTTTCTTTCTTTGTTTTTTCCCTCTTTTTTTAGAAGACAAAGAAGAGAAATAATGGATGAAGGGTGGAGGGAAAAAGATAGGAGAATGGAGTAATGCATGAAGAATGGAAGAGCACACAAAATTGATTTCTCCAAATTTTTCGGTGAACGAACTGGTTAAAACCCTTTGAATACTGGATTTCATAAATTCCAATAACTCTTGTTTTGACAATTTCGCAATTCAGAGGCCCCGCAAATGAACGAATAAAGAAATATGAAAGAGAGGAGAGCAAGAAATACCATATCTTATGTTGATAATTTTTTTTGCATTATTTAGTCGAACTTAAAGATTCGGAGCAATAAACGTTCAAATTCCGTGAAACGAAAAATTAACATCTTGCTCAAAATATGGTCTAGTATTTTTAGTTCAAATTCGCTCAAATTCCAACAAAGTTTTATTTGTAGCAATTTATTAATTATTCAACTAAATTAACGCAAATATAACAAACTTGTGTATTTTTGTACGAAATTTATTCCTGTGCTATGACTAGTTAAACGCATCCCAAATATAAAAATTGGATTCTAATTCAAATTTTAATTTTCAACGTTAATTTCGATATATTGGTTGCCGCTTTTATAGTTTGTGCCCTAGAGGCAATCTGTTAGATGTGAATAATGATAACATTGTTATTGTTATGTTTTATTTGGAATAAAATGTTCTGTTATTTTATATTTACTACGTAATATAAATATTAATGTAATGGAAGTCCTTAGAATAATAATATGGGATTATATAGTTCGAGTAAGACTGAACTTGAGATTATATGATATGAAAAGTATTATAAATCTTAAATGTCCCTAGTCGAACTTTATTGTTTATATAGGAGAACAATAAAACGTTGAGACTAGTATATTGACTGACTGATGATCACATCTCATTGATCGTTAATATACGTGATATTAAAGTCAAGATATAAATACGTTTTAGAGAATAACGTATTGGGTTGACCCATCATGAGATAACTACATGGAATATAATCAACAGTATCATAAGTTGTTCTCATAGTGATAGTGATATAATGGTCCTCAGACCTGAAATCATTATAATTTTATTCGAGGATATCATCTAAAGTTATTTCGTAACAGAGTAATGGTAACGGTGATTATTGGATGTATCTAGAATCGAATACAAATCATGAATTATCTAGATGGAATTTAACCCTACGATATATTCGTAGTGATATCCATGGGCCTCTTGATTGAGTGAGACTGTCAAATGCATGGCTGTGCTCAAATATTGATTTGTTCTGAACAGTCTACTCATTGATCAAGAAAACAGATTAAATTAAAAGAGGATGATACGATCCATGCCTTCAGTTTAATCTTGGATATAACGGTTAAAAGGATTAAATTATATTGAGACACTATTCACAAAAGGTTGTATTGAATCATTACTATTATAGCTTGGGTAATAATGATGTGTTACTAGACGCCGCTCATTGTTTACAGTCAAAATGTGTTTAAACTGTTGCCAACGCTGTCATCGCCTATAGGGTCACACTCATATACGTTGTAAATGGGTGAGGATATTAACATAGAAGGGTCTACAACTAATTCTTCTATTTTAAATAAGGATGAATGGGTAACAAGGAGGTTTACAAGTCGGTTATGATTATTATAAAGGGGAGGTCATACCTTTACCTCAATATAAAATCATAGCCGAATTCCTCAAAAACCCTTGAATCCCAAATCAGCTAGTACTACCTCATCCTTCCTAGATTTGATTCGAGAGCAACATCAGTGGATCTCTAATAGAGGTGTTTGATTTCAAGCGCTCGTGTTGATTCAATCTGGAACCATTGTCAATGATCTTCAAGCTTGTCCCTTTTTGATTCGATTCAAACAGAAAAAGGTACCTGCTTTAATTCGATTTATGATTCGAATTTCATAAATGATGTATAAAATTTTAAATCTGTTGCCTAAATCGATCCTAATATTACTTCAATGGTATCAGAGCCTTAGGTTTTAACTCGAATCAAATATTGATTAGGCCATAAAATTATTATTATAATAACATTAAACGACGTGGTGAATATTGATAAAGAATAGATCTGGAGCTTTATAAAATCCGATTTTGAAATAAAGTTGTTTCAAATTAAGCAAAATTCTGTTTTGTTTATGTTGTCGGATCTGAATCAGTAAATGTTGTTGATTCAGTTGTACATGAATGAATCTCCAGTTTTCATCAATATACGAAATGGTTTAATCATAATTGTTTCTGTTATTATCATTGGGATCGAACTTGATACTTTCAGGTTGAATGATTAAAAGCCCAAATCATTTTATTTGGTCTGTTTAAATGATTGATCATAAATTTGATAATCACCTTTATTATCAAATTCACTGTGTCAAGTTGCTCTAAATCAGTTCATTGATATAAGATATTGAACTATAGATGTAGAAATACTCCATAAGTCTATAATAGCAATTGGCTATTACATTATCAATGCAAAAGGCCCTTACAATCCAGTCACATGTTGATATGAATCTAAGTCTAAAAGTTAGATGAATTTGATGCATATCTTGTCATGATGACTGTTAAGTTTTTTTTTTGAATTGATCATCTAATATATGATATTAGTTGATACTGTATAATATATTTTCTCACATCTGGAATACTTAGTAATTTCAAATAATGTTAAATCAGTATGCAGGAAATTACCATGGTTCATTAATATTTGGGATATATATATATACAAATATATGAACATCAATGTTGCAATGATGCAAAGTACTATATGTTTAACATATATAAACACTTGTGATGGTCTATGAATAGAACTAGATAGGCTATAATTTAATTAGATTTGATCTGATTATGTGTGCCAAACAAAACCAGTTGGAAAACATTAGATTTGATCTGATTTATTTTGTTTAAAATAACAATAATATGCATACAAGTTAACTGATATAAACATATAAGATTATTCTGATTTTATCTTATTTTATGTCTCAGTTACTTGTAAATATGTAATACTGAAGTACATAAATCAGATTTGATCTGATTTAGTTTTTCAATATTACAGTCATATATATATGAACGAAACTGATATTAACATATCAGATATGATCTGATTAATCTTGTTTTATTACAGATATGTGTATATATGATGAACAACAGTGAGCATATCAGATTCTGATCTGGTTTCTCATGATTCATGTTCCAGATTAAACATATGAATTGAATCAGTTCTGTACAAAACACATTTGATCTATTAAGTTATCCTCAGATTATATGTAAATATTTAATTGCTATGAACTGTTCTGATATGATCTGATTATGCTGGTTGTTCTATGATGTATATATATGTATATGTGTATGCTGATCTGCTATGATATCATCAGATTCTATTATGTTGGCCTTGTTTTGATTCCTCTTAATGATTTATATATTATATTGAGGTATATTAGTTGTAGCATGTTGGTATCTATATAAATGTTCAGTAATGCAATGATACACTTTTACGTGTTTGATCATATGACATATTGAAAGATATCTGTTCATTTTATGATTGGACAGCTACAGGCGGTCTTGATTCTATTCTAATATGAGAATTATACTGTGTAAATAAAAGTGTGATTGGTTATACTGGGCTGGTTCTTTACATGTTGGGCTTTCATTTCAATTTGTCTGGGTTGGTTAATGTGGGCTAGTTTTAAAGCAAAATGGACGGTTATGTTTAGTTTAGTTTTGCCAGTATATTAACATGAGTAAAATTTTGCTGAAAACATTTCAGCTGAATTATTTTATTTATGAAACACCATTCTATGGATATATATTTATACATTTAATTCCAGATTAATACTATTGGTTTTAGAAATCTTTGTATTCTTAATTTTGGAATTAAAATTCTTCGATTTAAAGTTCTATATTTTAAACTTATGAAAATAAATTATTTTGCCTATTCAATTTTAAATCCCTATCAAAACTATTGTTTATATTAAATCACGGTGACATCTTCCAAAAATATACTCATCATTGTCCAAAATTACTGGTTGTAACTAACGCCAAAGCGTTATGCATCTCTTAACTTTGGTTATATGCAATGGAGTGAAATGTGGTGCTCCAACCTATTATTGGGTCTGATTTAATTGGGCTGCATAATACGATTATGGCCTTAGAGACAAAAAGCATGATTTATTCTATATTTTGAGAAATAGAATAGTATAGAACAAAATGTTCGACATGCGATCCAAAAATTATATAGACGATATAATTGACATAAGATGTCTACCTAAAATGTTATGTTTTGAGTTTAGCCAAAGCTAGGTCAAGGCATGATTAGATATGGATTTTGGAACACCAAAATATATATACGGACATTTATATATTAAAATGGGGATGTTGATTTGAGTGGGAGCATATTTATTTATACATTTGTTTATTTAGCCATGATTATTGTTATTTTGATTGTCAAAATTATTTATATTTATTATCTCTTGTAGATTCTAAATGGCCAGCAACACCAATAATAGTCTATCACTTAGGTCTGTTCTTGAAAAAGAAAAACTGAATGGAATAAATTTCCTAGACTGGCACCGTAACTTGAGGATTGTCCTCAAACAGGAAAGGAAGCTGTATGTACTTGACGGGCCTATTCCAGAGGCGCCACCGAGTACTGCACCCCGTGCAGAGGTTAATGCTCATAAGAAACGTCAAGACGATGCTCTTGATGTTAGCTGTCATATGCTGGCAACGATGAATCCTATGCTTTAGAAGCAACATGAATTCATGGATGCCTATGATATGATCGAACACCTTAAGAAGTTGTTTGAAGGGCACGCTCATCAAGAAAGGTATGACACGAGCAAAGCACTATATCACTGCAAGATGGGTGAAAAGGAACCCGTTGGTCCACACGTACTGAAGATGATTGGTTATATAGAGTATCTCGAGAGATTAGGGTTTCCTTTGACACTGGAAGCCCAAACCGATCTTGTGCTCCAATCATTAAACAGTAAGTATTCTTCATTTATTATGACCTATCTCATGAATGAGATTGAGAAGCCTTTGACTGAGTTATTGAGCAAGTTGAGAACTGCTGAGAATAACATGAAAAAGGCAGAACCGACTGCCATGATGATGGTACAGAAGGAGACTGCCAAAGGCAAGGGCAAGAACAATAAAAAGCAGCTTAAGAAGACTGCTAATAAGACCAATTTCAAAAAGGGGTCAAAGTCCAAAGGAGGGGCTCCAAAAGAAGGTGATTGTCACCACTACGGAAAGCCAAGTCACTGGAAACACAACTGTTATGTTTATTTGGAAGAACTAAAGAAGAAGAAGGGAAGTTTGACTTCGCCTAATTCAGGTATAAATGTTATATATGTCAACTTATCTACTTCATCATCATGGGTATTAGATAATGGATGTGGATCACATATCTGTGCCAATTTGCAGGTGATGCAAAGGAGTAGAGACTTGGCAGAAGGAGAAGTGGACTTGCGTGTGGGAAATGGAGCAAAAGTTGCCGCATTAGCCAAGGGAAGCTGCCACTTGTCCTTACCAACTAGATTAGTTTTAAAATTAGAAGATTGTTATTTTGTGCCTTCATTAAGACAAATATTATTTTTGTTTCTTGTTTGGACAAGCTAGGATTTTCATTTATAATAAAAGACAGATGCTATTTATTTTATTTGAATGAGATATTTTATGGAAGTGCACAGTTAATTAATGGTCTTTATGTTCTTAATTTTTATTCGCCAGTTTATAACGTTAATACCAAAAGGATTAAATCAAATGATTTAAATCCAACATAGCTTTGGCATTGTCGTCTATGCCATATAAACGAGAAACACATATCAAAACTCCATAAAGATGGAATTTTGGATTCATTTGATTTTGAATCATATGAAGATTGCAAATCTTGTTTATTAGGCAAGATGACAAAAGCTCCTTTCACTGGACACAGTGAACGGGCTAAGGATCTATTGGCCCTTGTACATAGTGATGTATGTGGACCAATGAGTACATCTGCTAGAGGTGATTTCTATTACTTCATTACATTTACTGATGATTTCAGTATGTACAGATATGTGTATCTTATGAGACACAAATCAGAATCCTTTGAAAAGTTCAAAGAATTCCAGAATGAAGTTCAGAACCAACTTGGTATGAATATAAAAACTCTTCGAACAGATTGAGGAGGAGAATATTTAAGCCAAGAGTTTATTGACTATCTGGAAGCGTGTGGAATTGTTTCACAACTCATTCCACCAGGAACACCACAATGGAATGGTGTTTCTGAAAGGAGAAATCCTATCTTATTAGATATGGTACGATCAATGATGAGTCATAAAGATCTTCCAATAAGTTTTTGGGGTTTTGCCCTTACAACAGCTGCATTCATACTTAATAGAGTTCCCACTAAAGCGGTTCAGACCACACCATATCATATATGGACGGGAAGATGTCCTAATGTCTCTTTTATGAGGAATTGGGGATGTGAGGCTTATGTTAAGCTTCTTAACTCTGACAAGCTCCGACCCAAATCGAAAAAATGTTATTTTGTGGGATATCCAAAGGAAACAAAAGGATATTATTTCTACAAACCGTCTGAGCATAAAGTGTTTATTGCTCGAACTGGGTTTTTCGTTGAAAGAGATCTAGTCTCTAATAATACCAGTGGAAATAAAATAGAACTCGAAGAAATTCGAGAACAACAAAATATCACTAAACCTGAATATGAAATTGAGCAAGAACCACAAACTGTTGTGGAAACTGAACCTGCTCAAATTACACAAAGCGTTCGTAGATCTGGTAGAATACGTCATGAGCCTGATAGATATTTTGGATATCCAGTAACTCAAACATGAGACGTAATGCTTATAGATCAAGATGAGCCCACTTCATACGAAGATGCTATGAATGGACCAGACTCTGAAAGATGGCTTGAAGCCATGGAATCTGAAATGGATTCCATGTACGCCAACCAAGTGTGGACCTTGGTTGATCCACCTGACGGGGTAAAACCAATTGGGTGTAAGTGGGTTTCCAAGAAGAAAACCGACATTGATGGTAAAGTACAAACCTATAAAGGCCGATTGGTGGTAAAAGGTTTCAAACAGGTTCAAGGAGTTGACTATGATGAAACTTTCTCCCCAGTAGCTATGGTTAAATCCATTAGGATTATGCTTGCAATTGCATCCTTTTACGATTACGAAATCTGGCAGATGGATGTCAAAACTGCATTCCTTAATGGGAATCTTATCGAGGATGTGTACATGACACAACCTGAGGGTTTTGTCAATCCAAAGGATGCTAGAAAAGTATGTAAACTGCATCGATCCATATATGGATTGAAGCAAGCATCTCGGAGTTGGAATCTTCATTTTGATGAAATAGTCAAAAAGTTTGGTTTCACTAAGAACGAAGATGAACCTTGTGTATACAATAAAATCAGTGAAAGTAACATAATATTCCTAGTATTGTATGTGGATAACATACTACTTATTGGGAATAATGTTGATTCATTACAAGCGGTAAAGACATGGTTGGGGAAAAGTTTCTCAATGAAAGACTTAGGCGAGGCATCTTATATTTTAGGTATTAAAATCTATAGAGATAGATCGAGAAAATTAATAGGCCTAAGTCAGAATACATACATTGATAAAGTGCTAAAAAGGTTTGGCATGAAAGAGGCAAAGAAAGGATATATACCCATATCACATGGTATATCACTTTCTAGATCTCAATGTCCTAAGTCATCAGATGATAAGGAATGCATGAAGATGATCCCTTATGCTTTGGCAGTTGGATCAATCATGTATGCGATGTTATGTACTCGCCCAGATGTCTCTTATGCTTTAAGTATGACAAGTAGATTCCAATCAGATCCAGGTGAAAGCCACTGGACAGCCGTCAAGAACATTCTTAAGTACCTGAAAAGGACTAAAGATCATTCTTGATATGTGGAGGCAAAGAGGAATTAATGGTAAAAGGTTACACAGACGCTAGTTTCCAGACTGATAAAGATGACTTCAAGTCACATTCGGGTTATGTATTTTTCCTGAATGGTGCTTCTGTTAGCTGGAAAAGTTCAAAGCAAGAAACAGTCGCTGATTCGACCATGGAAGCTGAATACATTGCTGCTTCAGAAGATGCTAAGGAAGCTGTTTGGATTAAGAAGTTCATTTCTGAACTTTCTGTTGTTCCATCCATTGTTGATCCAATAGATCTTTATTGTGACAACAATGGGGCCATTGCTCAGGCTAAGGAACCTAGATCACATCAAAGATCTAAACACATACTTGGGCGATACCATCTCATCCGTGAAATTGTTGATAGAGGTGACATACATATCTACAAAGTCCCAATGGATAATAACGTTGCAGACCCGTTGACTAAAGCTTTGTCACAACAAAAGAATGATAGTCACACTAGTTTCATGGGTATTCGATACAAGAGTGATTGGCTCTAGTGCAAGTGGGAGATTGTTAGAGTTTGTGCCCTAGAGGCAATCTGTTAGATGTGAATAATGATAACATTGTTATTGTTATGTTTTATTTGGAATAAAATGTTCTGTTATTTTATATTTACTGCGTAATATAAATATTAATGTAATGGAAGTCCTTAGAATAATAATACGGGATTATATAGTTTGAGTAAGACTGAACTTGAGATATGAAAAGTATTATAATTCTTAAATGTCCCTAGTCGAACTTTATTGTTTATACAGGAGAACAATAAAGCGTTGAGACTAGCATATTGATTGACTGCTGATCACATCTCATTGATCATTAATATACATGATATTAAAGTCAAGATATAAATACGTATTAGAGAATAACGTATTGGGCTGACCCACCGTGAGATAACTACATGGAATATAATCAACAGTATCATAAGTTGTTCTCATAGTGATAGTGATATAATGGTCCTCAGACCTGAAATAATTATATTTTTATTCGAGGATATTTACGTTTTGATATCATCTAAAGTTATTTTGTAATAGAGTAATGATAACAGTGATTATTGGATGTATCTAGAATCGAATACAAATCATGAATTATCTAGATGGAATTTAACCCTACGATATGTTCGTAGTGATATCCATGGGCCTCTTGATTGAGTGAGACTGTCAAATGCATGGCTGTGCTCAAATATTGATTTGTTCTGAACAGTCTACTTATTAATCAAGAAAACAGATTAAATTAAAAGAGGTTGATACGATCCATGCCTTCAATTTAATCTTGGATATAACGGTTAAAAGGATTAAATTATATTGAGACACTATTCACAAAAGGTTGTATTGAATCATTACTATTATAGCTTGGGTAATAATGATGTGTTACTAGACGCCGCTCATTGTTTACAGACAAAATGTGTTTAAACTGTTGCCAACGCTGTCATAGCCTATAGGGTCACACTCATATACGTTGTAAAAGGGTAAGGATATTTAAATTGAAGGGTCTATGACTAATTCTTCTATTTTAAATAAGGATGAACGGGTAGTAAGGAGGTATACAAGTCGGTTATGATTATTATAAAGGGGAGGTCAGACCTTTACCTCAATATAAAATCACAGCCGAATTCCTCAAAAACCCTTGAATCCCAAATCAGCTAGTACTACCTCATCCTTCCTCGATTTGATTCGAGAGCAACGTCAGTGGATCTCCAATAGAGGTGTTTGATTTCAAGCGTTCGTGTTGTGTAACACCCCGCGAATTCTATAACTGTGAAATTCACAAATTAAAGTATAATTAATTTTAATCAAAGAACTAAGGAAAACGGGATACGCCATTGCGTTCGTCTCGGAAAAATACGCGAAATAGAGTCCGAGTTTTCGAAAAACGGAGTCCGTATGAAGAAGATATGGCCTTCGGAAGTTTTGAATTAAGTTTAAAATTCAAACAGAATAAAATAACACAGAATAATCAAGTTTAAATTCTAAAATGGGGCCCAATGGGCCAGGGCGGAAAAACACCCGCCTGACGCACCCAGGTCGACTGGGCTGTCGACCTGGTCTAACCAGGTCGACAGGGCTGTCGACAGGGCTGTCGACAGGCATGTCGACCTGGTCCAGAGCCAGGTCGAGCCGAGTCTAACCTGGCTGGCCTATGCTATGTTGGTCGATTTTCTGTGGTCTTCTTTGTCATTAGGGCTAGGTGGCAGGCTCCAATTGGTCTCTCTATCGAATGAATGGCTACGATCAATCCAAGCAACATCAATGGTCCTAATCAGTTCCTAACCTCTATAAAAACAACCCTAGACTAAACCCTAATCTATTCATTCAAAAATAAGAACAAAGCCGCCATGTTGCTGAGGAACGACTAGGAGTAGCCACCAAATTGGAGAGAGGATTAGGAGGAAAATTCTAAGGCATAAAGCAACTCAATCAAATCAAAACCGCATCTTCAAATCCCTAAATTAGAGAATTCGCCACACCATTGTAAGTAGAGTATTACTTTGGTATGAACAAATAATTGTGTCGGTTTGTATGCTTGAATTGTGGCAATAAAGTAATTCATATTTGTGCGTTCTTATCAATTTGAAATATTATATACGTTTGGATATTCTTGAATTATGTTATTCATGTTATAAAGAACTACATGCGGTAGTTCTATGCAAGTATACGTTTGGAATATTTCGCAAATTATGTAATCCATGTTGAAGCTACATGTATGTAGTTGATTTAAATTCATGCAAGTTTGGGGTTTTGCTACTATGCCATCATGATGTATATTTTTGTGCATAAATCATTTTGTAAGTAATTGGAACAAGTTTGGTTGTTATAGTTCATATGAAACTATGTTGGAATTTTGACACCATAATCTATGTATTAAGTCATGCTAGAAAACCTATTTGCAGACTTATGAATATGACTAGGCTATGATTGATATTTTGCATAATTAAGTCTATATTGTTTACAAGAATCATATGATGACATATGTGGCACATAGCTAGGTTAGATTCAAAAATCCCTTTTTGCAAGTTTACATGACTAAAGTAAAAATCATGATTTCATGTTAGAAACATTTATGCCATGGTTATGTGAACAAATTTAATTATACTTTAGTATTAGTCACAAAAGTAGACACCTTTGTAAGCATGTAGTAGTCTTATGAACATGATTTGCTTATGTTTGACATTATGCCTAAATAAAAATATAGGTTCATGTTGTAGTTATGACTATGTGATTTTACATGCTTTGATTCATGTCACCTATGTTTTATGACCAAAGTATATGTTACCACTATGCAAGTACACCAGTTTCTATTTTGTATTTCCAACGTCATATTGCAAGTTCATGCGCTCACATTCCCCTTTTTGGTGTATGTAATCACGCTTTAAGCCTCCCCTTTTCGCATGGCTAAATTGGGCTTTAAAAGGCTAAGCCCAATATATATATAATAAACGGACGTGTAAAACGGGGGAAAATAACGTTGGGTTAAAATTACTAATGAATGAAAATATAAAATAGAAGGGCCCAAATTCAAGTATGGGTTGGGCCCATGATTGGTGTAACCTTTACACCATTAACTTAATAATGGGCCGCAAATATTTACATATAAGAAAATAAAGAAGAAAGACAAAATATGTAAATGTAGAACATACGATGTGTTTAACCCGAGGTTGGATTGAGTTGTGATGTAAACCTGCCCGGAACCGCCCGGCTGTCCAGTAGTCACAACAATACCTATCCAATGTGGGAGGTTAAACATGGAGCCCAATAAGGACTCGAGGTTAGACTGAGTTGTGGCGTAAGACTGCCCGGAACCAACCGGCAACAGGCAGCCACAACAATACCTGTCTAATGTGAGAGGTCAGGGCCTTAATAAGACAATTAAGGCTGAGTCAGGATTGTTAGGATTAAGTGAACTAAAGACTTAATCAAAATGGAACATGCTAAATTAAACGGACTGGTGGGGGTTAGGTTAGGAAACACTTAACCAACTTAGCATGTTGGCCAGAGATAGAAAACCTAGTAACGGGGGACCCTTTTCAGCAGTAACCCTAGAAGGTGTATCAGGATACCCTGAAACTAGGCAGGGTGGGGCACGATTACTGGGCTGATTGTAAGAGGTCAAATCGACGGCGGTGGTGTAGCAGTGTAGGTTCTAACGGGGTGCGGGCGTGCACACACTCCGGCGCAGAAAAATAAGGCACTGGACACCAGTAGCATACCTGTGCACTCTAAGGTTGTGTCGGGCCGCCACCATGGGACTTGATACACCCCATGGTGGGACCAGCATAGGTAACTACGACATCGGGGGCCGTAAGACACATGTAACTATGCGAGTAGGAGCCGATCATCATAGAATGGATCACATCACCCTGATTATGGGGTGCCAGTTGGGAACTAGTTTATATGGGTTCAGAGATTAACATGGGGTACGATAGTATATTCGACCCTAGACAACTTAACCAAGTTTATAGTGCTTGCCCACTTCTTGTTTATACTTATCACACCCAGTTCTTTATTCATAGACAAAATAGTACTAGACTTACTCAGGCTTTATGTCTGACTCTACTTTTCTTTCGTCTTCTTTTCTTCCGTTCCCCCCCCCCCCCCCCCCCAGGTTCACAGGGAGGGAACACAGCAGCTTGACCAACCTTAACATCCAGCTTGAAGAGGAGAAATGTATTGCTTGGACTTTCCTGTTTTGAACTATGGCTTTGGACAATCCACTATGGGGACTTTTGCAGTTTATCTATGTTTTATTTATGCTTCTTTAAATAATGTACTCAAGACAGATTATGAAGGAGTTATGTTATGTTTTTGGGAAAAGATGTAAGACAATCATGGTGATGTTTTGTAACACGTATTTGCTTTTATGAAATAAAAGTTTGTTGTTTTTCCGCTGTTTACAAATATGTGTTCTTATATCTGTCTTGTATATCTGTGAACTTATACTTATAAACCTCCACCAAAATTAGGGCATTCCCTTTGAGAGTGACCCTAACGGAGGTGGGGTGTTTCACTTGGTATCAGAGCGAGGTTTACCAGATAAGATAAAAAGTTTTGAAAAATTATTTTCAAAAGGGAAATTTAAAGAAGCATTTTTAAAAGAAAAATATTATTTTATTTTAAAAAGGCAAAGTCCACTCCCCAAAGCCATAGGTACTATCTCTTATCCCTCGTTTTGAATCTATCCTTTTTGTTTCAGCATGTCCGAAGATCTTAACTTGCCAGAAGGGGTGCCAATACCAGGTTGGTTTAGACGGTTCTTAGAAGCAAGAGCCACTCAGCCAGGTCCTACCGTTCCTCCTCCCCCAGCTGCAGGAAATCATCCAGCTGCAGCGGCACCTTTTCCTCCACCTCCTCCTCGGGGAAACACGTTTGCTAAGATATGTAAAGATTTCAAAGCTATGGGAGGAAGGGATTTCCATGGAATTGAGTCCTTCGTGGCAGCTAGAAATTGGCTGAAAGAAACGGAGGACCTATTCATCATCTTTGAGGTAGAAGATAGACAAAAAGTACAATTGGCAGTGTGGCTATTGAAGGGCGAGGCTTCCTACTGGTGGGAAGTCACTAATGCTGAAAGACCAGTGGAGACATGGGAGGACTTTAGGGCAAGGTTTGAGACCAAATTTCTCTCAGATGCGGAAAGAAGTTTGCAGTTGGAAAAATTCTTATTTCTTAAGCAAGGGGACAAGACAGTCCGAGAGTATGTGAATCAGTTCGATGAGCTGGCTAGGTTTGGGCTTGACCTAGTCAATACCCCGCACAAGAAGGCTCTCCGTTTCGTCAAAGGGTTAAATGAGCCATTACACAGTTTGGCCATGACCCATATACCCATGGGAGCCACGTATGAAAGATTGGTGCAAATTGCATTGCTGAATGAAGAGGATACGGGCAAGAAGAAAGAGGGTTTGCAGCCTAAGAAGACAGACTTTAAGAAAGGCGGGAAAGGCAACAAAGAGAAGAGGAAGTGTAATTTCTGTGGCAAAGTGGGGCACTTAGTAAAGGACTGCCGGAAAAAGAAGGCCAAGTAGAATGGTGGGTGCTTTTCTTGCGGTGAGACAGGCCACAGGGCTAAGGACTGCCCAAAGAAACGAGGACAGGGGCAGAGGGCTGGATCCACCCCAGGGGCACAGGTTCATGTGCTGGAAGCGCCACCTCTGCAACAGCGAGGTATAAATACTTCTGTAGAAAGTGTAGTTTATCTTTATGATCACCCCGTTCGCACTTTGTTTGATTCTGGCGCATCACACTCCTTTATCTCGTCTGCTTTAGTAGAATCTCTGCACCTAAAAACTAGTATGGTAGAGGACCCCTTAATTGTTTCAAACCCAATTGGGGGCCCAGCTCATTTGTCTATGATCTGTGTGGGATTGAAAATCTCTATTCTAAGTGTAGAATTTCAATGTAGTGCCTTTGTTTTGGGCTTTTCGGGTTATGGTTTGATTTTGGGTATGGATTGGCTATCCAGTAATGGGGCCATCCTTGATTGTGAGAAAAGGGTTGTTAGGCTCCTAACCCAGCTCGGTAATACTTTGGAAATTTCTTGTAATCCCTCGTATGCGGTTATGCTTACTTATCTTGAATCGCTAGATGCCTCTGTTGAAAATTTGCAATCAGTTAGAGTGGTCCGGGAATATCCGGATGTCTTCGAAGAGGTGAAGGGCTTGCCTCCGAAGCGGGAAATAGACTTCCGCGTATATCTTGTAGATAATGCAAAGCCCGTTGCGTTGCCTGTTAGACACATGGCTCCACGAGAAAGGAAAGAGCTCAGTAAACAGATTAAAGAGCTTCTAGAAAAGGGGTTCATTAGGAGGAGCATTTCAGAATGGGGCGCTCCAGTGGTGTTCGCTACAAAGGCAGATGGTTCACTCCGTCTATGTGTTGACTATAGGGAGCTCAACAAGCTAACGAAAAAGAATAGGCACCCTCTCCCTAGAATTGACGATTTATTTGACCAGCTTGTAGGAGCGTCTGTTTTCTCCCAACTCGATTTAGCAACCGGTTTTCATCAGCTAAGGGTGGCTGAAGATAGCATCGATAAAACGACGTTCAGAACCCCAGACGGTTTCTTTGAATGGCTTGTCATGCCTTTCGGCTTGACAAATGCACCTGCTTACTTCGTGGACCTAATGAGTAGGGTATTTAGAGATTTCCTCAACAAATTCGTAGTGGTCTTCGTAGATGATATCCTTATCTTCTCAAAAAGTGAAGAGGAACATGCTCAGCACTTAAGGGCAATCATGGAAACTTTGCGAGTCCATCAACTAAAAGCCAAATTCTCCAAATGTCACTTTTGGAGAGAAGAGGTGAGGTTCCTTGGGCACATAGTATCCAAACAAGGGTTAGTAGTGGACCCTGCTAAGGTAGTGGCGGTACAGGATTGGAAGACACCAAGGAATGCAACTGAGGTTCGAAGCTTTCTAGGACTAGCGGGTTTCTATCGAAAATTCATAAGGGATTTTGCGAAAATCTCAGCTCCACTCACGAAATTGACTAAGAAGAATCTAGTGTTTAATTGGGACTTGGATTGCGAGTTTGCTTTCCAACGACTGAAGAGGGCTCTCACAACAGCCCCAGTTTTGACGCTGCCAGATGGGAGCAAGATGTTCACTGTTTATACGGATGCATGTGGGACAGGGCTAGGCGCCGTCTTAATGCAAGAAGGAAGGGTAGTAGCTTATGGCGGGAGGCAGTTGAAAGTGCACGAAAAGAACTACCCAACCCACGATCTTGAGTTAGCCGCCATCGTCTTTGCACTCAAGTCTTGGCGACACTATCTCTTAAGTGAGAAGTTCGAACTTTACACTGACCATAAATCGTTGAAATATCTTTTCTCGCAGAAGGATCTTAACTTGAGGCAACAAAGATGGATGGAGTTTCTTGCCTCGTACGATTTCGAAATCTCCTACACTCCGGGCAAAGGCAACGTAGTGGCAGATGCGTTGAGCCAAAAGAAATTGACCCTAAGCCCGTTGTTTGTTGAAAGACAAAGCCTAGAGTTTATAGCCAGCTTCGACTTTAGGCCCTCCTCCGATTTCGTACCAGGTTTGTTAGCATCTCTCGAAGTGCGCCCAACTTTAGTGGATTCAGTAGGGACAGCACAACGCGAAGACCCTCAGCTTATGGAAACAATTGATAGGCTAATTAGGGGTGAGACTTCAAGTCACCTCAACAGATACTCCATCGACGATAAGGGATTGCTAAGGCGAGACGGAAGACTATGCGTCCCACAGACAAATGATTTAATAAAGAAGGTTCTCGAGGAAGCACATCACTCCAAGATGACAATACACCCAGGCGGAGATAAAATGTACAAGGACATAAAAAGGACTTTCTTCTGGAACGGCATGAAAAAGGACGTGGCAGAGTTCGTTTCTAAGTGTATGGTGTGCCAACAGGTTAAGGCGGAACAGAAAAAGCCTGGCGGACTGCTACATCCTTTGGAAGTCCCGCAGTGGAAGTGGGATAGCATCTCAATAGACTTCATAGATGGGCTGCCTAGGTCTAGGAGAGGCAACACTAGCATTTGGGTAATAGTGGATAGGCTTACTAAAAGCGCCCACTTTTTACCTATCAAAAGTAAAAGAACTGCCTCATCCCTAGCATCACTTTACCTCAAGGAAATCGTTCGACTCCATGGAATACCATCTAGCATTGTTAGTGACCAAGACCCCATCTTCACCAGCGAGTTTTGGCGGAGTCTGCAAGAAGCAGTAGGTACGCAATTATGCTTAAGCACAACCTATCATCCCCAAACCGATGGCCAAACAGAGAGAGTGAACAGAGTTTTGGAAGACCTTTTAAGGCTATGCGTCCTTGACTTCGGAGGGACATGGGAAGACCACCTTCCTTTGGTAGAATTTGCCTACAACAACAGCTATCAAGCAACCATCGGAATGGCACCCTTCGAAGCTTTATATGGAAGACCGTGCCGATCGCCCACTTGTTGGTGGGAGTCTACTGATAAGCTCATACTTGGACCAGATATGATCCGAGAGACTTCAGAGAAAGTAGACTTAATACGAAGAAGGATGAAGACGGCCCAAGACAGACAAAAGTCCTATGCCGACAAGAGAAGGACCGACCTTGAATTTGAGGTTGGAGACAGAGTTTTTCTCAAGGTATCACCACTAAGAAACGTTGTTCGTTTTGGAACCACAGGAAAGCTAGCACCAAGGTTCGTAGGGCCATTCCCTATCATCGAGAAAATTGGGAAAATGGCCTATAGATTAGAGCTACCCGAGAAGTTGGCCGGAGTCCACAACGTTTTTCACGTTTCACATCTCCGAAAATGTCTACATGAGTCTGCTGAAGTGGTAGAGCCAAATATCCTCGAAGAAGCCGAAGTGGAACGCGAAGCAACCATAAGAAAAGTTCCAACCCGCATACTAGGAACGGAAGTGAAGAAGCTACGCAACCGTGAAGTCAGGCTCGTCAAAGTTCAGTGGAGCGACGCCGAGGGAGACGCGACTTGGGAAACTGAAGCTAGAATACGTGCTGCCTACCCTTTTCTGTTCGAGGGTACATCCTTGATCTTTCTTTTTCCTTAAGTTGCGCTTTTATCTATCTTTTTAGGGTATATTTCCTCGACCGTATCTTTTAGGTAGAATCTTTTTGGATGGAAACATGTAGTTGAAACATGTTATGTATGATGGTTGCAAGTGGTTGCAAGTGATTGCTAGTGGTTGCTCGTGGTTGCATATACACACACAATCTAGGTTTTAGATCGGCTCAGTCACTTCATATTGCATATGCATATATGTTTGCATTCGTATGTGGTTGAACATTAATGTGTTGTCATATGGATGTTGCATTTGTATTGAATGATTGTGCACTCATGTAGAATCGAGAATAGGAAAAATTTGCATACATAATGGATTCATGGCACTTACATAATTCGCATCAAGGAGGTCAACTGAATCAGTAGACCGCCTGATTTTGCATTAGATAAGTTCATGTACACACACACTTCGCATATGATCATGAAGCATTAGAAGTCTTTTAAGGACAATGGATGCTCGTGTTTGATGAATGAGTAGATGGATGATTGGATGTTAGGATATACATTCCTCCTAACTTGAAGATTTCGGGGACGAAATCCTTTTAAGTGGGGGAGAATGTAACACCCCGCGAATTCTATAACTGTGAAATTCACAAATTAAAGTATAATTAATTTTAATCAAAGAACTAAGGAAAACGGGATACGCCATTGCGTTCGTCTCGGAAAAATACGCGAAATAGAGTCCGAGTTTTCGAAAAACGGAGTCCGTATGAAGAAGATATGGCCTTCGGAAGTTTTGAATTAAGTTTAAAATTCAAACAGAATAAAATAACACAGAATAATCAAGTTTAAATTCTAAAATGGGGCCCAATGGGCCAGGGCGGAAAAACACCCGCCTGACGCACCCAGGTCGACTGGGCTGTCGACCTGGTCTAACCAGGTCGACAGGGCTGTCGACAGGCATGTCGACCTGGTCCAGAGCCAGGTCGAGCCCAGTCTAACCTGGCTGGCCTATGCTATGTTGGTCGATTTTCTGTGGTCTGCTTTGTCATTAGGGCTAGGTGGCAGGCTCCAATTGGTCTCTCTATCGAATGAATGGCTACGATCAATCCAAGCAACATCAATGGTCCTAATCAGTTCCTAACCTCTATAAAAACAACCCTAGACTAAACCCTAATCTATTCATTCAAAAATAAGAACAATGCCGCCATGTTGCTGAGGAACGACTAGGAGTAGCCACCAAATTGGAGAGAGGATTAGGAGGAAAATTCTAAGGCATAAAGCAACTCAATCAAATCAAAACCGCATCTTCAAATCCCTAAATTAGAGAATTCGCCACACCATTGTAAGTAGAGTATTACTTTGGTATGAACAAATAATTGTGTCGGTTTGTATGCTTGAATTGTGGCAATAAAGTAATTCATATTTGTGCGTTCTTATCAATTTGAAATATTATATACGTTTGGATATTCTTGAATTATGTTATTCATGTTATAAAGAACTACATGCGGTAGTTCTATGCAAGTATACGTTTGGAATATTTCGCAAATTATGTAATCCATGTTGAAGCTACATGTATGTAGTTGATTTAAATTCATGCAAGTTTGGGGTTTTGCTACTATGCCATCATGATGTATATTTTTGTGCATAAATCATTTTGTAAGTAATTGGAACAAGTTTGGTTGTTATAGTTCATATGAAACTATGTTGGAATTTTGACACCATAATCTATGTATTAAGTCATGCTAGAAAACCTATTTGCAGACTTATGAATATGACTAGGCTATGATTGATATTTTGCATAATTAAGTCTATATTGTTTACAAGAATCATATGATGACATATGTGGCACATAGCTAGGTTAGATTCAAAAATCCCTTTTTGCAAGTTTACATGACTAAAGTAAAAATCATGATTTCATGTTAGAAACATTTATGCCATGGTTATGTGAACAAATTTAATTATACTTTAGTATTAGTCACAAAAGTAGACACTTTGTAAGCATGTAGTAGTCTTATGAACATGATTTGCTTATGTTTGACATTATGCCTAAATAAAAATATAGGTTCATGTTGTAGTTATGACTATGTGATTTTACATGCTTTGATTCATGTCACCTATGTTTTATGACCAAAGTATATGTTACCACTATGCAAGTACACCAGTTTCTATTTTGTATTTCCAACGTCATATTGCAAGTTCATGCGCTCACATTCCCCTTTTTGGTGTATGTAATCACGCTTTAAGCCTCCCCTTTTCGCATGGCTAAATTGGGCTTTAAAAGGCTAAGCCCAATATATATATAATAAACGGACGTGTAAAACGGGGGAAAATAACGTTGGGTTAAAATTACTAATGAATGAAAATATAAAATAGAAGGGCCCAAATTCAAGTACGGGTTGGGCCCATGATTGGTGTAACCTTTACACCATTAACTTAATAATGGGCCGCAAATATTTACATATAAGAAAATAAAGAAGAAAGACAAAATATGTAAATGTAGAACATACGATGTGTTTAACCCGAGGTTGGATTGAGTTGTGATGTAAACCTGCCCGGAACCGCCCGGCTGTCCAGTAGTCACAACAATACCTATCCAATGTGGGAGGTTAAACATGGAGCCCAATAAGGACTCGAGGTTAGACTGAGTTGTGGCGTAAGACTGCCCGGAACCAACCGGCAACAGGCAGCCACAACAATACCTGTCTAATGTGAGAGGTCAGGGCCTTAATAAGACAATTAAGGCTGAGTCAGGATTGTTAGGATTAAGTGAACTAAAGACTTAATCAAAATGGAACATGCTAAATTAAACGGACTGGTGGGGGTTAGGTTAGGAAACACTTAACCAACTTAGCATGTTGGCTAGAGATAGAAAACCTAGTAACGGGGGACCCTTTTCAGCAGTAACCCTAGAAGGTGTATCAGGATACCCTGAAACTAGGCAGGGTGGGGCACGATTACTGGGTTGATTGTAAGAGGTCAAATCGACGGCGGTGGTGTAGCAGTGTAGGTTCTAACGGGGTGCGGGCGTGCACACACTCCGGCGCAGAAAAATAAGGCACTGGACACCAGTAGCACACCTGTGCACTCTAAGGTTGTGTCGGGCCGCCACCATGGGACTTGATACACCCCATGGTGGGACC
The DNA here is from genome assembly GCA_030737875.1 of Allium sativum. Classification (NCBI taxonomy): domain Eukaryota; kingdom Viridiplantae; phylum Streptophyta; class Magnoliopsida; order Asparagales; family Amaryllidaceae; genus Allium; species Allium sativum. Next base: position 25,133,944 of record CM060926.1, on the reverse strand, counting down.
AGCATAGGTAACTACGACATCGGGGGCCGTAAGACACATGTAACTATGCGAGTAGGAGCCGATCATCATAGAATGGATCACATCACCCTGATTATGGGGTGCCAGTTGGGAACTAGTTTATATGGGTTCAGAGATTAACATGGGGTACGATAGTATATTCGACCCTAGACAACTTAACCAAGTTTATAGTGCTTGCCCACTTCTTGTTTATACTTATCACACCCAGTTCTTTATTCATAGACAAAATAGTACTAGACTTACTCTGGCTTTATGTCTGACTCTACTTTTCTTTCGTCTTCTTATCTTCCGTTCCCCCCCCCCCCAGGTCCACAGGGAGGGAACACAGCAGCTTGACCAACCTTAACATCCAGCTTGAAGAGGAGAAATGTATTGCTTGGACTTTCCTGTTTTGAACTATGGCTTTGGACAATCCACTATGGGGACTTTTGCAGTTTATCTATGTTTTATTTATGCTTCTTTAAATAATGTACTCAAGACAGATTATGAAGGAGTTATGTTATGTTTTTGGGAAAAGATGTAAGACAATCATGGTGATGTTTTGTAACACGTATTTGCTTTTATGAAATAAAAGTTTGTTGTTTTTCCGCTGTTTACAAATATGTGTTCTTATATCTGTCTTGTATATCACTGAACTTATACTTATAAACCTCCACCAAAATTAGGGCATTCCCTTTGAGAGTGACCCTAACGGAGGTGGGGTGTTTCACTTGGTATCAGAGCGAGGTTTACCAGATAAGATAAAAAGTTTTGAAAAATTATTTTCAAAAGGGAAATTTAAAGAAGCATTTTTAAAAGAAAAATATTATTTTATTTTAAAAAGGCAAAGTCCACTCCCCAAAGCCATAGGTACTATCTCTTATCCCTCGTTTTGAATCTATCCTTTTTGTTTCAGCATGTCCGAAGATCTTAACTTGCCAGAAGGGGTGCCAATACCAGGTTGGTTTAGACGGTTCCTAGAAGCAAGAGCCACTCAGCCAGGTCCTACCGTTCCTCCTCCCCCAGCTGCAGGAAATCATCCAGCTGCAGCGGCACCTTTTCCTCCACCTCCTCCTCGGGGAAACACGTTTGCTAAGATATGTAAAGATTTCAAAGCTATGGAAGGAAGGGATTTCCATGGAATTGAGTCCTTTGTGGCAGCTAGAAATTGGCTGAAAGAAACGGAGGACCTATTCATCATCTTTGAGGTAGAAGATAGACAAAAAGTACAATTGGTAGTGTGGCTATTAAAGGGCGAGGCTTCCTACTGGTGGGAAGTCACTAATGCTGAAAGACCAGTGGAGACATGGGAGGACTTTAGGGCAAGGTTTGAGACCAAATTTCTCTCAGATGCGGAAAGAAGTTTGCAGTTGGAAAAATTCTTATTTCTTAAGCAAGGGGACAAGACAGTCCGAGAGTATGTGAATCAGTTCGATGAGCTGGCTAGGTTTGGGCTTGACCTAGTCAATACCCCGCACAAGTAGGCTCTCCGTTTCGTCAAAGGGTTAAATGAGCCATTACACAGTTTGGCCATGACCCATATACCCATGGGAGCCACGTATGAAAGATTGGTGCAAATGGCATTGCTGAATGAAGAGGATAAGGGCAAGAAGAAAGATGGTTTGCAGCCTAAGAAGACAGACTTTAAGAAAGGAGGGAAAGGCAACAAAGAGAAGAGGAAGTGTAATTTCTGTGGCAAAGTGGGGCACTTAGTAAAGGACTGCCGGAAAAAGAAGGCCAAGTAGAATGGTGGGTGCTTTTCTTGCGGTGAGACAGGCCACAGGGCTAAGGACTGCCCAAAGAAACGAGGACAGGGGCAGAGGGCTGGATCCACCCCAGGGGCACAGGTTCATGTGCTGGAAGCGCCACCTCTGCAACAGCGAGGTATAAATACTTCTGTAGAAAGTGTAGTTTATCTTTATGATCACCCCGTTCGCACTTTGTTTGATTCTGGCGCATCACACTCCTTTATCTCGTCTGCTTTAGTAGAATCTCTGCACCTAAAAACTAGTATGGTAGAGGACCCCTTAATTGTTTCAAACCCAAATGGGGGCCCAGCTCATTTGTCTATGATCTGTGTGGGATTGAAAATCTCTATTCTAAGTGTAGAATTTCAATGTAGTGCCTTTGTTTTGGGCTTTTCGGGTTATGGTTTGATTTTGGGTATGGATTGGCTATCCAGTAATGGGGCCATCCTTGATTGTGAGAAAAGGGTTGTTAGGCTCCTAACCCAGCTCGGTAATACTTTGGAAATTTCTTGTAATCCCTCGTATGCGGTTATGCTTAGTTATCTTGAATCGCTAGATGCCTCTGTTGAAAATTTGCAATCAGTTAGAGTGGTCCGGGAATATCCGGATGTCTTCGAAGAGGTGAAGGGCTTGCCTCCGAAGCGGGAAATAGACTTCTGCATATATCTTGTAGATAATGCAAAGCCCGTTGCGTTGCCTGTTAGACACATGGCTCCACGAGAAAGGAAAGAGCTCAGTAAACAGATTAAAGAGCTTCTAGAAAAGGGGTTCATTAGGAGGAGCATTTCAGAATGGGGCGCTCCAGTGGTGTTCGCTACAAAGGCGGATGGTTCACTCCGTCTATGTGTTGACTATAGGGAGCTCAACAAGCTAACGAAAAAGAATAGGCACCCTCTCCGTAGAATTGACGATTTATTTGACCAGCTTGTAGGAGCGTCTGTTTTCTCCCAACTCGATTTAGCAACCGGTTTTCATCAGCTAAGGGTGGCTGAAGATAGCATCGATAAAACGACGTTCAGAACCCCAAACGGTTTCTTTGAATGGCTTGTCATGCCTTTCGGCTTGACAAATGCACCTGCTTACTTCGTGGACCTAATGAGTAGGGTATTTAGAGATTTCCTCAACAAATTCGTAGTGGTCTTCGTAGATGATATCCTTATCTTCTCAAAAAGTGAAGAGGAACATGCTCAGCACTTAAGGGCAATCATGGAAACTTTGCGAGTCCATCAACTAAAAGCCAAATTCTCCAAATGTCACTTTTGGAGAGAAGAGGTGAGGTTCCTTGGGCACATAGTATCCAAACAAGGGTTAGTAGTGGACCCTGCTAAGGTAGTGGCGGTACAGGATTGGAAGACACCAAGGAATGCAACTGAGGTTCGAAGCTTTCTAGGACTAGCGGGTTTCTATCGAAAATTCATAAGGGATTTTGCGAAAATCTCAGCTCCACTCACGAAATTGACTAAGAAGAATCTAGTGTTTAATTGGGACTTGGATTGCGAGTTTGCTTTCCAACGACTGAAGAGGGCTCTCACAACAGCCCCAGTTTTGACGCTGCCAGATGGGAGCAAGATGTTCACTGTTTATACGGATGCATGTGGGACAGGGCTAGGCGCCGTCTTAATGCAAGAAGGAAGGGTAGTAGCTTATGGCGGGAGGCAGTTGAAAGTGCACGAAAAGAACTACCCAACCCATGATCTTGAGTTAGCCGCCATCGTCTTTGAACTCAAGTCTTGGCGACACTATCTCTTAGGTGAGAAGTTCGAACTTTACACTGACCATAAATCGTTGAAATATCTTTTCTCGCAGAAGGATCTTAACTTGAGGCAACAAAGATGTATGGAGTTTCTTGCCTCGTACGATTTCGAAATCTCCTACACTCCGGGCAAAGGCAACGTAGTGGCAGATGCGTTGAGCCGAAAGAAATTGACCCTAAGCCCGTTGTTTGTTGAAAGACAAAGCCTAGAGTTTATAGCCAGCTTCGACTTTAGGCCCTCCTCCGATTTCATACCAGGTTTGTTAGCATCTCTCGAAGTGCGCCCAACTTTAGTGGATTCAGTAGGGACAGCACAACGCGAAGACCCTCAGCTTGTGGAAACAATTGATAGGCTAATTAGGGGTGAGACTTCAAGTCACCTCAACAGATACTCCATCGACGATAAGGGATTGCTAAGGCGAGACGGAAGACTATGCGTCCCACAGACAAAAGATTTAATAAAGAAGGTTCTCGAGGAAGCACATCACTCCAAGATGACAATACACCCAGGCGGAGATAAAATGTACAAGGACATAAAAAGGACTTTCTTCTGGAACGGCATGAAAAAGGACGTGGCAGAGTTCGTTTCTAAGTGTATGGTGTGCCAACAGGTTAAGGCGGAACAGAAAAAGCCTGGCGGACTGCTACATCCTTTGGAAGTCCCGCAGTGGAAGTGGGATAGCATCTCAATGGACTTCATAGATGGGCTGCCTAGGTCTAGGAGAGGCAACACTGGCATTTGGGTAATAGTGGATAGGCTTACTAAAAGCGCCCACTTTTTACCTGTCAAAAGTAAAAGAACTGCCTCATCCCTAGCATCACTTTACCTCAAGGAAATCGTTCGACTCCATGGAATACCATCTAGCATTGTTAGTGACCGAGACCCCATCTTCACCAGCGAGTTTTAGCGGAGTCTGCAAGAAGCAGTAGGTACGCAATTATGCTTAAGCACAGCCTATCATCCCCAAACCGACGGCCAAACAGAGAGAGTGAACAAAGTTTTGGAAGACCTTTTAAGGCTATGCGTCCTTGACTTCGGAGGGACATGGGAAGACCACCTTCCTTTGGTAGAATTTGCCTACAACAACAGCTATCAAGCAACCATCGGAATGGCACCCTTCGAAGCTTTATATGGAAGACCGTGCCGATCGCCCACTTGTTGGTGGGAGTCTACTGATAAGCTCATACTTGGACCAGATATGATCCGAGAGACTTCAGAGAAAGTAGACTTAATATGAAGAAGGATGAATACGGCCCAAGACAGACAAAAGTCCTATGCCGACAAGAGAAGGACCGACCTTGAATTTGAGGTTGGAGACAGAGTTTTTCTCAAGGTATCACCACTAAGAAACGTTGTTCGTTTTGGAACCACAGGAAAGCTAGCACCAAGGTTCGTAGGGCCATTCCCTATCATCGAGAAAATTGGGAAAATGGCCTACAGATTAGAGCTACCCGAGAAGTTGGCCGGAGTCCACAACGTTTTTCACGTTTCACATCTCCGAAAATGTCTACATGAGTCTGCTGAAGTGGTAGAGCCAAATATCCTCGAAGAAGCCGAAGTGGAACGCGAAGCAACCATAAGAAAAGTTCCAACCCGCATACTAGGAACGGAAGTGAAGAAGCTACGCAACCGTGAAGTCAGGCTCGTCAAAGTTCAGTGGAGCGACGCCGAGGGAGACGCGACTTGGGAAACTGAAGCTAGAATACGTGCTGCCTACCCTTTTCTGTTCGAGGGTACATCCTTGATCTTTCTTTTTCCTTAAGTTGCGCTTTTATCTATCTTTTTAGGGTATATTTCCTCGACCGTATCTTTTAGGTAGAATCTTTTTGGATGGAAACATGTAGTTGAAACATGTTATGTATGATGGTTGCAAGTGGTTGCAAGTGATTGCTAGTGGTTGCTCGTGGTTGCATATACACACACAATCTAGGTTTTAGATCGGCTCAGTCACTTCATATTGCATATGCATATATGTTTGCATTCGTATGTGGTTGAACATTAATGTGTTGTCATATGGATGTTGCATTTGTATTGAATGATTGTGCACTCATGTAGAATCGAGAATAGGAAAAATTTGCATACATAATGGATTCATGGCACTTACATAATTCTCATCAAGGAGGTCAACTGAATCAGTAGACCGCCTGATTTTGCATTAGATAAGTTCATGTACACACACACTTCGCATATGATCATGAAGCATTAGAAGTCTTTTAAGGACAATGGATGCTCGTGTTTGATGAATGAGTAGATGGATGATTGGATGTTAGGATATACATTCCTCCTAACTTGAAGATTTCGGGGACGAAATCCTTTTAAGTGGGGGAGAATGTAACACCCCGCGAATTCTATAACTGTGAAATTCACAAATTAAAGTATAATTAATTTTAATCAAAGAACTAAGGAAAACAGGATACGCCATTGCGTTCGTCTCGGAAAAATACGCGAAATAGAGTCCGAGTTTTCGAAAAACGGAGTCCGTATGAAGAAGACATGGCCTTCGGAAGTTTTGAATTAAGTTTAAAATTCAAACAGAATAAAATAACACAGAATAATCAAGTTTAAATTCTAAAATGGGGCCCAATGGGCCAGGGCGGAAAAACACCCGCCTGACGCACCCAGGTCGACTGGGCTGTCGACCTGGTCTAACCAGGTCGACAGGGCTGTCGACAGGGCTGTCGACAGCCCTGTCGACCTGGTCCAGAGCCAGGTCGAGCCCAGTCTAATCTGGCTGGCCTATGCTATGTTGGTCGATTTTCTGTGGTCTGCTTTGTCATTAGGGCTAGGTGGCAGGCTCCAATTGGTCTCTCTATCGAATGAATGGCTACGATCAATCCAAGCAACATCAATGGTCCTAATCAGTTCCTAACCTCTATAAAAACAACCCTAGACTAAACCCTAATCTATTCATTCAAAAATAAGAACAAAGCCGCCATGTTGCTGAGGAACGACTAGGAGTAGCCACCAAATTGGAGAGAGGATTAGGAGGAAAATTCTAAGGCATAAAGCAACTCAATCAAATCAAAACTGCATCTTCAAATCTCTAAATTAGAGAATTCGCCACACCATTGTAAGTAGAGTATTACTTTGGTATGAACAAATAATTGTGTCGGTTTGTATGCTTGAATTGTGGCAATAAAGTAATTCATATTTGTGCGTTCTTATCAATTTGAAATATTATATACGTTTGGATATTCTTGAATTATGTTATTCATGTTATAAAGAACTACATGCGGTAGTTCTATGCAAGTATACGTTTGGAATATTTCGCAAATTATGTAATCCATGTTGAAGCTACATGTATGTAGTTGATTTAGATTCATGCAAGTTTGGGGTTTTGCTACTATGCCATCATGATGTATATTTTTGTGCATAAATCATTTTGTAAGTAATTGGAACAAGTTTGGTTGTTATAGTTCATATGAAACTATGTTGGAATTTTGACACCATAATCTATGTATTAAGTCATGCTAGAAAACCTATTTGCAGACTTATGAATATGACTAGGCTATGATTGATATTTTGCATAATTAAGTCTATATTGTTTACAAGAATCATATGATGACATATGTGGCACATAGCTAGGTTAGATTCAAAAATCCTTTTTTGCAAGTTTACATGACTAAAGTAAAAATCATGATTTCATGTTAGAAACATTTATGCCATGGTTATGTGAACAAATTTAATTATACTTTAGTATTAGTCACAAAAGTAGACACCTTTGTAAGCATGTAGTAGTCTTATGAACATGATTTGCTTATGTTTGACATTATGCCTAAATAAAAATATAGGTTCATGTTGTAGTTATGACTATGTGATTTTACATGCTTTGATTCATGTCACCTATGTTTTATGACCAAAGTATATGTTACCACTATGCAAGTACACCAGTTTCTATTTTGTATTTCCAACGTCATATTGCAAGTTCATGCGCTCACATTCCCCTTTTTGGTGTATGTAATCACGCTTTAAGCCTCCCCTTTTCGCATGGCTAAATTGGGCTTTAAAAGGCTAAGCCCAATATATATATAATAAACGGACGTGTAAAACGGGGGAAAATAACGTTGGGTTAAAATTACTAATGAATGAAAATATAAAATAGAAGGGCCCAAATTCAAGTATGGGTTGGGCCCATGATTGGTGTAACCTTTACACCATTAACTTAATAATGGGCCGCAAATATTTACATATAAGAAAATAAAGAAGAAAGACAAAATATGTAAATGTAGAACATACGATGTGTTTAACCCGAGGTTGGATTGAGTTGTGATGTAAACCTGCCCGGAACCGCCCGGCTGTCCAGTAGTCACAACAATACCTATCCAATGTGGGAGGTTAAACATGGAGCCCAATAAGGACCCGAGGTTAGACTGAGTTGTGGCGTAAGACTGCCCGGAACCAACCGGCAACAGGCAGCCACAACAATACCTGTCTAATGTGAGAGGTCAGGGCCTTAATAAGACAATTAAGGCTGAGTCAGGATTGTTAGGATTAAGTGAACTAAAGACTTAATCAAAATGGAACATGCAAAATTAAACGGACTGGTGGGGGTTAGGTTAGGAAACACTTAACCAACTTAGCATGTTGGCTAGAGATAGAAAACCTAGTAACGGGGGACCCTTTTCAGCAGTAACCCTAGAAGGTGTATCAGGATACCCTGAAACTAGGCAGGGTGGGGCACGATTACTGGGCTGATTGTAAGAGGTCAAATCGACGGCGGTGGTGTAGCAGTGTAGGTTCTAACGGGGTGCGGGCGTGCACACACTCCGGCGCAGAAAAATAAGGCACTGGACACCAGTAGCATACCTGTGCACTCTAAGGTTGTGTCGGGCCGCCACCATGGGACTTGATACACCCCATGGTGGGACCAGCATAGGTAACTACGACATCGGGGGCCGTAAGACACATGTAACTATGCGAGTAGGAGCCGATCATCATAGAATGGATCACATCACCCTGATTATGGGGTGCCAGTTGGGAACTAGTTTATATGGGTTCAGAGATTAACATGGGGTACGATAGTATATTCGACCCTAGACAACTTAACCAAGTTTATAGTGCTTGCCCACTTCTTGTTTATACTTATCACACCCAGTTCTTTATTCATAGACAAAATAGTACTAGACTTACTCAGGCTTTATGTCTGACTCTACTTTTCTTCCGTTCCCCCCCCCCCCCCCCCCCAGGTCCACAGGGAGGGAACACAGCAGCTTGACCAACCTTAACATCCAGCTTGAAGAGGAGAAATGTATTGCTTGGACTTTCCTGTTTTGAACTATGGCTTTGGACAATCCACTATGGGGACTTTTGCAGTTTATCTATGTTTTATTTATGCTTCTTTAAATAATGTACTCAAGACAGATTATGAAGGAGTTATGTTATGTTTTTGGGAAAAGATGTAAGACAATCATGGTGATGTTTTGTAACACGTATTTGCTTTTATGAAATAAAAGTTTGTTGTTTTTTCGCTGTTTACAAATATGTGTTCTTATATCTGTCTTGTATATCTGTGAACTTATACTTATAAACCTCCACCAAAATTAGGGCATTCCCTTTGAGAGTGACCCTAACGGAGGTGGGGTGTTTCATGTTGATTCAATCTGGAACCATTATCAACGTTCTTCAAGCTCGTCCCTTTTTGATTTGATTCAAACAGAAAAAGGTACCTGCTTTAATTCGATTTATGATTCGAATTTCATAAATGATGCATAAAATTTTAAATCCGTTGCCTAAATCGATCCTAATATTACTTCAGCCGCTACAAAAAACAATAGTATAAGACGAGTTAAACGGAGCGAGCGAAATTTGAAGGTTCCATTATAAAAGAAATTGAACCGATTCTAAATAAAAATATCGCATTTTAAAGGTTAATATTTCATATTTTGATATTAATTGATTTCATGTCAATTACATACAAACATTTTTTGTATTAACGCTCAATGCAGATTCTATTATTCAACTTAGACATACATGCTCTAAGTTTATATTCAGAAATTGAATACAAACATTCAGAACAAATTATAATTTAAAATTAAAGTTATACTTCAGTTCACAACATTATTTAATATTGTCTAAAATTTCGGATTGTTACATTGTGCCCTTAATTCAGGATACGGTAGTATTTATTATCGTTATTTGCATATGTAGTAACCCTAGTGTCACCTAGGCCAACAGTTAGTTACCGCAGGGGAAGATGTCAGTATCGTGACCAAAGAGTTTACGCATTGACAAATTAATGGTGGATCATTATCATGATACTAGTGGGTGAGAGGTAGTGGTAACCGATGATTATAGAAGACGTGAGTGTGGTTTCTCCTGGAGATGATTTGCTTGTTAGTCGCCCTTTCTATTTCAGGTTCAGTCTATTGTCAGTACAAGATTATAGCAGTGATAAGATCTTAAGTATGATCGATCTTTGTTACCTTCTTTGGACATATCACCATATATTATTATTTATATGTTGTATTAAGATATTTTGGCATATCGCCAAATATTGTATATGATATTTGTAATATTTGAGGTTGTTATCTTTTTTATATCCTTCACTAACAATCTTCGCTCTTTTCTGTGATTTTGGTGTATCGATATTTGATTATTTTAAGTGGAGGATATATAGTGACTAAATGGCATTTAGACTTGTTTGATTATTAGTCCATTCATACATTGTGAATCTTTTTTTGCGACGATGTTGAGAATGGATTGTGAATTAATGGATTTATATGATTCATCTATTTATATTGATTTTTTATTTTGATGGATTCTACGATTTCTATATTGACTGATGGATTTTCAAGTGATGATGTTTTGAGATTGAATTAAAATGAGATTTCTTACATTATTCTGTAAACTCAAATTACTCAAAGTTTTTATATTGGATTTAGATGTAACCAAACCTATAAGTCTGGCAACATTGAGATCAACTTGTATTTCATAGGGCTTAGAGAAGTATAACGACTTAGCATATTATTTATTAATCTGCATTGTATAGAATGATGTATTTATTAATATGTAATAAAGTAAATGTTATAAAGTATTATTATTATATAATATTTAATCGTTGCGATTGACTATAGGATCTCCAAATTATGTATATTCTATATTGTTATATCTTGGAGGCACATATGTTATTGTTTTGTACCGGTATTGTGTACATACAAGTAAGTTGTATTTCGGAAAATTTTAATACTTACCAGTGCTAGTACAAGAGAATTTTCCCATGTGTAATTCATTCTCCATGTTATCTGGTAGTATTACTTTGTAATACTCTTGGATAATGTGGGTGTAGAGGTGGGGTCCTTACGGTTAGTATTAGGGAAAGGTTTAGAACAATACATCATTTATACGAGACATAAGCCCATACCTTAGTGATATTTAGTCGTTATTTGTAACGATCCGCATTCTACGCATCATAGGATCGTAGAATATTTATTTCTTTCACATATGAAGTTGTATGGTCATGTAACTTTGGGAGACGACTATTGGGGTCATTTCCCATGTTCATGATTTTTCCCGATCTTAAAATGACCATTTTACCCCTAGTTGGTACTGTTTTGGCCATAACTTTTGACTGGAAAGGAATTTTGACCTGAAACCCCTTCCATTGGCTCTGGATGATGGTTTACAATTCCGTAAAGTGGTCACATTAGCCAAACGGACTCACCGTTTGGGAGATATGGCTGAAACAAGTTTCAGATAGTGAAAAACAGCTTAATTGGGCTTAACCGGGTGACTAACAACTAGGCCCAATGGGAGATTTCGGGATTAGGGTTATGAGGAGGCTGAAATCAGTTAGGGAATGATCTTATCCTCATTTTCCAACCGCCACTTACATTTTGAACCCTAACAATGGCCGCCAACATCTAGAAACATCCCCAAATCACTTTCTAATCAAGTTTTGGCTTATTCTACATCAAATTAAGGAGAGAAAACACGAAAGCAAGGTTAGAGCTGCTGTTAGACATCAGTATTCACCCAAATCAGCGAGGTTTCAGTTTTGAGAATTTTATTTGTGGTCAAGGTGAGTGATTAGCATTGTTTTGACATTAATTATAGTTAATTAAGGGTAATTAGTGAAGATTAGCGAATTTATACACTAATAAATTCTGGAAAAATATCTATAAATTCGAAAATAATATTTTATGCCTCTGTTAGAAATTTGGTTTGATTTGGTTAAGTTTTGTTAACCCTATGATTAGTTTTGCTTAAACATGCTTAAGGGAAATATGGGATTTTGGTTATATTTGATCCGTTTTACATGTAATGGTTGATGTTTTGGTGTTTATGGTCACTTCTATTTGTTGCTATGACTGTATGAATTGTTTTGTGATTGATTAGTATAGTTAGATTGGTCGAAAACGTTGTCGAGTGGCGTAAACAGGTTGCTGGAAAAAGTTGCAGAAAGTTGTGCAGGGTTTCGGATCGGATCGGGTATGGGCTCGGATCAGATAGGAGAGCAGGGAAATCCGAACCGGACTGAAATCTGGCACAAGGGAGACTTAGCAAGAAGGAAGGTCATTCGCATAGAGTTGGTGAAGGGATCGGATCGGAGGGACCAGAGGGGATCGGATCGGAACGGCTGGAAGGCGTGGGATCGGATGGAAAGACCACATGAGTTAAAATAAAGGCAGGGGATCGGAGGTAGGGAGGAGGATCGGACCGGAGCCAGGACATCTCGACCCGAACCGAAGCGAGAGAACAACTACCGAACCAAATCCAGGCAGAAGGCATCCGAACCGAACCGAGCTAGAAGGGAAGCATCGAACCGAACCGCACTCAGGAGCATACTAGGAAGCATGGCACCCAAACCGAACCGGCTGAAGCAAATTGGACCAAACTGAATTAGACTTCCATCTCTTCTACGCGACGACTCTTTTGAAGACCAACTCCAATTCAATCAAAACCCGAGATGCAAAGGGAGTCCAAGTGAGGAGCTTTGACTCAGGATCCAGTTGGGAACCAACGAGTGGGCTTCATGATTGGGCTTTGCTGCGGGACGTGTGCCAAGAGGCTATCGATGTCTATGACTTTGGATCACTATGTATGGGAGGTACGTAAACGGATTCAGGGCCACAGTGGCCTAGGTGTGACTAAAAGGCTATAGACCAATGAAGTGGGGTCATTTGTAAAGATTTGGTCATGACTCCATGTCGTAAGCTTGGTAATAGCAGCAGTTGTACAAGTTGAACTCCGTCACTACTTCGATGGGTCTAGTGATTGACAGTGGTGGACATCGTATGCTTTACGCACTGAGTGAGAGTTGTGAGGATGGTTGTTATGCTTGATTTGTTTGCCACCATTATGACATACACACCCCACCCCCGTATTCTTTACACTATCTGTTATGGCACCTTAGAGTATTGTACGGTATGTAGTGCTAACTCTTTGGTTGCAGGTCCAGGTATGGTTTAGTATACCTGTTATTGTTCTGTTTAGATGTTTATCGCTCATACCAGGCTTTATGTCTGACCCAGAGTTTTATGTCTCCTCTTATTACTCTGGGTGCTCACACGAGCAGACTAGAGACAGGTTAGCTGGTGATGCACGGGTAGATGATCCGGAGACGAGCAGGAGGCTTCCACGTATGATGTATATAGTATTCTCCCTATGTCGTTGAAGACCACTGCTTGGGCATTAGTAGTGCACCTTCTACTTTAGCTTTTATTTTTTGTTTTAGAGACAGTAAATTTGGAAAGTTGTAATAAGCTGTATTTGGATTTCTGCTGCTCTAATGTTGATGTTGGTTTTAGTTATCAGCTTATGCACTATCTCACCTGTTTTATGTCAAGTATGTTATTATTATATTTTACTTCATGTGCTGTGAGACATTCTACAGGTTCTCGATTAGTTCATTCCCTTCTTCCTTCTTCTTCTGACGACCGTCCCGTGCTAGTCGGGCATGTGTACAGCGCACGTTAGGAGGAAATGCCGGCTGGTGCGGGGCGGGCCGTCACACTTGGTATCAGAGCTCTAGGTTGCGTAGTTAACCTAGGAAAAGACACTAGGGAGAGATAGTACGTATATGAGAGAGCGTATTTGTGATAACTTTTGTTTTCAAAAGCTATATATATATTATTAGTAGTATAAGAATGAAGTCGTACTGCACTAGCACCACTATGGGGTCGTTAATCGTTTCCTTTTACAAATTGACGATGAGCCGATATGCTAGAGGTGCTGGTAGGGGAGCCAATAATGGGAATGCTGCTGACATGAGGGCAATTTTTATTGACCTCTTGAGAGACATGCTTTGGGAGGTGCAAGGGGCAGCTCCCAATGGTGGTAATGGCGGTGGTCCGATAGTGCAGGCGCCTAGGGCCGATTTCGCCAAGCTGAATAAGGATTATACTAGTTTTGGTGGGAAGCCGTTCCACGGAACGGAGTCGGCGATGGATGTTCAGGATTGGTTGGATAGTTTCGAACGTATCTTCGAGGATTTGAGTATCGAGGATGCAATGAAGAGAAAGCTAGCGTCCCGTCAGCTGCAAGGGCGGGCGATGAATTGGTGGAATGCTATAAAGGCAGCTACTCCCGAAGACCAGATCACTTGGGAGCAGTTTAAGGTTCGCTTTAGCGAGAAGTTCATTCCAGCTGCTCAGAAGTCAGTGTTGTTTAAGAAATTCTTTGAGCTCAAGTAGAATGGCAGAGCTGTCTTGGAGTATATTGCTGAATTCGACACTTTGTCGAAGTATGGGTTATCTCCTATTGATACTACCGAGAAGAAAAATGAGAAATTCATAACCGGTTTGGATCAGTACTTGGGGGAAAGGGCTTATTAACCACATCGATGAGACGTTTGAATCGATTGTGGGGAAAGCATTGAGATCAGAAAGTCTCTACCCTAAGCCGAAGGCTGAGGTTGTATCTGCAGAGGAGCCAAAGCCACAAGCAAGTGGTGGAGGCAAGGGTGGTACCCAGAATAAGAGGAAGCAGAATCAGACTAAGGATGGCCAGAAGGAAAAGAATAAGCAAGATGTTGAGTGCTTCAACTGTGGTAAGAAGGGCGATTATGCTAGTAATTGTCGGGCCAAGCCAGCGGATAGGAAGTGCTTCAACTGTGGCCAAATGGGACATCACAAGGACAAGTGTCCGCAACCCCCTAAAGAAAAGCAAATGGTGAAAGCATATGCCCTCAATGTTATTCCTTCTTCGTCGAATGCCCCAACCGCGGCGGAGAAGGGAAAGAATGTTGTCATTCAAGGTATGCTTTCTGTTTATGATGTTCCTGTTAGAGTTTTGTTTGATACCGGAGCTTCCAGTTCTTTCATATCTAGTGACCTGGTAGATAGGTTGGGATTGGAGCCCGAGATTGTCGATAGACCTTTAGTAGTGATGAACCCGATTAGTGGTTCGACTAGCCTTAGCATGATTTGTCGTAATGTGGTCTTATCGAGTCATGGATGCATGTTTGGTTGTGATTGCTTTGTTTTGGGCTTTACAGGGTTTGGCATTATTTTGGGAGTAGATTGGCTCCAAAGATACGGGGTGGTGGTAGACTGTGAGGGCTTTTTGGTGACAGCTAGAGCGGATGATGGGCGAAGGATAGTGTTTGGTGGTCTACCCAGTGAGGGGGTATTGGCTAGTTTTCTAAACTCCCTCGACACTCCGCATAGTGAGTTGTCAGGTTTGCCCGTGGTTGGCCAGTATCCGGATGTCTTCGAAGAAGTGACCGGGCTTCCACCACATAGAGAGATTGAGTTCCGTACTGATTTGGTGAAAGATGTCAAGCCTATAGTGATGCCACTTCGTCGTATGACACCAAGGGAGCAGCGAGAGCTCGGGGTGCAAGTCAGCGATCTTTTGAAGAAGGGATTTATCAGAAGGAGTGTTTCTGAGTAGGGAGCACCAGTTGTGTTTTCTACCAAGGCGGATGGTTTCCTTCGTTTGTGTGTAGACTACCGCGAGTTGAATAAAGTGACGAGGAAGAACAAGTATCCTTTACCGCGGATAGATGATTTGTTCAATCAGTTGAGTGGCGCGAGAGTATTTTCCCAGTTGGATCTCGCGATAGGTTTTCATCAGCTTAGAGTGGAAGCTGAGAGTATAGCTAAAACGGCATTTCGGACGCCGTCTGGATTTTATGAGTGGTTGGTCATGCCATTCGGGCTGTCCAATGCCCCAGCATATTTTGTGGATCTTATGAATAGGATATTCAGAGATCAGTTGAATAAGTTTGTCCTTGTGTTCGTTGATGATATTTTGGTCTATTCGAGGACAGAAGAAGAACACAAGGAACATTTAAGATTAGTGATGGAGGTGTTGAGAAAACACCAATTGAAAGCAAAGTTTTCTAAGTGTCACTTCTGGAGGAGGGAAATGAGGTTCTTGGGTCATGTTGTTTCCGAGAATGGTATTGCCGTGGACCCTGCGAAGGTGGCTACGGTACAGGATTGGCGTACGCCCAAGAATGCAACAGATGTAAGAAGTTTCTTGGGATTAGCTAAATATTATCGTAAGTTTATCCAAGGTTTCTCCATGATAGCAGCACCATTGACCCAGTTGACCAAGAAGAATCAAGCTTTTGTCTGGGATGAAAGGTGCGAAAATGCATTCAGGAGTCTAAAGGACAAGTTGATATGCGCACCAGTGTTAGTCATTCTTAAGGGGAATGAAGAGATGACGATATACACGGATGCCTGTGGTACCGGACTGGGTGCTGTATTGATGCAAGGCGGTAGGGTTGTAGCTTATGCAAGTCGGCAATTGAAACCGCACGAGAGAAGATACCTTACCCATGATTTGGAATTGGCAGCGATCGTGTTCGCGTTGAAGATGTGGATACATTATCTCTTGGGAGAAAGATTCGAGTTGTTTACCAATCATAAATCGTTAAAGTATCTCTTCTCCCAGAAGGATCTAAATCTCCGGCAACAAAGGTGGTTAGAATTCTTAGCTTCCCATGATTTCGACATCACATATACACCAGGAAAGGGCAATGCGGTGGCTGATGCATTGAGTAGGAGACATGCCAGTTTGGGGGCTATGTTTCTTGAATGAAAGCAACTGGAGTACATCGCTGGGTATGATTTCAGACCAAAGTGCGAATTGGATCCAGAAATGTTAGCAAATTTGACGATCAGACCCACTTTGATTGAGTGGATCGGCTCTAGTCAGAGGGACGATCCTAACCTATTGGAAATCATTCCAAGTTAGAGATGGGTATCGATGAGGAGATGAACAAGTATGGGCTTGATCGAGATGGATGGCTTAGAAAGAAGGGAAAGCTTGTTGTACCCAATGTCAATGGATTGAGAGATGAAGTGCTTAGAGAATGTCATCACTCAAAACTGACTATACACCCCGGTGGTAATAAGATGTATCGAGACATGAGACAAACTTACTACTGGGAAGGGATGAAAAGAGACGTTGGAAAGTTTATATCCAAATGCATGAATTGCCAGCTAGTTAAAGCCGAGCAAAATAAGCCTAGTGGGTTGTTGCAACCATTAGAAATTCCCGAATGGAAATGGGAGAAAGTCTCGATGGATTTCGTCGATGGTTTATCAAGGACTAGATCGAGACATGATGGCATTTGTGTAATTGTGGATCGATTGACTAAGAGTGCAAGATTTATACCAGTCAAATCGACCAGAACGGCAGCTAAGTTAGCAGAATTGTATATGAAGTGGGTAGTGAGATTTCATGGAGTACCTAAAAGCATTGTGAGTGACCGAGACCCATTGTTCACTAGTGGGTTTTGGAAGAGCTTACAAGAGGCTCTAGGGTCAAAATTACATCTCAGTACCGCATATCATCCTCAGACCAACGGTCAGACGGAGAGGGTGAATCGTATTTTGGAAGATCTCTTGAGAGCATGTATATTGGATTTTGGTGGATCATGGGATGACCATTTGCATCTAGTAGAGTTTGCATATAATAATAGCTACCAATCCAGTATCGGTATGGCTCCATATGAAGCTTTGTACGGAAGACCGTGCAACTCACCATCATGTTGGATAGAGACTGGCGAGAAGTTTATGCTTGGACCAGATGTGGTGAGGGAAACTTCAGATAAGATCAAGATCATTCAACAACAAATGAAGGCTGCCCAAGTTAGGCAGAAGAGTTATGCTGATAAGAGGAGAAGAGACTTAAAATTCTCCGTTGGCGATTTGGTGTTTGTCAAGATTTCTCCGTTGAAGAGCGTGATACGGTTTGGCAGGAGAGGCAAGTTGGCACCAAGATTTGTTAGCCCATTCCCTGTTCTGTAACAACCCGTATTTTCAATAACCTGTTATAACATAAATGGAGGCAGAATTAAACTGTAAAATCTGAATCAAAGGAAACGGGCTATGCCATTGCGTTCGTCTCGGAAAAATACGCGAAATAGAGTCCGAGTTTTCGAAAATCGGAGTCCGTATGACCAAGATATGGCCTCGCGAAGTTTCACGAAAAATTCCCAAATTAAAGTATACTTAATTAAGTGAAATGGGTTGCGCAGAGAAATATATATATATTGATATATATATATATATAATTGAAAATTAAATAAATAAATATGCAAAAATGTTCAAAACAGCGAATTGGGAGAGGGGAATAACCGAACCGGCCGATTTTTGAGGTCGACCCAAGCTCGCTGGGTCGACAAGGGGTTAATCCAGGGTGTTTGGCTGTCAACCCGTGGGCCGATTCGCTCAAATGCAGATTTTGCATTTGGATGGTTCTCATGGTTCATCTTTAATCTAAAGGCCCTAGATGGTTCCTACACTTGACTTCTTCCCCAAGACATGCTTTGATGGCTTGGATTGAATCTAGGTTTAATCCTATGGCCTAAAACACTTGCCTAATCTATAAATAAGACCCTAACCTATCCTAAATCCTCATTATTCATTCATGCAACTAAACTATGGCAAAATTTTACCTCTCATGGCCTCCACTCTCTTCATAAAATTTCTAAATGGTTTCTATGAGAGATTTTCCATGCATACAAGTGTTTTCAAGCTTGTATGAGTGTCATTAGCTTGCATTCAAGTCAAGTTTCTATCTTTGCATCATAAAGCAAGGGTTTTGATCATTTTGGCTCAAGGGTTTTTATGTTAGAGCTTGCATTTTGTGTCTATTTGATTGCATAAGGGCTTTGTCATATCTTTTGTGCCTTCATAGCAATGTAAGCCCTTTCCCTACTCTTAGATATTAACTATGAAGTTAAATGTTCATGTTGCAAGTTTGAGTTTGATCATTGAGTATGATACATGCTATCATGTCATGCAAGTTTATGAAGTCATTATCTTGATCTTGTGAGCTAAAAGCTACAACCTTTATGTTGAAATGTTGCATTAGGCAACATGAGAACCCTCATAACCTTTATGTCAACTTGCATATGAAGTCATAACCCTTATATGATGATATATGTGAGTTACTAGTCATCATTCCATATCTTTTGTCACCATGATTCGCTTATGTGCCAAGTTTGGGTTTATGCATGTTTTGAGGCTTAAGAATGTAACATGCAAGTTAATGAACACATTTGTGCCTCATTTGCCACCATGATTAACTTGTGGCTTAATATCCATTTTTGTCATGCCTTTGCCAAGTCTCTTCTTTTAATCCATTACGTTGTCGCGAACGTATATGCGAGTTTAAAAGCGTTGGGTTATGTTATGGGTAATTTCTAATGACATGAAAATACAACTTGAAAACATGACTTGAAATATAACATGGAAGTTGACATGTAAGTATGCATAAAAACATAAGCTTGGGAATTTACCTATTAAGTTAGGTCTACCCTTTGGGAATTTACCTATTAAGTTAGGTCTACCCAAATGCTTGAAAACTTGTAACATGTTTTGGGAAACATGATGGACATGACACTTAGATAATATAAGTGTGGCCAACTCGAGGTTGGGTTGAGTTTGCAACGTAAAACTACCCGGAACCGACCGGCCTAACTAGTAGTTGCAAACAATAGGACCCAATGTGAGAAGTTGGTCATGTTGTGCTTGAACCCGAGGTTAGACCAAGTTGTGGTGTAAAGCTACCCGGAACCGACCGGCTTAACTAGTAACCACAACAAAGTCTAATGTGAGAGGTGAAGGTGCATTAAGTAATTAATGCCACATGATAGGGTTAAGTTAATTTGATTAATGACTCTTAACCAAATATGACATGGACAAATGGGTTAAGTAATTTGATTAGGCTAACGATACTTAACAAAACATGACAAGGTTGGGTAGGTTAAGTAACTTGATTTGCCTAATGACACTTAACCATTTTTATATGACTAGTGGATGGGGTTAAGTTAACCAACACTTAATCAATCCAACGCGATAACTTGGTAAGGTTAAGTAAGTTTTCTTAATGAGGCTTAACCGAAAAATACGGTTAACGAATGGGGTTAAGATTAGACTCAACTAGTCTAAACATGGAAATCGGATGGGGTTAAGTTAGCCTAGACTTAATTAATCCCACTTGGTAGTTTAATGGGGTTAAGTTAAACACTTAACTAATCTAAACATGATGAATTGATGTGGTTAAGTGACCTATACTTATCCAATCAAACTCGTTAATTTATTGTGGTTAAGTTAACCAATACTTAACCAATATAACGTGAAAACATGATAAGGCTAAGTCACGAATCGCTTGAATACACTTGACCGATCTGACTAAGTAAATTGATAGGGTCAAGTTAATATATACTTAACCAATCTAGAATGATAATTGGATGAGGTTAAGTCGTGAATTGCTTAATATACTTAACCAACTTGAGCATGGTTTGTAGGGTTAAGCCTTGAACTTGGATACTTAGCCAATTTTGACAGGATTTGTAAACGGGTTAAGTCATGAACTTAAGTGACACTTAATCCATTATGTAAACCCTAGTTCTGAGGATTAGGTGGATAACCGTAGTTAACAAGGATAACGGGAACAATGCTAAGTGGTAAACCTTAGTTGAAGAATAACTAAGTAATGATTCTTAGTCAAGGAAATTTAGACCAGTTCATAGATAGATGAGTAACCTGATATGGTAGGTCATCGTTTAAGTATACGAGTAGGAGCAAGTATCTGATTTAGATAAAGGCTCCAGCGAACTGGGTAACGAAGCAGCGGCTTCGGGGAACGTGAGGATATTCTTGGTATCCCTCTATGAGCTGCCAGGTGATTATACTAGGCTCATGAGAGGTTAAGGTCTGCGTTAGAAGAACCAAGAGTATGCCTTGGTTGCTATACGAGCGACCTAAAGACGGGGATGGATAGGGGATAGTCGACGATACACGGTCGTACCCTAGATAGCATTTCGTCAGGCTACCTACCATCTTTGGTCAAGCGTGTACGTACGGAAAGGCAGAGAACACCCAAAAGACCATAATTACTATCTAATTATGGTTGCGGTAAGGCTTGGATGTGGGTTGGCCAGTGTTGTGTTCTCATACAGGATTTATCCTGTCTTGTCTTTCACTAGTTGAGGGAGTGGTCTCGTGGTACCATAGCCACGTATAAGAAAAACAGACCTTAGCATCTGCATCGGCAGATAAATCGAAAGCTCCCGACCGAGTCCTGTATTTCTTGATTTTCCCTGTGACAGGACTCGGATGGCACGATGTGATACATGTGCATACAGTCATGGAAAAGCGATTCACGATGAATGCGTGGGAAAAAGGGCGCGGTTGGCGGTTAGCGTAATCCATAGTGGCCCTAGGTGGTTGAACCCAAACCGAGATACGAAAACGTGCAATAGGTAAGCATAATCCCTAGCAGCCCTAGGTAGCATAAGTCCTAGTTGTACAAACAATAATTCATGTTGGAAGACCATAGCTAGGTTTAGGGTAACAGTCCAAACCGATCTTAAGGATCATGGAACTATGTTAAAGTAATATAGAATCTCATGGGAAAGCCCGTATGGTCTACGGCAAGGGACTGAACATTTACATGGAATAAAACATACAAGTTGAGTAACCTATATATGTGATATATTAGGTTGACATGGACCATTACACGACTTTTGAGTGAGGGTCATTCTTGGTTAACACATGACACGGTGGGGATACTAGTACGGTAGGTGCAGAGCTAAAATACAGGATAGATATCACGGCGCGTTATACGTGACAGATATCTTGGGGATATTATACTTGATAGAAACCTGACGATGTGATACCTTGTTTTATCTTGACATCGTAATTTATCATGACACCTTAGTTTATCTGAGTTCAGTAGTTCATCCTGTTATTTTGATTTAGCTTATCTATCTTGTTATCATGCTTATGTTCATCTCAGTTTCTCATGTCAGTTAACTTTACTAGTTTTTATGCTAATAGAAGATAGGGCTTACTCAGTCTTTTTGACTGACCCGTTTTGTTTAGCCTCTTTTCTTCCGTTCCCCCCCCCCAGGTTACAGGGAGGAAATATTGTTGTTTAGTTCGGACTTCTTCTGCTTGAAGGTCATCATGGATGGCTTGGACTTTTCTTGGCTAATGGCTACTTTACTGTTTTTACTTGGGGAATAATTTATGAAAATGTCTTTATGCTTCTTTACTATTGCAAGACAGGTTTTGATGTACTCTGATGTAAAAGGCTTTAGAGCTTATTTATTCATGTTATGAAAGTTTGATTTTACTTCCGCTATTTTATATGTTCTGTCTTGTGATATTTCTGTGCATGTTTACCAATAATGCCCCTCTAAAGCTAGTGCATTCCTTTGCGAGTGACCCTAGCGGAGGCGGGGTGTTACACGTTCTTTAACTAGTCGGGAATTTGGCATATAGAGTCGACTTACCAGAGAAGATGGCGGGAGTTCACAACGTATTTCAGGTTTCCCGGTTAAGGAAATTCGTGCACGACCCAGATGTGACTATTTTGCCAGATCGGTTGGATGATGTCGAAGTTGAACCGAAGGCGATTGGGAACCGCAAACCTACGCGTATTATTGGGAACGATACAAAGCAACTTCGAAGGAAAGCGGTGAATCTAGTCAAAGTTCAGTGGGGCGAGAACGAAAATGACTGTACTTGGGAGACAAAGGAGAGCATTAGGAAGACGCATCCGGAACTCTTCGCCTGGTAAGATTTTAACTTCGATTTAGTTTTTCCGCATGCTAGGATAGGCTTGTTTGCTTATTTTTTATGTTTGATTGTTGTATGTGGCTGTTAGGCATGCGGGATCCTTTGTATGTTTTGGGTTAAGGAATTTCGGGGACGAAATTTCTTGGGGGGGGGGGGGGGGAGAGTGTAACGACCCGCATTCTACGCATCATAGGATCGTAGAATATTTATTTCTTTCACATATGAAGTTGTATGGTTATGTAACTTTGGGAGACGACTATTGGGGTCATTTCCCATGTTCATGATTTTTCCCGATCTTTAAATGACCATTTTACCCCTAGTTGGTACTGTTTTGGACATAACTTTTGATTGGAAAGGAATTTTGACCTGAAACCACTTCCATTGGCTCTGGATGATGGTTTACAATTCCGTAGAGTGGTCACATTAGCCAAACGGACTCACCGTTTGGGAGATATGGCTTAAACATGTTTCAGATAGTGAAAAACAGCTTAATTGGGCTTAACCGGGTGACTAACAACTAGGCCCAATGGGGGATTTCGGGATTAGGGTTATGAGGAGGCTGAAATCAGTTAGGGAACGATCTTATCCTCATTTTCCAGCTGCCACTTTCATTCTTGAACCCTAACAATGGCCGCCAACATCTAGA
Organism: Allium sativum; assembly: GCA_030737875.1. NCBI lineage: Eukaryota > Viridiplantae > Streptophyta > Magnoliopsida > Asparagales > Amaryllidaceae > Allium > Allium sativum. The sequence continues at coordinate 25,110,810 of CM060926.1, read as the reverse complement.
GACATCCCCAATCACTTTCTAATCAAGTTTTGGCTTATTCTACATCAAATTAAGGAGAGAAAACACGAAAGCAAGGTTAGAGCTGCTGTTAGAAATCAGTATTCACCCAAATCAGCGAGGTTTCAGTTCTGAGAATTTTATTTGTGGCCAAGGTGAGTGATTAGCATTGTTTTGACACTAATTACAGTTAATTAAGGGTAATTAGTGAAGATTAGCGAATTTATACACTAATAAATTCTGGAAAAATATCTATAAATTCGAAAATAATATTTTATGCCTTTGGTAGAAATTTGGTTTGATTTGGTTAAGTTTTGTTAACCCTATGATTAGTTTTGATTAAACATGCTTAAGGAAATATGGGATTTTGGTTATATTTGATCCGTTTTACATGTTATGGTTGATATTTTGGTGTTTATGGTCACTTCTATTTGTTGCTATGACTGTATGAATTGTTTTGTGATTGATTAGTATAGTTAGATTGGTCGAAAACGTCGTCGAATGGCGTAAACAGGTTTCTGGAAAAAGTTGCAGAAAGTTGTGCAGGGTTTCGGATCGGATCGGGTATGGGCTCGGATCAGATAGGAGAGCAGGGCAGGGAAATCCGAACCGGACTGAAATTTGGCACAAAGGAGACTTGGCAAGAAGGAAGGCCATTCGCATAGAGTTGGTGAAGGGATCGGATCGGAGGGACCAGAGGGGATCGGATCGGAACGGCAGGAAGGCGTGGGATCGGATGGAAAGACCACATGAGTTAAATAAAGGCAGGGGATCAGATCGGAGGTAGGGAGGAGGATCGGACCGGAGCCAGGACATCTCGACCCGAACCGAAGCGAGAGAACAACTACTGAACCAAATCCAGGCAGAAGGCATCCGAACCAAACCGAGCTTGAAGGGAAACACCGAACCGAACCGCACTCAGGAGCATATTAGGAAGCATGGCACCCGAACCGAACCGACTGAAGCAAATTGGACTGAACTGAATTAGACTTCCATCTCTTCTACGCGACGACTCTTTTGAAGACCAAATCCAATTCGATCAAAACCCGAGATGCAAAGGGAGTCCAAGTGAGGAGCTTTGACTCAGGATCCAGTTGGGAACCAACGAGTGGGCTTCATGATTGGGCTTTGCTGCGGGACGTGTGCCAAGGGGCTATCGATGTCTATGACTTTGGATCACTATGTATGGGAGGTACGTGAACGGATTCAGGGCCATAGTGGCCTAGGTGCGACTAAAAGGCTATAGACCAATGAAGTGGGGTCATTTGCAAAGATTTGGTCATGACTCCATGTGGTAAGCTTAGTAATAGCAGTAGTTGTACAAGTTGAACTTCGTCACTACTTCGATGGGTCTAGTGATTGACAGTGGTGGACATCGTATGCTTTACGCACTGAGTGAGAGATGTGAGGATGGTTGTTATGCTTGATTTGTTTGCCACCATTATGACATACACACCCCACCCCCGTATTCTTTATACTTTCTGTTATGGCACCTTAGAGTATTGTACGGTATGTAGTGCTAACTCTTTGGTTGCAGGTCCAGGTTCAGTTATGGTTTAGTATACCTGTTATTGTTCTGTTTAGATGCTTATCGCTCATACCAGGCTTTATGTCTGACCCATAGTTTTATGTCTCCTCTTATTACTCTGGGTGCTCACACGAGCAGACTAGAGACAGGTTAGCTGGTGATGCACGGGTAGATGATCCGGAGACAAGCCGGAGGCTTCCACATCTGATATATATAGTATTCTCCCTGTGTCATTGAAGACCACTGCTTGGGCATTAGTAGTGCACTTTCTACTTTAGCTTTCTTTTGTTTTAGAGACAGTAAATTTGGAAAGTTGTAATAAGCTGTATTTGGATTTCCGCTGCTCTGATGTTGATGTTGGTTTTAGTTATCAGCTTATGCACTATCTCACCTGTTTTATGTCAAGTATGTTATTATTATATTTTACTCCATGCGCTGTGAGACATTCTATAGGTTCTCGATTAGTTCATTCCCTTCTTCCCTCTTCTTCTGGCGACCGTCCCGTGCTAGTCGGGCATATGTACAGTGCACGTTAGGAGGAAATGCCGGCTGGTGCGGGGCGGGCCGTCACATTATTGTCATAGGTGTGTGGTAGATTTATGTTTACAATTATATATTATTATATTAGGAGTATACGATGGTTACTGGGTAATCAACTAGGGACGTATTTGTTATTTATCTATTATGTATTAATTTACTTACCCATCTTTTCAGTGTTTATCCTTAATTATAATTTAAATTAATTTGTTTGTTGTTGTCTTGGAGTGTATCGTTAATGATTGTTGAATAAATGCAAAGGCTGGTTTGAAATGACTATCATGTTAAAACCAACATATAATTCAAAGAACAAAAATAAAAATAATATAAAATTGATTTTGTGAAGAAAATAGAATTATTTCTAGTAATAAATATCATTTATTGGATGTTACTTTGTCTGTTTGGTGTTTTAAGATGTTTGGTCGATACGTCAGGCCAATGTTATCGATGTGGATCCTTTAACGCTTACAGTAGACAATCTAACACGATATTAATAAATAAATTAAATTGATGAAATGTAAACATAAGTGATTATTGATTGTTCTTATTGAATAATTAGTTCAGGAAATGGAATTTATATAAGATTTGGAAAAAAAATGATATTGCCTTGTCCATTAAAGTGTATTAGGAAATTTTACTGATATAAATGTTCACATATTCAGTAAAAGTTCCAAAACACATAGATGATATATTTTGACACATTAATTCATAAATAAAGTAACGTTCCAGAAGAGTACAAGTGAGATGTTAATGCTAACAAACATTCAGAAGTAAGAAAATATAATAGCGTTTCTTATCAAATTTTTCATTGAACTAAAGGAGGAACTTTTGGATACTTGTTAGTAAGATTCTAAATAAATATTAGCAAGAAAACAACAAGGATTTGTAATTACCTTCAACTTACAAGGTACTCTTTTTTTCTAAGCACAAAACTTGTCATTTTGGTTTTATTATTGTTTTCATTTTTAGTAGTTTCTGTTTGTATAACCATAAATTTGAGTCCAAGGTATCATTAGGAACAAAATTCGATTTTTGTGATTAAATAATTTTTTTTTACTATCAAAGAATAGATCTTTCTCATATGTTACATGTTATTTGCACTAAACCTAGATCTTCAAATTAACCATTAGCGCGATCAAATCAAATTATCAATAAAATGCCTATTTCCTATGGCTTCTACATATCAAGGCAGCTTGAGCCCAACTAAGACCATTTAATTTATCTTTTGTTTTGCAATGTTGTTTATTAGAGGAATAGTTTGGGTTCTATACATATAGTGATTTAGTAAGTTATTTGAACTACATTCTTCAGTCGTCTACAATCCATAAACTCTCTGAAAAATAGATTTCATCTATCAAGCATTGATGATATTAATACTACTGGGTTATTTTAGATTGATTAGCAATAACAACTGAATACTTATATTTCTTGTTGCCATATCCATTTTCATTTGAATTTATTGAGCTGTGGCTCCGTATAACTAATTTTACATGTTGTTCATAAATATGGGATCAGTAGACTAGTAGCTACCGCCAGCCCTACTGTACACTTGCGTTTATGTGTGTTTCCATATGTATGTATCTATGTATGTATACAATCATCATTCTTATTTCTGTATTTCCAACTTAACTATCGGTATCCATTGTATAGATTTTTTTTCCTTGATTTAAGTAGCTCTAGAGTTGGGATGTTCCCTAAGCATGCAAATAAAGATCTAAGACAGGAAAAAAAGAGAAAAATAATAATCCATAGTGTTACATACAAGATCATGACAGGTATCCGTGTTTTGTCAATAGTAAAGAGATCGACTAAAAAAGAAAATAAACATCAATGAATTTTATATTTTATACTGGCCAGAGAAGAAACAATACAAATTATCACTTTACTTCAAAATTGCCTGTTCATTATGAGTTTGCAAAACATGAAAAGGATATAGGCTGTTATGAGAGTTTTGGGAAAACAATATGCAGTAACCGGTTATATATACATATATGCAGTGAATTGAAGTGTGGGTTGCATACATGCATTTATGTTCTTTAGGGGCACACGAACACAGTAATGTGAGTGAGTTTTCTTGTGTCTTTGTAGTCAGGTTTACATGTTTGCTACGTGTGTGGTGTACGTAGATTTATTTGAATGTGTGAAGTGGTTGTTTGAGTTGTTGTCCCAAAAAAAAAATTACCCTTGAATAGTTCAGATTTCATTAGTTCGTAGCTTCCAAGTTGTTTATTATAGTTCAACGAATTTACACTTTATGGAAAGCATAAAAGCTAAGATGTAACTTTTATTTGAAGTGTTTCCTAAAATTACGATGGTTACTTGGTCAAAAATGCAAATTTGTAAAACCAGCCTAAGCTCAATATTTCCTCTAACGACCCGGATTTTAGTAAGAAATACTTAAATGGATATTAAATATTTAAAACAATTTATTTTAATGGTTTAGGACTTGAAATTTATTTAAAATAAGGTTTGAACGTAAAATTTATAATATAATAAAAAAAGAGCTCGTAACGTCGCGGTAATTTATAATATTTTGTTTTGAACTTCAAATGATTATACATAATTCAATATACGTCAGAATTTGATTAAACAAGAAACGTTAGAATCTATTTAACTATATCTTTCTAATAAATGTGAATTTTTTTTATTTCGTCGTATAGATTGTAAGTTCTAAATCAAATTTCTAAATTGTTGCCGTGGATTTAATTAATATTTTATCAATTTATTTAATAGGGTTTTTATATATAATAGGGATGTCGTTTAACGCAAAATTAGTAAACATTAAATGGGAAGGAGTATACAATCCCATTAGGATATATAATAGATAATAATAATTGGCTAATTATTAAATTGGTTAGTTTTGGAATTTAATAATATCACGTAGACCTCAAAAATAGTCATTTTGCAAACAATCTTCGTTTTCAACGAAAACAATTTTGTTGGATCCGGAATTGTAAATTATTGTACGATTCCAAATGTCGCGCCCATTAGAGTTGTTTTGTGGCCGTGCGAGATATAAACTTTTTATGTAAGTTATTAATTAATAATTTGAGTTCGAACTAGCACTATTTAAGAAAACGGACGCTGAATTCGATGAAATTAGTTTCACTAGGACTGTAATGCTAAAACATAGCCACATAACAATTTTCACCCTGAACAGAGTTCGTGCGTGCACGTGCGAATTTTGAAACGACGATTGGAGATAGCGATTGAATAAAAAAACTTAATAAACAAATGCCCAAAGCTTCACCTACAAGCTACCCTATTCCTATAAGTAATCCTCATCTCCACCCCAAAACCCAAAGCCAAACTCATAATGGCAGCCAACTATTATGCATTAAAGTCCCTCCTCCTCTTTCAATTTTTATCTCACAAACCGTAGAGAATTAATTGAAAGCTCCAACATGAAAGTTACCATTTATGATGACAGCTAGCTATTGTAAAATTTCAATAGTGTTCGGAGTTGTGGTTTTTCGTAGATCTCGGTTCAAAGTCGAACTGGGTGGTTCTGGTTTTTGGTGATTTTCGACCAAACCATCGAGAGTTAGAAGAAGTGCCCAACTAGGAAGTTGGAGGTAGGAGGCCAGGTTACAACTTTGTAGTTGGGGATTTAGCGTGAAAGTGGACGTGGCGGTGACAATATTGAGATGATCAGAGACTGTCAAGTTTTCTGAGCAGCGAACGTGTTTTTAATTTTTTCGGCCAAACAAGAAAGTTTCAGGCGATGGCTCCAATATGGAAAAGTTTCGTGAAGCCGAGATGGAGTCGCTGTAAAAATTTAGGGTCGATTGGTTGAGCGTGATGGCTGGAAAAACGCCCCGAATGGCACTGCGCTCGTGGCCGTTTTCAGGCCGACCAAGCGAGTATCAGGGTGGAGACCGCTAGGCACGGACGTGGTTTTCAAGGAGGAGGCGATGACAGTGGTGGCTCGGCGTCTGGGGCCCCACGACGGCGACGCGCGATGAAGATTGGTTGGTTGCCGAACGTGAAAACCAATTGGAGAAGAATGTGTTTATATTATTATTTTATTAATTATTTCAATGATAGTTCAATGTTCATACCTTAATATCTTGGTCACACGTACTCAGATTGCACGAAACTGGATCCGTTAGGATCGTGGAGCCAAGAGCTTCACAACAAAACTGATTTCGACAAATTTGGAGCCAGTGGGAATTTTGGGTTGAATTAAACCCACATTTAATTTAACTCAAAAAGCGATTGTTATAATAACAATTAGAACTCGAGGTGAGAACTCCTTAAACTGATTTATAAATTATTATAATCTCATCTGATTGTATATTGGTTGCTTGTGTTTCCAATGGTTGTTTTGTGGATAATGGACGTCCATTTGTAGTTTTATATATAATGTTTATTGTACATTTAAGCATTGAACTATAAACGCTTATCTTATGACTTTTGATTGTGGCTATTGGATATGGCTATGAACCTCATTGATTTTGAATACATATGTTAGTCGATGATTTTTTTGTGGTTAATCTGTTGATTGACAAAAGCATATAAGCGTTAAATAGTTTAAAGCTTATATGGAATCATGGATTATATCACAATGATTATGATTGGATGTTACCATGGTTATTGGTAATATGGTATGTGATTACCATAGTTGATATGGCTACAATTAAGTTATTGGCACATTGGTTAAGTCTACATTCACTAAAATGATTTTTTTGAGTATTTTATTAATATAATAATAGGTTAAAAATAAACGTCAAAATTTGACGTCTGATTTTGGACGGACGTAAAGTATAATTCATTCTGATGAATATTTGCAAAATATAGAAACGGCTTTTAAGTGATTGGCACATTGGTTAAGTCTACATTCACTAAAATGTTTTTTTTTGAATATTTTATTAATATAATAATAGGTGAAAAATAAAAGTCAAAATTTGACGTCTGATTTAGGACGAACGTAAAGTATAATTCATTCTGATGAATATTTGCAAAATATAGAAATGTCTTTGGGATAATTTTCACATTGTAAAGCCATACTCAAGTTTTATTTAAAATAAATAGTAACCAGAAAAAGTGAAGTTCGGTTAGGGTATCTAGGAAGTGTTTTGAAAAGATTCCCTTCCCAAAACCAACTTAATTATTTTTATAATGGATGTCAGGAAAATTTGGATTTAAAATATCCAGGTTTGAAAATAATATTATTTTAACAATAAAATAATATTATAATAGTCATTTAAAAGAGATATCGATTTTAAATAGAAAAATGGAAAATGTAGTGTTTGAAATTATATATATATTATGTGACGGCCCGCCCCGCACCAGACGACATTTCCAATGAAATGCGTTGTGCGATGTCCAACTAGCACGGGACTGTCATCAAAGGAAAAGGGGTTTGAAATGATGAATCATCAAAGAACACGTAGTATATCTCACAGCACATGGAATAAAATATAATAATAACATAACTTGACATAAAACAGGCGAGATAGTGCATAAGCTAAAACTAAACTATCATAGCAGCGGAAATCCAAAATATAGCTTATGATCCAAACCCTTATTATTTCAACTTTAAAATACTGTCTCTAAGCAAAATAGAAAAGGTACACTACTAATGCGCAGAGTAGTGACCATCAACAACACAGGGAGAATCTGTGTAAATAGTGCGTGTAACCCTCATGCTCATCTTCGGACAGCTACTCGTGCGTACCACCTAAACGGTCTCTAGTCTGACCATTTAAGAGCACCCAGAGCAATAAGAAGAGACATAAAACTCGGGGTCAGACAAAATTCTGGTATGAGCGATAAGCATCAAAACAAAACAATAGCAGGTATAATCTAATCATACCTGAACCTGGACCTGCAACCAAAGAGTTAGCACAACAAGATGTACAGTACTCCAAGGTAACACTAACATAAAGTGTAAATATGGGAGTGTGCATGACATGGTGATAGCAGGCATCAAACATAGCAACCATCCTCACATCTCTCACTCAGTGCGTAAAGCATACAATATTCACCGCTTTGATCACCAGAACTATCGGGGCCATGACAGAGTCCAACTCCGTACAACCATCACAACGATCATTTTGCCCATAATCTGTCTCTCAGTGGTGAACCAAAATTATGTATACCGATAACCCCTTTACACACGTCCCGCAGCAAAGTCCAACTCATGAAGTTAACTCGTTTGTTCCCATATGGATCCTGAGTTCTACTTCCTGTTTGGATTACCTTTGCATCTCAGGTTTTGGTCATCATCTTGGTTCGTGATCATCACTTGGGTTCGGATCGTGAATACCCCTCCGCTTCGTGGGTCCTCCCTCAAGTCGTGGCGGTTCAGACTCCAGGCTCCTTCATTTTGTTTGGTTCGTGGTCACCGATCGGGTTTGGATCAGGTTGCATCCTTCCACCAGTTCGTGGCGCCTCCAAGCATCGTTTGACGGTTCGTGCTATCCTTCACCTTGGACGGTTCGTGGTGGCTCCGGTTTGGGCGGATTGTGGTACCTGCTCGTGAGCGCAAGCACAGTTCGGTTCGACGCTCCTTTATCTCCAGATTCCGGTTCGATCCCGCTTCCTAGCTCTAATCCGATCTGATCCCCAAACCAAGCTCCGGTCCGATCAAAGTTCCAATTCAATGCAGATGGCCTTCCTTTTTGCACAATGCACAAGTCTTCCCACTACTTCGGTTCGATTCGGATATGTCCGATCTAATCCCCTATCTCGATCCGATCCGGAATCCTGGCACTTTTCCAACAAGCCTGTTTTGGCATTCTCGCTATACGACGACATTTTCAACTATTCTAACCTTGCTAAACAATCATAAAGCATTCCAAACAGTAGTAATAGCATATAGAGTCAATCAAGAACATCAAACATCAAGTATATGGGTTACTTAGGATCAAACATACCTTAAAACCCTGAATTTCCCCTTAATCCCCTTAACCATGTTTTAACTATACGATTAGCAAACTTAATCCAAATTAACCCAAATTTTCGTTAGAGGCATAAAATAATATTTAAGAATTTTTACATATTTTTATGATGCATAATCTCGCTAATTATTATTAATCACCCCTAATTAGCAGTAATTAGTGAATAATAGTGTTAATCACTCACCTTAGCCACAAATAAATTCTTAGATCTGAAACTCCACTGATTTGTGTTGAATTCCTATGAAGCACAACAGCCCTAACTTTGATTTGATGTTGATTTTCCTTGATTTGATGTAGTCTAGCTTAATCTTGGATTAGAAAGCGATTAGGAGTTGTTTAGAAGAGATTTAGACGGTGGAAGCCATTGTTAGGGTTGATGAGAAAGTTTGGGGCGGCTGTAATATGACAAAGGACGGATTCTCTAGCCCCTATCAGCCCTTATGCAACCCTAATCCCGAAATACCTAATTGGCCTAGCTGCTAATCACTCATTAAGCCCAATTATGATGTTTTTCACCTTCTTGACCTTGTTTCAGCCATATCTCCTAAACGGTAAGTCCGTTTGATTAATGTAACCACTCTACGGAAATATAAACCATCATTCAAATCCAACGGAAGTGATTTCATGTCAAAACTCCTTACCAATCAAAAGTTATAGGAGAAACAAGATTCTCCAGGGGCAAAACGGTCATTTAAAAATCGGCAAAAATCGTGAACATGGGAAGTGACCCTAATACTCGTTCCCCAAAGTTACACGACCATACGACTTCGTATGTAAATGAAATAAATATTCTACGATCCTCTGATGCATAGAATACGGGTCGTTACATTCTTCCCCCTTAAGAAATTTCGCCCCCAAAATTCCTTAACTAAGAAAACACACAATAGGGTCCTGCATGCCTACCAACCATTTACAAACAATCAAACATACATAACAGACATAACAAGCTTATCCTAACATGCAGTTTACTAACAAGGGAATAACTATCTTACAATAAAAATCTTGCCAAGTAAAGAGCTCTGAATACGACTTCGTCATGCTCTCCTCGGTTTCCCATGTACAGTCATTCTCATTATCGCCCCATTGGACTTTAACCAGTTTCGCCCTCTTCCTTCAAAGTTGTTTCGTATCGTGTTTGACAATACAAATCGGTCTTGTGATTCCCAACCGTCTTGGGTTCTGCTTCAATATCATCCAACTAATCTGGCGATATAGCTAAATCAAAATCATGCATGAACTTCCCTAACTGATAAACATGAAGTACGTCATGCACTCCTGCCATCTTGTCAGGTAATCCAACTCTTATACATCAAATTCCTAACTACATTCCAAATGTCCTTTCAAGTCCAACCTGAGTCTTTCCAACATTCGTACTGCCCATCCAACATATATTCACCTCGGAGATAAACTAGACCCATCCAATGAATCTAGGTACCCTACCTACATTCGTACTGCACGTCCAATGTACATTCACCTTCCAAAGGTAAACTAGACCCATCCAATGAATCTAGGTACCCTACCCACGAGTCCAAGTCCAACTTAAAGCTCTCCTATATTTGCTGAATCTCCAAGATCAACAAACACCCCACAATGTTCTAAACATACTTCAAATCTAATGTGAAGTATCTTCACATTCGTTATATCACCATGACTAACGAACTCTCCTCATTTCCATTATGAAATTTCCAATGGTTGTAACAAACTACTAGGCTTCTTTTGCTCGTCTTTAACTAACTGGCAGTTCATGCACTTGGATATAAATTTCCCAACATCCCCTCTCATACCTTCCAGTAGTAGGTCTATTTCATATCTCGACACGTTTTGTTACAACCGGGATGTATAGTCAGTTTTTGAGTCATGACATTTCTAAGCACTTTATTTCTCAATCCATTGACATTGGGTACAACTTGTCTCCCATTCTTTCTAAGCCATCAATCTCGATCAAGCCCATACTTGTTCATCTCCTTACCATCGATACCCATTTTCTTTGGAGATGACTTCCAATAGATTAGGTTCGTCTCTCTGACTGGAACCGATCAACTCAATCAAAGTTGGCTTGATCTTCAAACTTGCTAACATCTATGGATCCAATCCACACTTAAGTCTGAAATCATATCCCATGACATATTCCAGTTGCTTCCATTCAAGAAACATAGCATCTAAACTGGCATGTCTCCTACTCAATGCATCAGCTATCGCACCTAGTCCAGTAGCACAGATATCTGTGTTTACCGTCATCTCTTTATTTCCCATCGCCAGAATCCTACAGGTGATAATCTACTCAAGAGAAGAAAATAGGAACAAACATGGTAACCATGACATCCATCAATCAAGTCCTAACTATCACCTGCTTAAGCCATGAATACGTCGATACCCATATGACTGGACCAACCAATCCCATGGGCTAATGGGAGCCCAGGCTCCAAACGGACTACCACACGTCCAACGTACGTTTATCCTCCAAGGATAACTAGATCGCGTCCAAGTATCCAAGGTAAATAGGCGTCCCCAAATTCCCCTGCTTCGAGTCCGCCTAGAACACTCCAAACTATCGATGATTCCTTGGCACTCTCATCGGAAGAGCTATCCACAACTCCGTCTTCAACTCGAGTCCAACCAAAGTCAATCCATTATCTTGCATCCTTCTCGAGTCATCTCATAGCCCTATCGAGTCCAACTCGGGGCAATCCATATCATCAAACAGTCTAATCACATCACGCTGCATATCACTCCTCGAGTGAACCAAGATACCATCCAATGGAAATCATAACGACTTCTCATATCTTCACGCAAACCATCCTAACCGAACTCGACATTCCCCAAGCTCAAGCCCCAAAGGCCTAAACCAATATCAAACACGCACCCAAGGAATATCTCCTCCGAGTTATGACAATCTACGTGAGATGATACGATTAAAATAACCAAACATTCGAACTCCCGTAACTGACTCTGGCCACCCTTGCCAATCCTGCTTCGAAACTATCCTTGATCGCACGACGGCCTATGCCATATGTCAAGGGTTAATGAAAACGCCAGTTCTAACCAGGCTACTATACATCCAACGTACACTTGCCTCCCTAACTCCCGTAATCATCTTCATCACTAGGTAGGTAGTCCAATACCACCTTCCATCCATCATCCACTCTAATGGTCACCAAAGACCCTTCACAGTCTACCATTACCTTTGGAGCTAATCGACTCCCTAAAATCAAGCCAAACCCAGTAAAGCCCAAAACAAAACTATCACGAGCAAACATGCATCTATGACTCAATCAGACCAAATTTCGACAAATCATACAAAGGCTAGTCGAACCACCAATTGGGTTCGTTACAACCAAAGGCCTATCGACAGCCTCGTGTTCCAATTCCAACCTATCTACTAGGTCACTAGATATGAAGGAATGGGAAACTCCGACATCAAACAAAACTTGAACAGGAACATCATAAATAGAAATCATACCTCAAATGACAACACCTTTCCCTTTTCCGCTGCAGTTGGGGCATTCGATGAAGAAGGAACAACATTGATAGCATATGCTTTCACGATCTGCTTCTCTTTAGGAGGTTGTGCACACTTATCCTTGTGATGTCCCACTTAGCTGCAATTGAAGCACTTCCTTTCCCCAGGCCTTTCCCGACAATCTCTAGCATAGTGGCCCTTCTTGTCATAGCTAAAGCACTCGACATTTTTCTAATTATTCTTCTTCTGACTATCCTTGGTCTGGTTCTGCTTTCTCTTATTCTGAGAATTATTCCTGCCTCCCCCACTTGCCTGCGGCTTTGGCTCCTCTACAGATGTAACGACAACCTCAGTCTTCGACTTAGGGTAAAGACTCTCTGATCTCAATGCTTTTCCTATAATACACTCAAATGTGTCATCAAATGTGGTTTATAATCCTTTCCCCCAAGTAATCATCTAAGCCAGTTATGAACTTCTCATTCCTCTTCTCAGCAGTATCGATAAGGGATAATCCATATTTCGATAAAGTATCGAACTCAGCAATATATTCCAAGACTGCCCTACGATCTTGCTTTAGCTCCAAGAATTTCCTAAACAATACTGAGTTCTGAGCAGCTGGGACAAACTTATCAATGAAGCGAGTCTTAAACTAATTCCAAGTAACTTGATCCTCTGGAGTAGCTGCTTTAATAGCATTCCACCAATTCATAGCCCATCCTTGTAGTTGACGCGATGCTAGCTTTCTCTTCATTGCATCATCAATCCCTAAGTCCTTGAAGATGGGCTCACAACTATCAAGCCAATCTTGAACATCTGTAGCTGATTCCATCTTGTGGAACGGCTTTCCACCAAGACTAATATAATCCTTGTAGAGCTTGGCTAAATCGGCTCTAGGTGCTTGCACCGCTGCACCACCGCCGTTAGCAGCATTAGGAATTGCTTCCTGAACATCCCTAATCATCTCTCCCATGAAGGTAGTAAACATCATCCTCATATAAGGAGCATTCCTATTATTGGCCCTTGAAACCGTACTCCTCGTATATTGGCTCATCGTTCAATCTATAAAGAGAAAACGATTAACCATTTCCATAGTGGTGCCAGTGCAGTGTGACTTCATCCTTAGATATACTAATAGTATATATATAACTTTTGAAAACCAAAATATCACAAACAAGCGCTCTCATACACGTATACTATCTCTCCCTGATGTCTTTCCCTAGGTTAACTATGCAACCAAGAGCTCTAATACCAAATGTGACGGTCCGCCCCGCACCAGCCGACATTTCCAATGAAATGCGTTGTGCGATGTCCAACCAAAACAGGACGGTCGTCAAAGGAAAAGGGTTTTGACATGATGAATCATCAAAGAACCTGTAGTATATTTCACAGTGCATGGAATAAAATATAATAATAACATAACTTGACATAAAACAGGCAAGACAGTGCATAAGCTGAAACTAAACTATCATAGCAGCGGAAATCCAGAATACAGCTTATGATCCAAACCATTATTATTATTATAACTTTAAAATACTGTCTCTAAGCAAAATAGAAAAGGTACACTACTAATGCCCAAAGTAGTGACCAACAACAACACGGGGAGAATATGTGTAAATAGTGCGTGTAAGCTTCCTTCTTGTCTCCAGATAGCTACTCGTGGATACCACCTACCTGTCTCTAGTCTACCTGTTTAAGAGCACCCAGAGTAATAAGAAGAGACATAAAACTCTATGTTAGACAAAAGTCTGGTATGAGCGATAAACAACAAAACAAAACAAGAACATGTATAATCATCATACCTGAACCTGGACCTGCAACCAAGGAGTTAGCACAAAAAGATGTAAAGTACTCTAAGGTAACACTAGCATAAAGTGTAAATATGGGAGTATGCATGACATGATGATAGCAAACATCAAACATAGCAACCATCCTCACATCTCTCTCTCAGTGTGTAAAGCATATAATATCCACTGCTTTGATCACCAGAACTATCGGGGCCGTGACGGAGTCCAACTCCGTAAAACCATCACTACAATCACTTTGCCCATAATCCGTCTGTCAGTGGTGAACCAAAATTATGGATACTGATAACCCCTTTGCACAGGTTCCGTAGCAAAGTCCAACTCATGAAGTTAACTCGTTGGTTCCCATATGGATCTTGAGTTCTACTTCCTATTTGGACTACTTTTGCATCTCGGGTTTTGGTCATCATATTGGTTCATGATCATCACTTGGGTTCAGGTCGTTAATACCCCTCCGGTTCATGGGTCCTCATCAAGTCATGGCGGTTCGGACTCCAGGCTCCTTCATTTGGTTCGGTTTGTGGTCACCGATCTGGTTCGGATCAGGTTGCATCCTTCCACCAGTTCGTGGCTCCTCCAAGCATCGGTTCGTGGTTCGTGCTATGCCCCTCGGTTCGGTTCTTGAGCCTTCACCTTGGATGGTTCGAGGTAGCTCCGGTTCGGGCGGCTTGTGGCACCTGCTCGTGAGTGCAAGCACGGTTCTGTTCGGTGCTCCTTTATCTCCAGATCCTGTTTCGATCCCGCTTCCTAGCTCTAATTCGATCCGATCCCCATTCCATGCTCCATTCCAATCCCAGTTCCAATTCAACGAAGATGGCCTTCCTTTTTTCCATGCACAAGTCTTGCCACTACTCTGGTTCGGTTCGGATATATCCGATCCGATCCCCTATCTCGATCCGACCCGGAATCCTGGCACTTCTCCAGCAAGCCTGTTTTGTCCATTTTCGTCATATGACGGCGTTTTCAACCATTCTAACCTTACTAAACAATCATAAAGCATTCCAAATAGTAGTAAAAGCATATAGAGTCAATCAAGAACATCAAAACAACAAGCATATGGGTTACTTAGGATCAAACATACCCTAAAACCCTGAATTTCCCCTTAATCCCCTTAACCATGTTTTAACTATACGATTAGCAAACTTAATCAAAATTATCCCAAATTTTTATCAGAGGCGTAAAATAATATTTAAGAATTTATACATATTTTTCCAGATATTTATAATGCATAATTTCGCTAATTATTACTAATCAACCCTAATTAGTCGTAATTAGTGAATAAAAGTGCTACTCACTCACCTTAGCCGCAAATAAATTCTTAGATCTGAAACTCCACTGATTTAGGTCGAATTCCTATGCTGCACAGCATCCCTAACTCTGATTTGATGTTGATTTGCTTTGATTTGATGTAGCCTAGCTTAGTCTTCAATTAGAAAGCGATTAGGAGTTGTTTAGAAGAGATTTAGAGGGTGGAAGCCATTGTTAGGTTTGAGGAGAAAGTTTGTGGCGGTTGAAAATGACAAAGGAGGGTTTCTCTAGCCCCTATCATCCCTTATGCCACCCTAATCCCGAAATACCTAATAGGCCTAGCTGCTAATTACCCGGTTAAGCCCAATTATGTTGTTTTTCACCTTCTAAACCTTATTTCAGCCATATCTCCCAAACGGTAAGTCCGTTTGATTAAAGTGACCATTCTACGTAAAGGTAAACCATCATTTGAATCTAATGGAACTGGTTTCAGGTTAAAACTCCTTACCAATTAAAAGTTATAGGCGAAATAAGATTCGTTAGTGCCAAAACAGTCATTTAAAAATCGGTAAAAATCGTGAACATGGAAAATGACCCCAATTGTCTTTCTCCAAAGTTACACGACCATACGACTTCATATGTAAATGAAATAAAAGCACTGTTAACTAGAAATAGGCTATTTAGCTACCTGAAAACATTTTTAAATAACAAAATCTATTTTTAAATTATTAAAAATAGGGGAAAATTATGATAAATCATAATAAAAGATTTCAAAATGATATTGAAAATGAAATATGTAGTTTCAAACTATATTTTAGGATAATTGCATTTTCAGCCTAACTAGCTGAAAAAGGTAGACAGTGTTTAGTAAATTTAGTGAAATAAACCTAAATTAGTTGGTTTATCAAATATAACCATAATTAAAAAGAAGTGTTCAGATAAATATTTTGATTTAGAAAAAATTCCAATTTGAAATAAAAAGTGGATTTGGGTAGAATGATCTTCGGGTACTTGGCATTGATTACTGTTGTGTGGACATTTACTATTTCGAGGAATTTGGAAGATGTTAACATCATTATTCCATTATAGTATTTGTTGATTATGAAAACTGGTGTTGAATATAAGTTGATATAACTCTATTTGAATTCTTATATTTAATGTCAATTAATTAGGGGTTTATCGTGAATGGTGTTTTAAATAACATTTACTCTTTAACCAAGTTAAAGGAAAGATTAAAACTAAATTAAAGTTTTAATAGTATCTTTAATTTGATTTGGAACGAAAGAAGGTAATTAAACTTACCAAAATAAGAGGGGTATCTGATATGGAGTACCACCAGTTTTTCTTCGTGGGATGAATAAGATGGGATGGAAAATGATTTCCAAGTAAAGATTTAAACAAGAAGTTTAAAGAATGTAAACCTTTAATAAGAATTTAGGGAATAGTTCCCAATGTAAAGAAAAATTTGAGTATAAGAATATTCCCAAAACAGAATAAGATTTAGGACACCTTGTACATCTTAATTGATTTGAAAGATGCGATGCTTATTCAAAATGACTGAGTTTCAACGCATTCTGAAAAACTAAACGACGAGTATTTAAGATACTTGAAGACGTTGGTTGAAGACCAGAGATCTTCACATCGTTTGGATTATTGCTGATGTCTCGACTGGAAGGTACACCCAAGATGAGGTTATATGTGGCGGTCGTCTAGAAGTACTTGGAGACTGACCGAATATGCAAGGGCCCTCTCCTTAATTGGACGAGGAATAAGGTGCTTTCATTTTCGTTCAGACCCAGAACGGACTAGTAAATGGATGTGCGTATGACATTGTATTTTACAACATAACAAATTGGTTTCTATTGATGTTAGATCAGTCGGTGGAGGGGGATTTATTCTCATAGCTTAACACCCTCCTCTGAGACTTATGTACTCAGAGTGCTATATATCAATAGACACCGATTATATGTTGTGAATTGACAATGTGTCTTGCTAAGTGCTGTAGGAAGATAGATCAAAGTTGTTCTTAAAAAGCATAGCTTGATGGATGTTAACTCTAGGGCCTCACACCCCGAAATGAGCCGAAAACAAGATGATGGACGATTGAGATATTGACCAACGTTTCCTTCTAGATGAAAAGTGATGACATGATATGGAGCACAGGCATGTTTACTTATGTGGATGATGGAGAGGTGCCTTGAATGATGGTCAAATACGACCAAGATGACGATCAAATATGACCGGGGGAACATTATGTTCAGATAAGATCCCATTCAACCGCGTTTAGTGCTGACCGGCTTAGTCGCTCCGAAGGACCCAATGGTTGACTCCTGGGACATTTGCTAGAATGTTCCGAATTCGGTTAAGGAAGATCCTTTGCCTTGGTTCATTAATGGAATCCAACTTCCAATACGAGCTTTGCATTTTCAGTTTTAAACCTATATGGCGACATAATGGGATGGGGCATTATGTCATCTAAAATTGATACATTTATTTGTGGAAATTTTTTCCACGTTATGCACTAGTAATAATATTAAAAATATTTATTTTTCCCCGTATCAAGCATGTTTGGCTATTATAAGGTAAAACTCTTTCCTCCGGTTTGCGCTGCATTGTGTGATGGGACGTAAGTCGTATAATAGCTTCATTTTTCAAACAGCATAACGATTAGTTTATGTTCGATATTCATATGGAGAAAAATGTTCCGTGTTATATGGTGCGGTCCCATGATTTATCATACTTTAAAATAAAGTAAGTTAACTGTTTTAGTTCTCACACAAGTACCATGACTAACCAAGAGTTTACTATTTTTCCCTAAACTCTGGATGCTCATATTTTCACACAGGCAACTATTAGTTTGGTTTGCAGATATTTTATAGCAGGTGCTGGATTAAAGCTTAAAGTTGTGTCTAGGGGATTATAAGTCTTCCGCAGAGAGTTACGTATGTATATTTCTACTGTGTATTGTAATTCGAAATACTCAGATGTTAGATGTACACTGATGTAAAATTATTGTAATGATAATGAAAAATGTTGTTTATTTCGGTTCTTATCAGTCGTAATACTATGCGATTCGAGGGTTTTTGCCATTTGGATCGGACTTGTGTGGTTTATAGTCGATTCGAAAGGCGGGAGTTTTTAGGATGTCACATTTCCAGTTTTGAAAATCTATGTTGATTATATTATAACTTTTGATTCTTTTATCCATTTTGAATCATTTTGGACTTTTCAGAAAGCTAGAAACATAATCTATAACTTTCATTTAGGGTATTTTGTAAATTTAATGTTTACTAGGTTGGAAACACAGATTTGTTCATAACGTTCGAACAATTAATCATATTTCGATGATCTTATACATTCTGGAAAGCTCAAAATCTAAGCTACAACTTTTAATCTTCGTGTTTTGTGAAATTTTGTTGTTTATTATGCTAAAAACTCATGTTTAAGTGGCGTACCCGATGTCGAATTTCTATTCTCGTTGAAGAAAATTATTCTTATCACTCTTTTATGTAATTAATATTTGAACCTTAGTTAATACAGGTTCATATGACGCTTACATGAAGGGATTTATGAGAATAGCTGTCATTGCAAGCTAAATAATAAGGTTAATTTCTTATAAATGATAATAAAATGTATAGTTTTAGATTAAATACGACAATATTTAAAATATTGGTATATGTATTATGTTTTCAACTGTGTGGTCGATGTACATTGTTTATATTACAATTGTAAAAGTCCCTCTGTACAAAGGAAACTCTGCTGATTTTTTTTTAAAATTCTAGGAGTTAGATTTTTTCATGTAGTAAGTTAAAAGTAAAAGACGTTAAAACTAATTCATTTATAATTCGACAAATATGAAAATATGTATAGTACAAAAGTCACATATGGAAATGAGATATGATTGGTAGTTGATTATGCAGAAAGTCTAGGTATGAGTTGTTTTACTTTTCCATATAAGAAACTGCGAGAACACAATTTTGTTAAGGGGAAAGTCTGTAACGATCCTTCTTTCTATGTCGAAATTATATGTGAATTTTAAATAAAATGAAGGGATTTAAGTTTGGTTTGTAGAGATTTTTTTAGTGAACAAATGAATTAAATTAGATAAAATTATTTGTGATACTAAATAGTTTATTTTATGTATAATTGAGAAGTAAATTTATTATAAAATTTAATGTTGAATTAAAGAATGAATAACAGTGAGCTTGGAATTGAATGAAAAGCCCCAATTATCAAGATATAAATTTGTAAGATAAGATGTGAATTAATTTTTATTAGTTTGACATTTAGTTGTACAATAAGTTTAGAATTTAAGTACATGGGAAAGAAACAAACAAACAAATCAATAATCTATTTAAAACAAGTCAAAGCCCCACACGTCAAGCCTTAAACCCTATCCTTTAAGCCCTAAACCTATCCTCGATTTAGAAAAGGGGGAGCCGTATCTGGAAAACATACACCCTCTTTTTAGTTTTTCTAGGGAAATAAAAAACCAAACGACGTTCATAAAAAAATACTCACGATGAAAGGCGAGATTAGCGCCTGAGAACAACACGACAAAAGAGCCGGTAACCAAGAATCTGGTGCTTAGCACGACTTGTAAGAGGAAATAAGGGTGCAACTCTAGTGATGTTGAACGATGAAGGTCGAGATTGTTAGTTGATCTAGGATCTCACGCGTGTGGAGATGGAAATGGGTGACCTGAGGTGTAGGTGGAAAGCAACAATTAAAGGAGCATAAGCGAATTTGGAGCTGTGGTGGTTCTAGGTGATGAAGGACGAGTTGCGATGATGATGAAGGGATGTAGTCCTCAATCATGTTGAGGTTGTTGTTAATTTGGAAAATTGAGCATGATTTTCAGTTAGTGTTATATCAGAATTTACCTGTTATATATATATATAAATATATATATGTACACACACACACGCATGGAGGTAGATATCATTCACCTTTATCGTTGAATGAATATACTGACGGAGTGAGATGTTTAGGATTATCTTAGTTACAATATCGAATTGATTGACCAAATATACTCTTTAATAGTAAAAATCAATTGGATGACGAGATACTAGATATTGCTTGATGTTGATATAGGAAATTACAGTTTGTTGAATGCCTAAAATACAAAGGAATAGCTACCTATGTTTATATTGAATAACAATTAAGTTAGTTATTTTACATTAACATCTGGTTAATCTTATGATTTGAATTATTGTGATAATTTACATGAGTCGTTATGATATTTTAGAATATAAATAATAGTTAAAAAAGTATTTCCAAATCATGGTTTATAGTCTAGAACTATAAATAGATTTGTTAACAATATTTTTTATCAACACTGGAAATAAGTCTATGGAAATGAACCTAAGGGGAAAATAGGGTTATTTAGCTATCACGAGTCTGAGTTAGTTCACCCTTTCGTAGATATCAATGTTTAGAGCCCAACAGATTAGTCGCTCTTCCCTTGATGGGGTAAGCATCACGCTTAAGCCACTCAAGAAACAACAGTTATCCTAAGACAAGGGTTTCCTAAGCATAACCCTCGATAGAAGGCTAAACAGTTTGTAGAAAGGGGTTCTGCGATAACCTTGCGGAAGGGTCTAGACTTGAGGAGGAACTGATGACTACGTAGAAAGCATACGATATATCGTGTAAGCCATAGCTAAGAAAACTTGTAAGAAACTCGTAAGATATACA
Source organism: Allium sativum (assembly GCA_030737875.1). Lineage (NCBI taxonomy): Eukaryota > Viridiplantae > Streptophyta > Magnoliopsida > Asparagales > Amaryllidaceae > Allium > Allium sativum. The sequence continues at coordinate 25,089,636 of CM060926.1, read as the reverse complement.
CTAAGTAATGATCTACTCTTTATCGATTTTGATTTGGAGTACATAAGTGAGTACAATAGAAATCCCTAAACCAATTTAGAAATTAGGGTTTACTGTAGAGAAAAAGAGTATAAGAATGAGGAATAAGACAATCTACCTGAAAATGAAACCATTGGGGTCTTATTTATAGACAAATGAGCTTCCTTTTCCTATAGGGCTAGCATAAGACCATTATAGGTCGGTTTTCCCTTTGTTCCTGGTTGCTTTGGCTCTCAGTCGCTCTTTAGGCTTTGCTTTCGGCTTTTTAGGTTGTTAGTTCTGGCTCTCGGAAGGATGGTCCTGGTCTTTGGAATTTCTTTTTGATGTCAAGTCTATCTTCTTCATATTGATGCCAAGCCTGTCGGTGTGGATAGCTTTCGGAAGGCTTAGGCTTCCGGTCACGATCATTCGGTCTTGCTATTAATTCTTCATAGAACTTTCCTTCATGATTCAAGTGGATGGTTACCCGATCCGCTACCCCTATCTGTATCGACACTAAGTAGATTAGTGTGGATAGCATGTCCTTCTTCGAGGTTCCACCTTTCCGGTGCTTTATTAGTTGCTTATTAAAGTGGCCTCTTGGTGACCATTTGATGGGGGTCTCGGTGGTTGGTTCCCGGATGTTTCTCTTATGTTTTAAACTCTGTAATTTTGATGCTCTCGTTCCTTGATGTATCGCTATTAAGTTAATGTCGATATCCCATTCACCCTTCTAGGTCTTGGTCTATATGATTCCTGGTCTTTCTCTTCATAGGCATATAGTTTTGGGTGACCCTCTGTTATATGAAGTGATGACCCCAAACTTCCACGGAATGAAAGTAAGGAATAATCATTTGGAATACAACATAAATACAATAATACAAATCACAGATACAACATAGCATAGGAAATTCATAGAGTAACAACATCATAGCAGCGGAAATATAATGTCATCAACCACAGAAAGTCCACAGTCACAGAATTCTAAATTATTACATTAAGTTTGTTGAAAATGAAATAAGTTCCAACTCCAACTTAAACAACATGAAATGAAACAAGTTTGATGTCTGGAATTAAAAAGAAAAAAAATGCAATAGTAGCAAATGATAGATGTCTTCAAGCTCCAAGTCATCACCTCTCATCGAAAGCAGATCCAAGAAAGATAATAAGCAGCTCCAAAGAAAAGACTCCGAGCAAAGAATGAATCTATTTACTTGGCTGCCCGTGTAAAAAGGAGGGCACCCGAGTTTGCAAAAAGATGGAAACAAACAACGGGTCAGTCGTGGGACTGGTGTGAGAATTCTTAACTAATTTGACTACTAGTAATAAGGCAAATCCAAGGACCATGCCGCTATCGCGGAACGGGTTTACTCCAATGGATTGTCGTGCATAATTTAAAGTGACAGAATAAATAATAAGTGAATTGTAAAACAACGCTATGCTTTTGAGAAAAATGGAATCACCATAAGACCCAAGTACCATCACACAATGCAACACAAACCAGAGGATAGGGTTTTACCTTATGGTGATTAAACATGCTAAATACGGTAAATACGGATTTAATATTATCATTAGTATATATCAAAACATTTCAAAATAAATGTATCAATCCTAGGACACATAGATACAATAATACTTTGCTTCCGTACTAGTAATACAATCAAATCCGTAGGTTCGTATTGGAAGTTTGGATTTCCATCATGAGTCAAGGCTAGGGAGGAGCTCCTTACCGATTCAAGACACTCTAGCTAATGTCTCAGGATACCCCGCAGTGAACCCTTGGATCCTGCAGGGCCGGTCCACACATACAGCTTCGTGGATTAGTTATTCCTGAACACACGTTTCCCGATCCTATAGGACCTATCATCCGAGGCGCCTCATTCCATCATCCACATAAGTACAGTGTCGGGCCGTGTTAAAGCCCAAACACGACTTCTAGCTAGAAAGAAACGTGCTGCTCTCCCTGCGTTCCATTCTCCCGTTTTAGACTCCGCTGGTGTGTGAGGCTCGCGAAGTCACGCTATACACAAAGCTATGCCTAAACAGGCTATGCTTTGAACATCCCACAAGGCCTGCTTTTCAACAAAGCCTTGATCATATACATCTTAGCATGCCACATCGTCACTCCATATCGCACTACCAATCCTTTGCCGAAATATATGAAAGGGTGTTAAGGAAGAGAATAAATTCTCCGCCACCAAACATCCATACATTCGACAGAAGATTAATAACATGATATTTAATGGAGTACGATGTCAGACACACAATCCATTTATTAGCTTATGCTCTGGGTCCGAGCGAAAACCAAACCCGTGAAATCAACACGTACGTTTGGGCAATGACCATGACCTTTGAATTGGGAGCAAGTCAAATCAGGGCCTCGATCGTTGTCCATTCGAGGGAAGATTTAAGGTCTTCATACGCCATCTTCATACTTCAATTAACGTCGTTTGATTATTTGGAATGAGAGAACTCGGACTTTCCAAATAATCCTCGTATATATATATATATATATATATATATATATATATATATATATATATATATTTAAAATCCTTCGTATTTGCTGATATCATTTTATAATGATAACTTCCTATTTTAATTATTTAAAATAATTAAAGTTTTATATAACAACGCCTTGAGTCAATGGGCGACTATGGCGCTGCATTCAACCAATTTGATTTTTACATTTCTCATAATCTAACCGTTGGATCTTAACGTGATATATATCGTTGGTAAGATTTTTCCAAGACGGTCCTAAAGGTTTCAGTTTCAAGAAAACCGACGGTTGGATCTCCTTGTATAGTCGTTTAAAGGTACGATTTCAAAACGAGAACTACCGCGCTCGATTCGTTTAATTTTAATTATATTTATATATAAATATAATCGTTTAATCGTAATAACGTCGTTTGCTTTAACAACGCTATAAACAACTACCGATCCTTATTAAATTTTAATTCATTTGAAAATGAAGATAATATTACAGCATCCTAAATTCATTCTTTACTTACATTAAAAATGTGAATTCCATCCTTTTCATTTACATGTAAAAATGTAAATTTAATTCCTATGTAAATTCCTATTTTCTATTTACATGTAAAGATGTAAATTTTGATACATTGCTAAATCCTACTTTTTAATTTACATATAAAAATGTAAATTTTAACTTCAATGTAAATTCTCATTTTAATTACATAATAAAAATGTAACCTATATGTGCAGTGTGAATCCTATTCTAAATTTACATATAAAAATGTAAATTTAATTACAATGCAAATTCTACTTCTTATTTACATTTTAAAAAATGTAATTTTTAATTACATTGCAAACTCTACTTCTTATTTACATTGTAAAAATGTAATTTTTAATTACAATGCAAACTCTACTTCTAATTTACATTATAAAAATGTAATTTTTATTACACGATGTAAATTCATATTTTAATTACATAGAAAAATGTAATTTTTTATGCGGTGAAAATTCCTATTTTTATTTACATTAATAAAAATGTAAATTTTCATACGGTGTAAATCATGTCTTAATTTACATTAAAAATAAATGTAAATTTCATACGGTGTAAATCATGTCTTAATTTACATTACAAATAAATGTGAATTTCATACGGTGTAAATCATGTCTTAATTTACATTAAATATAAATATAAATTTCATACGGTGTAAATCATGTCTTAATTTACATTAAAAATAAATTTAAATTTTTATTTGCAATGCAAATTCACCTTTTATAATTACATCAAGAAAGGTAATTCTTATTTTATAATGAAAATGGTAATAAACATCTCATGTCAAATTTTGTTCTTTAATTTACTATGTAAATTCCTACCCTTTGATTACATTAAAAATGTACTTTTAAATTTACATGTAGATTCTCTTCTTAATTTCATATATAAATGCATTCTTAATTTACAATGTAACTTCACTTTCCTAATTACATATCAAGATTTAGTTTTTTTTTTTTACTTACAATTTAAATTAACATTCTTATTACATATAAAATGTAATTCTTTTATTTACAATGTAAATTTTACCATTTCTAATCACATCAAGAAAGGTAATTCTTATTTTATAATGAAAATGGTAATAAACATCACATGTCAAATTTTGTTCTTTAATTTACTATGTAAATTCCTACCCTTTGATTACATTAAAAATGTACTTTTAAATCTACATGTAGATTCTCTTCTTAATTTCATATATAAATGCATTCATAATTTACAACGTAACTTCACTTTCCTATTTACATATCAAGATGTAGTTAATTTTTTTTTTACAACATAAAAATTATGACCAAATTTCATGTCCAATATTTCGTGTCTAATATCTCATGTCTAATCCAACCATAAACAATACTTTAAATAATAAAAGGGATCAAATCGAGTTAATAACATAAAGTTAATCTTGAGTAGAGAGTTCTAGTTAAATTCTGAGAATAACTGCGGGTGTTTCGTGAATATTAACAAAATATGATAGACAAGATTAACAAATAGATGATCCTAATAAATCACCAAACTCAGATCTAGTATTTAAATTTTCAGATGTAATATCACAACATCACAAACAATTCAGATCCATAATTTAGAACAACATCCATCGTAGATTTATTTATATTTGTCATTCAAACTTCACATAATGCAAGAATAATAATTAAATTAATTAAATTTAATTAAAAATAAATTCTCATATTGCTCGGATTTGAAATGAAGGTCCAAACTCGATCAGATCTCGTGTTCGAAGTCACGGCGGTTTTGGATCTGAAAGATTTCAATTTGAAGTTCATATATATAATTAGAAACTGACTTTTTACAACTGTCACTATAACGATTAAAAGCATCGCAAAACGGAGTTATTCATACCTAAATATTTTCAGTTTGTTCAAAACTTTGATTCAGAAAATCGGGAGTTGTAGTTGATGATTTTACGAACGGGTTGTTGGACGTGGAAGGGCTTGGAGAGGGGGATGTTTGGCTTGAAGGGTGGAGGGTGCGGCGGCTGCTGGGTGGCGCGGTAGGGTGCGAACGGCGGCGGTTTCAGGTGGTCGGGGGCAATGAGGGGTGCTGAATTTGGTATGGAATCGAAGAGCACGAGAAACTCTTTGAAAAGTTGTACTACGGCGTGTTCTGAAATTGAGTGAGGAGGGAGAAATCGGAGGATGAAATTTTGATGAGTAATGGGTTAGTGGCGGCTGAAACTAACGGGGGAAGAAGGATGAATAGTGCCCGTATTTATACGTGTATTTCCAAGCGTATTTTTTTATTTAATTCCGAAAAATAGGGATTTTTCGGACGAGCTCCGATTCGCGCTCAACGACTGTCGATAAATAGGTTTTGACGCCTTCTGAACGCAATGGCGCTATTGCCGAAGTCCAATTCTGAAGTTAAAAGCATGTTTCTTTTATTTTTAAAATAAATCTTTTATTTTTAATTCGAACGTACTTTCTAATTTTACCGGGGTCACATACGAAGTCAGAAAAATCCGAAAAAATTATTTTTGGTTATGTTTTGACGATACGGTCCTAACAAAACAAATTTCGTCGAATTTTGAGATCGTTTGAAAAATGGCCATTTTCTGGTCGATCCAATTTAACTGTAATTGACCAAAACACATTTTCCTTTGCCACGCTCACATATTAACTTCAAAAATCATGAAATTTGAAACCTAGAAATAATTTTACATCCCGGATCCAACAAAAGTGGTTTAGTCGAATTCCGAGGTCGTATGCAAAATGTATATTTTCAAGGGCGATATATTCTCTATAGCGACCTTTCTGAAAATTCATTTTGCCATAACTTTTGATTCCCACTATGAAACTTTGATTTTTCATATTCGTTAGAAAGATATTCATTAACAGATTTAAATATTTTTCGTTTCACCAAAATCCGGTTTATTTTGCATCCTGTGTGGTCAGTAAAAGTTCAGGTTTGACTTTTCAAACTACCGTCCTTTTCTAATTCCTTTAATAATTAAATTAAATATATTCGTATTAAATTCAATCAAAATAAATTTCTTGTCATTTGTATTTAAAATAATTCATTTCAACTATTTAAATACCTTTAAAATCTCTAAAATGAAAATTTTAAATTGGCCCCAAATTCCGGGTTGTTACAATCTCCCCCGCTTAAGAACTTTTCGTCCTCGAGAAGAAAAAAGAGAAGAATAGAAGAGTAGGAACCAACTCAGAGAATATGAAATATTTTAAGCGTACCTCAAAATAAAATCTAATCGGAGATATCCACTCTGCATTTGGGATAGGCTTGTTTGATACTCTCCTCGGTTTCCCAAGTGCAGTCTCTAGGATCACCGCTCCATTGCACCTTGACTAGGTTGATACTTTTATTTCTCAGCTTCCTAGTCTCCTTGCCAATAATTTTCAGTGGTTCCCTTTTTACTACAAGGCTTGGGGTAATCTCCAAATCTTGCTGTGCTGCTTCTTCCACAATCAGATTTGGATCATGGACAAGCCTTCGAAGTTGAGATACATGGAATACATCGTGCACTCCAGGCAACCAGTCGGGCATCTGAATTCTGTAGGCTAGGGTGCCAATCTTTTCAAGAATAGGGAAGGGGCCGATGAATTTAGGTGCTAATTTTCCTGTCTTTCCAAAACGGATTACACCTCGCATTGGAGCAACTTTCAAATAGACATAGTCACCCACTTCAAAATCCAACTCTCTTCTTCTTACATCTGCATAGCTCTTTTGTCTACTTTGGGCAACCAACAATCGCTTCTTAATAAAATCAACTTTGTCTGAAGCTTCTCGGACCATGTCCGGACCCAATACAAGCCGATTTCCTTTTTCAACCCAACACGTTGGCGATCTACATGGCCTACCATATACGGCTTCAAATGGAGACATTTTCAAACTTACTTGATAGCTATTATTATATGATAATTCAACTAAATGCAAGTGATCCTCCCAAGAACCTCCAAAATCGAGTATGCATGCTCGCAATAGATCTTCAAGAACGCGATTCACCCGCTCAGTTTGGCCGTCAGTCTGAGGGTGATACGCGGTACTGAGATTTAACTTCGTTCCCAACTCATTTTGGAATGCTTCCCAAAATTTGCTAGCAAAGATAGGATCACGGTCGCTAACAATGCTACTAGGAACTATGTTTAAAACAAAAGATTAACATTTAATTTGAAAATGAAAATTTTCATTCAGATTATGATGAAAAGGAAAGAATTAGTTTTATTACCCATGTAGCCTGACGGTTTCTTTAAAATAGATTTGCACCAGACTTTGAGCAGTTCTAGTGGACATGACAGGTATGAAATGAGTGGACTTTGTGAAGCGATCCACGATCACCCATATGCTGTCATTTCCTTTCCTAGTACGAGGAAGACCATCTATAAAATCCATGGAGATTTGGTCCCACTTCCAATCTGGAACTTCCAATGGTTGCAACAACCCTGCAAGCTTTTGTTGATCACTTTTCACTTGTTGGCATGTGGGACATCTACTCACATAAATGGATATATCCCTCTTCGTAGATCTCCACCAAAATGTGCGCTTTAAGTCTTGATACATCTTGCTCACACCGGGATGGATGCAAAGCTTTGATTTGTGACCCTCATCCAAAACTTCCCTTATTAGGTCTTTGATATATGGAACAAAAATCCGCCCTTGAAATCTAAGGATTCCCTTGCCATCTATTTGGAAGTTCGTGTTTTCACCTGCTTCAATTCTCTTGATCATTATTTGAACGAATTTATCATCCTTTTGAAGAGCAGAAATTTTATCAATCAAGGAAGGGGTAATGATGAGGCTTGCGACAATGCCGTCCTTTCTACTAAGTGCGTCCGCCACAACATTGGCTTTCCCCGGCGTATATAAGATGTCAAGATCATATGCCGCCAGAAATTCTAGCCATCGTTGCTTCCTTAAATTCAGATCCTTTTGATCGAAGAGATATTTCAAAGATTGATGGTCTGTGAATAATTCAAATTTTTCGCCCAAAAGATAATGTCTCCAAATTTTCAAAGCAAAGACTACGGCCAACAGCTCTTAGTCATGGACACGATAATTTTTCTCATGCGGCTTTAATTGACGACTTGCATATGCGACAACTTTTCCTCTTTGCATCAGTACCACACCAAGACCACCACTTTGAGAAGCATCCATATAGACTTTTAAGTCTTGGTTGCCGTCGATGATGGTTAGTACGGGTGCAGTGGTCAAACTCACTTTTAGCTTTTGGAATGCCTCCTCACAATCCAATGTCCAATTGAACTTGTTATGCTTCTTGGTGAGCTTTGTTAATGGGCTAGACAACTTGGCGAAATCTTTGACAAATTTCCTGTAATATCCAGCCAATCCTAGGAAGCTTCTTACTTCAGTGGGTGTACTGGGCTGCTTCCAATATCGAATGGCGGCAATTTTACTTGGGTCAACAGCAATTCCTTCTTTTGACACAACATGGCCCAAGAATTTTACTTCCTCTTGCCAAAATGTGCATTTGGAAAACTTTGCTTTTAAAACATTTCTTCGCAGAATTTCCAACACTTCCCTTAAATGCCCTTCATGCTCCTCCTTAGTTTTAGAATAGATTAGAATACCATCAATAAAGACTAGGATGAACTTATTTAGGACCTCACGGAAGACCCTATTCATCAAGTCAACAAAGTAGGCTGGAGCATTGCATAGACCGAACGACATCACTAACCATTCGTAGAATATGTCAGGACCTCTGAAGGCGGTCAAAGGTATGCATTCTTCGGCTATGCGGAGTTGGTGGAAACCTGTGGCTAGGTCCATCTTTGAAAACACCTTGGCTCCATTTAATTGAACCATTAAATCATCTATGCGGGGCAAGGGGTATTTGTTCTTCAATATTTGCTTGTTAAGATCACGGTAATCAACACAGAGTCTTAGAGTACCGTCGGATTTGGGGACAAACACCACAGCTGCACCCCAATTAGAAAAGCTAGGTCGGATGAGTCCTTTCCACAAGAGCTTCTTTGTTTGGGTTTGTAATTCTTCCTTTTCTTTAGGGATCATCCTTCTGATAGCATGAACTACATGTCTTGCATTTGGAACGAGATCAATCCTGAAATCGATTTCCCTTCGTGGGGGTAGGCTGTCTACTTCTTCAAATACGTCCGCGTAGTTTTTGACCACGGGGATCTTTTCTAAAGAAATGGGAGTGACTTCGAGGGAAGACCAAAATGCCCTCCTATCAGATTTTGAACCATGGCAAGGTATGGAAATAATATCTCCAAACTTTGTTTTGATTTCAACTATTCTATCCGCACACCCTACTTCGGCATCAAATTTTGTTAGCCAATCCAGACCAAGGATGATACCAAACTCTAAAAAATTCGTAATGATCAAGTTAAATGGAAATTGGAAGTAGGAGTAGGATACAGGCACCTTACAAAATAAATCTAGGGTAGTAGAACCTCCTACAGGATTATGAACATTAATTGGCTCTTTAAGACTCCTTTGTTTTAGTTTCAATTTCTGGACCGTGTTGCTAGAAATAAAACTTCTTGATGCACCCATATCAAACAAGGCAGTAATAGGAATATTTTTAACAGAAATGGTACCATCTAAAACATCATGTTTACCTGCTCCTTCGGAAGAAGTAGGAGCGGAAGAAGATGGTGCACTTGCCCCCTCATACACATGTGCGATCTGCGCTCCTTTCAATAGCGGACAATTTGGCTTGATATGACCCTTCTTGTGGCAGTTATAGCATTCCTTGGTGTCGTCACTTCGGGCCTTCTTTGGATTTCTGCATTACATGCTATAGTATCCATACTTCTTGCAGTTGTAGCATTGCACCTTAGACTTGTCATGAGTCTTAATAGCTCCAGAACTGGTCCCTTCAGTTTTCTTCCTTGTTTGCTTCCTTTTATTGATGGCCAAGCTCCTTTCTCTGTCTTGTTGGGAATTCTTCTTATCATTTTCCTCATATCGACAAGCAAACTCCACCAGCCTATTGAAAGAGAGGTCGATGTGGGAAGTGACTCTATCAATATATTTTCTCGCAAGCCCATTTATGAACCTCTTGTTCTTCTGAAGTCATCCTGAATCAATTCAGGGGCATAGCGGGAGAGGTCTTCAAACCTTCGTACATATTCTGAGATGGTCTTATCGCCTTGCTTCAGATTGGCGAAATCGTCATGCAGTCTTTCTACCTCCTGTCTTGGAATGTATTTGTCATTGAAAAGCTCCTTAAACCTTGTCCAAGTCATATTATCTGCATTCCCTCAAATCGTGACTGTGTACCACCAGTTTTGAGTTTCCTCCTGTAGCAGCCATGAAGCCACGAATCTTTTCCTCTGATCCTCCAGCTCCAATCCTCCAAAAATCTTTTCGTAGTTCCTCGGCCAAGCTTGAGCTTGTGTCATAGTTTGAGTACCCTTGAATGGCACTCCTCCCAGGTTTTTGAACATCTTCGCCACCTTATCCAAATCAAAGGGTTGCGGTGGTGGTGGTGGCTGTTGAACTGTGGCCTCCTCAGTTTCAGCAATATTTTGCCTCCTTGCTCTAGCCCTAGCGGCTCTAGCGACAGCGGTACTCGTTTTTAGTTAGTTCTGTACGATCAAGGAAAGAGTCAGAACAACTATAATGGTGATTTGAAGAAATGATAAAGATTAAAGGACGGATTAAAAGATGATGATAGAATGACAGACTATTATGTATTCACATGAAATGTTCGCCATAGAATGTTGTGATTCTATATAAATGAATTATCATAAATATGTTATATTCCAAAGCTAAGTTTATCCAAATCTCTGATGCCAACCGTGATGACCCCAAACTTCCACGAAATGAAAGTAAGGAATAATCATTTGGAATACAACATAAATACAATAATACAAATCACATATACAACATAGCATGGGAAATTCATAGAGTAACAACATCGTAGCAGTGGAAATATAATGTCATCAACCAGAGAAAGTCCACGGTCACAGAATTCTAAATTGTTACATCAAGTTTGCTGGAAATGAAATAAGTTCCAAATCCAACTTAAACAACGTGAAATGAAACAAGTTTGGCGTCTGGAATTAAAAAGAAAAAAAATGCAATAGTAGCAAATGATAGATGTCTTCAAGCTCCAAGTCATCACCTCTCCATGAAAGCAGATCCAAGAAAGATAACAAGAAGCTCCAAAGAAAAGACACCAAGCAAAGAATGAACCTGTTTACTTGGTTGCCCGTGTAGAAAGGAGGGCACCCGAGTTTGCAAAAAGGTGGAAACAAACAACGGGTCAGTCGTGGGACTGGTGTGAGAATTCTTAACTAATTTGACTACTAGTAATAAGGCAAATCCAAGGACCACGCCGCTATTGCGAAACGAGTTTACTCCAATGGATTGCCGTGCATAATTTAAAGCGACAAAATAAATAATAAGTGAATTGTAAAACAACGCTATGCTTTTGAGAAAAATGGAATCACCATAAGACCCAAGTCCCATCACACAATGCAACACAAACTAGAGGATAGGGTTTTACCTTATGGTGATTAAACATGCTAAATATGGTAAATACGGATTTAATATTATCATTAGTATATATCAAAACATTTCAAAATAAATGTATCAATCCTAGGACACATAGATACCATAATAATATGCTTCCATACTAGTAATACAATCAAATCCGTAGGTTCGTATTGGAAGTTTGGATTTCCATCATGAGTCAAGGCTGGGGAGGAGCTCCTTACCGATTCGAGACACTCTAGCTAATGTCTCAAGATACCCCGCAGTGAACCCTTGGATCCTGCAGGGCCGGTCTACACATACAGCTTCGTGGATTAGTTATTCCTGAACACACGTTTCCCGATCCTATAGGACCTATCATCCGAGGCGCCTCATTCCATCATCCACATAAGTAAAATGTCGGGCCGTGTTAAAGCCCAATCACCACTTCTAGCTAGAAAGAAACGTGCTGCTCTCCCTGCGTTCCCTTCTCCCGTTTTAGACTCCACCGGCGTGTGAGGCTTGCGAAGTCACGCTATACTCAAAGCTATGCCTAAATAGGCTATGCTTTGATCATCCCACAAGGCCTGCTTTTCAACAAAGCCTTGATCATATGCATCTTAGCATGCCACATCGTCACTCCATATCGCACTACCAATCCTTTGCCGAAATATATGAAAGGGTGTTAAGCAAGAGAATAAATTCTCCGCCACCAAACATCCATACATTCGACAGAAGATTAATAACATGATATTTAATGGAGTACGATGTCAGACACACAATCCATTTATTAGCTTATGCTCTGGGTCTGAGCGAAAACCAAACCCGTGAAATCAATACGTACGTTTGAGCAATTACCATGACCCTTGAATTGGGAGCAAGTCAAATCAGGGCCTCGATCGTTGTCCATTCGAGGGAAGAATTACGGTCTTCATACGCCATCTTCATACTTCAATTAACGTCGTTTGATTATTTGGAATGAGAGAACTCGGACTTTCCAAATAATCCTCGTATATATATATATATATATATATATATATATTTAAAATCCTTCGTATTTGCTGATATCATTTTATAATGATTACTTCCTATTTTAATTATTTAAAATAATTAAATTTTTATATAACGATGCCTTGAGTCAATGGGCGACTATGGAGCTGCATTCAACCAATTTGATTTTTACATTTCTTAGAATCTAACTGTTGGATCTTAACGTGATATATATTGTTGGTACGATTTTTCCAAGACGGTCCTAAAGGTTTCAGTTTCAAGAAAATCCGACGGTCGGATCTCGTTGTATAGTCGTTTAAATGTACGATTTCAAAACGAGAACTACCGCGCTCGATTCATTTAATTTTAGTTGTATTTATATATAAATGTAATCGTTTAATCGTAATAACGTCGTTTGCTTTAACAACGCTCTAAACAACTACCGATCCTTATTAAATTTTAATTTATTTGAAAATGAAGATAATATTACAGCATCCTAAATTCATTCTTTACTGACATTAAAAATGTGAATTCCATCCTTTTCATTTACATGTAAAAATATAAATTTAATTCCTATGTAAATTCCTATTTTCTATTTACATGTAAAGATGTAAATTTTGATACATTGCAAAATCCTACTTTTTAATTTACATATAAACATGTAAATTTTAACTTCAATGTAAATTCTCATTTTAATCACATAATAAAAATGTAACCTATATGTGCAGTGTGAATCCTATTCTAAATTTACATATAAAAATGTAAATTTAATTACAATGCAAATTCTACTTCTTATTTACATTTTGAAAAATGTAATTTTTAATTATAATGCAAAGTCTACTTCTTATTTACATTGTAAAAATATAATTTTTAATTACAACGCAAACTCTACTTCTAATTTACATTATAAAAATGTAATTTTTATTACACGGTGTAAATTCATATTTTAATTACGTAGAAAATTGTATTTTTTCATGCGGTGAAAATTCCTATTTTTATTTACATTAATAAAAATGTAAATTTTCATACGGTCTAAATCATGTCTTAATTTACATTAAAAATAAATGTAAATTTCATACGGTGTAAATCATGTCTTAATTTACATTAAAAATAAATGTAAATTTCATACGGTGTATATCATGTCTTAATTCACATTAAAAATAAATGTAAATTTCATACGGTGTAAATCATGTCTTAATTCACATTAAAAATAAATGTAAATTTCATACGGTGTAAATCATGTCTTAATTTACATTAAAAATAAATGTAAATTTCATACGGTGTAAATCATGTCTTAATTTACATTAAAAATAAATGTAAATTTTTATTTGCAATGCAGATTCACCTTTTCTAATTACATCAAGAAAGGTAATTCTTATTTTATAATGAAAATGGTAATAAACATCACATGCCAAATTTTGTTCTTTAATTTACTATGTAAATTCCTACCCTTTGATTAAATTAAAAATGTACTTTTAAATTTACATGTAGATTCTCTTCTTAATTTCATATATAAATGCATTCTTAATTTACAATGTAACTTCACTTTCCTAATTACATATCAAGATGTAGTTTTTTTTTTACTTACAATGTAAATTAACATTCTTATTATGTATAAAATGTAATTCTTTTATTTACAATATAAATTTTACCCTTTCTAATTACATCAAGAAAGGTAATTCTTATTTTATAATGAAAATGTAATAAACATCACATGTCAATTTTTGTTCTTTAATTTACTATGTAAATTCCTACCCTTTGATTACGTTAAAAATGTACTTTTAAATCTACATGTAGATTCTCTTCTTAATTTCATATATAAACGCATTCTTAATTTACAATGTAACTTCACTTTCCTAATTACATATAAAGATGTAGTTTTTTTTACAACGTAATAATTATGACCAAATTTCATGTCCAATATTTCGTATCTAATATCTCATGTCTAATCCAACCATAAACAATACTTTAAATAATAAAAGGGATCAAATCGAGTTAATAACATGATGTTAATCTCGAGTAGAGAGTTCTAGTTAAATTCTGAGAATAACTGCGGGTGTTTCGTGAATATTAACAAAACATAATAGACAAGATTAACAAATAGATGATCCTAATAAATCACCAAACTCAGATCTTGTATTTAAATTTTCAGATCTAATATCACAACATCACAAACAATTCAGATCCATAATTTAGAACAACATCCATCGTAGATTTATTTATATTTGTCATTCAAACTTCACATAACGCAAGAATAATAATTAAATTAATTAAATTTAATTAAAAATAAATTCTCACATTGCTCGGATTTGAAATGAAGGTCCAAACTCGATCAGATCTCGTGTTCGAAGTCACGGCGGTTTCGGATCTGAAAGATTTCAATTTGAAGTTCATATGTATAAATTAGAAACTGACTTTTTACAACTGTCACTGTAACGATTAAAAGCATCGCAAAACTAAGTTATTCATACCTTAATATTTGCAGTTTGTTCAAAACTTTGATTCAGAAATTCGGGAGCTGTAGTTGATGATTTTACGAACGGGTTATTGGACGTGGAAGGGCTTGGAGAGGGGGATGTTCATCCTGAAGGGTGGAGGGTGCGGCGGCTGCTGGGTGGCGCGGGAGGGTGCGAACGGCGGCGGTTTCAGGTGGTAGGGGCGGCGGCTACGGGCAACGAGGGGTGCTGAATTTGGTATGGAATCGAAGAGCAGGAGAAACTCTTCGAAAAGTTGTACTACGGCGTGTTCTGAAATTGAGTGAGGAGGGAAAAATCGGAGGATGAAATTTTGATGAGTAATGGGTTAGTGGCGGCTGAAACTAACGGGGGAAAAAGGATGAATAGTGCCCGTATTTATACGTGTATTTCCTAGCGTATTTTTTTATTTAATTTATTTAATTTCGGAAAATAGGGATTTTTCGTCCAAGCTCCGAATCGCGCCCTACGACTATCGATCAATAGGTTTTGACGCCTTCTAAACGCAATGGTGCTATTGCCGAAGTCCAATTCTGAAGTTAAAAGCATGTTTCTTTTATTTTTAAAATAAATCTTTTATTTTTAATTCGAACGTACTTTCTAATTTTATCGGGGTCACATACGAAGTCAGAAAAATCCGAAAAAATTATTTTTGGTTATGTTTTGATGATGCGGTCCTAACAAAACAAATTTCGTCGAATTCTGAGATCGTTTGAAAAATGGCCATTTTCTGGTGGATCCAATTTAACTGTAATTGACCAAAACATATTTTCCTTTTCCACACTCACATATTAACTTAAAAAATCATGTAATTTGAAACCTAGCAATAATTTTACATCCCGGATCCAACAAAAGTGGTTTCATCGAATTCCGAGGTCGTATGCACAATGTCTATTTTCAAGGGGCGATATATTCTCTATAGCGACCTTTCTGAAAATTCATTTGGCTATAACTTTTGATTCCCGCTATGAAACTTTGATTTTTAAGATTTGTTAGAAAGATATTCATTAACAGATTTAAATATTTTTCGTTTCACCAGAATCCGGTATATTCTGCATCCTGTATGGTCAGTCAAAGTTCAGGTTTGACTTTTCAAACTACCGTCCTTTTCTAATTCCTTTAATAATTAAATTAAATATATTCGTATTAAATTCAATCAAAATAAATTTCTAGTCATTTTTATTTAAAATAATTCATTTCAACTATTTAAATACCTTTAAAATCTCTAAAATGAAAATTTTAAATTGGCCCCAAATTTCGGATTGTTACATATGCCCTTCTTGCTGGAACCACTTTGCTAGTATTCTTCCTTTGTATTGGTTTTGAGTTCTTTTCTTAATGATGGTGTCGGTTGTCTGGCTTTCGGGTTGTTTCCTTATGCTTTCGGCTTTACCTTATGCCTGATTCTTGCTTATAGGTTATTCTTCTATGTTTGTGATGGTCTATTACCCCTTCACTGGTAGCCTGTTTTGGAGTTAATTTCGATAGTAACATTTTCCCCCGTTGTGAAGGGGGTGTTTTCAACCTTTCAAGTCAAATCTTTTTGGATGAATTAACCGCTTCTTTCTCAGTACATATACCCTCCTTATTCTACTTTATTAGCTCTTTTTCCTCTTCATCATCTCCTAAATATGAAATTTACCTTGGAAAAGTATTGCCAATCTTCAAGTAAGCATCTACTGTAAGTCACCTATACTATATTTTATAATAAATGTGTTGTTAGTTTATCTCGAGCTATAGTAACTATCGGAATTGCTTGCCATAAACTTATTTCAGTGTTCAAAATACAAATCCCCGGCAACCAATTACAAATTCGTCTGATAGCTTCAATTAGCATTTTTTTATTTTATTCTCCTAAAGATATCTAGGGATAGCTTCTTATCATTATCAACATATATTTAGGAGAATAAGACTTTCTTCCCTTTTGAGCATTGTTCTTACCTTGTTTCATAAAATTAAACATGTTGTACCTGGCATTATAGGAAAGAAACATATTGCTTTTAAACCTAATAGAAATCCCCCTTTGCCAAACGATCTTTCTGCTTCTAGGAAGGTTAGTGTTGTTGAGAAGCCCCAGATTTCGTTACAAGAGCAAGTTAGTGTTTTTCCTTAAGATTTTAGAATTTCTGGCATTGAAGCCATTCCTTCTCGCGAATTAGACACCATCTCTCCCCCTCCCCCCCCCCCCGGAAGGCTACTTTGCGTTCTCTGCTATCCATGTCTGGCATGGGGGATTTATCCCCTTTCCTTATTTCCTTCGCCGGTATCTGCAATATTCGGGAATTGCTGCCATAAAAATTTCTCCTAACACTTACACCTACCAGTTAGTCTTATAACTCTTATCCTTAGAATCAGGTAATGGTTCTTTAAATCCTTCTACTTTTGATTACTTGGTTCGCCCTTCCAAACTTAGTGACATGGACCCTCAGATTTTTCATGCAAATCCCACAAAGAAATTACTATCAGAGGGAACAACAAGATTTAAAGACTGGGAAACCAATTTTTCTTCGTTCGTCGTCCTACCGGCAGCTTCCACAACCCAAGTATTCATATTCGAAAGCGCTCTATTTTTTATAGAGCGTCATTTTACCTTATATATTTTTCTTTGTACAGATGTTGCACCTAAACTACCGAGTTTCACAGATATGGAGGTAATTGATCACCTTGGCATTGCCTCTAGGAAATATGGTAATAGCTCTTGACTACTCACCTCTTCCATTCTCCGAAGACATTCCCTGTTATCAGACGGTCAATCCATTATTGGACAGCCACCTTTGGTCTTACTTAGTAAAGGGACTTTTTCTTTGTCACTAGGAAGAAATTCTCCTTTTTTCCCCCAACCATCCTTTATTTCTTGAAAATCCTGGTAACCTTTATGTGATATTTTTAAAATGGAGTCGGGACTAGAATTTCATTCAATTTTCTTTCATATATGTTAGGAGTTGTCCGCATTGAGTCTAGTAAAACCGATTTCGTTTCCCTAGTTCCAAGGGCTGGAGATTCTTCTCTTAAGGATGCATTGTTAAAGTCAAGGGAAAACATAAAAAGGAAACTTATGGAAAGTAGCTTAAAAAAACCTCTTCCGAAAAAGCCAAAGAATATGGCTGGTCCAGCTCCTTGTTCTGATGTGGGTTCTGATGTCCTAGAGATCATTTCTCTAAAGAAGGTCCACTGCTCGAAATTTCGTCTTGCTGGGTCTTCCGAGGTCTCAAATGAATTACATTATGCGATGGGGTTTTCTTCTTTTTTCGAGGACATTTCCCCTTCTGTCTTTACCAATCCCCTGGTGGTGATAGCTTCAATGAATTAGTCGGACAAATTATTTCTTATTCTACTTTTTCCAATGTTGATTTTTCATTTGACTTCCCTGGTGGGTGTTAAGCTTTAGTTGAACAGCTCCTCCTGATATGAATTTTTACCTTTCTTGTTTTATTGTATCTCCTTTAATTGTCTCATTCATGTTCATTGTGTCTTTTATAGGTTATCAAGCGGTGGTTTTTAATGCAAGATAATACTTCTGAATCCACTTCTGAGTTGTGGAGGCTTAGAGAAGAAAACATGTCTTTAAGGAAGGAACATGACGCCCTTATCCATGTTAAAGAAGGTTTGGTTGCGGAATGAAGTAAGCTGGATTCTATTCTGGCAGAGGTGAAAATTATAATAATTGCGGAAAAGAAATCTCACTTGGCCTTGGTTGAGGAAGTTTGGGCTTTAAAGGGAGCTTTGGAAAGATCCAAGGAAGAAATTGCCAAGTTTGATTCTCATTGTTTGTCTTTAAAAAAAACTCTTCTGGAAAAAGAGAATAAATTTTTCAAGATCGAGCTTAGCAGGAAGGAGCCTTTATTGGTGAAGTCTGTTGGAGTAGCGAACGATGCTAAACAGAGGGTCTCTTATTTCCTCCAGACTACCTTGGACGAAATTATGGTTAATTATTTTGAGGATGCTTTCCTTCTTCTTTTTGTATATAATATGGACAAATGCTCGGATTTTAATTTTTCTTCTTTCGACCCATCTTTGGTGGAAAGATTTATGTCTAAGATATCCTGTATAAGAAAGAGAGAGGAAGTTCCTACGAGGAAAGAAATTAATGTGGCTGAACTTTTGATTATTGAAGATATCCCTTTTGAGGAGCCATATATTGATGATGAATGATATCCCATTGAGGCGTTCAAGGTTGTTCATGCTAACGATGATAATCCCTTCATAAATGCTGGTGAAAGTGGAGAAGAACATAATGCAGTTCTATTAGTGGTGATCATGCATTTTTGGCCACTGATGGTCGAGATGAAGCATGTGGCAAGGATTCCAAAATTTATGGGGGTGATAGTGTTGTGGTCACACCTCCTGACCCCTCTAGAGCGCAAAAGATGAGAAAATATCTAAGCTTTAAAAGTGCGTCTTCTGTTGAGGCTTCTCAAGTTTCTACTCCTCTCTCTGAGGTATAATAATTTCTAGGATATATACCCATCTATCTTTACTTAGCTTTAACGATTGGTCTTTATCCCTTTACGCATAGGTGAAATGGGGAAAATTAGGTTTTAGGCATTCTATTCTTAAAAAGGCTCAGTCGGAAGTGACCCGTCTTACTAGGGAGTTGAACACTCAAATGAATATAACATCTTGTCCAATAGATATCACCTCCTTGATAAAATTGTTGCAAAACTATTTCTTTTTAAAGAGAAAGAGGTTGACCCTAGGTTAAGAACTGCCCGACTGCGATGTGAGAGGCTTTTAAAAGCAAATGTCGAGCTCATAACGTTGTTCTAGATGTTGATTGATGACCGGGGCACATTAGTAATTTTTTTGTACCAAATTTACAGTAGATATGAAATAGTGGATTTTTTCTTTTTTTAGGTGATCATAGCAGGGGCTTGCTAGGTGTCTCCATAGAAGGTGCTTCGATGAACGTGGTGTGGACCTCCACCCTGGTGAATGCTGGAACCTTCCTCGAGTTACTTATATTCCTAGAGAATTACCATTAGACAAACTTAAGTTTAATAAACATAGATTTGTAACTGAGACTTTTAAGAGATCAGTTTTATATGAGTAGGAGGACTATATGTAATTAGTGTACTTATTTAGCTTATTATGTAATTAATTATCTTTCTTCTAATCCCTTGGATATTTTCTTTATAGTCTGTCCTTTACTTCAAGTTTGCTTTCTAGGGATTTTTAGGAGAATATGTTAAGTTGAAAAGAGAATATCGGGAGAAGTCACTTCTTATTAAATCTTCTTCATTGGCACTATATTACTTCCTAAGGGACCATGAGAAGGTTTACACTCAATGTCCTTGGATCCGCTTTGATTTCCTTGGTGGAGAAAAGGATCAAGTTTTAGGAGAGATCTGCACATATCGATCGACGCTTACTCGAGGTTGTGACAATTCACCCACTGGAGGATGGGATTATCACAAGTATCCTCCGGTTTACACACCTGATGGATTTGGGATTCCATTTAATGCCTCACTTAACCTCTTTGCTCACACCTTAGATAAAGTGAGGAGGATTGTTTTTCATCCTGAAAATATTATTATGCATCTGTAATAGCAATTTTGAGAACTAGATCATGTTTGCACATAAACTCTAATATTATAGTAAGGATGCTTTTCTTTTTGGAGATATACTTGTTTTAAAATCCCTTTGTAAATAATTATGCAGAATGCGAGGTGCTTGGTGTATTATACTTCATATGTAATGATCTGCAGTGATAATGCTTATGAACGTAGTTATGACTTATAGAGGTGTCACCTAACTTGTGGTCACAGCTCATGGGGAAGATGTTCTCTTTTCATAATCTCATTTTAACATTATGCATAAATTTAACGCATTTTATTTGGTGCTTGCCTGTAAGGAACACATAGAGAATCACCTGCTCTTGTTGAAATTAATAACATCATGATATCATATGTATGATAAGGCGACAAGCTTATTTATACTTCCTGCACTAGTAAAAGTCTTCTTAATGTAATAGATATTTCCAAGAAACCTTCTTCTATGGGATTTTTAAGATAAGTATAACCCTTATCCCAAGGTTCTGTTGGGGGAACCTAAGATACTTACTTGAGCACTCCCCCGAAATTTGTGTTCAAATGTTGTGTGGTAATATGTATTGTATATGCATTTGGTATAGTGAATAATGAATTGATGTATGTATGAGTTACGGAAACTTCCCTGAGCAATATGGAAGGTCTCTGCCTTTCTTAAAGGTCTCTTAGGTAAAAGACTCCAGCTATTAGGTTGGTGGCATATTCCTTTCTCAAGGATTGAAGCCCCATATCACCAATTAGGGTATCAAAGATAAAACTCCAGAATCCCTTCCCTCTAGCGCCAAAAGAGGTTTTGATCCATATTTTGGACTAAGGTATAAGACCAGGAACCCTTTCCTGACAATAATAGAAGTTTTGAACCAACCAAGATTTAGGTTATTAAGAGGGTAGAATATCCCCTTTTTGATAATAATAAAGCTTTCGAATCGACACTGATTCGGTACTTATGGTAGGACCGGATATCCACTTCTGGCGATAATTGAAATCCGAACTAACCTATATTTGGGTTATTAAGATAGGACTGGAAATCCACTTCCAGCAATAATTGTGATCCAAATCAACCCAGATTTGGGTATTTAAGATAGGATTGGAAATCTACTCCCAACAATAATTGAGTTCCGAACTAACCCATATTCGCATACATAAGATAGAGAACTGGAGTTCTCTTCCGGTATTAGTTTCATCACCTCCTTTCGGGGAAAATTTGTGAAGCAGAGGATGTACGTTCTTATTGATACACTCCCTGGGCTTTTTATTGTCAAAGCATAGGTTGTAGGTGCTTTGTTGGCCACTCTCTGGTTCTGTGTGTCCGGTGCACTTGGCTAGCTTATCCACAAATAGGGCCCACAGACTTACCCGGACTCCCTCCAAGAGGTGCCTTATCCTGACCATCGTAGGCGATGATAAGGTCTTAGATTCTTAAACCGGGCCATCGTAGACACATAATTAAGGCTTACTCTTTTGATGCTCTACCCTGGCCAACGTAGGCGGTGGTAGAGGCTTATACTCCACCCCCTCCAAGGGATGCCTTATTCTGGCCATCATAGGCAATGATAAGGTTTGGCGTTCCCTTCTGTGCGTAACGCAGAAAATAAGCAGAGGTAGGACGTGCTCTATTGCGAGCAGAAGTAGGACATGCTTAGTTCATAGCAGAGGTAGGGCGTACTCTTCCGCGAGTAGAGGTTGGGCGTGCTAATTAGATGCTCCATCACGACCATTTCTGTTGTGGTATAGAGGCTTACGCTTTTGATTCTTTAACTGGCCCTTTTTGATTCAGGAGCGGAGAAAGGCTTACACACCACCCCCTCCCCCCCCCCCCCCCCCCCCCGCCGGAGGGTTCCTTTCCCTGGCCAACTCGGCGGTGACAAGGGTTTTTATCCATTTGTGCTTTAAACCGTTTTTTGTCATTTTGAGTTTTGAGAGAGTTTCCATACACCTAGTTGTGAAGGTAATCCTTTTCCTAAAGACCTCTATTGGACTTAGTTTGATCTCTTTACAAATTCTTATAGCCAGCCTTGATTGAGGAACTTGATGATCAGTCCCACGAGGGCTCTGCAATAGTTGGTATCATGTCCGTTTTTCATATGATAATGACAGTATGGCCCTCCCAATTTCCTTTCGTGCTTAGGCTTCTTCTTTGCGGACCAATAATCGAGATCTTGCTGAGTTCGGAAGTAAATGTTTTCTATTGATGTGGTAAGGTAGCAACCATCAAGCATTCTTGGTATAAAGTATTTAACTTTCACAAGTCTGAGTTAGTTTATCATTTCCTTGATATCAAGGTTTAGAGCCCGAAATATTAGTTACTCTTCCCTTGATGGGGTAAACATCACGCTCAAGCGACTCAAGAACCAGAAGATATCACGGGACAAGGTTTCCTAAGCCCAACCCTCGATAGAAGGCAAAACAGTTTATAGGAAGGGGTTCTTCGATAACCTTGCGGAAGGGTCTAGACTTGAGTAGGAACCGAAGACTATGTAAAAAGCATACGGTATACCATGTAAACAATAGCTAAGAAAACTTGTAAGAAACTCATAAGATATACTCTAAGTACTGATCCGCTCTTTATTGATCTTTCATTTGGAGTACAATAGAAATCCCCAAATTGATTTAGAAATTAGGGTTTACTCTAGAGATAAAGAATACAAGAATGAGAAATGAGAAAATCACTCTAAAAATGAGACCCCTGGGGTCTTATATATAGAAAATTGGGACCCCATTTGTCGTAGGGCCAGCAGAAGCCCCTTTCTGCTGCTTTTCCCTTTCGTCTCGATTGCTTTGGTTCTCGGCCACTTTTTAGGATTTGCTTTCATCTTTTTAGGGTGCCGGCTTTGTCTCTCGGAAGGATGGTCCCGGTCTTTGGAACTTCTTTTTGATGTCATGTCTAACTTCTTTGTATTGATACCAAGCCTGTCGGTGTGGATAGCTTTCGGAAGGCTTTAGGCTTCCGGTCATAAGCTTTCGTTCTTGCTATTAATTCTTCGTGGAACTTGCTTTCATGATTCAAGTGGATGGTCACAGGATCTTCTACCCTTGTTACTATCGACACTCAGCAAATTAGTATGGACAGCATGTACTTCTTTGAGGTTGCTCCTTGCCTTTCGGTAGAATACGCTTTCGGCTTTTCGGTGGGTTGCTTCCAGTGCTTTATTAGTTGCATATTAAAGTGGCCTTTCGGTGACCATCTGATAGGGATCTCGGTGGCTGGCTCCCAAATGATTCCCTTATGTTTTGAACTATGTACTTTTGATGCTCTTATTAGAAACGACCCAAACTCGCCCTTATGGGAAAGCCCAGATTGAGTTGAGAACATGACAAATCAGAAAACAAATAGAAGAACATTTCATTGCTTATTACAACAATTTACATCAGAGTACAAGAATATAACAGAGTATAAATAAATATTACACATTGAAAAGTATCAGAGATTTACAAACTACAATGAAGCGGAAAATCATACAAAGCACGCCTGAAAGAAATACATGGACACAGAGCGTTCCAAATATAGCTCTAGATGTAAACCACCAAAACTACTAGCTCCCCATGTGGAAAATAGGGGCACCCAGAGTTTAGGTTAAAACAATAAACTCCAGGTCAGTCATGTGACTGGTGTGAGTACTAAAACAGTTATTTAAAACTTTACCTTATAAATAAGGTAAATCAAGGGATCACGCTGTATAACACGGAACGGATTTCCTCCTAAGAATACTAGTGCATAAACAGTTATAAACAACACAATGCTTTTTGAAAAAATGAAGCTATTATAAGACTCTGGTCCCATCACACAATGCAACGTAAGCCGGAGGACAGAGTTTTCCCTTATAATAGCTGAACATGCTTGGTACATTTAAAACAAATCATTTGATACTATTATAAGTGCATAGTGTATAAAACGACTTTAAATATAAATGTATTAATCATAGATGGCATATTATCCCATGCTACTATGCCGCCATATAGGTTTACAACTAAAACCAAAATGTCACGTATTGGAAATTGGATTCCATCTATGAGTCGAGGCCAGGGATGGCTCCACACAGCTTCGAGACACTCTAGCAAATGTCTGGGAAACCCTTGGATCGGTTGGGTCGGTCCTCTCTTACATTTGAGGATTAGTTATTCCTGAACACACATTTGTCGGTCCTATCAGACCTATCCATCGGCTCCATAGTAACCGATATATCTGAGGCGCCTCGCAATTCAGCATCCACATAGGTAAAAATATAATAAATGTCTGGGCTCCATACCATGACACCACCCATAGCTAGAAAGAAACGTCATGTTCTCCCAACGGTTCGACCCCGTTTTTGACTCATACCTAGGTGTGAGGCTCGTGAATTAACGTTATACACAAAGATATGCCCTTTAAGCCCGTGCTTTGATCATCAACCACAAGACTCTGCTTTTCAACAGAATCCTTGATCATTTGCATCTCAGCATGCCCCACGGGCAATTCACGCCATGCGACTGGTGTCTATCGATATGTAAAATCTGAGCTCGTACATCGTCAGAGAAGGGTGTTAAGCAATAGAATAAATTCTCCGTCACCAAACAGAAATATATTTAATAGAGATCAATCAACACAGAATAAAATCATGTGTCATACACACATCCATTTACAAGTTCATTCTGGGTCTGAACGAAACTGAAGGCACCTTATTCCTCGTCCCATGTCCAATACGGGAGAGAGGCCCTCGCATATCTGGTCGATCTCCAAGTACGTCTGGACGGTCACTACTTATTACCTTGTCTTGGGTATACAGCCCAATCAAGACATCAGTAATCATCCTATTGATGTGAAGACCTCCAGTCTTCAACCACCGTCTTCATCGTCGACTTATCGTCGAATCAGTTATTCAGAATGCATGAAAACCCGGCCTTTCCGAATAACTCGCGTATATTATAAACAAGTGCTATAAAAACACAACATACGCCTCATTCCAATTCTGAATATTCTTTTAAATAAATATTCACATCTTTAGGGAACGGTTCCCGTTAATTTTATCAAAGATAAATTCTTTAAGTTTATTCTTTAGTCTTCCTTTGGATATCAATTCCAACCATATTAAGGTTTTCCAAACTAGCCGGGATTAATGCACCTTACTGTGGTAATCATTTATTCAATTTCCCAATCCCAACCTATTCATCCCTTGGAGCAAAACTGGTAATACTCCATAACTAGCACCATGGTGTTATTAGTAAAATCAATTACCATTTCCCGTTCAAATCTAATTAAAGATTTAACTATCGCTTTGAGCAAAACTGGTGATACTCCACTGTCGATCAATTCCCAAATTTGATAATTTAAATTATCAATTCACATTTCAATCTAATTAAAAATTCATTAAAACTCCACTTATTTTTAATCTTCCCAAAGATCAATATTAATGATTATTTAACTTTGGAAAATCAAACATGCCACATTGACAATCCACACCGTACTATTGACTTCTGCCTATATATAACCTCTAAGCTCGTATGTCTTAGATAAGGGTGCTAAGTAAGAGAATAAATTCTCCACCACCAAACAGATATATATTTAGTAGAGATCAACCATACAATCCGAAATACAATGTTAGACATGTAATCCTGTCTTTAACTGGGTTAAAGAACTAATGTCATTTAAAACACAACTCACGATAAACCAAAATCACATTCCATTAATTATGGAATCTTCACGGAAAATAGATCAATATATCATCGATATCAATTTCCGTATTCGACTAATAATATAAATGGAATAACGACAAAGCCTTTTAAATTACATATATATTAACAGTCTTCCTCCACATAAGTTCACTTCGATTGTTACCAAATCGAATTCCAGTCAATTCCAATTTAATATACTAAATTGGAAAACTTTACTTCGGAAAATTTTCATTAAATCTTAATAAAAAGATTTATAAATTCCAAATCACATTTCACTGTAAATCTGGTTAAAGAAAGATTGTCGTTAAAAACATAGTTCACAATAAACCCAGTTCACATCACATTTTATTCCAATTAAATGTCAATTAACTGGAAACTCTAATAATCTTAATTAAAAGATTTATTATTTTCACATGGGGTTCAAGAACAGTGTTAATAAAGACACCATTCAGACAAACCCAAAATCCCATTTGATATTAAATACAAGGCTCTGAATAGAAATTATATCGGCTTATATTCAATATCGAATTCTGAAACCAACCAATATCGTATTGGAATATATCTTCCAAATTTCCGTAACAATATCCGTATATCCACGAAATCCAATATCGAAATATTCCAAAGATGTTCCGAAGATGATTTCGATTCAAATCCATTCCAATTCATATAATTGAAATTTTGGTTATTTTTAAAACCATTTCAAATCCAATTTATTTATTTAAAAATATTGGATTATAAATCTAGTTCATAACTAGTTCATTTCGATAAAAATATATTTTTATCTTTTCAAATATGGAATTTTTCATCCAAATTCTTTCCAAATCATTTATTATGATTTTACACAAATTATTAATATTTTTAATAATCTTATCAAGGCCCGTACAGTCGATTTCCATAAATGGTCATCAAACTGCACTTACAACGACTTTTTCCAATTTTTATTTGGATATAATTCCAAATCCAACCGTTAGATTTCAAATCTCTTATATCCGTTGCTCTTTTCAATACGAACCCAACGGTTCTAGTTCTAGGAGAATCCGACAGTCGGATCTCCTGTAATGCCAATTCGAAGTCAATGGTTTAAATTCGTGAACTGCCGCGGCACGGCGTGTTCTATTCAGGCTATTAAATATATATATATAATATATATTATACATGTTTCGTCGATTTCCATTTAAAACGTATTTTATAAATCGTTTATAAATTCGTTTAAAATGATTTCAACTTCATAGTCAATTTTAAATCAAAATGGAATATTCCATATCATTAATATATAAATGATAATATTTTCAAAATGTTAGATTTTGAAATCACTTCTTTTTCAATATTAATTATAAATAATGAATAAAATTGATATAAGTATTGTTCGCATCAAAATGGTGAATCTCTAATCAACACGGCTTTATATATTTCAATATTTTCGTGTCCATCCCAAATCGGACATCAAAATCATATTTTGATCCATTACTGAATATATTTTAAAATATTAGTTATTTTAAAATATTCATTACTCATCATTTAAAATATTCTTTAATTTAAAATATTCGTTCTTTCCGAATTGGAATCAGACACAGTCAATTACCATATAATTTTATTTATATGGATTTCATACACACACGTACACAACAATAACCAAACACAGTCAACCATCATCCAGAGTGCATTACACAACCGCATAAGCACTAAATATAAATAATTAACGCTTACAATAATCTTTCAACCCATTGATTAACATACAACTAAACAGTTGGGGTTAATGTATATCAAATATCATCCCAATACCCGTGTGGGGTTTCAATCAACACACACATAGAATTTATTTGTGCAGTTGGGCGATGTGTAAAATATATCGTCCCAACCAATATCAGTCAAATGCGTATATATAAACAAATTGTCCGATTTGTAAATGAATATTTATTTTATTCATATACTTGTTAAAAATTATATTTTTAACTATAAAATATTTATTTCAACACATGAATATTTTATACAATTCATTTATACAGTAAAATGATACTTTTATTTTTCTAATATTTTTAGAAAATTTTGGCAGCATAATGGCGCGATACTATAACCGGAAAAGGTCTACCCTTACCCCTCGCCTAATAATGGCTCGCGCCATATACAAACCAAATTCTAATCAATTCATTTCATTTTCCAAACCAAATTCAACCAAATAATCCAATCAACGAAACAACCATACAAACATGGTTTCAAACAAAGGTGTCGGGTGCTATTAAGCACCATCTGCATCCTAATATATATATATATATATATATATATATATAACTAGAAAATAAATTAAAATGAGAAGTTCTCACCTTTGAGATCCACTTCTCCATTCTTTATTTCTTAACGGTTCAGATTTGGATTTGTTTTCCACCAGTTCCGTCGCAATCCGTTTCACACGATTTTTATATTAAAAATCATATTTTTATTCTGTTACTATATAAATAAAAATCACATTTTTATTTTAACGTTATATACATAAAAATCGTATTTTTACTTCGCTACATATATAAAAATCATATTTTTACTTCGCTACATATATAAAAATCATATTTTTATATCTCTATTGAATATATAAAAACCATATTTTTATATCGCTATTGAATATATAAAAATCATATTTTTATATCGCTATCGAATATATAAAAATCATATTTTATACCTCTATTGAAATATAAAAATCATATTTTTATATCGCTATTGAATATATAAAAATCAAATTTTTATTTCGCTATTGAATATATAAAATCATATTTTTATATCGCTATTGAATATATAAAAATCATATTTTTATATCGCAAAAAATTGAATTTTTATCTAACTAGAAATTGAATTTTTATATAACTAAAATATTATGATTCATATGATGAAAATCTCATTTTTTATATTTTTAAAAATCTCATCTTTTCTACAATAAAAATCTGATCTTTTTATATTTGAAAATATAACCTTTTCTATTATAAAAATATAATCTTTTACATGCTAAAAATCGCATCTTTATATTTTAAAAGAAATCAAATCTTTATATATTTTTAAAAATCAAATCTTTATTTAGCTATAATATAAAGCCCTATTTTTATTTCTATAAAACTAACTACCTTTAAATAAATAAAAACAAACAACTAAATAAAATAAAATAAAATAAATAAATAAAATGTACAGTTGACGTTGTACGGAAAGGGGGGGATGGCGCGTCGGAGGTAGTGGTGGTCTAGTTCCAACAACGGCAGTGGTCCTTCTTGGTTGTGACGGATCTCTGGTTTGATGTGGGGCGCGGATTTGAGATTGGAGGCGAGGAAAGAGAAAGGGGAAGAAGGGGGGTGGTGCGATGGCATGAGAAGGAGGGGGCCGATAGGGCATCGCGACGGCCGTCGACCTGGGGGAGCAAATCACGACAGCGAATTTGGGGGGGGGGAGGCGAGATCTCCAATTTTGAATGGGGAGAAAAATAATGAGGGTTGACCTCTTTTAACCCATTATATATTTATAAATATATATATATATTAATTTAATTTCTAAAAGTTAGTTTTCTATTTGAACTCCAAATCAAACCCAACGACTATCATCCTAAGCCAAATAACCCCATTTCGAACGCAATGGGATATGCCCCGTAAGCTAATTCGACTGTTACGGTCAGTTTTTCTTTAACTTAATCTATAAATCGATATATATTTAATTTAAACATACATTTTAATTTACCGGAGCAACATACGGACCCCAAAAATTCCCAAAAAATAAATGTAGCTATGTTTTGATGATACGGTCCTAATAAACCTAATTTCGTCGAACTTGGAGACCGTTTGAAAAACGATCATTTTCCAGTCGATTAAATTCAGACTAAAATGACCAAATGCGTTTAAGTTTACCACGCTCACATATTGATTCCAAAAATTATGAAAATTGGAATCATGCAATAATTTTACATTCCGGATACAACAAAAGTTAGTTTCGTCGAAAACGGAGGTCGTTTGCAAAATGGCTATATATTATATTAATATATATATATATATTCCATAGCGACTATTCTTAATTTTCAACTGGACATAACTTATTATTGCCGCTATGAAATCTGGATTTTTCACATTCGTTAGAAATATATTTTCAAACAGATTCAAATATTTCTACTTTTACTAAAATCTAGTTAATTTTGAATCTTGTACATTCATTTGAAATTTGAAATCTAAAATTCAAACTACCGCGCCATTTCCAGTTCCTTTTATAATTAAAATAAATATTTATATTCTTACTTCTATTTAAATAAATATATATTTTCTAATTCTATTCCAAATAAATTTCTAGTCATTATTATTTAAAATAAATCATTTTAAATACTGAAAATTCAATAAAATTGCCAAAATAATAATTTCAAATTGGTTCTGATTTTCCGGGTTGTTACATCGTTCCTTGATGTATCAGTATTAAGAAAGTTAATACTGATAGCCCTTTCGTCCTTTTACGTCTCGGTCTGTAGGATTCCTAGTCATTTTCTTTATTGGCTTCCAATTTTAGGTGATCCTCGGTTATCTGCCCTTCGTGTCGAAACTATCCTGCTAGTATTCTTCCTTTGTATTGGTCTTGAGTTCTTTTCCTTGATCATGGTGTCGGTTGTCTGGCTTTTGAATTGTTTCCTTATGCTCTCGGCTTTACCTTGTGCATGATTCTTACTTACGATCTATTCTTATATGCTTATGGTGGTCCATTACCCTTTCACCGATAGCTTGTCTCGGAGTTAATTTTGGTGGTAATAAGATTCAATAAAAATGATATGTTTTAACTAAATATTAGCATTTTAAGTCTATATTTGGAAATACATGAATATTATTGACTTATTTGATAACATAGATTTCGTCAAGTTTAAATAATACATAGGAAAATAATATTTCATAATAATTGTAGTTAGTCTATTAAATTACAATTACTTCAAATAAGTCCTCTGAGAAGTTGTATTTTTTGTAGTATGAAATATATTTAGTATTTTGCATGTTATTTTGTTCATTTCATTAAATAATACATTTTTATGGATTTTAACCAATGTGCAATTAATATTTTTTATATTTTGGATGTTCGAACTATTCTTCGAATGTTATTATTTTACTTGTAAATTATATTAGAATTTCACCTATTACTTTTATATTTTCTTAATTTCATTTATTACTTCTATAATTTCTAATGTTTTAATTCTTATGCGAATTTTTGTTTTACAATGATTCATTGTTTTTTTTGAATTGATTGAAGATTTAAACATGATACGATGATCACATTTTTTATGTGTTTTTGTAATATTTATATTCTATGTAATGACAATTTTGAATAAACGGTTTAGTGACTTTCAGTATCATTTTTCTGGTCTTTCATTGAACTTGTTGTATATAGTATTGAAGGGTAAGTGTGACGTGGGAGCATTAAATAAATAGATTAGTAAACGGGGTGGTATGGGACACAGTTAAATATAGCTAGAAGGCTAAAAATATATATTACATTATGCAACACATTGCAGTAATACACAAGTAAACTAATAAAGGTTGCAAGCTGTCCTAGAGTACTATCTCAGTTCCTTTACAAAAATTTACAATCAGAGTAGACACAACCACCCACAGCGACTAACCAGCTTGCTTCAGTTACACATCTGCTATACACTCAGTTCATCGTTATCTTCTAGCCTGATTAAATCAAATACCACAATGAAACGACAACCCAAAATTCCATCGTCGGTGAACAATTGCATCACCTCCACACGGCTTAACGACACAAAAACAACAACATACCCACACGAAGGCGAAACACCCTTAAAAGGAACCACAACCAGCAATCAAGCAACCGCTGCAAAAACAACCAACAAGCACTAAGAAAAAATCAAAACCCAAAGACAAACCGCGGTGAGAATAGGAAACAACCAGCTCATAGTAGACACAGTCAGATTGCAGAAAGGAGAAGGGAAGCCTAACGGTGAAGTCGTACAGAGAGCATGCAATAATCATCTCATCGCGGACAAGGCCAGATTACCGAGAGGAAAAGTAGCGCAACGGTGAAGTCTAAGCAACCAAAACAAGTCAGCCAAAGAGGATCTTTATAGGGGAAGTCGCGAACGAGAATGCAAGGGATACAAACACCAGGGAGGTTCGTTCAAGGGGTACTTTGCGCATAGGCGGCCAGACTGGTGTAGAAGAGGGGAAAAGTAAAGAGGAGGACAGTTGTTAAAGCATATGGACCAACGCATTACAAACCGATCTCTTAATCACATAAGCCACATGGGCTTCAGTCATGTAACAAATCATTGGGCCTTGTTGTTTAGCCCATCTTTCTGTTTTTCGTTTTTTTTCTTTCTGCTATATATATTGATGGCATAAGTTATGTACAGACTATGAAAGATAATTCAATACAAAAGATAATCAATTACAATATTACGAATATATAGAAATCTCATATGGTATCAGAGCCCTATAGCCAAACGGCATAAGAAAATCATTTTTTATGATTCAGAAAGAGGGATGATGTGCAATTCTCCTCAGAAAAACTTCATCATAGGAGAGCATCCCTTCCTGATCGTGTAGTGTACGTTCTTACCAGTTCTGAACAGTGCCGTGCCTGGCTGCAAATCTTGTTCACAGCCAGCTACATCAGTTCATTTTTTGATCATCAGAGATTTCTATCTCGTGATCTGATTTCTGTTCCGCTGTAAACCAATGATTCTTGAATCTTTAAAAAAACAAGAACCACTGTATATACATTTTTTCTCTCTACTTTTCTTGAATCGGCTGCCACCACAGTAGCAGTGACCTCGCCATATTCATTGTCCACTACTTCTGAACAAACCATGGCAGAAAGAAGTTCTGAAGTATCCTCTGCACCGACAAGGACAGATCCTAATGGACCAACACCACCTTCCCAGCCCCTTGTAAAGCCAAAAAGCCATGTTATCACCGTCCCACTCGACGAAGATAACTTCTTGTTATGGAAATTCCAGATTGAAACAGCCTTGAAGGGGTATGACCTTCTAGATTATGTCAATGGAACCAGACTTATTCCACCTGCAATGATAGTTGATGCACAAAACAACATGATTAACAATCCTGAATTCATCCACTATCAAAAGCAAGGCAACTTACTATCTTCTTGGCAACTATCGTCAATCAGTGCCAACTTGTTATCACAGGTCATAGGGTGTAACTCATCTCATGAGATTTGGTCAACAATTCAACAAATTTTCAATTCTCAGTCTGCGGCAAGAATCATGCCCTACAGGAGAGAATTTCAGAATGCAAGAAAAGGAGACATGAGTATGCGTGAGTACATTTCTAAAGTAAAGACCCTATGTGACAAGCTCAAAGCAGTTGGCCACAACATTTCAGACAGTGAACAAATTTTAACATTGACAAATGGCCTTGATGAAGAATATGAGTCTCTTGTGAACTATATAGCAACACAGCCTATTTTACCAGACATTCAAGCAGCTTATTCAGCATTGTTAGCCCATGAAGGCAAGGTGGATCAAAGAAAAGCTATTCAAAGTGAATTTAGTATAAATCTGGCATCTAATTCAAGAAATGTTGACCAATCAAGAAGTGTACCTGGTTATGGCAGAGGCAACCAACAAGGACCAAGATGCAATCCCAGTCAAAGAGCCAGAGGAAGGGGCATATCAAACAACACAAACAGAGTAAAATGTCAGATATGTGACAAGCCAGGACCCACATCAAATAGGTGTTATTTTAGGTTTAACACTAATGTCAACAATGTTCAACAAGGTCAAGGTGGCCAGAGAGGCATGAATGAAAATATGGCACAAGACAATTATCAAGCCAGAAAAAATTCAGAGGGTTCTACATCTCAAGCAAGTGGCAGTGATGATAATACAAAGACTGACGACATAAATACTGAAGACTGGTTTCCAGACTCAGGGGATACCAATCACTTAACTAACAACCTTCAGAATTTGAATCTTGGTAACAAGAACTATACAGGTACACAAGTTATACATACTTGCAATGGTGAAACTATGAATATATCTCTTATTGGAGTAGGGTACATTCAAGGAAAAAGAAAATTGTTTCTTAATAACATTCTTAGGGTCCCTACTGTTAAGAAAAACCTGATTAGTGTGTCCCAATTCACTAATGATAACAAGGTATATTTTGAGCTTCACTCTCAATATTTCTTAATTAGAGACTTGCTGAGCAAGGACATATTATTATAGGGTAGGCTGAGTAATGGTCTATGCAGATTCAACAACTTGCAACCAAGATTGGGTAAAGAAGATAACACGTGGTGTTGCAATGCTAACATTCAAATTAGCAATGTTAATCAGAATGATTGTGATAGTTCTGAGAGTAACAATTGTGTTCCAAATGATCTTAATACATGGCATTGTAAACTTGGACACCCTAGTTATGATATTGTAATGCAAATATTAAAAGACAATAATATTACTTTTAAAAACTCACCTGTCCCAACTATTTACTCACATTGTCAACTTGGCAAAAGCCATAAATTACCATTTGGAAAATCTGAAACTGTATACTCTAAGCCTCTTGAATTAGTTACAACAGACTTGTGGGGACCTGCACCACTATGTTCAAGACTGGGACACAGGTACTATCTATCAATTGTTGATGCTTATACTAGGTACACATGGATTTTCTTTCTCGAAGCCAAATTAGATACATACAGTGTAATGTTACAGTTTATGAACTTTATTGAAAAACAGTTGAACTGCAACATTAAAACTGTACAAACAGATGGGGGGCGGTGAGTTTTTACCTCTCAAGCATGTGTTCAGCCAAAAAGGCATCACTCACAGAACTACTTGCCCATATACATCAGAACAAAATGGCATTGTGGAAAGAAAACATAGACACATTGTTGAAACAGGATTAACATTATTGTTTATGTCCTCTTTACCTTTGAAATACTGGACTGAGGCATTTAACACAAGTGTTTATTTGATCAACAAGATGCCAACTAAAGTTCTACATCATAAATGTCCTCATGAAATTCTGTTTGATAAGAAACCAGATTACAGATTCATGAGAACATTTGGATGCTTGTGTTTTCCATGCCTCAGACCCTACAACAACCACAAGCTTTCCTTAAGATCAAGCCTTTGTACTTTTTTGGGCTATTCAGACAACCAAAAAGGGTACAAGTGCTTAGATGAGAAAGGAAAAGTTTTTATATCTAGACATGTTGTTTTTAATGAACAAGTGTTTCCCTTTGCAGAAAAGAAAAACAAAGGTAAAGCAAGTAATGTCCAATCTAAAACCACTGTGGGAACTATTCCTATATTAACTGAAAACACCTGGCAGCATGAGAACAATGTGACACCTGAAATGACTATGGCAACTCCCACTGTCTCCAGCACCAGGTCTGGGTACAACACAAGTGAACACTTAAGTGAAGATGACAACCCACATCAAAGTTATGACAGTGACAACAACAACAGCAACCAGGACCAGGATAGTGAAGATGACTCACCAGACATAGAAAGGGATGAGGATAATGTTCTTAGACAGCCACTTGGGCATCATATGACTACAAGAGCCAAGAGTGGCATCTTTAAACCAAAAATCTACAATGCAACTACAGAGGATGCAGACACTATTGAACCACTCACATATGAAGAGGCAGTCAAACATGAATCCTGGCGTAAGGCCATGAATGAGGAATATGAAGCATTGACAAGAAACAAAACATTGGACCTTGTCAATACACCAAAAGGTCAAAATATTGTGGGATGTAAGTGGACTTATAAATTGAAGAAAGATGCTGAAGGGAATATAATAAAACACAAGGCTAGGCTGGTTGCAAGAGGTTTTTCACAACAATATGGATTTGATTTTAATGAGACTTTTTCCCCTGTAGTTAAACCTACGACCATAAGGGTTGTTCTAACCATAGCTATTCAGAATGGATGGGATATAAGACAATTAGATGTGTGTAATGCATTTCTGAATGGAGGATTACAGGAAAAGGTCTACATGCAGCAGCCAAAGGGTTTTGACTGCAAAGGCAAAGAAAATCATGTTTGTCAACTAAACAAAGCCATTTATGGTCTGAAACAAGCCTCAAGAGCTTGGTATGTCAAATTAAAAAATACCCTGGTAGACACGGGTTACATAGCCACAAATTCATACAATTCTTTATACATCAGAATCCACAATCAAAAATATGTATACATACTTGTCTATGTTGATGACATTCTCATAACAGGAAATGACAGCACAGAGATCAACAGAATTATATTGCATCTAAATAAATTTTTTGCTATAAGAGACATGGGAGAGGTAGACTATTTCCTAGGCATTCAAGTTCAAAGAAATTCAGATTCAGAAATTTTATTGTCTCAAAGAAATACATATGTGAGATTATCAAAAGAGCTAATATGGATCAAGCCATACCCATTTCTACCCCCATGACAAGTAATCTAAGATTATCCAAACACAGGGGTGATAGCATAGACAACAGCAAACAATACAGAAGTATCGTTG
Organism: Allium sativum; assembly: GCA_030737875.1. Classification (NCBI taxonomy): domain Eukaryota; kingdom Viridiplantae; phylum Streptophyta; class Magnoliopsida; order Asparagales; family Amaryllidaceae; genus Allium; species Allium sativum. Next base: position 25,053,038 of record CM060926.1, on the reverse strand, counting down.
GAGCATTACAGTACCTAACTATCACAAGACCTGAAATCTGTTTTAGTGTAAATAAGGTTTGTCAGTTCATGGCTAACCCTTTAAGTGAGCATTGGAAGGCTATCAAGAGAATTTTATGCTATTTACGAGGAACTATGCACTATGGAATAACAATTAAAGCAGGAAAAGACATGAATTTGAGTTCTTACAGTGATGCAGACTGGGCTAACAACCAAGATGACCGGGGATCCACTTCTGGCTATTGTTTGTTCATGGGATCAAATCCAGTCTCGTGGTGCACTAAGAAGCAGCCTACAGTCTCCAGATCGAGCACCAAGGCAGAGTACAGAGCGATTGCATCGGCTATAGCTGAAATTATTTGGGTTGAAACCCTAATCAAAGAATTAGGGTTTCCGTCCACAAGGAAACCGGTGCTCTGGTGTGACAATAAAAGCACCATCGCCTTGTCTAACAATCATGTACAACACTCGAGAATGAAACACATAGAGATTGATCTCCACTTCATCAGAGAGCGAAAGGAAGCTGGAAAACTTGCAATCAAACACGTGCCGGCTTTCTATCAAACAACAGATATCTTTACTAAAGCATTATCAAGGAAAAACTTCGAAAGATAGAGGTGCGAGCTGAAAGTATTTGGTGGCGGCACAGAGATGAAGACATTAAAACCCTAGATCGGTTTGAGGGGGCGTGTTAAAGCATATGGACCAACGCATTACAAACCGATCTCTTAATCACATAAGCCCCATGGGCTTCAGTCATGTAACATATCATTGGGCCTTGTTGTTTAGCCCATCTTTCTATTTTTCGTTTTTTTCTTCTGCTATACATATTGATGGCATAAGCTATGTAAATACTATGAAAGATTATTCAATACAAAATATAATCAATTACAATATTACGAATATATAGAAATCTCATAACCGTCAGCGATGGATTTGGATGTCGATCTGATGTATGGTGCTATAGATCTAGCGGTAGAGATTTTAAACCACTACGGTTAAAGTTAGGGAGTGATGGGGAAAAGGAAGAAGAATGTTGGAGGATATGAAAAGGTGGAGTAGAAAAGCAAAGAAGAGGAGATGGATTTTGCATTGAAGAAGGAGGCGAAAAAGCAGTGAACGCTAGTCGCCATGGAAGTGAAGAATCTCACTATGGTTTTTTATTAAATGACAATAGCCTGATAATTGGCATGAACAATACGTCTTCAGTAGTAGTGAAAACATGATAATGAACTTTCCTGTGATTTTGGTGTTTTGATATTCAATTATTTGAAGTAGAGGATATATAGTGACAAAATGATATTTAGACTAGTTTTATTATTAGTCCATTTGTATATTGTGAAGAATTTTTTTCTTTTGAGACTATTTTGACATTGGATTGTGAATTACTGGATTTATATGACTCACCTATTTATATTAATTTCATGATTTCTATTTTTATGGATTTTTTGGTGATGATATTCTGGGATTGAACTGAAATGAGATTTCTTAATTATTCCGTAAATTCCAAATACTCAAAGTTTTTATGTTGGAATTAGATGTAGTCAGACCTACAGGTTTGGGAACATCGAGACCAGCTAGTATTTCGTTAGATTTAGAGGAGTATAACAACTCAACTTATTTGTTATCTTGTATTGTATGGAAAGATGCATACATTGATGTGTAATAAGTTTAATATGTATAAGTATTAAATATTATTATGTTATATTTTATCGTTGCGGTTGACTCTGTAATCTCTATATTTTGTATATCATGTATTGTTTTATCCTGGAGGCACACGTGTTATTGTTTTGTACAAATATTACGTAAGTACAACCCTGTGTTTCAGAAAATTTTAAAATGTACTAGTGCTAGGACAAGAGAATATTTACATGTGTACCCCTACAGCCTCATTTTTTTTATTATCTAACAGTATTACTTTGCAATACTTCTGGATAATATGGGTAATAAGTGGGTTCCTAACATGACTGGTATTTTAAAGGATTAGATATTTGAATCTTTTATTTAAATATTACTCTTTAACTATCCAATTGTCGGTTCCAAAATAAGATTTTTTTTTACAAACGATCGAATTAGGACTCAAGGCTAGTTTCATTGAGTTTGGATTGTCCTTTACATGGAAATTAAATATATGGACCACTATATTTTGAGTTTGGACCGGTTGGTTGTCAAAACGATCTCGAAATATGCGTAAATAATCGTTTCAGAAAAGTAATGTCGGATTACGTAGAAACTTATATTTTAGGAATCACAGTGACGAGTTGTTGCACATCGTCAATTTTTGTTATAATTGGATGTATCGTTTGACAATACATAAATCAAAAGCGTGCCATTTTTGTAAAAGGACTGGATGTGTATATTTCAAGTCTTAAAGGCCAACTTCCACATATATCAATTTAGGTCTCGATACTAGTTTCAATATTTTTAGAAGGTGTTTTTATATAGATGACGGAAGGCATCACACATCGATTGGAGATCGTGGGTTTTGGGCCTTATTTGTGAATTAAAAGAATAAAATAATATTAACCCTAGATATACAGTAGAATGCATGAATCTATAGCCTCTTTCTTCATCGTGCAAAACAACCGTTCCATTCTTTTTAATGGCCATTACTTTCCTCTTCTTCTAAAAATCATTTTGATCAAATCCCTCAATGATAAATCACGATTAATATGTCAATGAACTTGTATCAAAGAAAGCTTCACACCTATATAGGTTAGAAGGTGTTTGGCGATGATGAATGTCACGAGTCATAGCCTAAGGTTGAATATAACAGCGATCATGGTTGGTGATTGGGTAAATGGAGAGTAGCATTGGATTTACGAATGGAGAGGCACACATTTTCCCCGAGTTTTGGCCAACTTGGTTGCTCCAAGGGAATTGCGTGTTTTTGTGGGGTTTTTGTACCAACCAATAGTTGTAGGGGATGGATGAAAACCGCTAGGTGGGGTCGAAGGTTGGTCTTTGTGTGTTGGCAAATCAAGATTTGGACGAGCAACTCAACAATGCAGATAGTTCTTGAATCCGACAATTTGAACTTCGTATCACTTCTTGGAGATGCACACGAGTTTTCTTCTTGTTTATGTGTAGGTGTTCTCCGTTAGGGAAGAAGCATTAAGTTAATTAAATTGGTTTATTTATTTAGTTAGTGAGTCGGTTATTTAACACTTTAACTTATATAACTCATAACTTTTGCATATGAGGTCGGAACTGGGAGTCATTTCATCCGATGGATTTGGAAGCTCTATGCTTTAGAATGGGTTTGGGTGGTTTTGGCTAAGGTGAGTAATATTGTCTCTCACTGAACTGGGTTTGTTCATCTATAATATTTTTCATGTCTTAAACTGATTCTTCATTATAAAACAAAATATTTAGGATAATTGAACCTCGTAAATAATAAGTAACAATATTAGAAAATGATTACAGTTGTTTTAACCATGATCATTACATTTTTGCCTAGTTGCGCGCCGTTGTACACGTTATTTATATGTTTACGCGCCATTGCGTAATGTTCTGACCATATTGCTAGATTTAAGTTATTTGGACATTTATTTCACTTTGATTGATACTGATAGGTTCTTTCTGATTTATTATTGCTATTATAGATGTTCATATGATCGTTTAGGAATTTGTTTGGTTATAGGGCGCATGGTTGAATTTTTTGCTTAGTTTAGCTTAAAATGTCGTTCATAGGCGATCTAGTATTAGGAAATCTCAGTCATTAGATTTTAGGGTGCTTATCAATCAAATGTGCATGTCAATGTATATTGATTAAATGCAAAAGGATGAAAGACTCTAACGGATGGAATAAATTCTCGAAGGAGCTTCAGAGCGTCGAGACTGATTTGAGGATGGAGCAACATTGGACATGGTCAAGGATTTGAAGATGAAGCGACATTGGGACTTGATGGTTGATTTGAAGATGATTGATAGGCTTTGCGGTGAGTTGGACTTCACGATGCATGTCGAACATTTTCCTTGGATGAATATTTAACAAATAAAAATTAATAGTTGATCCGAGTAGTCGTTATTGATTTCCATGAAGTGGATGATATCAACTACTATTTCTATTGGACATTTCGATCAATTTGACATAGATGATTGTGTGATAAGAGTAGGACATGATGATTCGTTTGATAGTGGTTCCAAAATTATGGCTCTTTGATCAGTGGCTCATTATCCGATAATGACGATTCTAAGATGCGAAGCGGAGCAGCGGCTTCGATAAAGGATAGTGATATTCCAGGTTGCAAAGAGATTATCAATACGTCTGGTTATAGTGGTTACACATAAAGTAGTGGTGGTGTGATGTTCGTTTAGATCAAGTGGGTGTGCCTAGGTTCAATCGATGGGAGACTTATGACATTCAGCTGGACCAAGTGGGTCTGCCTAGGTTCCATCGATGGGAGACTCATAGCATTCACCTGAACCAAGTGCGGTCCTTACCTTAGAGCATTGTTGTCAATACAACTTAGGTCCTGGGTGATTGAGTGGCACTGATCCAAGTATCATGAAAACCGAACGTTATCGTATGTCCAATGCACTGACTAGATGAATGTGCGGATGGATGATAGATGTTGACATTTACTATTTATCATCATTTTGTACTTAGAAATCAATCACTCCTTCTCTACTTGATGTTTATCATAATGTAGTATATATCGGCTTTTATGTGCTAACTCTGTTGATGCAGGGACATGACAAGTAAGATTCGCATAACCTCTACATTGTATATACTATAATGACTTTAAAGTACTTTAAGAATTTTTTATTGTTCGTATCATATAGTTGTCTTACCCAAGGTTTTATTTCTCTTTCATTATCTTGGGTGCTCATCGACAACGCTGACGAGCAAACCAAATGAAAGATTTGAGTGTTACCTGGAGCAGTAGAGGTGGATTAACAGAAGGCGTTGTTTTACATATTTATACTTGTACCCTTATTGTTTATTCCATTATGTAGTACTATAGAGCCTTGATAGTGTTATGTATTTTTTAGAGATAGCTTGTCAGTTGGATTTATTTATCTTATGTATAACCTCTATTAGTATTATATATGACTGTATGAACCCGTAAACTCTGATTATATGGTTTATATAGTTCTTTTGACGAGGCCAGCCGATATTTATAATACATAACAACTTATTATTATAACAAATACATGAAAAATAGGTATGGGAGATTGGCAAATTATCAATCTACTACTATCGATTTTAAGGAGGACCGCCCACCACTATGGGTTTTAAAGCGGACCGACTACTGAAACTAATATGATTTATAGGGATGAAGCTAGAATATTTATCTAGGCTACATAATCTTGGACTGCACATAAGGATCAAATGACATAGGGAAAAACAGTACCGAACAACAAATTACAAACATAAGTGACATATAACATTTAAGCACATAACAAGAAAATCATTTTGTGGCATAACTTTATACCCATAATGCAAGAACACCATGGATAGATGACAAGACATGACTAAGGCATATGACAAAATCATATGCACCTAACAATTATCATAGTAGATATGACTTGAAACAACAATACAAGCCCAAAGGCAGTAATGCAATCCAAATCACTACCATAACGATGATGATCAAAGTTGACAAATTACACTCTGAAGGCATCACCTTCCACTATAAGAAAAGTGGCCAAGCAAAGCTTAGACCATAACAAACAATACAAAGCAACTTACATGTCCAAGGAAGGAGATGTCAGACAAGAAACAAAGGCTATCGCACAAACGAAGATAACTCAAACAAAGCTTCACTAAAATGGCTAAACATGGTGACAAGCTGACAAGAAAAGTTAGGCCAAACATAACCACCATCCCCAAACAATCCTAGTGAAAGCAAATCCAAGAAATAACCGTACATCGTGCCAAACCCCAAAATTAGCAAGATGCAAACCAGAAGACTTAACCAACTCACATTCAAAACCTAAAAACAATAAAATCCTGACACCTTAAAATACCTTACCCTCATTTGCTTTAAAAAGTCTCGTATGACAGACACCATCTCGTGTAAATCTCCTACCAGGATCTCGAAGAGTAGAGTTTTACCACACAAGATTGAAAGCTCAAGGATCATCAAAAGCATAAAAGGGGCCAACAAAAAATATATGGCGTTATAGATAAGAGATTTGAGATTGAGTAATTGATTGGAGAACCTCAGCAAATACCTAGGCATGGCGAAAGCAATTCGGTAATTGAAGGAGAAAGAGAAGGAGTAGACGACAGAATCATTAAGAAGAGAGGCAGAGAAAGAGAATTCAATGGAAGGGAGGAGATTTTTCTCTATTTCCAGAGATTTTGTTGAAGCCATTTGACTTGATATGGTTTATATAGTTATTATTATTTCGTCTGTTTTATATCTGCGATTGTTGCTATTATATATTATATGATGCACTATGAGACATACAATAGGTAATATGATTGTGTTTATGTTTTGTTCTCTTCTTTATCCCATGTTTCCTTCTTTTCTTTCTCTTTTCTCTTCTTTTCTACTATTCCTTTCTCTTGACGATCGCTTCATATTGATCGGTTGCTTGTACAGTGCAAATTTTTAGTCATGAGCATTGATTGTGTGTAGCGGGTTGTCACATTTGGTATCTGAACTTAGATTGTGTTGCTTAACCTAGGCATTACTGAGTTTGAGAGTTAATACATATATATGAGAGAGTACGTATTTTCCAATATTTTAATTTTCAAATCTATATATTAGTAGTATTATAGTGTAGGTTGTTTTGCACACGATTGCCATTAGAATAGTTTATCTCTTAACGACTGATTATCCCTACAACTTATTTGATACGATCTAGTAAACGAGAAATACTTCGAGTTAATCCATCATTGTAGTTGAGAATTGAAAAGAATCGAGAACTACCAGCCTCGATTGATAGTTATGTTTCCAGAAATGGTACAAACAAATATCCTGGATGCTCTATTGCGACGACCGCCCTATAACTCCTGCACCAATCTAAGGGAAGGTGCGCTATATGAGGTACTAGGCTGACATGGGAAGATCACCAAGGAAGAATATCTTGTAATAAACCTATCTTATAACTCAGAGTGCTTGGAAAACATATAATAGAAAATATACAACATGATGTATTAGTGAAGCACAATAGAATAGAAAACACAAATATCATAACATCCAAGAAAAAACATCTGTCTAAATGAGTAATCCATAAATGAAGCCTCACTATATATCACTCGGAAACTCAAAATCATCAACATACATCAAAAATTAAAAAGTACTGCATAGTAGAAAGTAACATGTCAGCCTCCAACTCGTCATCGTATAACATCATCGGCACCAAAACATGCTACTTGTTATCTCAGTCTGCTCACCACCAACGTTGATGAGCAGCCAAAGGTAATAAAAGGGAAACATATATCCTTGTGTCAGACAATAGTCTTAGTGAGTGATAAAATAACTAACAATAGTTACACAGGATAATATGAGTATAGACAGTTCAACCATCTGATCTACCTGACAACTATAAAGTTAGCACGTTAACATCATCCATTACATGTCATTCCAGAGTAGGAAAGGACAAACCATACTCTCGCTTCTCTTCAACATTCTACGGTGATAGCCTACCCAGAAAATAGAGAACAAAGTACACAGTCAACCATAGCATCCATATCATCCAATAACCTAGTTATCACTGACAACAGCCTTGAATGAATCAATTATCAAATTTTCTTTCAACGATCAAAAGGGCTAATTGAAAAGCCCGGTTCATAGCCAAACTTCCATACTCCATCGTGGCTGTGTACGTTTATCTCCATCAAGACAACTAGGTCCATCTAGAATACCCAGGGTACTCGATCCATCATGATCACAATGGGAATCCCCATAATACCCCTGGTTTGAGTCCGCTGGAACCTTGATAACCAATGATTCCTTGGCATTTCATATCTATCGAGCCTTCATTCTCGGCGATCACATCTTTAGTTCAAGCGACTTCTCAAACCAGTTTCATTGTCATCCTCGATCAACTCCCACCTGAGTCAGTATATCATCATTATGAATCCTATATCACATCATGACCAGTATCACACCAATCCGGCTCCGACCACTCTAACTTGAGTTCACAATCGAAGCACCACTTTGAGTTACACATCATGAAGTCCATTCAGTACCCAACTTTATCAGCAACCCCTAGAAGACACAATCATTCAGCTCCAAAAATTCGAGCACAATCATCTCTCATATGACGGATCAATACTGTTCCATCTGCTATGGACGGTACTGGTCTATACACTTAGCTAAAAATGGCTTAGTATTTACTATTCTGTAGTCTACATATCATGTGCTTGCTACCGGTCCATTTTCGTAGCCAAATTCCAATCGTGTTAAAGCTCATGTCAGTCCATTATTGCACTCGAACGGTCAACCTTTGACCCATCCCAAGTTTCATCTAAAGGACTTGAAAATTTGTATGCAGCCTCGATTTACCATTACGATGCCTCACCTAAAAGATCGAAGCAATCTGACCAACCTACATGGATCGGTATTGGTCCATCGAGCATGGACTGGTACCGTTCCATGTACTTGGTCAGTTTCGACATGAAATTTTCATGTTGCCTCATTTAATCATCTAGAGCTCCTTTGGGAAGTTTCGTCTGAATCCGATCATCTGAACCTCCTATTTGCTCCATTCTTCAATCCTATGATCTACTGCAACAAATTTAAAACAAACAACTCAAACAATTGCAATCAATTCAATCAAAACAAATAGCGATGCATATAATATTGACCATACAATCATGAACATGTCACAATTATGACATGAGCATGGGATTTAACATGATTTGGATATAAACATATACATAAGCATGATTAATCTAACAATTATCCAATTAACATGATAAAATCAGGTTTTCCTTGGGCGTCTAAATATGAGTTAAGCATATATGATCAGATCAAAGGTGGATTTAGCATGTAACATATGAATTTGACCCTAATTTTCCCATATAATCCGTAGTTTCCGTGTGAGAGTTATCAGTCACTCACCAAAATTAAGATCCAATGTAATACAATTGAGATCATATATAGACAGCATTGAAAAATCCAAAATTTGATGCAATTTGATCTGGCCTGTTCTTATTTGATGATGATCTAACCTCTAGATGCAATCTACGATAAATTAGGATGAATAGAATGAAGAAGTTAGGGATTAGGTTGAACAGGAGAATCACAGGCGCCCAACCTAATTTTGAATGAAGAGAGAAAATTCTAATTCTCTCCCCCAAAACCCCCTTATTTAGAGCTCTAGGTCACTAGCCTAATGGGTTTGACTGATCAACCCACTAGAAAATAATTATTCTGTTTAGCTGAAGCTAAAATGTAAAACTGTGATTTATCCTAAATCATTAAACCAAATCCTTAATGTGGCCACTCTACGAAATCGTAAACCACCATTTCGATCTATTGAGATCGATTTCAACACTTGATTCAATCCTGAGAATGATCTGACCACTAGAGAATTAAAAATAATTATTTTACGACTTTTTATGCATAAAATATGGGTAATTATATTCTCCTCCCTTCAGTTGTCGACTCGCTTAAGCCACAACTCTATCTTTCTACATTAGCGTAATTGCTTCAAGTCTAGTGCCGCATGCATCGGTATATACCACTATCTCCGCATTCCCACACGGAATTGTAAACATAGGAACACGCATTAATCTTTCTTTTAGAATTCCAAATGCTTGCTCACACTTCGCATCCCATTCAAAGACCTGATTCTTTTTCATTAGTTAATGGTGCAACTATCTTAGAAAATCCTTGATAAATCGTTGATAGTATCCAGCTAAACCAATGAAACTCCTAACATCCGTCGCACTCTTTAGTTGATCCCAATACTAGATTGCTGCCACTTAACGGGATCCACCACTACTTCTTGTCCTGACATGACATGACCCCAAAATCTCACTTTTTCCCCTTCCAGAAGCGACACTTCAAAAATTTATCCCCCTGCTGATGTTTCAGTAAGATTTCCAAAACAATTCTCAAGTGCGTCTTATGTTCCTCCCGGGTCTTGGAATACACAAATATATCGTCCACGAACACAATCGCAAACTTGTTCAACTGAACTCCGAAATCTTGATTCATAAGATCCAAAAAATATGGTGGCGCGTTAGCCAATCCAAATGGCACCACTAGCCACTAATAGAATCCAGACGGTTCCTAAAGGCAATCATCAACACGTTATCCCTAACCACTCTCAATGGTGAAATCAAATCTCCAAATCCACCTGGGAAAATACCTTACTTCGTTAAAATGATCAAACAAGTCATCTACTCTTGGCATTGGGTATTATTCTTCTTGGTCACCTTATTCAGTTCATATAATCTACGCACAATCACAATGATCCATTGACCATGGTTGCAAATACCATTGGTGCACCCCATTCAGAAACACTTCTCCAAATAAACCCTTTACTCAAGAGATAATTCACTTGCACCTCTAACCTTGTTTCTTAGGGGGCATTCGCCAAAAAGGCATAATAATAGGTTTAGCTTCATCTAACTTAAGCTCTTGTTGCAGCGGCAATCCTCTGACCTCATCAAAAACATCAGAAAACTCTCGAACGATTGGTACATATGACAACCCATCCCGTGGAATCACAAGCGTATATAAAAAGATAACCATAACTCCATCCTCTGGTAGATAATGCATCACCTTCGTTTGCCCTTCCACATTCCCGATTATCACCTCGAGCCTCTCGTAATCCACAATAGTCGCATATCTCTTGAGCTAGTTCATACCCAAAATAATTCCAAACCTAGCAAAGTTTAAAACCAAACAATCACACACAAAATAGCAACCATGACTCAATGAAACTAGACCACTACAAAGCATACAAAGACTAGACGAAACCCTACTGGATTAGTTACAACCAATGGTCCATCAACAATCTCATGTTCTAGACCTAACATGCAAACAAGCTCATTACAGATAAAAGAATGCAATGCTCCACTATCAAACAAAACTCAAATTGAAACACCTCTAAAAGAAAGTGTACCTTTCACAATAACACTCTGACTTTCTCTTCCACGGTTGGAACCCTCTAGGAAGACGGTAAGCATTCAAAGCATAAGCTCTTACAACCTACATATCCTTCGGTTGTTCTGGACAATTCTTCTTCATATACCTAGGCTTGTCACAATTAAAGAAATTCCTTTCTAGCTTCACGTTCTTAAAATCCTTGGGAAAATGGCCCTTTTGTTGACAATTATAGCAAATAACCTCACCTTTCAGCTTTTTCTAGTCATTCTTCCCTTGTTGTAGATGTTTTCATTTACTATTCTACTTTTTCTCATTTCTGCCACCTTGTTGTGGTTTCGAATCCTCATGATTTTCAATAACTGCCTCGACCTTCTACGGAAACAAGCTTTCCTTTCTTAAAGCCTTTTCAACTAAGTTCTCATAAGAGTCATCAATATGGTCCATCAGTTGTTTCCATGGATTATCTTCTAATCCTAAGTTAAATTTAACTGGCTTCGTTGTATTTATCATGACGTCTTCATCACTACACTCCTCTAGTTCTTGGAAAAACTTCGCCTTTTCGTCAGATTCAAATTTCCGTTCTTTATTTTGACCTGATACAATTCAAGATCTATAAATTGTAGAGATCAGGAAAGGTTTTCTCTAAGGTAATTCGCTATCTCCAGATTTTAATTCATAGTTAGAATTTCTAGATCTGGTTTCGAATGATAAATCAATGACTAGTAGGATTAATTCTATACAATCAAGATCTTGGATTGATGTTATTACAAAGGATAGATCTCACATAAATTCAATCTAGTTACAATTTTATGAACCAGTCATCAAGGATAATCTTAGAATGGAAGTAAGTAGTTTAAAGCTGACTAACAAGGCAAGAGAAAGATTGTATAATTCTACAATTTTTTATATTTTTGGTAGCATACCTTATTATAGGTTCTTGAGGGAGTACATTGATTGAAACTGGAACGTTAATGGTAGATATCAATTGGTTAGTAGTGAAAATGGCATCTTTATTATTAAGTGTGAAATTGCAGAGGATCATGATAATATTTTATCAGCAAGTCCTTACTACTACAACAAAAGATTAATCTACATGAAAAAATGGTACCCTGGTTTAAAATTGAATAGGGAATTTCTTCATAGTTTACCTATATGGATTCAATTACCAAATCTTAACTTTGGCTTTTGGTCTATAGAAGCAATAAGAAGAATTGCCTCTATCTTAGGTCATCTTTAAAACTAGACACTGTTACTGAAGAATCTACAAGTGTATCTTATGCTAGAGTTCTGGTAGAAGTGAATTATGATTTTAAATTTCCAGATTTAATTCCTATTCAGTATTTTAGTGGTGAATTGGTATGGCAAAAAGTTCATTATGAATGGGTGCCTCCAATGTGTTATAATTGCAAGATATTTGATCATACAAATGTTGCATGCAAGGCTTCTAAAATCTAGGTCCCTAAAGATATTTCAAACAAACAGAATGAAATGGAAATAGATGAGAATGTTAGGGAAAAGAATTTTACTAATAAAGATGCTTAGGATAAGAACAAGATTTCTAAGAATGAGCCATACTCAGAGAATCATACTGGAAATTATGCTGAAAAACATGTTTTAGCAAAGGATACTGGAGTGGTAGACATGCATCAAGATATTAGTGATCTGGGAATAGATAAAAATAATAGTGGTAATTCTTCTCTTCATATTCTTGTTGTTTCATACACTAATATGCAGGAGCTTAATGCTAGAGATAAAGTAAATGTTGGCTAGCTTTTCGATCAAGCCACCAAGAGCACAGACATTCGTAATTAGACGGACGAAGATTTACACATCCAAGTTCAGTGCAAACACACCCCTGCTCGTGACTCAGCTTGCGACCAACTTGAGGAATCCGTTCGTGATAGACCTTAAAGACCCGCTCATGAAGGAGGGTGCATGACCCGTTCGTGCGAAAGTATCACGAGCTGCTTGTGATGAAGGGTTCACGACCCGCTCATGCCAGTGTTTCACGAGCCGACCATATTGTCAGGAGATCATGGTCACAATCAATCAACTTCCACCACTCACGAACCGCATTTCAAGGATCTGATGACACGTATGGATAACTTTTACTTTGACCACTTCTCCATCAAGACGAACGGATTCGAGATCCTCGGGATTGGTGCCACATGTCTTCACGAACCGCCTGCAGATATCACCTATAAATAGGCCGAAACTTGGCATTTTTGGGGATCTTTTGGCCACTCAGAGCTCTGATTCCATCATTATCAAACCTTCATCATTTCAGATCAAAGTATTTTGAAATGGTTGAGTGAATCACTATTTTAAAAGTGAGATTGAGAGAATATTGTGATTATACTCATATTCAAACGCATAATCAAAGTCATATAAAGTGGATGTAGGCCTTTAACGTCGAACCACTATAAATTTGCTATGTTTGTTGCTTTTTCTTTCATTTCTAGTTTTAATTCTCTGCAAATTAAGATAATTTGGGTGTTAGGACCATATTTTAGTCTTACATTTTGGTGCTTTTACTGAGAATTGAATTCTCAGCCTATCGGGTTTGCTCCACTGTTTGGATTTTCAAGTCCGAAGAAAATAGTCTGCATTCCCACTGTTTCGTTTTTGAAGATTTCACTAAAGTCAAGACATGATGGCTGCAAAGAAATCCAAGGATTCATGAGCCTCTCGAGAAAACGAAGCTAATGAGGCGAACGATCAGGATCAACCCAAAGTGGTTTCCCCAGCTCGTGGCTTGCAGGCGGGGAACCGACCCCAGGAGGGTATCACGACCTAGTTGCAGGAGACCATCACAAATCACCCCCAAGAGCTCACAAGAGCCGCTCCCAAGACTTGATCACAAGCCACCTTCAGGGGGTACCATGAGTCACCTACAGGAGCACGTCATGAGCCATGAACCAGAGGGGGTCACGAACCACCCTCACCAAGGGACCACAACTTGACCTGGGAAGGAAGTTATGGCTCGCTCCACTCACGCTGAAGCTTCTGCTCGACCAGGCTCAAGTGCTTCTTATCCGACTGTGAATGTTAATGATCAACTATCTGCCTCTTCCCTAGTAACAGAAAGATTTTCTTATGTACCTGACATGTTGGAAAGGACAAATGACGAGCTGGTAGCTTAAAGGCGCGAGAGTTCTCTACTGCGGCAGAATATGACAGCGATGAGCATGCAAATCGACGAACTTTAAAGACGAAGAACACCTTCACCAACTCATCGCTTAACTCCCGACTATACCTCTACATAAGATGAACCTCCTAGACCCCCACTACGACAATATGAAAGGCCAGAAAACATAGTACAGCTTTGATTCGGATCCATTCCTTCTCGAGAAGAAACGACACTCAACCTGGGACCTAACAATCGTAATTCGAATTATCCCGCTTTTTTGCCTGTAGGAGGACCTACCATACTACCTAGGGGTCACGGTGCTAATGACCTTGCTCAGAATCAGCATTACTAACCCTTTGCCGTGTGATTGACCGTGCCCATAGGGATCAAGGAAGCCCTGCTCAGGCAACAGACCTGGGGCAGTACATCGAAGAGATATTGGGGGCCCGTAGGGAAAGAAGTGCTGATCCAGAATCCACATTGACTACTGCTGATGTTGAGGCAATGGTAAGGCAGATTATGGAAGACAGCCATGGACAAAGACATGAGGATTGGGGTATAGACCGTAGTCATACACCCTTCACAGATGACATATTGGACGTCTGATTCCCAAGGTGATTCAACATGCCGACTATGAACCGTTATTCGGGCAGGATAGACCTGGTTCAGCATTTAATGAGACATTCATGGTATATGAATGCTATTGCCGCTCCCGACGTAGTGAAGTGCAAAGCATTCCTGATCTTTCTAGAGGATGTGGCATTAATGTGGCTTACCCGCTTGTTTGCTCGGTCGATTTCCAGCTTTAAGGAATTGAGCGAAAGATTCATAAATCAAACAATCCCCAATGGCCTTAATTGATGAGACTCTAAGATCATATCTCAACTGCTTCAACTTGTCAGTTATGGAGGTTAGTGACCCTCACGAACAATCAGCCCTAATGGCCTTAATTGATGGAGTAGATAATGATATGGAGTTTGGTAGATACTTAGCTAGAAAACCACCACTTACCAGGGAAATATTCTGCGAGAAAGCCAATATCTATCTACGCCAAGAGGAATTATATGTTAATCGAAAGAGGAAAGTCGCTGATAACGAAGATATATAGAGTAATGTGGCCATCAAACAATCCGGAGATAGCTCTAGAAAGGTAAAAGTCAGTGTTGGAAATAAGAACCAAAGCAGTGGCCGCCAGAATGGGAACAAAAGTCGGAAAAAGAATCGGGAAATTGATTCACAGAAGAGAGATCTGTTCAAAGCATTTGAGAACTTTACAACACTAAATGATACGTTAGAGAATATTTTCCTGGACACCTATAATGTTCTTCAATATAGGAGGCTTCCACCATGAGACTCTATGGAAAAAGAGCATGAAACAGGAAAATTCTACCTTGTAACACCCCGTAATTTTATAACATTAAAATTCACTTAAAACGCTCCATAGAAGTTAATGCATTCCCTTTTGTGAGTGACATTAATGGACATGGGGTGTTACACGTGGTATCAGAGCTGAAGGTTACCCGAACAGATAAGATATTTTGAGAAACTATTTTTCAAAAGCATTTTTATAAAGAATACTTTCAAAAATATGTTTGTAGAAGAGTATTTTTGAAAGAAAGGTTTGTTTTAAAAAACACAATCCCCAAGAGCTATATATCCTTCCTTCGACTCTCCGTTTTGAATCTCTTCCTCTTTCTCTTTTTTGGATTTCCCCTCCGCGTATAAATGCTTTTTCTAAGATAAATAGGGACTTCCATACGAAAGATGAAAAACCACTTCAAGGGACTTAGACGTTTGACGGGCTAGAAGTTAGTTCAAGGAAGTGGAGGGCTTGTTGATACCTTTAAGGTAGACGATGGGAGGATGGTTCAAATAGCTGTTGGTTAATGAAGGACGAAACCTCATCTTGGTGGAAGGTCATGAATGGGGAATGTGAACAAGAAGGCTAGTAGTTATCCTTTTGGAGAAATAGGACACCTTATTAGGATTGTCCAAAGAGGCAAGTGAAAAGTACAGGATCTTCTGGAGGGTAGTTATATTCCCTCACGGCTGGTATACCTGATAGGGGTAGGACCGTCCAGGTAGAAATTTGGTTTCCTTTATCATCCTGTTCGAACTTTGTTTGATTTTGGCGCTTCATACTCGTTAGTATCTGCTTCGTTAGTTGAAACGCTGCACCTAAATACTAGTCTAGTTAAGGATCTCATCCTAGTCTCAAATCTTTTTGGTGGTTCGGCTCATCCTTCAATGGTTTGTCGGGATTTGAGAGTGTCTATCTTGGACGTTGGATTTGAATGCAACGCCTTCGTCTTTGGTTTCACGGGCTATAGTTTGATTCTAGGGGTGGATTGGCTACCCAGGCGGGGTGCCATCCTAGATAGTGAAAGGAGGGTAGTTAGACTATTGATTCATTATGGAAAGACCCTCATATTTCTTGTGACCCTAGGGTTTCAGTGACGTTCAGCTGTCTCGAATCTCTTGACGTATCCAACGGTGATTTGGAATCTTTTCGTGTGGTCCATGAGTATAGTGACGTCTTCGATGAAGTGCAGGGTTTACCTAGAGGCACGAGGTATTCGTGTGTGCCTAGGGGATAATGCAAAGTCAGTTAGGTGATTAGTGATGGTTTTGAAGCAAGACTGGCGAGGACAGCCAGAGTCGGTTAAGTGCCCAATTATTTGTTTTGCTAGTATCATCTCACGTAGACTGTCTGAAATCGGAGGTGGTATTCCTTGGATGCTTATCTAATATTGGTTTAGGCCTTTGGGGCTTGTTCTTGGGGGATATCGAGTTCGAATAGGACGGCTTGCGTGGGATATGGATAGTTGCGATGAGTTCACATGGATAGTATCTCGATAGATTTTGTTGATGGATTACCAAGATCTAGGAAGGGTAATACGGGGATTTGGGTTATAGTAGATAGACTTACTAAGAGCGCCCATTTTATTCCCGTGAAGAGTAAGAGGACTGGTCCATGGTTAGCTTCTGTATACGTCCAAGAGATAGTTCATTTGCATGGTGTTCCTTCTAGCATAGTAAGCGGCCGCGATCCTATCTTCACTAGCGAATTTCGGAGGAGCTTACAAGAAGCGGTAGGGACTCAGTTATGTTTGAGCACCGCATATCATCCTCAGACGGACAACCAAACCGAGAGGGTGAATCGTATTCTAGAGGACATTTTGAGGCTATGTATCCTAGACTTTGGGGGTACATGGGAAGAGCATCTTCCATTGGTGGAGTTCACATATAATAATAGCTTTCAGTCTAGCTTTGGCATGGCACCTTTCGAAGCTCTTTATGGACGACCTTGTCGTTCACCTACATGTTGGTGGGAATCTACGGATAAGATCTTAATTGGGCCCGATATGATTAGAGAGATTTCGGAGAAGATTGATTTGATTCGAAGAAGGATGAAGGCAATGCAAGATAGGCAGAAATCTTATGCGGATAAGAGGAGTTGCCTGAGATACTTAGTGGTGTACACGACGTATTCCATATATCACATTTGAGGAAGTGCTTACACGAGACCACGGAGGTTGTGGAGCCGAGCTTGCTTAGAGAGGTTGAAATAGAGCG
The DNA here is from genome assembly GCA_030737875.1 of Allium sativum. NCBI lineage: Eukaryota > Viridiplantae > Streptophyta > Magnoliopsida > Asparagales > Amaryllidaceae > Allium > Allium sativum. The sequence continues at coordinate 25,035,309 of CM060926.1, read as the reverse complement.
TGATGCGATGATTCGACAAGCTCCTACATGCATTCTTGGGTCGGAGATCAAGAACTTGAGAAATCGAGAGGTCAGACTATTCAAAGTACAATGGGGAGACGATGAGAGTAACGCTACTTGGGAGACGGAAGAGAAGATGCATTCATTGTACCCTTTTCTTTTCGAGGGTATGTCTTTTAATTTCTCCTTTATCGCTTAGCTTGTGCTTATCTTATCTTTACTATGTCCTCTCGCTAGTGTCTTTGAACTTCAGTTAGGGAAATCCTATGGTTGAAACATGTGTTTGAGACATGTAATGTATGATGGATGCAAAGTGGATGCAAGTGTTCGCTAGTGGTTGCTCGTGGATGCATATACACACACTATTAGGCACCAGATCGGCTCTGTCACTTCATATTGCATATTGCATATATATTGATGTATTTAGTAAAATGGATGTATAATGGTTGTATTATCATATAGTTGCTGCATTCGGGTGGATGGTTGTGCACGCATATAGAATTAATATGTATCATTAGGAATCTTTTGCATACATATTGGTCGCATGGCACTATCATGAATTACACTAAGGAGGTCGACTGAATCAGTAGACCGCCTAATTTTGCATTAGATATGGACATATACACACACTGTGCATATAAACATTAAAGCATTAGAAGTCTTTTAAGGACAAAGGATGCTGGTGTTTGATGGTTGAGTAGATGGACGATTAGATGGTAGGATATACATTCTTCTTGACTTGGAGATTTCGGGGATGAAATCCTTTAAGGAGGGGAGAATGTAACACCCCGTAATTTTATAACATTAAAATTCACTTAAAACGCTCTATAGAAGTTAATGCATTCCCTTTTGTGAGTGACATTAATGGACATGGGGTGTTACATACCTTTTCCATCAGACCCATGGTCACTCCACTATTGAGTGCCGCCATTTGAGAGATGTGGTTGAAAAATTAATTCGAGAAGGGAAGTTGGACAAATACAAGGTTTCTCGAAGAGACAGAGAGCAAGCCGGACAGGTCCCGTATCAAAACCAACCTGCGTCTAGGCCCACTGTTCAGCAGAAGGGGAAGAATATTGTTATCAACACTATAGTACAAGGGCCTCACCTGGATGGACATAGCTTCAGGGCGATGGATCAATATGTGAATGCAGCGAAGCACGTTGGAGTAGGAGAGTGCAAGAATCCTGAAGATACCGCCCCAATAAAGCAGCAGAAAATAATGTCTGACGATGTCATATTCCGCGATAGAGACAGTATTGGAATTCATTCTCCTACCGAAGACCCCTTAGTAATCACAGCCACCATTGGTCCTGCTTTAGGCCACAAGGTCTTAGTAGATAATGGAAGCTCAGTTAACAATCTATTTAAGAAAGCGTTTGATCAGATGATGCTCGAAGCCGAGGATTTGAAGCCCTGCGACAGATGGATAAATGGCTTCAGTGGGGCCTCGACGGCTCCGATGGGATATGTAGAATTATCGGTGACACTGGGAGAAGGAGATCATCGGAGAGTGAGTATTCTCCCATTTGTAGTTTTGGACATTGACTTGCCCTATAATGCCTTTTTGGGCCGACCGGCCCTTGCAGAATTTTGGGCCTGCATCACGTCTTAGTGCTTATTGCTGAAATTCCCAGCAGATGCGGGAGTGGGATTGATTGAGGTGACCAGGCCACTGGACGAGCCTGTTACATGGCAGAATTGAAGATGTTGATGAAAGGACTGAGTATAGAAACCAAATGTTCTCCCTCTTCCGTGAAGGAGGGGTCAGCATAGCAACTAACGGGACAACCCCGAGGGAGTCGCCCGGAGAATTGCCCAAGGACATAGATCCCAGAGAGGACGAAGAGCTTGGGGGCAAAATGGCGATGCCAAATGAAGCAACTATGGATATCCCGATTAACAACGATGAATCAATGAGGGTTTTAAAGATCGGATCTCAGCTAGATCCGCTTCGGGCAAAGGAATTGACTGACTTTTTAAAGGTAAACCTGGATGTGTTTGCTTGGACCTACGTCGATATATGTGGAATATCACCCTTATGATATGTGTGGAATATCACCCTCAATTATGGTCCATTAATTGAGTATCAACCCGAAACATCCATTCGTTAAGCTGAAGAGGCGAATGCTCGGCCCAGAGAGGTTAGCAGCCTTGAAGGAAGAAGTTGAGAAGCAACGGATTCATTAGAGATTCGACTTATGTGGAATGGATCTCGAATCCCGTTTTAGTAAAGAAGGCCAATGGAAAATGGCAAACATGCATTGATTTCTCGAACTTGAATAAAGCCTGCCCGAAGGACTGTTTTTCTCTTCCTAGGATTGACCAGCTAGTGGATTCAACAGCAGGTCACGAACTCCTATCCTTTATGGATGCGTATTCAGGATATAATCAGATTCCCATGCATGTTCCGGATCAAGACCATACTAGCTTCATCACAAATTTAGGACTATACTATTATGTGGGAATGCCGTTCGGTTTGAAGAACGCCGGAGCAACTTATCGACGGCTAGTGAATCGGATGTTCTGCAATCAGATCGGGAAGACAATTAAAGTGTACGTTGACGATATGCTTGTGAAATCCTGGCAGTCTTCTAATCATACGCTGACCTAGCGGAAATGTTCGACATCCTTAGGCGATACGGGATGAAGCTCAACCCTCTAAGTATGCCTTTGGGAAATTCTTGGGCTTTATCATCAGCTCGCGTAAAATTGAAAATAATCCAGATCAGATCACAGCAATCAGGAATATCCAAGAACTGAGACAAATTAAAGATGTGCAAAGCCTCGCTAGAAAAGTGGCCACATTATGCAGGTTTATTTCTAAAGCTACAGATAAATGCATTCCATTCCTCGACTTGACAAAGCAAGGAAAGCACAATTTAAAATGGACTCCTGATTGTGTGGAAGCATTTCAGAACCTTTTGACTCACCTGGAAAGAACCCCAATACTGTCCAAACCAGTTGACCATGAGGATTTGTTGTAACAACCCGGAAAATCTGGGCCAGTTTAAAATTTTTATTTTGGCAATTTCAGCGAATTTTGAATATTTAAAATAGATTATTTTAAATAAAATCAAAGAAAAATTTATTTTGAATAGAATTCGAACGTATATATTATATACGCGTCGTCGTTAGAATATAAATATTTATATATAATTATAAATAGAATTGAAAATGGCGCGGTAGTTCGATAATTCGATTTCAAACTTCAATTGAATGTACCGGGTGCAAAACAATCCGGATTTTAGTGAAACCAAAAATAATGGAATCTAATAGTGAATATCTTTCCAACGAATCCGAAAAATCAAGATTTCATATCGGGAATCAAAAGATATGTCCAGTTGAAAATTCTGAATAGTCGCTATGGAATTCAGGCCCTTAAAAATGGACATTTTGCAAACGACCTCGGATTTCGACGAAACCACTTTTGTTGGGTCCGTGATGTCGAATTATTGCTAGGTTTCAAATTTCATAATTTTTCGAATCAATATGTGAGCGTGGCAAAGGAAAACGCGTTTGACCAGTTTCAGTTGATTTTAAATCGACTGGAAAATGGCCATTTTTCTAACGGTCTCAGAATTTGACGAAACTAGTTTTGTTAGGACCGTATCGTCAATACGAAGCTAGAAAATATTTTTCTGGAATTTTTCTAGTTAGTATGTGACCCCGGTAATTTGAAATGTACGTTTAAAATACAATTTAGTGATTTAAAAGTAAATTCAACGGAAACTGATCAGAGTGATCGAATCAGCTTGAGATACATATCCCATTGCGTTCGGAATGGGGGTATTTAGCTAGGGGCGACAGTTGTTGGGCTCGGATTGGGGTTAGTATCAACGAGCAACTATTTTTCGAATTAAAAGAATTTAAATAATATTAAAATATAAAATAATTTCTTTAAAACCTAAGGCCTCTCTCATTCCTTCAGAGCCGCCTCCACCCTCACGAACGAACCAAATCGTTCTAAAAAGAATTCGCCGATCTCGCCCAAAATTCGAAGAAATAATCAACGAGTCCCAAAGCGAAATCAAAGAGGGTTTCTACCTCTTCAAAATGATGCGGCGGTGATCAGTTTTAATGAGATGAACGGGGTGATTTTTGGGCGCGGAACCACTAGCGTCGAGCTGGATTCTGGAGCGGGTGGTGGCTTTGAGAGGGGCGGTGCACCTGGAGTGGGTAGGCGACGGGGAGAGCGACGATGGGGTGGCCTCCGATCCCGGCGAAGGTGGCTATAGCGGCAGCTTTGATCAACCCTAGGGCAGAAAGCTTAGTTCGACGTCCAGTCTGAAGCCAGTGAGCATTTCCTATATTATTTTTCAATAATAAGGTTTTTAAACTTCAGTTTTTTTTATTTTATTATTAATTTGAAAATATAAAATTTAACAGTAGTTTAAAAATCAGATTTGAAAATATAAAATTTAACAGTAGTTTAAAAATCAGATTTGAAAATATAAAATTTAACAGTAGTTTAAAAATCAGATTTGAAAATATAAAATTTAACAGTAGTTTAAAAATCAGATTTGAAAATATAAAATTTAACAGTAGTTTAAAAATCAGATTTGAAAATATAAAATTTAACAGTAGTTTAAAAATCAGTTTTGAAAATATAAAATTTAACAGTAGTTTAAAAATCAGTTTTGAAAATATAAAATTTAACAGTAGTTTAAAAATCAGTTTTGGGAAAAAAATATAAAGTTTAAAAATCAGTTTAGAAAAATATACATATACTTTGTTTAACGAAATATAATATGCTATGTTTTGAGAATATAAAGATACGATTTTTGAAAACAGAAAAATGAGATTTTTATGTAGATAGTATAGAAATAAAAATATAATTTTTATTTATAAATAGCATAGGATGAAAATAGAATTTTAATATGGAAGAAGATGGTTAACTGATATTTATTTTCAGCTTTTAATCTAAATAAGCAGTGTATTTATTTGCAAGTGTTAAAATAAATACGATGGAATTTTATTTTTAGTTTATAAAAATAAAATAACGAGGTAAATATTCGATTTTTAAATATAGAAAGCGATTATAAAAATATGATTTTTATATGTTAGACTTTGAAAGAAAAATAGAATTTTTATATATTGAACTTCGATAGAAAAATAGAATTTTTATATATTGAACTTTGAAATAAAAATTCGATTTTTATATATTGAACTTTGAAATAAAAGTTCGATTTTTATATATGGAACTTTGAAATAAAAATTCGATTTTTATATATTGAATAGCGAAGTAAAAATGTGATTTTTACGTATGTAGTGAAAGCAGCAACGAAGGTGACAAAAAGGCGAAACGACGAAGACTTCTGCAAATGAAGAGCCGTGGAGCTAGGATAGCTATAGGTGAGAACTTCTCACCTTTCAATTTAATTTTTCTAGTTATATATATACTAGGATGCAGACGGTGCTTAGTAGCACCCGACACAATCGTCCATAGACCATGGACTTGTTTGTTTGACTGTTTGGTGATTGATTGCGATATTGGTTTGAATGTGGTTTGTGGTGTGAAAATCGAATCGATAAATTGATTAGGATTAGACGTGCGCCGTTATAAGGCGAGGGAGTAAGGCTAGGTTAGGCCCTTACTCCAAATTTTGTGGTTTGCATAACGAAAGTGAATTTGATTGATGTGTGAATGGCGTGGGCCTTCACTAGACCGGGGATAAGGCTAGGCCTTGTCCCGTTTCTAGTATCGTGCCGTTATGCCGCCGAAATTTTCTAAAATATGTTAGAAAAATAGAAAGATCATTTTATTTAAAGAATGAACTGAATAGATATTCATAAGTTAAAATAAAATGTTTTATCGTTAAAAATATAATTTTTAACGTGAATGTGAATAAATAAATATTCATTTACAAACCGGACGGTTTGTTTATGTACACCTATTTGACTGATATTGATTGGGTCGATAAATTTTACACATCGCCCAACTGCACAAATAAAATCTGTGTTTGATTGTTTGAAACCCCACACGGGTGTTGGGATGAAATATGAAGTTCACTCATCCTAATCGATTAAATATGTCGATCGATTGATTGACAGGCTGTTATAAGCGTTAGATATCTTTATTTGATGCTTATACAGTGTAGTGCACTTTGGTTGATGGTTGATTATTTTTCAATGCTATTATATACATGTGATGTATGAAAATCCATATAATTAATTTTATATGGTGATTGATTGGGCCTCATTCCAATTTGAAAAATAAAGAATATATAAAATAAAGGTTCATGTGTTGACTATACTCATCCGTTGGGAATAGTCATGTGTTGAACGAATTATTTTTATAATAAAATTTACATCTTTATCAATATAAAATAAAGGTTCATGTGTTGACTATACTCATCCGTTGGGAATAGCCATGTGTTGAACGAATTATTTTTATAATAAAATTTACATCTTTATCAATATAATATAAAGGTTCATGGGTTGACTATACTCATCCGTTGGGAATAGCCATGTGTTGAACGAATTATTTTTATAATAAAATTTACATCTTTATCAATATAAAATAAAGGTTCATGTGTTGACGGTACTCATTCGTTGAGATTAGTCATGTGTTGAACGAAATAATTTAACAAAAATAGTCACACATGGACAGTACTCATTCGTTGAGATTAGTCGTGTGTTGACAAAAAGAAATATTTGAAATAGAATATATAAAGCCGTGTTAAATAGTGATGCGCCATTTTGACGCGAACGATATTTATATCGAATAAAATGATTTCGAAATGAATCGAATAAAACGATTTCGAAATGAATTGAATATATAACGATTTCGAAATGAATTGAATATATAACGATTTCGATTTGAATTGAATATAAAATGATTTCGAATTGAATGGAATAGAAAACCAATTTGATTTCAAATTGAATATATATTGAACTTGATTCAAATAGAAAACGAAACGAATTTGATTTGAATAGAAAATGAGTTTGAATCGAATAGAAAACCAATTTGAATTAAATTGAATTGAAAACGAATTCAAATTGAATTGAAAGCGAATTGAAATAAATTCAAATTTAATTGAAATTTGAATTGAATAGAAATGAATTTTTAAAACGAATTTTTAAAGAAGAATTCAATTTTGCTTTGGATTGAAATAGAAGTTGAAATGGTTCTTGAAACGAATTTAAAACTATTTATATAATTCGTTTTAAATAGAAATCGACGAAATATATATTATATATATTATATATATATAATATAATGGCCTGAATAGAACGCGCCGCGGCAGTTCGTAAATTTCGACCATTTATTTCAAACAGACATTACGGGAGATCCGACCGTCGGATTCTCCTAAAACCGGAACCGTTGGGTTCGTATCGAAAAGAGCTTTCTAACGAAGAGTAGAAATTTGAAATCTAACGGTTGGATTTGGAGATACGTCCAAATCAAATTCGAAAAAGGTCGCTATAAGTGCTGTTCGATGGCCATTGTTGGAAATCGACTGTACGGGCCTTGATAAAATTATTAAAAATAGTAATAATTTATGTAAAATCATAAGAAATGATTTGGGAAGAATTGGGATGAAAAACTCCATATTTGAAATGATAAAAATAGATTTTTATCGAAATGAACTAGTTTTGAACTAAATTTAAAACCTAATTATTTTTAAATAAATAAATTAGATTTAAAAGGGGTTTTAAATAATCGGGATTTCTAATATATTTGATTGGATTTGAAATGGGTTTATCGTGAACTGTGTTTTAAATAACACTAGTTCTTTAACCCGATAATAAATAGAATGTGATTTGGGTTTGTCGTGAACTGTGTTTTAAATAACACCTAGTTCTTTAACCCAGTAAAAGGAGTTTTAATGAATCTGCAATTAGATTGAAATGTGAATTGATAATCTAAATTATCAAATTTAGAAATTGAGCGAGAATGGAGTATCACCAGTTTTGCTCCAAAGCGATAGTTAAATCTTTAATTAGATTTGAACGTGAAATGGTAATTAATTTTACCGATAACACCGTGGTGTTAGATATGGAGTGTTACCAGTTTTGCTTCATGGGATGAATAGGTTGGGATTGGGAAATAAAATAAATAATTACTTCGTTACGGTTCGCTAATCTCGACTAGTTGGAAAAACAATAATTTGGTTTTAAATGACATCCAAAGGAAGATTACAGGATAAATTTTAAAGAATTTATCTTGGATAAAATTAATGGGAACTTTTCCCTAAGAATGTGGAATCTGGAAACTAGCTGTAGGTTGGCTAAGAAGAAGGGTTTCCTGGGTATTGATCTGATGTTGGTTTCGGCCTTCGGGGTTAATGTTTGGGAAATTGTTCTCTTGCTAATTTGCGGTTAGTGACTAATGAATTGGAATGAGGCGTATGTTGTGTTTGTGTAACATTTGTTTTAATATACGCGGGTTGTTCGGAAAGTCCGGGTTTATACCCATTCTGAATAACCGATTCGACGATAAGTCGAAGATGAAGACGGTGGTCGAAGACCGAAAGTCTTCACATCGTTTGGGCAATTACTGACGATCCTGATTGGGCTGTACACCTAAGAGGATGGAAATAGTTGGTGGTCGTCCAGACGTACTTGGAGATGGATGGATATGCGAGGAAAGTGCCTCCGGTTTCGTTCAGACCCAGAACGGACTTGTAAATGGATTGTGTGTCTGACACTGGATTTTATTCTGTGTTGATTGATTTCTATTAAATATACATCTGTTTGGCGGCGAAGAATTTATTCTTTTGCTTAACGCCCTTCTCTGAGACATACGAGCTCAGAGGTTGTATATCGATGGACATCAGTCGCATGGCATGAATTGCTTGTGTGGCACGCTAAGATGCAAGGATCAAGGCTTCTGTTGAAAAGCAAAGCCTTGTGGTTGATGATCAAAGCACGCCTACATGGCAGCTTTGTGTATAACGTGTATTCGCGAGCCTCACACCTCGGTATGAGTTAAAAACGGGATACGGGCCATTGGGAGAACACGACGTTTCTTTCTAGCTTTGGTGGTGTCAGTGACTTACCAGCCCTGACATTTATATACTTTTCACCTTTGTGGTTGTTGGATGCGAGGCGCCTCGATTATAGGTCTGTAAGGACCGGGAAACGTGTGTTCAGGAATTGCCAATCCTCTAACGTAAGTGAGGACCGGCCCAACCGATCCAAGGGTTACCCAGTGTGCGTAGTCCTGAGCATTTGCTAGAGTGTATCGAACGCGGAGAGGAGCTTGCCCCTTGCCTCGACTCATGACGGAAATCCTATTTCCAATACGTGTATCGCGGTTTTAATTATAGAACTAGTATGGCGACATGATATATGGTACCCATGCCGTCTATGATTCATACTTATGATTGAAATGTTTTGACACTATACACATATTATAGTATCAAATGATTTGTTTTAAACGTACCAAGCATGTTTGGCTATTATAAGGGAAAACCCTATCCCCCGGCTTGCGTTGCATTGTATGATAGGACCTGGGTCTTATAATAGCTTCATTTTTCGAAAAAGCATTGCGTTTTTTATTGATATGCACTGGTATTCTTGGGAGAAAACCCGTTCCGTGTTATACGGCGTGGTCCCTTGAATTACTCTCTTTTAAAAGAAAAGTTTTAAATAACTGTTTTAGTTCTCACACCAGTCACATGACTAACCTGGAGTTTATTGTTTGAACCTAAACTCTGGGTGCCCTTATTTTCCGCACGGGCAGCTAGTAGTTTTGGTTTTGCAGATTTATATTCACAGGATCCTGGTTTACAGCTGGAATGATATCCGGAAAGCTCTGTATCCGTATATCACCTTCAGTTGTGCTTTATATTATTTTTTTTCCGCTGCTATGTATTTAAATGTAATTTAAATCTCTGATATTTCTGTGTAATATTTATTCATTTATACTCTGTATATTCTTGTAATCTGATGCATTGTTGTAATATACAAATGAAATGTTCTTCTGTTTGTGTTCTGATTTGTCATGTTCTCAACGTTCAGGGGTTTCGAACAGTTTAGATTGGTTTAACGACTGATTCGGATCGAGCGAAATTCCAGGCCATCACATTTGGTATCAGAGCTTTGGTTTACAGAGCTCGAGAACAAGACACATTAGAACCATACGAAAGAATTCATCAGATATTGGATTAGTAATATCCAATTAGAACGACTCGTTAGAGATAGGATCAGTAGTATCCTAGAACGAGTGTGAAAAGTATATTTTTCAAATGAAAACAACTTTGTTTTGAAAATTTAAACCATTTTAAAACGTATTTGACTATTTATTTATTTTGAATATGGACAATCGAGTATATAAAGATTTTTCATATACGCGTCATGAACGTATATTCGAAGTTTTAATATACTGGGTAGATATAGAATCATACTCTAGTGGCCCGAAGATGATTCTGATGGTTGAGTACTCGTCGTCAGAATTCATGTTCGAGTAACGAAGGTGTGATTTTCTGTATATTTCCATTAGACTGGTGTGAGAACCAAAACTAATATAGTTAGAACACATTGTTGTGAATTGGCATCAAAAACAAGATTTTCCGTATATATATATCAAAATTATGAATTTAAAACTCTAATCCACTAATTGATTGATGTTTGTGTTGTTTGCCTATTTGTTTGCTAATTTTGAACCATTATGCCTAATATAATCAAATATTGAACTGTATTGAAAATTGGTCGCATTTGCTTGCATATACATATATATCATTGAACAGGTCATAGCAAGGAGGCTAGAGCCAGAGAATAAAATTTGTTTGCCCGACAAATAGGTACATGTTTACTACATAATTTCCTGTTTTGTTTGGGTGATGATGATTTTGTGAGCCTATTGGCTAGCCGCTTGGCTTTTTCTTTTTCTTTTTGAGATCTGAAGGACCGGGGAAGCTATTTGAAATTCCCCGATGCTCCCGGTGCAGGGGAGGTTATGGCGAAATTTTTCAAAAATTTAGGGTGTTAGCCAAATTTTTGAAATTTTAGAAATTCTCATAAACTGAAAAGTTGGAGAATGGAAGCCAGGTCGAGCGTAGAGTTGAATAATCAAACCACTTTCGACTTTGTTCCTTTTCGGGGACGAAAAGTTTTAAGTGGGGGAGATTGTAACAACCCGGAAAATCTGGGCCAGTTTAAAATTTTTATTTTGGCAATTTCAGCGAATTTTGAATATTTAAAATAGATTATTTTAAATAAAATCAAAGAAAAATTTATTTTGAATAGAATTCGAACGTATATATTATATACGCGTCGTCGTTAGAATATAAATATTTATATATAATTATAAATAGAATTGAAAATGGCGCGGTAGTTCGATAATTCGATTTCAAACTTCAATTGAATGTACCGGGTGCAAAACAATCCGGATTTTAGTGAAACCAAAAATAATGGAATCTAATAGTGAATATCTTTCCAACGAATCCGAAAAATCAAGATTTCATATCGGGAATCAAAAGATATGTCCAGTTGAAAATTCTGAATAGTCGCTATGGAATTCAGGCCCTTAAAAATGGACATTTTGCAAACGACCTCGGATTTCGACGAAACCACTTTTGTTGGGTCCGTGATGTCGAATTATTGCTAGGTTTCAAATTTCATAATTTTTCGAATCAATATGTGAGCGTGGCAAAGGAAAACGCGTTTGACCAGTTTTAGTTGATTTTAAATCGACTGGAAAATGGCCATTTTTCTAACGGTCTCAGAATTTGACGAAACTAGTTTTGTTAGGACCGTATCGTCAATACGAAGCTAGAAAATATTTTTCTGGAATTTTTCTAGTTAGTATGTGACCCCGGTAATTTGAAATGTACGTTTAAAATACAATTTAGTGATTTAAAAGTAAATTCAACGGAAACTGATCAGAGTGATCGAATCAGCTTGAGATACATATCCCATTGCGTTCGGAATGGGGGTATTTAGCTAGGGGCGACAGTTGTTGGGCTCGGATTGGGGTTAGTATCAACGAGCAACTATTTTTCGAATTAAAAGAATTTAAATAATATTAAAATATAAAATAATTTCTTTAAAACCTAAGGCCTCTCTCATTCCTTCAGAGCCGCCTCCACCCTCACGAACGAACCAAATCGTTCTAAAAAGAATTCGCCGATCTCGCCCAAAATTCGAAGAAATAATCAACGAGTCCCAAAGCGAAATCAAAGAGGGTTTCTACCTCTTCAAAATGATGCGGCGGTGATCAGTTTTAATGAGATGAACGGGGTGATTTTTGGGCGCGGAACCACTAGCGTCGAGCTGGATTCTGGAGCGGGTGGTGGCTTTGAGAGGGGCGGTGCACCTGGAGTGGGTAGGCGACGGGGAGAGCGACGATGGGGTGGCCTCCGATCCCGGCGAAGGTGGCTATAGCGGCAGCTTTGATCAACCCTAGGGCAGAAAGCTTAGTTCGACGTCCAGTCTGAAGCCAGTGAGCATTTCTTATATTATTTTTCAATAATAAGGTTTTTAAACTTCAGTTTTTTTTTATTTTATTATTAATTTGAAAATATAAAATTTAACAGTAGTTTAAAAATCAGATTTGAAAATATAAAATTTAACAGTAGTTTAAAAATCAGATTTGAAAATATAAAATTTAACAGTAGTTTAAAAATCAGATTTGAAAATGTAAAATTTAACAGTAGTTTAAAAATCAGATTTGAAAATATAAAATTTAACAGTAGTTTAAAAATCAGATTTGAAAATATAAAATTTAACAGTAGTTTAAAAATCAGTTTTGAAAATATAAAATTTAACAGTAGTTTAAAAATCAGTTTTGAAAATATAAAATTTAACAGTAGTTTAAAAATCAGTTTTGGGAAAAAAATATAAAGTTTAAAAATCAGTTTAGAAAAATATACATATACTTTGTTTAACGAAATATAATATGCTATGTTTTGAGAATATAAAGATACGATTTTTGAAAACAGAAAAATGAGATTTTTATGTAGATAGTATAGAAATAAAAATATAATTTTTATTTATAAATAGCATAGGATGAAAATAGAATTTTAATATGGAAGAAGATGGTTAACTGATATTTATTTTCAGCTTTTAATCTAAATAAGCAGTGTATTTATTTGCAAGTGTTAAAATAAATACGATGGAATTTTATTTTTAGTTTATAAAAATAAAATAACGAGGTAAATATTCGATTTTTAAATATAGAAAGCGATTATAAAAATATGATTTTTATATGTTAGACTTTGAAAGAAAAATAGAATTTTTATATATTGAACTTCGATAGAAAAATAGAATTTTTATATATTGAACTTTGAAATAAAAATTCGATTTTTATATATTGAACTTTGAAATAAAAGTTCGATTTTTATATATGGAACTTTGAAATAAAAATTCGATTTTTATATATTGAATAGCGAAGTAAAAATGTGATTTTTACGTATGTAGTGAAAGCAGCAACGAAGGTGACAAAAAGGCGAAACGACGAAGACTTCTGCAAATGAAGAGCCGTGGAGCTAGGATAGCTATAGGTGAGAACTTCTCACCTTTCAATTTAATTTTTCTAGTTATATATATACTAGGATGCAGACGGTGCTTAGTAGCACCCGACACAATCGTCCACAGACCATGGACTTGTTTGTTTGACTGTTTGGTGATTGATTGCGATATTGGTTTGAATGTGGTTTGTGGTGTGAAAAATCGAATCGATAAATTGATTAGGATTAGACGTGCGCCGTTATAAGGCGAGGGAGTAAGGCTAGGTTAGGCCCTTACTCCAAATTTTGTGGTTTGCATAACGAAAGTGAATTTGATTGATGTGTGAATGGCGTGGGCCTTCACTAGACCGGGGATAAGGCTAGGCCTTGTCCCGTTTCTAGTATCGTGCCGTTATGCCGCCGAAATTTTCTAAAATATGTTAGAAAAATAGAAAGATCATTTTATTTAAAGAATGAACTGAATAGATATTCATAAGTTAAAATAAAATGTTTTATCGTTAAAAATATAATTTTTAACGTGAATGTGAATAAATAAATATTCATTTACAAACCGGACGGTTTGTTTATGTACACCTATTTGACTGATATTGATTGGGTCGATAAATTTTACACATCGCCCAACTGCACAAATAAAATCTGTGTTTGATTGTTTGAAACCCCACACGGGTGTTGGGATGAAATATGAAGTTCACTCATCCTAATCGATTAAATATGTCGATCGATTGATTGACAGGCTGTTATAAGCGTTAGATATCTTTATTTGATGCTTATACAGTGTAGTGCACTTTGGTTGATGGTTGATTATTTTTCAATGCTATTATATACATGTGATGTATGAAAATCCATATAATTAATTTTATATGGTGATTGATTGGGCCTCATTCCAATTTGAAAAATAAAGAATATATAAAATAAAGGTTCATGTGTTGACTATACTCATCCGTTGGGAATAGTCATGTGTTGAACGAATTATTTTTATAATAAAATTTACATCTTTATCAATATAAAATAAAGGTTCATGTGTTGACTATACTCATCCGTTGGGAATAGCCATGTGTTGAACGAATTATTTTTATAATAAAATTTACATCTTTATCAATATAATATAAAGGTTCATGGGTTGACTATACTCATCCGTTGGGAATAGCCATGTGTTGAACGAATTATTTTTATAATAAAATTTACATCTTTATCAATATAAAATAAAGGTTCATGTGTTGACGGTACTCATTCGTTGAGATTAGTCATGTGTTGAACGAAATAATTTAACAAAAATAGTCACACATGGACAGTACTCATTCGTTGAGATTAGTCGTGTGTTGACAAAAAGAAATATTTGAAATAGAATATATAAAGCCGTGTTAAATAGTGATGCGCCATTTTGACGCGAACGATATTTATATCGAATAAAACGATTTCGAAATGAATCGAATAAAACGATTTCGAAATGAATTGAATATATAACGATTTCGAAATGAATTGAATATATAACGATTTCGATTTGAATTGAATATAAAATGATTTCGAATTGAATGGAATAGAAAACCAATTTGATTTCAAATTGAATATATATTGAACTTGATTCAAATAGAAAACGAAACGAATTTGATTTGAATAGAAAATGAGTTTGAATCGAATAGAAAACCAATTTGAATTAAATTGAATTGAAAACGAATTCAAATTGAATTGAAAGCGAATTGAAATAAATTCAAATTTAATTGAAATTTGAATTGAATAGAAATGAATTTTTAAAACGAATTTTTAAAGAAGAATTCAATTTTGCTTTGGATTGAAATAGAAGTTGAAATGGTTCTTGAAACGAATTTAAAACTATTTATATAATTCGTTTTAAATAGAAATCGACGAAATATATATTATATATATTATATATATATAATATAATGGCCTGAATAGAACGCGCCGCGCCGCGGCAGTTCGTAAATTTCGACCATTTATTTCAAACAGACATTACGGGAGATCCGACCGTCGGATTCTCCTAAAACCGGAACCGTTGGGTTCGTATCGAAAAGAGCTTTCTAACGAAGAGTAGAAATTTGAAATCTAACGGTTGGATTTGGAGATACGTCCAAATCAAATTCGAAAAAGGTCGCTATAAGTGCAGTTCGATGGCCATTGTTGGAAATCGACTGTACGGGCCTTGATAAAATTATTAAAAATAGTAATAATTTATGTAAAATCATAAGAAATGATTTGGGAAGAATTGGGATGAAAAACTCCATATTTGAAATGATAAAAATAGATTTTTATCGAAATGAACTAGTTTTGAACTAAATTTAAAACCTAATTATTTTTAAATAAATAAATTAGATTTAAAAGGGGTTTTAAATAATCGGGATTTCTAATATATTTGATTGGATTTGAAATGGGTTTATCGTGAACTGTGTTTTAAATAACACTAGTTCTTTAACCCGATAATAAATAGAATGTGATTTGGGTTTGTCGTGAACTGTGTTTTAAATAACACCTAGTTCTTTAACCCAGTAAAAGGAGTTTTAATGAATCTGCAATTAGATTGAAATGTGAATTGATAATCTAAATTATCAAATTTAGAAATTGAGCGAGAATGGAGTATCACCAGTTTTGCTCCAAAGCGATAGTTAAATCTTTAATTAGATTTGAACGTGAAATGGTAATTAATTTTACCGATAACACCGTGGTGTTAGATATGGAGTGTTACCAGTTTTGCTTCATGGGATGAATAGGTTGGGATTGGGAAATAAAATAAATAATTACTTCGTTACGGTTCGCTAATCTCGACTAGTTGGAAAAACCATAATTTGGTTTTAAATGACATCCAAAGGAAGATTACAGGATAAATTTTAAAGAATTTATCTTGGATAAAATTAATGGGAACTTTTCCCTAAGAATGTGGAATCTGGAAACTAGCTGTAGGTTGGCTAAGAAGAAGGGTTTCCTGGGTATTGATCTGATGTTGGTTTCGGCCTTCGGGGTTAATGTTTGGGAAATTGTTCTCTTGCTAATTTGCGGTTAGTGACTAATGAATTGGAATGAGGCGTATGTTGTGTTTGTGTAACATTTGTTTTAATATATGCGGGTTGTTCGGAAAGTCCGGGTTTATACCCATTCTGAATAACCGATTCGACGATAAGTCGAAGATGAAGACGGTGGTCGAAGACCGAAAGTCTTCACATCGTTTGGGCAATTACTGACGATCCTGATTGGGCTGTACACCTAAGAGGATGGAAATAGTTGGTGGTCGTCCAGACGTACTTGGAGATGGATGGATATGCGAGGAAAGTGCCTCCGGTTTCGTTCAGACCCAGAACGGACTTGTAAATGGATTGTGTGTCTGACACTGGATTTTATTCTGTGTTGATTGATTTCTATTAAATATACATCTGTTTGGCGGCGAAGAATTTATTCTTTTGCTTAACGCCCTTCTCTGAGACATACGAGCTCAGAGGTTGTATATCGATGGACATCAGTCGCATGGCATGAATTGCCTGTGTGGCACGCTAAGATGCAAGGATCAAGGCTTCTGTTGAAAAGCAAAGCCTTGTGGTTGATGATCAAAGCACGCCTACGTGGCAGCTTTGTGTATAACGTGTATTCGCGAGCCTCACACCTCGGTATGAGTTAAAAACGGGATACGGGCCGTTGGGAGAACACGACGTTTCTTTCTAGCTTTGGTGGTGTCAGTGACTTACCAGCCCTGACATTTATATACTTTTCACCTTTGTGGTTGTTGGATGCGAGGCGCCTCGATTATAGGTCTGTAAGGACCGGGAAACGTGTGTTCAGGAATTGCCAATCCTCTAACGTAAGTGAGGACCGGCCCAACCGATCCAAGGGTTACCCAGTGTGCGTAGTCCTGAGCATTTGCTAGAGTGTCTCGAACGCGGAGAGGAGCTTGCCCCTTGCCTCGACTCATGACGGAAATCCAATTTCCAATACGTGTATCGCGGTTTTAATTGTAGAACTAGTATGGCGACATGATATATGGTACCCATGCCGTCTATGATTCATACTTATGATTGAAATGTTTTGACACTATACACATATTATAGTATCAAATGATTTGTTTTAAACGTACCAAGCATGTTTGGCTATTATAAGGGAAAACCCTATCCCCCGGCTTGCGTTGCATTGTATGATAGGACCTGGGTCTTATAATAGCTTCATTTTTCGAAAAAGCATTGCGTTGTTTATTGATATGCACTGGTATTCTTGGGAGAAAACCCGTTCCGTGTTATACGGCGTGGTCCCTTGAATTACTCTCTTTTAAAAGAAAAGTTTTAAATAATTGTTTTAGTTCTCACAACAGTCACATGACTGACCTGGAGTTTATTGTTTGAACCTAAACTCTGGGTGCCCTTATTTTCCGCACGGGCAGCTAGTAGTTTTGGTTTTGCAGATTTATATTCACAGGATCCTGGTTTACAGCTGGAATGATATCCGGAAAGCTCTGTATCCGTATATCACCTTCAGTTGTGCTTTATATTATTTTTTTTCCGCTGCTATGTATTTAAATGTAATTTAAATCTCTGATATTTCTGTGTAATATTTATTCATTTATACTCTGTATATTCTTGTAATCTGATGCATTGTTGTAATATACAAATGAAATGTTCTTCTGTTTGTGTTCTGATTTGTCATGTTCTCAACGTTCAGGGGTTTCGAACGGTTTAGATTGGTTTAACGACTGATTCGGATCGAGCGAAATTCCAGGCCGTCACATTTGTTCATATACTTGGTCGTGTAGTCTCATGGGATAAGTTCAGCCCTAGTAAGGGAAGAAGATAAAATCCTGAAGCCAGTACACTACGTAAGTAAGACACCAGCGGCAGCCAAGCAAAGCTATTCGAGAATAGAACAGTTTACTGATCGCATCTAGAAAGCTTCGCCACTACTTCCAAGATCATCCCATCACCGTGTACACTAACCATCTGCTCCGACAAGTCCTGTAGAGACCAGAGGCATCAGGAATACTGCTCAAACGGAACATAGAGTTAAGTCAGTTCGAGTTGAATTTCCAGCCCCGAAGATCGATAAGGGGGCAAGTATTGGCAGACTTCATAGCCGAATTCACTATTCCCAAGGAAGATGTAGTGAGCGAAGAAGTTGGTCCCTTAAAACAACTAATCAACCCCTACACCTAGAAGCTATACACGGAAAGTGCCAAAAACAATAGATGATCTGGTACTGGAGTCGTGTTAGTTACTCTCGAAGAACGATTAATATACTATACTCTCAGGTTAGAGTTCCATGCCATGAACAATGACTCTGAGTATGAAGCACTGATTGTCGGGCTAAGGCTTGCAAAGGGGTTAAGGATAATGAGGTTGGATATCTTTTATGATTCCAAGATCGTCTTAAACCAGGTCAATGAGGAGTTTCAGGACAAGGGGCCAAGACTTGTGTCTTATTTTAAAGAAGTGAGAAAATTGTTGCACAGTTTTGATCACTATAGCATAACCCATATTCCCCGATCAGAAAATCAAAAGGCAGATAAATTGGCCAAGTTAGCTAGTTCTGACAGTCCTGACGACACAGCCATGGTCCAGACTGAAATATTGCAGTCACCGAGTATCGACCAGATGGAAATTGATCTAGTACTGGAAACTGAACTGGAAAGTGAGTCATAGATGACACCCCTAAAGAACTTCCTAATGTATGGAATGCTTCCAACCAAGAAAAGTGAAAGGCGCACTGTTATCCGAAAAGCTTCTAGATATGTCATGCAGAGCGAAGTCCTCCATAGACAAGGATTATCGATGCCACTCCTCCGGTGTATAGCCCATGATAGTATCGAGCGGGTACTGAGTGAAATACACGAAGGTGAATGTGGCGACCACACTGGAGGCCAAACATTGGCTAATAAGATATTGCGATATGGTTACATCTGGCCTATTGTGAATAAGGATGCGCCTAAATACGCACAGCGTTGCGACGGATGCCAGAGATTTTCTAAGATCCCCAGGGCCCCTCCTATCCAATTAAAGACGATGATGAGCCCATAGCCCTTCGTTTTCTGGGGAATTGACATTATTGGAAGGGCGAAGCTAAATTCACCATCATGGCCATGGATTACTTTACAAAATGGGTCGAAGCAGAACCATTGACCACGATCTCAACTAAGCGAGTGATAAACTTCGTTGTCAGAAACATTATATGTCAATTTGGAATCTCGAAAATTATCATAACAGATAATGAGACCCAGTTTGACAGTGCCGAGCTCTGAGAATTCTGCCAAAAGTATCATATCGAGAAAAGATACACCGCCTTAGCTCATCCTCAGTCAAATGAGCGGCAATCAAAGTGATTAAGTCCATTTTGAAAAAGCGACTGAAGCGGGCCAGAGCCATGTTTTGTAGGCCTATAGAACAACTTATAAATCAGCAACGGGCCACAACCCTTTTTCCCTCGCTTTCGTAACAGAGCCGGTCATCCCGGTCGAATTAAAAGTATCGTCCCACATAACCACCTATTATGATCCGATTACCAACAATGAATTGCTCCTCGAATCTCTAAACACGATTGAGGAGAAAAGGGACAAAGCAGTTCTGCGTGCCCTGAGACACAAGCAACAAGTCGCTCAATAATACAATAAGAAAGTCTGTGCTCGATCCTTTGAACACGGAGACTTGGTTCTAAAGCGTGTTTTTCCACCCCCAGTCCATTTGGGTCCAAAATGGGAAAGACCATATACCATCTTACGGAAGCTTGATAATGGGTCCTTCAAGCTATAATCGTAGACGGAGATGAAATCCCCAGAGTGTGGAACGCCCAACATTTGCGGCATCACTTGACATGAAATTGTCATTTTTTTATTTTTTAGGACCATGTAAAAAGGCATGACTTTCCTAGAACAGTCTGGTTCCATAAGAAAAAGATCATAAAGTGGACATAGGTCATGATTCGACCGAACCACTATAAAAACATCATGCATCATTTACTTTTATCTCACTATTTTTTAACTATTCTTTTTATTTCATGTGATTATAATATTTATCGTGAACCGTACGATGACTCTAGAACACATAATTCAAAGAGTCTTCTATCAAATCAGAAGGATAAAGAAATGAATTGTTCACGAAGCGTGAAGGTGCACCACGATTAAAAGACCGTCTCAACTACACTCTACCCTTGACATTCGACGGGAGAGTATAAAGGTGCCAAAGACTGGCACCGCCAATGAACTCCTACCCTGTTGAAGGATCGGGGAGCAAATTGGAAGCTGGGTTCGAACTCTACCCTAGGCATACGACAGGAGAGTATAAAGGCATGTTGACTAAATGCCATAAAAGGGCTCCTACCCCACTATAGTACCGGGGGCAAGAATGAAAGCTGAGCCCAAAGCCTTCATGTTCGGACATGGAGGGCAAAGTGTTGTTGATCCTAATCAATCCTCAACAATTCCTAGCCAGGCTTCATGTCAATGATTGATTGGGGGCATACTTACATACATATGCTTCATGACTACATTTCTAACTGACAACAAAATGAATAAAAATGATAACTCATGAGCTAGTTTCATTTATGACTTATTTATGATACAAATTGTTTAAACGCACAACTAAGTGTGAGATGTTCACAAGTATACGAGAATGCGGAAGAAACAAAATTCCATTTACTAAATGCATTTTCATAAAGCGAAGTTGAACAAAAGGCGAGGGCCACTCTCACAACTCCATTATAAGGCCAGAAACTTGAAACGAACAAAAGTAAACTAGTTCTATTTGGGCTTCGGGGATAATTTCGACTTCTTCTCCTTCTTTTGTTTTTCTGTGTTTACTCCAAATTTGGAATCAACACCAAAAGGTGCAAATGATGCAGTTCACCGATTCGGTAAGATTAAAATGCGGAACCACGTTATTACAAAATAAAAAGCATAAAATGAAGACAAAGGAATTTTTATAGTGGTTCGATTCTAAATGAATCTACATCCAACTTTACAATCAATTTGGATTATGAAATTTTGACTACAACATGAATGAACTCTCACTATACATTCATTTCTCGTTATCCTCCTTTTTCACTCTCTTTATGTTCTAAATACACTTGAATTTGGCAAAAAGATGGAAGAGATCACTTGCTCTGTGATGGTAGATGTATCAGTCCTTGATCACTTCGGCGCTTTTGTGTTCTTCCATGTCTTGATGAGATTTTGTGCTTAGATCCGAATTTCGAGAGGTTTGGAGAAGGTTAAAGATTACTTGGAATCGTGTTGGAAAGCTTCCTTATGTTGAATGAATGAGATTCAAAGAGCTTTGATCCAATTGGAGATAGCTTCAACGATCATAGGAATGGATGTGATCCACATGAAGTTGGAGATGAGCTATTAGATCCATGAGAGCCATTAGTGAAGTTGTAGGCAAGCTTTGAATTTGGCAGCACCTCCTCGTAGGAATGAAATTCCCTCCCCCCAGAATGTGAATTATGAGGGGTATTTGTAGGTGGAATTCAGGACAGGTGGTAATTCTGTAATTTTCCTGAACTCCCTTTAGGCGTCGGGCGAGCTAAAGGATTCAGAAGAATGTTTCTACGGTCTAAGGAGTGGCGGGCACGAGCTTAAAAGAGCGGTGCGGGCTAAGTTCCTCTTGTCAGTTGGCGGCGCGGACTAAGTCAAGGCGGTGCGAGCTTGTACAGAGCGGAGCGACCTAAGCATACCTAGAACGAGCTAAACCAGGACGAAGTAGTTTGATCCTTGATGGAGCGGGTTAAAACCTTTAGCGGCCTAGCGACTTGAGGAGTTGGCGACCCAAGAACCATGCGGGCTAGAACTTGGCATGCTATGAAGACCCGATGTGCTAGAAGTTTTTAGAGGGATAAGGAGCTTAACGCCGCAAAGAGACTTAGCAACTCAAAGAATTTGAACATGCTAGGATGTCTTAATGATCCAAGATGCCCAAATGAGCTAGAGCTTCCTGAACATCTCGCATTGCCTGAATGACCCAAGACACTGTAACGATCTAGGGCACTTAAGTGGGCTAAGGAGCTCAATGAGCTAGAGGAACCATAAAGACCTAAAGAGCTAATCGACCTAAAATCATAAAATGACCCAAACATGCTTATTATTTTCTAAAACATATTTTATTCATTAACATTCCAGAACCACCTTGCTGGCATCAAGGGAATCATGATTTTTCTTTCTTTTTTCCCCTGACGTGGGACCCTGTGGAGCGTTAGAGGATTGGAATGTAAGTTGTGTAGTTATCGACTTGGAGGAGAGATTTATAATTTCTTTAGATCCGGGAGCAACTGTGTAGAGGGGTGGTACATTTAAAGGTTCTTCCTCAACCTTAGCTTTCAAGAGCTCATCCTGTTTAGCCTTCATATCAGCTAATGTTAAGTTATCATCATCCTTTGTCTCCCTTGTGATAGTGATATCCATTTCTTCACCCCGTCGTCACCATCAGTGTCATCTATGGCCCCAATGATTTCAGCATCTTTTGGAACATCAGTGTTCGGCAGCACAATGGCCTTCTCGGTCGCTTCGACCTCAGTCTGTTTAAGAACTTCAGGGGTCTTAGGGCTTGATGGTACGATGACCTTCTCGACCTCTGCCTTCTCTCCTATTGTCCTCTCAGTCGGCTTGGCACCTATATTATGAGAAGCTGTAACAACCCGTATTTTTGAAAAACATGTTATAACATAAATGGAGGCAGAATTAAATTGTAAAATCTGAATCAAGGGAAATGGGCTATGCCATTGCGTTCGCCTCGGAAAAATACGCGAAATAGAGTCCGAGTTTTCGAAAATCGGAGTCCGTATGACCAAGATATGGCCTCGCGAAGTTTCACGAAAAATTCCCAAATTAAAGTATACTTAATTAAGTGAAATGGGTTGCGCAGAGAAATATATATATATATATATATTGATATATATATATATATATAATTGAAAATTAAATAAATAAATATGCTAAAATGTTCAAAACAGCGAATTGGGAGAGGGGAATAACCGAACCGGCCGATTTTTGAGGTCGACCCGAGCTCGCTGGGTCGACTAGGGGTTAATCCAGGGTGTTTGGCTGTCAACCCATGGGCCGATTCGCTCAAATGCAGATTTTGCATTTGGATGGTTCTCATGGTTCATCTTTAATCTAAAGGCCCTAGATGGTTCCTACACTTGACTTCTTCCCCAAGACATGCTTTGATGGCTTGGATTGAATCTAGGTTTAATCCTATGGCCTAAAACACTTGCCTGATCTATAAATAAGACCCTAACCTACCCTAAATCATCATTATTCATTCATACAACTAAACTATGGCAAAATCAATCCTCTCATGGCCTCCACTCTCTTCATAAAATTCCTAAATAAATTCCTAAGTGATTTTCCATGCATACAAGTGTTTTCAAACTTGTATGAGCATCATTAGCATGCATTCAAGTCAAGTTTATATATTTACATCATAAAGAAAGAGTCTTGATCATTTTGGCTCAAGGGTTTTGCTTGCATTTTGGGTTTAATTGATTTCATAAGGGCTTTGTCATATTTTTGTGACTTCTTAAGCATTGTAAGCCCTATTCTACTTTCATACTTAAACTCTAAAGTTAAATGTATGATATGCAAGTTTATATGCAAGTTTATCATGTTGTGATATGCAAGTTTATCATGTTGTGATATGCAAGTTTATCATGTTGTGATATGCAAGTTTATATGCAAGTATGCCAAGTTATGTTATGCAAGTTTGGGTTGAACATTTTGTTCATGCTATCATGTTATGCAAGCTTATTTTGGGTTTATGAACATAAAGCTTTAAGCTTTATGCCAAAGGTTGCATTTTAGCAACATGTAAGTTATCATATCTCTTATGATAACTTGCAAGTGAGGCTAAATGCGAACTTATGGCCATCTCTACATGTCATTTAGCACCATGTATCACCAATATGCTAAGTTTGGTTTTATGCATGCTTTTGAGGCCTAAAAATGTAATATGCAAGTGTATGAACATATGAACATTTCATATGCAACCATGTTAAGCTTGTGGCTTCAATACCTTTATGTCATGATTATGCCAAGTTCCCTCTTTCTATCCTTTATGCGCTATTGCGATATGTAAGCGATGGGATTGCGTTTGGGGTTGGGTAAACTTAAAAGACATAAAACATAAGCTTGGGAATTTACCTATTAAGTTAGGTCTACCCATTGGGAATTTACCTATTAAGTTAGGTCTACCCAATTGCTTGAAAACTTGTAACATGTTTTGGAAACATGATGGACATGACACTTAGAAAAGATAAGTGTGGCCAACTCGAGGTTGGGTTGAGTTTGTAGCGTAAACCTACCCGGAACCGACCGGCTTAACTAGTTGCTATAAACAATAGGACCTAATGTGAGAAGTTGGTCATGTTGTACCTTGAACCCGAGGTTAGACCAAGTTGTGGTGTAAAGCTACCCGGACCCGCCCGGCTTAACTAGTAACCACAACAAGGTCTAATGTGAGAGGTTAAGGCACATTAAATTAATTAATGCCTCGTGATTAGGGTTAAGTCATGGTCCACTTAATACTTAACCAATTTGGGCTTGGTAGATTAATCGGGGTTAAGTCGTGAACTCATCGTTACACTTAACCAAGTTAATCCAGGATTAGCAAGAGGGTTAAACCGTACTTAACCCACTAGAAAAATCCTAGCAATGGGGGCCCACTCCAGCAATAATCCCAAGTTAGTATCATCATGACCCTAGGGACTAGGCTAGGGTGGGGGCACGATTACTGGACTGGAGGTAAGTGACCAAAAGCGACGGCAGAGGGTACGCCGGTGTAGTTCCGGGCGGACTCTGGTCGTGCACATAGGCTGTAGCCGGAGAAAACATGCACGGGTACCAGTAGATCGGGACTGTGCACTCATGTTCATGGTGTCCAGGGGTTGACACCCTAGGGCTTGATACACCCGAAGGGTGGACCCGGCACAGTTCGACTACAATTATGATTGGGCCGTATTGACACCAACACGTGACGAGTTAGGCTTAGGGAGCCGATCGACTAGACCGTTTGGTTGGACCTTGTATTAGGGTCATTTCATGTTATTGGGCCAAAGCTTGGGCCAAGGGATCAATACTTGTTTATTCAAGTCATGTTAGTTTGCTAGTACACCTGTGGTGCAAAACCTTAATCCTGATTATGCGATGACACCTTTATCTACCTTGTTAGTTAATCATCATGCTAGTATATTGTTATCCTTATGTTCATCCCTGCTGCTCATGCCAGTTAACTTTATCAGTTTACATTGATTGTAGTAGGGCTTACTCAGTCTTTTTGACTGACCTATTTTCTTTCGCCTCTTTTATTCCGTTCCCCCCCCCCCCCCAGGTTCTCAGGGAGGGAATACTGGAGCTTAGCTTGGATTTCGGATTGCTTGCTTGTGGGATTTCAGCTCATGTACGGTTTC
Organism: Allium sativum; assembly: GCA_030737875.1. Taxonomy (NCBI): domain Eukaryota; kingdom Viridiplantae; phylum Streptophyta; class Magnoliopsida; order Asparagales; family Amaryllidaceae; genus Allium; species Allium sativum. The sequence goes on along the minus strand of CM060926.1, from coordinate 25,009,513 downwards.
GACATGAAGCTAGCTATGGTTACCACTTAATTGGAGATAGCACTTATTTATTTCAGTTTTTCAGTTGATGTTGTTTTATCTAGACTTGTTTATTTGGAAAGCTATGTTGTACCAGACTTGTTTTGAAATGTTTTGAAATCTTCCGCTATTTTATCTATGTTATTTACTCTGTTTACATATATACATATGTTCTTGTTCTGCCTTGATATATCATTATGCATGTTTACCTGATTCAAACGCCCCTCCAAAGTCAGAGTGCTTGCAAGAGCCACCCTGGTGGAGGTGGGGTGTTACATTTGGTATCAGAGCATATGGTACGAGAAGGAACAAAAAGGCTTTTAGAAAACTTTTGGAAAACTATTTTCAAAACCAAGTATAAAGTATTTTCCAAAGAAAAGTCTAGTTTATTTTAAAGGCTATTCCCCGAAAAGCCATTAGCAAAATTCCTTCGTTTTTCTCCATTCTGAATCTGTCTTTTTCTTCGTTTTCAGTATGGCCGATAACTTTGCTATTCCGGAGGGAGTACACGTACCTGTTTGGTATAGGAGACTTTTGGAGGCTAGGGCAACCGAAGCCGGCCCCGTAGATGTTCCTCCTCCTCCTCCGGTAGTTAATGTTCCTCCTCCTCCTCCTCCGGTGGTTAATGTTCCTCCTCCTCCTGTCGCTGAGGTTCCTCTTCCTCCTCCCCCTCAGCATCCTCAAGTGGACTTCGCAAAGACTTGCAAAGATTTCAAAGCAATGGGTGGCAAGAACTTTCAAGGCACTGAGACTTTTGTAGAGGCCAGAAATTGGTTGAAAGAGACTGAGGATTTGTTTGCTATCTTTGGGTTAGACGATCAGAGGAAGCTCTTGTTGGCGGTTTGGCTTATGAAGGATGAAGCCGCTTATTGGTGGGAAGTCACCAATGGTACTAGGCCTGTTGAGACTTGGGCCGATTTCAGGGCAAGGTTCATGCTTAAGTTTCTATCTTCTGCTGAGGAGAATCTGCAAATGGAGAGGTTCATAACTTTGAAACAAGGAGATATGTCTGTCAAAGAATATGTGAACAAGTTCAATCAGTTAGCTCGTTTTGGCTTGGATATGGTGAATACTCCTCAGAAGAAGGCTCTTCGTTTTGCTAGAGGATTGAATGAGCCATTGCAGGGATTGGCTATGTCACATATTCTCCATGGGGCCACGTTTGAGAGTTTGGTTGATATGGCGTTACTTCAGGGAGATGTCAAGAAAGAAACCAAGATGAATGATACTCAAGCCAAGAAGACTGATTCCCAGGGAAAAGGAAATCAGGGTAATCTAAGTGGTCAGAGCAGTCAAGGCAATCAGAACAAGAACAAGAGTCAAGGCAACAAGGGGAACAACAACAAGGGCAATAACAACAAGGGCAAGAACAACAAGGGGAAGTGCCATTATTGCGGTTCAGTTGGGCATCTTATTAAGGATTGTAAGAAGAGGAAAAGGAAGAATGGTGAATGCTTTTTCTGCGGTGAGACTGGACATTTCAGTAAGGATTGCCCGAGGAAGCAAGGGCAAGGCCAGGGTCAGACTCAGCGTGCTGGACCTTCAGGAGGGCAAGTTCATGCTCTCAATGTCGCTCCAGTTCCCGATCGAGGTAGTATTTCTGTTGAGAGCCTTGTATATATTTCTGATTTTCCAGTTCGTACCTTGTTTGATTCTGGTGCATCGCATAGCTTTATCTCATCTGATCTTGTTGATAGTTTGCACCTTAGTACTAGCTTGGTAGATGATCCCGTCTGTGTCTCAAATCCTATTGGGGGTTCCGCCCATTTGTCTATGATATGTGGGGATTTGAGGATCTCTATACTGAGTGTAGAGTTCTTGTGCAGTGCTTATGTTCTTGGTTTTAGGGGATACGGATTGAAATTGGGCATGGATTGGTTGTCCAGATATGGAGCCATTCTTGATTGTGAGCAAAGGGTTGTGAGGCTCGTGACTCGCCTCGGAAACACCCTAGAGATTTCTTGTGATCCGAGAGGTCCCTTCATGTTGTGCTATCTGGAATCACTCGACTCGTCAATGGAAACTCTTCAGTCTGTGAGAGTGGTTCGAGAGTATCCGGATGTTTTCGATGAAGTTAGGGGGTTGCCCCCTAAGCGAGAGATTGATTTCCGCATTTATCTGGTGGATAATGCAAAGCCTGTTTCTTTGCCCATTCGGCACATGGCTCCGCGTGAAAGGCGGGAGCTAAGTAAGCAAGTGAAAGAGTTGCTTGAGAAGAACTTCATTAGACGAAGTATATCTGAATGGGGAGCGCCTGTGGTATTTGCTACCAAGGCGGATGGTTCTCTCCGACTTTGCGTTGACTATCGAGAGTTGAATAAGCTTACTATGAAGAACAGACACCCGTTACCGAGGATTGATGATCTCTTTGACCAGCTTGTCGGTGCTTCTGTTTTCTCTCAGCTTGATCTTGCTACGGGGTTCCATCAGCTCAGGGTAGCTGAAGATAGTATAGACAAGACTGCGTTTAGAACTCCAGATGGATTCTTCGAATGGCTTGTCATGCCGTTTGGCTTGACTAATGCACCCGCATATTTCGTGGACTTGATGAGTAGGGAGTTCTTGAACAAGTTTGTCGTGGTCTTCGTAGATGATATTCTGATCTTCTCTAAAGATGAGGAAGAGCACGCAAGGCATCTCATGGAGGTGATGGATACGCTTAGAGCGCATCAGTTGAAGGCCAAGTTCTCCAAGTGTCACTTTTGGAGAAGGGAAGTTAGATTCCTTGGGCATATAGTATCTAAGCAAGGCTTAGCGGTGGATCTCGCTAAGGCAGTGGCAGTTCAGGATTGGAAGACTCCAAGGAATGCAACATAAGTGAGAAGTTTTCTAGGTCTTGCGGGTTTCTACCGGAAGTTCATCAAGGACTTCGCAAAGATATCCGCTCTTCTCACTAAATTGACGAAGAAGAATTTAGTTTTTGCTTGGAGCATAGAATGCGAGCTTGCTTTTCAGAAGCTCAAGAGAGCCCTCACATCAGCACCTGTTCTAGCTTTGCCCGATGGAGGGAAGTTATTTACCGTATACACCGATGCATGTGGCACGGGGATAGGAGCTATTCTTATGCAAGAAGGAAGAGTGATATGCTTTGGCGGTAGACAACTCAAAGTGCATGAGAAGAATTATCCCACTCATGACTTAGAGTTGGCAGCAATAGTATATGCACTCAAGGCTTGGCGCCATTATCTTCTGGGAGAATGATTTGAGCTTTATACCGATCACAAGTCATTGAAGTATCTCTTTTCTCAGAAGGATCTAAATCTGAGGCAACAAAGATGGATGGAATTCTTGGCGTCCTATGATTTTGAGATAGCTTATACCCCTGGCAAGGGGAATGTGGTAGCAGATGCATTGAGTAGAAGAAGGTTGACCCTAAGTCCTCTATTCGTTGAGATGAAGAATTTAGAGTATGTGGCAACCTTTGATTTCTCTTTGGCGATTGAGTCGATGACCGATTCTTTAGCATCTCTGGAACTCAGACCTACCCTTCTTGATCAAGTTGGGGCTTCGTAGAGAGAAGACCCTCAGATAGTTGAGATTATGGATAAGCTAATTCGAGGAGAGACGTCTAGTCATCTCGCTCGATATTCTATTGATGACAAGGGTTGGCTGAGGAGAGACGGAAGGTTATGTGTTCCAATGGTAGAAGATCTAGTAAGAAGAGTTCTTGAGGAAGCGCATCGCTCTAAGTTGACTATACATCCGGGCGGATATAAGATGTATAAAGATATGAAGCGCATTTTCTTTTGGCCTGGGATGAAGAAGGATGTGGCAGAATTTGTCTCTAGATGTATCATTTGCCAGCAAGTTAAGGCCGAGTAGAAGAAGCCCGGTGGGCTATTGCATCCTCTAGACGTTCCACTATGGAAGTGGGAGAGTATTTCCATGGATTTTATCGATGGGCTACCAAGGTCAAGGAAAGGGAATACGAGAATTTGGGTTATTGTGGATAGACTTACGAAGAGTGCTCATTTCATTCCGGTGAAGAGCAAGAGGACCGCATCTTGGCTAGCGTCTGTATATCTTCGTGAGATTGTGAGACTACATGGAGTCCCTTCTAGTATAGTCAGTGACCGTGACCCAATCTTTACAAGTAAATTCTGGAATAGCTTGCAAGAAGCGGTGGGCACAAGGTTGAATCTAAGTACGGCTTATCACCCACAGACGGACGGTCAAACCGAAAGGGTGAATATGGTACTCGAGGATCTGTTGAGGCTTTGTATTCTGGATTTTGGTGGTACTTGGGAAGACCATCTTCCTCTTGTTGAGTTTGCATATAATAACAGTTATCAGGCAAGCATAGGGATGGCACCATTTGAAGCTTTATATGGGAGGCCATGCAAGTCGCCTACATGTTGGTGGGAGACTACAGATGAGCTTATACTTGGGCCTGATATGATCAGAGATACATCCGAGAAGATCGAGTTGATTCGGAGACGGATGAAAGCGGCCCAAGACCGACAGAAATCCTATGCTGATAAGCGAAGAACGGATTTGGAGTTTGATGTTGGGGATATGGTTTTCGTGAAGGTTTCTCCTTTGCGGAATGTGGTCCGATTTGGAGCTGTTGGGAAGTTGGCACCGAGGTTTGTTGGACCATTCCCTATTATAGAGAGGATCGGGCAGATGGCTTATAGAGTGAAGTTGCCCGAGAAGCTTGCTGGAGTAGACGATGTTTTTCATGTCTCGCATCTCCGGAAGTGTTTACATGAATCAGCAGAGGTTGTTGAGCCAAGTGTTCTAAAAGATGTAGAAGTGGAGAAAGAGGCTACCTTGAGGAGAGCTCCGATTCGTATCTTGGGGACGGAGACCAAGAAGCTAAGGAATCGAGAGGTCAAATTGGTGAAGGTTCAATGGGGTGAAGCCGAAGAAGTCGCGACTTGGTAAACCGAGGAGAAGATGCGTGGGCTTTATCCATTCCTTTTTGAGGGTACACTCTCAATCTCTTTTCTTTGTTAGCATATCTTTCTCTTTGCTATCCATGTTTATCTAATTTATCGTGTTAATCTTGTCATGAGAACCTTAGGTAGAAACCCTTTGGATGAAACATGTGTTTGAAACATGTTATGCTTGATGGTTGCAAGTGGTTGCAAGTGTTTGCAAGTGGATACTCGTGGATGCATAATACTCGTTAGGCACTAAGATCGGCTCACACACTTTCATACCGCATATGCATGAGTGTTTATGCTTATTCATGGATGAAAACTTGTTATGCTATCACGTGGATGTTGCATATGGATGAATGTTATGTGCACTCATGTAGAGATTATAAATTATGTTAGGAATTTGCATACATATGGACTCATTTCACTAACATATTTTGCATTAAGGGGGTTTACTGAATCAGTAACCTCTTGATTTTCGCATTAGATAAGTACATATACACACACCTTTGTATATGATCATACAGCATTTAGAACCTTTTAAGGACAATGATTGCTCATGGATGATGTTTTGAGTAGATGGATGATGGATGGTTGGTTACGTTCTTCCTAACTTGGAGATTTCGGGCACGAAATCCTTTAAGGAGGGAAGAATGTAACAACCCGTATTTTTGAATAACATGTTATAACATAAATGGAGGCAGAATTAAACTGTAAAATCTGAATCAAGGGAAACGGGCTATGCCATTGCGTTCGTCTCGGAAAAATACGCGAAATAGAGTCCGAGTTTTCGAAAATCGGAGTCCGTATGACCAAGATATGGCCTCACGAAGTTTCACGAAAAATTCCCGAATTAAAGTATACTTAATTAAGTGAAATGGGTTGCGCAGAGAAATATATATATATTGATATATATATATAATTGAAAATTAAATAAATAAATATGCAAAAATGTTCAAAACAGCAAATTGGGAGAGGGGAATAACCGAACCGGCCGATTTTTGAGGTCGACCCGAGCTCGCTGGGTCGACTAGGGGTTAATCCAGGGTGTTTGGCTGTCAACCCGTGGGCCGATTCGCTCAAATGCAGATTTTGCATTTGGATGGTTCTCATGGTTCATCTTTAATCTAAAGCCCTAGATGGTTCCTACACTTGACTTCTTCCCCAAGACATGCTTTGATGGCTTGGATTGAATCTAGGTTTAATCCTATGGCCTAAAACACTTGCCTAATCTATAAATAAGACCCTAACCTACCCTAAATCATCATTATTCATTCATACAACTAAAATATGGCAAAATCAATCCTCTCATGGCCTCCACTCTCTTCATAAAATTCCTAAATAAATTTCTAAGTGATTTTCCATGCATACAAGTGTTTTCAAACTTGTATGAGCATCATTAGCTTGCATTCAAGTCAAGTTTATATATTTGCATCATAAAGAAAGAGTCTTGATCATTTTGGCTCAAGGGTTTTGCTTGCATTTTGGGTATAATTGATTTCATAAGGGCTTTGTCATATTTTTGTGACTTCTTAAGCATTGTAAGCCCTATTCTACTTTCATACTTAAACTCTAAAGTTAAATGTATGATATGCAAGTTTATATGCAAGTTTATCATGTTGTGATATGCAAGTTTATCATGTTGTGATATGCAAGTTTATCATGTTGTGATATGCAAGTTTATATGCAAGTATGCCAAGTTATGTTATGCAAGTTTGGGTTGAACATTTTGTTCATGCTATCATGTTATGCAAGCTTATTTTGGGTTTATGAACATAAAGCTTTAAGCTTTATGCCAAAGGTTGCATTTTAGCAACATGTAAGTTATCATATCTCTTATGATAACTTGCATGTGAGGCTAAATGCGAACTTATGGCCATCTCTACATGTCATTTAGCACCATGTATCACCAATATGCTAAGTTTGGTTTTATGCATGCTTTTGAGGCCTAAAAATGTAATATGCAAGTGTATGAACATATGAACATTTCATATGCCACCAAGTTAAGCTTGTGGCTTCAATACCTTTATGTCATGATTATGCCAAGTTCCCTCTTTCTATCCTTTATGCGCTACTGCGATATGTAAGCGATGGGATTGCGTTTGGGGTTGGGTAAACTTAAAAGACATAAAACATAAGCTTGGGAATTTACCTATTAAGTTAGGTCTACCCATTAGGAATTTACCTATTAAGTTAGGTCTACCCAATTGCTTGAAAACTTGTAACATGTTTTGGAAACATGATGGACATGACACATAGAAAAGATAAGTGTGGCCAACTCGAGGTTGGGTTGAGTTTGTAGCGTAAACCTACCCGGAACCGACCGGCTTAACTAGTTGCTACAAACAATAGGACCCAATGTGAGAAGTTGGTCATGTTGTACCTTGAACCCGAGGTTAGACCAAGTTGTGGTGTAAAGCTACCCGGACCCGCCCGGCTTAACTAGTAACCACAACAAGGTCTAATGTGAGAGGTTAAGGTGCATTAAATTAATTAATGCCTCGTGATTAGGGTTAAGTCATGGTCCACTTAATACTTAACCAATTTGGGCTTGGTAGATTAATCGGGGTTAAGTCGTGAACTCATCGTTACACTTAACCAAGTTAATCCAGGATTAGCAAGAGGGTTAAACCGTACTTAACCCACTAGAAAAATCCTAGCAATGGGGGCCCACTCCAGCAGTAATCCCAAGTTAGTATCATCATGACCATAGGGACTAGGCTAGGGTGGGGGCACGATTACTGGACTGGAGGTAAGTGACCAAAAGCGACGGCAGAGGGTACGCCGGGGTAGTTCCGGGCGGACTCTGGTTGTGCACATAGTCCGTAGCCGGAGAAAACATGCACGGGTACCAGTAGATCGGGACTGTGCACTCATGTTCATGGTGTCCAGGGGTTGACACCCTAGGGCTTGATACACCTGAAGGGTGGACCCGGCACAGTTCGACTACAATTATGATTGGGCCGTATTGACACCAACACGTGACGAGTTAGGCTTAGGGAGCCGATCGACTAGATCGTTTGGTTGGACCTTGTATTAGGGTCATTTCATGTTATTTGGCCAAAGCTTGGGCCAAGGGATCAATACTTGTTTATTCATGTCATGTTAGTTTGCTAGTACACCTGTGGTGCAAAACCTTAATCCTGATTATGCGATGACACCTTTATCTACCTTGTTAGTTAATCATCATGCTAGTATATTGTTATCCTTATGTTCATCCCTACTGCTCATGCCAGTTAACTTTATCAGTTTACATTGGTTGTAGTAGGGCTTACTCAGTCTTTTTGACTGACCTGTTTTCTTTTGCCTCTTTTCTTCCGTTTCCCCCCCCCCCCCAGGTTCTCAGGGAGGGAATACTGGAGCTTAGCTTGGATTTCGGATTGCTTGCTTGTGGGATTTCAGCTCATGTACGGTTTCGACATGAAGCTAGCTATGGTTACCACTTAATTGGGGATAGCACTTATTTATTTCAGTTTTTCAGTTGATGTTGTTTTATCTAGACTTGTTTATTTGGAAAGCTATGTTGTACCAGACTTGTTTTGAAATGTTTTGAAATCTTCCGCTGTTTTATCTATGTTATTTACTCTGTTTACATATATACATATGTTCTTGTTCTGCCTTGATATATCATTATGCATGTTTACCTGATTCAAACGCCCCTCCAAAGTCAGAGTGCTTGCAAGAGCCACCCTGGTGGTGGTGGGGTGTTACAGAAGCAAACATTATTAGTTTAGGAGAAAAAGTGGTCTTTTCAATTGTTCGTCCTACAATGTGACGACATGTTACGATAGCCTTGACAAATTGTAGAGAGTATATGGAGACACCTTCTGCTGATTGTTTGTCTTGCACCATAGTGGAAGTCTCATCAGGTTGAGAAATGGGAGTCTCAAAAATTAACAGGTCATCAGGCCCTAGAATTTTTAAGTCCCGCTGCTGAACTCGAACCCTCATCCACTATGTTTTTGCCTTTGAGCTTAAGCTGCTCTGCCTCCATGGACTCTTTAATTATGCGTCTACCCTCCTCCAGCCTCTCAGGTTCTTCGCCTTTAAGAAAAGTCTGCATAAGCTGATCCTCGTAGATAAGTTCGACCTTTAGACATTGTTTTTAGACTTCAACAATCTGATCCCATACGTCAGCTAAAGTAGTGGGATAGTTTTTGATCCAGGAGATGTCTCGGGTCCGAATAACCTGAGCAAAAAATTCCATCAGCAACTCGTCGAACCTTCTATCTCTTGTTCAGCAGCGGCAAGTGTAGCAGTAGCATTGGAGGTAGACTCTAGGGCCTCATTAGCATGTCCCTCATCGAGAGTTGCTCTCTCTTCAGCATGAGCCAACTTATCTTTCAAATTTGCCATTTCTTTCTCCCAAGTAGCTTTTTCCATGGAAAAGCGGTCCTGTGATGTATTCAACTCAGTATTAGTTGACTTGAGATCTTCTATTTCCTTTTTCATGGCTATACGCTCTTGGCTGTTTGAATAAAGCTCAAGATGGAAACGTTTCTTTGCATCCTCCAACCATGCTTTGTAGTTTTCAGCGTCCCTCTGAGCTAAGGCAAGAAGAGCTTGAGTATCTTCAAGTACTTTCTCAGCCTTGTTCCTGGCCCTGATGTCATGCTCAATCTTCACTTTTGCTGGAGCCGCATCTATCTTTAGATGGTGGATAACTTCTGAAAGCTTCTTAGCATGCTTCTTCATTGCCCTATATTGTGTAGCCGCGTGACTAACCCGTTCCACGACTTCTGAATCCCAATCATCAGAAATCGGTTCAAGGTCTGGAACGAAGAGCATCTTTTCGAAATAGATGTTGGGGAACTTCTTTTGCAAATGCTCCAACTTTGCTTATTTTTTGAAGTAAAGGTCACTTCCTGTGTAGTGGTAACATATGGGTCACGTTGATCGGAGGGGACGAGAGCTGACTTCTCTTTTTCTCAGCATTTACTGGAATCTTTGGGCTTATCTTTGGATCCGGGATGCTTTTTGGAGGGCTTATCCTGAGGAGGAATACCTTTCAGAGGATTGGAAGTTTTGGGATTTTTTTGCTTCCCGCATATGGCACTTGACTACCGTGGTGCTTCTTGGGATCTTGCCTTGAAGAAGAAAGAGAAGGTGTAGAATGAGTTTGATGGGAATTATAGTGTTTCCTACTATCTCTTCCCCGATTATCACTTCGGTCATGTGCGATTGCGGGATTGAATCTGGACGTGCACTCATGAAGTTCACGATGAGAATAGGAGCGATGATGAGGCATTCTTCCTGCAGAAATAAAAAACAAGTATAAGAACTATGAACACACACAATGTATGGGTGCTATGACATGTGGTGCATGTGATGTGTGTGTCCCATATAATCCCCCATAATAGAGTATGGCTCAAAGCCAGGCTCGTCGATACATTACCTTTCTCCTTTATGGGAGTAGGTTCTCCCTTGGAGATTGGGAAGAACGGTTATGTTCCAAAATCATCAGATGTGTAAATGTCGTATGGCAAAGGAAACTTTTATAAATCCCCATATATTTTCTCATCTGTTAGTAAATCATGAGTTGTAGGTTCCACTGTGGAAGAGCCTTTAGAGATGACTACCCCTCGGAGCTGGAAACACCTTTCAGTTTGTCGTTTTGGGTTGTGCCTCCAGTGTACACATTTAAGTCCTCATCATCCTGGTCAATAGTTAGTGAAGGACTTTTAGGGAAACCAGGTAATGCCTTGATTTCCATTGTCGCTTGCCCCTCAGCTAGAGGCACACAACTCGATTCCCCATGAGTTAAAGTTGGAGGCACGTACTTGTAAGGCCTATCACCCTGTCCAAGCCCAAACCTTATGTCAAGGAGATAATGTTTGTGAAGGTTCTCGTCGTTTATACACTTCCTAATTTTGCAAAAATCAGAGTTGCTTTTTATAAGGTGGGACAAACGATCCTCGTAGACTTTGCCCTCTTGTTCTAGAAATTATGACTGTACAGAAAAAGAAGATATTAGCACTTTATTCATGCAGTCGGGACATACAATGAAGGATTCAGAACTTACTTGACTGTAACCAACTCCTCGCACATCCAACTTGGTGTTTTGTGTAGAACCATTCAGATTTGGCATCGCCCAAATCACTGTGTCCATCCGACAAGACCTTTTTGGAAGGGATCGACTCGAAGAAAATAAAGTTCAGAGTCGCTGTTGAATGATGCTTGAAGTAATAATAAAAGTTCAAATCTTTGAAAACAAGCTCGATCTCCAGAATCTCTACATACACAATATACAAAGTATATAGAGCAGTATAGGCATTCGGGTGAAGTTGCATGGAAGCAATATGCAGCCGTCTTAGGAGGCCGATGGCAATTGGAGGAAAAGGAGGAATAGCACCTACCACGCACATGACCATGCTAATGGCCATCTACCCTTCCAGAGAAGAGTGGGGCCTGTCCTCTTTCCCGGGGGTTTTTATGTCATCCCAGCGAACCCCATGTCTTAAACAAAGTTTTTTTAGTTTTATGTCATCCAGTTTGGAAGCTATGTAATGACTCGGCTTGTCAAACTTCTTAACACCCTCAAGCTCATCAGGAGCCCGATCATCCTCTTCGTCCTCAGGCGACGTGCTTTCAGAAGATGTTGACGCTACATCGATAACTGTTTCATAATCAGATCCAGAGTTATCCCAATACTGGTCTGACGGAAGTACATCAGGATTATAGTAGCTTGACGATTTTGGATCTACACTCTTCTCAGATAATCTTGCAGAACGTCTATCAAACATGTCTGCTATGTTGGTGAATAAACATGAGAGATTAGAACACAATTACCCGTAACCCCATGTGTGTGCAAGTGTTGAGTGCACTAGTTTGTATGGTACTGAAAAGAAACGCATAATGTTAAGCAGATAAGCATAAAGTTGGTTGTTGTATGTCTTCAAGTTGTGTAGTTATCCAGTTCAGAAAGTTTATCTTAAAGGCTCTAAACCTAAATGTTCATTGAATTACTCGAGTTATAATGGATTCTCAGTTAAAGTATATGTCGGCATATTCGACTAATTCGTATGACTTCGTCAGGTATAGTCATAAAATAGGGATTGGCCCAGACATAGGTCAGTTCATGAAGTTATATGATTCGACTCGTGATGGAGGTCCGGGTCGCGAAATGGGTTCAGCTCATGATGGATGTTTGGCTTGCGATATGGGTTGAGCTCGTGGGTGTGCATCGGTTCGTGAAATGGCTCTAATTCATTTTAGTCATTGACTCGCATTTAGACGACTCATGGGCTTTCATCATGACACGGGTCCATCCCCCATCCTATGATCTGATCCATTTCCCTACCCCACGATCCGCTTCGCCACTACACCCCACGACCCTAACTGCTGAAGTTGATCTTCCTTTCTACCAACCTCTTCTTCTACTCACAAAATTGTCACCATGAATGGTCCTCAATAGACCAGCTGCCTCATAAGCTCATCACTATCCTAACTCCATCACCTTTTTCCTATCTCGGTTATTCTCAGTCTCTTGCAAGTTTTCTCACGAACCAATGAAGTCTCATCCTCATAACTCTTTCCTGGATGTGGAACACGTCACCAACGCTGGCGCGGTGATAGAGATCGACGCCGATGAGGCTGCAGATGGAGAATACAATGAAAATTAAGATGAAACTTGAAGAATAGCCCGCTCACAAATTGGATTAAGAATAACAATGAAATTTAAGGGGAATTTCTATCCACAATCACCTATCCGAATCGAAATCCCAAATTCTGGTAGATTTGAATAAAATCTCGAAACTAGTGTTTCGATTTGATAAAAACAAACTAACAACGGTAGAAAGTGAGAAAGGGAAAGTAAAAGTGAATTATATACCAGGCTGGCTGTATCCCCTTCTGTTTAACCGTATGATTCACCTCATGGGCTTGATGTAGGGAAGATGGGCTTGGGCCTGGAACAGCTCGCGCGCCCGATCCATTATTAAAGTAAACCATAGCCCATCCAAACATGCGAGTTGAACGCAACAGATCTGATCCAACCGAAAGTTATACCAGGTAGTATACACATATACATGAATAAAAGTCCAAGAAGTGACGGTTAAGCAATTGAAATTTTAATAGATCTTGGGGAGTTTACCTGATGGTCTATTTGTAGTACCACTCGAAGTTGAAAAAATCGGAGTCAACTAGTAAACTGGAAAATAAATTGGAAACTCAGAGATGTATTTATACTCATCAAAGGACATGGTCTTTTGAAACATCGTGACTTTACTAATAAATACGACTGTTGATTCACACCATTTCAAGAAAAGTTAGTTTGGCAGTTTCGAAGCACGTTCCATTCTTGATGAAACATACTTCGACAGGGGGTTAATGTTGGCTTGCTTTTTGATCAAGCCACCAAGAGCACGAACATTCTTAATTAGAAGGATGAAGATTTACGCATCCAAGTTCAGTGCAAACACACCACCGTTCGTGACTCAGCTCGCGACCAACTTCAGGAATCCGTTTGTGATAGACCTCGAAGACCCGCTTGTGAAGGAGGGTGCATGACCTGCTCATGCCAAAGTATCACGAGCTGCTCGTGATGAAGGGTTCATGACCCGCTTGTGCCAGAGTGTCACAAGCCGACCATATAGTCAGGAGATCATGGTCACTACTCAGTCAACCTCCACCACTCATGAACCGCATTTCAAGGATCTGATGACAAGTATGGATAACGGTTACTCTGACCACTTCTTCATCAAGCCACGAACGGCTCCGAGATCCTCGGGATTGGTTCCACGTGTCTTCATGAACTGCCAGCAAATATCACCTACAAATAGCCTAATACTTGGCATTTTTGGGGATCTTTTGGCAATTCATAGCTCTGATTCCATCATTATCAAACCTTTATCATTTCTAATCAGAGATATTTCAAAATTGTTGAGTGAATCACTGTTGCAAAAGTGAGATTGAGAGAATGTTGTGATTGTACTCGCATTCAAACGTATAATCGAAGTCCTATAAAGTGGGCGTAGGCTCTTTAACGCCGAACCACTATAAATTTGGTGTGTTTGTTGCTTTTTCTTTCATTTCTAGTTTTAATTCTCTACAAATCAAGATAATCTGGGTGTTAGGACCATATTTTAGTCCAATAGTAACATTTGTGTCTGATGGAAATCAGGTTGATAAACATGAAGTTAATAATGTGGAGAAGATTATGAATTATACTAACATATCTGAGGATGTTGATGAAGATGATAACTCAAATATAGTGGTTGTAAATGTTGAGCAACAGGATATAAGAGCGGATGAATCTAACAGTTTTACTAGTAGTGCTAGAAGGAGAAGAAATAGAGGTAGACATTCTAAGGTTAAGTGTAATAATTTAGTAGTCGGCAATGAACCTTTGGTTGAAGTAAATCCAGAATGGATCAAACTTATGTCTCAATACAAGACTAGGTCCAAGTCGAAGAAAAGTAAACCGGACAGTAGTTCCCCTGGTGGAGTGTTAAATGGTGTAATTTCAAAAAAAAGGCTTTGTGGTTTCTTTTATCCTTTTCAGGTAAATATTGGTTTTTATGTTGAGCTGTAATTGTTTGTTTTTGGTTGTAAACTGGTTCTTTTGGATAGTGCTTTCAAGTGTATATTTGCTGGCTTTGTACCCTGTTTTTTGTAACAGGATTTCTCTGGATAATCATGACTTTGCTATGCTCCTGGTGGATGTGGTCTTAGGGTATAGCTTCTGTGTTGTATTTTGTGTGACTCGAGCTTTGGATTTCTCTGAGTTGGGAGAGCTTTTGGTCTTCTTGTTTTGTATTTGCAGTTTTGAAGTTTGGAGTATGCTACTGTTAGTTTGTTTGAGTATTTGCATGGGAGGAATGTATTATAAAATATGTGTATCCATGTTGTGTCTTTTTTTTGGTTTGAGCTGATGTTACGTTTTTTTGTATAGTATTTGTTCTTTGTAGTGTTTATTTGTCTCATCTCAAACCTGTTATAATTTTTCCTCGTAATATAAGTACCCTTTTATTCCCAAAAAAAGTTAAATTTCTTGTTCATATGGTAAGGAGTCTCAATATACGAACGAGCATACTTACATAAGGCTTCGAACTCAGTCACATACTCAAACACGGGTCTACCTCCTTGCTTAAGGTCAACAAACTTTTGAAAGAGTATTTTTACTTCTGTACCGTAGAAATGGACGTTTCCTCGAACTTGGTTATAAACTGATCCTAAGTGATCTAGTCCTTTGGAGTCTCCAAAGTAGTAGAGTTATACCAATCCATTGCTCGACCTTGCAGCTGCCTCAATGCATGCTTCCTATTAGTGGCACCATCAATTCCCAAATCTCCAATAATTCGAACACAAGTGTCCAACAAATTCAGAATCTCAACAGTAGGTTTCGTACCAATAAATGGCTTTCCACCCGGAGAAGAATAATCCTTGTAGAGTTTCGCAAAATCAAAAACCTAGGTGCATGCACAAGAACACCACGGTATACTGCAGCGTCTGGAGTGGGCATCTCATCATAATCTTTGCCATCATGGCCTCGAACATAGCAGGATAATCGGGCATAGCAACTACAGCTGCTGACTGGCTACCCTCGCCTACCCATCCGGTAGCAGGCTCATCCTAGCAGCATGTCTCAAAGTTCATTAACCCGTTCTCTATATGAAACGAGAATGATCAATCCACATTAGAAAAATGCTACATTGTTGTTCTAATGCGTACTAAACCTGCCAAAACTATATATATAATATGATAATCATCCAAATAAAATTACAAGCACATCTCTCGTATGCTTTTACGCTCGCGAACTTTGGGAAAAATCGATTAACCAAACCTCTAATACCAAATGTGACAACCGCCCTATAACTCCTACACCAAACAAAGGGAAGGTGCGTTATATGAGGTGCCAAGTCGATATGGATGATCAATAAGGAAGAATAACTCATAATAAACATGTCAATTAACTTATAATGCCTGGATAACATAAAATAAAAAACATACAATAGGATATAGTAGTGAAGCGTAACAGAACAGAAACTCAAATCTTATAACATCTCACAGTCATCAATACAAAACATCTGTCAAAATGAGTAATTCATACATCATCCTCCACTACATATCACTTATAGTCTCAAAATCATGAACATACAGCGACAATCAAAAGGTACTACATAATATAAAGTAATACATCAACCTCCAGCTCGTTATCGCACATCATCATCGACACCAAAACATGCTACCTCCTATCTTAGTCTGCTCACCACCAACGTTGATGAGCAACCCAAGGTAATAAAGGGAAACATAAAATATTGAGTCAGGCATTAGTCTTAGTGAGCTATAATAAATATCAACAATTATACATGATAATATGAGTACAGACAGTTCATCCAACCGATCTGTCTGACCACCATAAATTAACATGTAAACATCAATCGCCACATGTCATTTCAAAATAGGAAAGGACAAACTCCACTCTCGCTTGTTTTCAGCATTCTACGTTGATAGCCTACCTAGAAAATACAGAAGAAATTACACGGTCAACCATAACATCCATAGCTTCCAATATCATAGCTATCACCCTCTGCAGCCTTTAATGCATCAATTGTCAAATATGCTTTCAGCGATCAAAAGAGCTAACGGAAAATCTCGGTTCTAGCCAAACTACCACACACCATTATGACTACATGTGTTTGTAATACCCCATGCCTATTAATGTCATTCACTAAGGGAATGCATCAACTTTCATGGAGTATTATAAGAGTATAGAACAGAATATCATAAGACAGATATATAAATGGTGCTTAAGAAAATTCAAACTTTATTCATTGCAGCGGAAAAGCAAAACATGTTTGATTACAACATCAAAACCACATATTAGAGTCAAGTAGATAAATATCCATCTTAAACAAAATTATTATTAGAGTACATAAAAGTAAAATCATAATCCCACTCCATAATTTAAAGAGATAAAGCTGAGCATTACTCTCAACAATTCCAAGCACTTCAAGAAGAAAGAAATCCAAGTCAAGCTTCAGTGTTTCCTCCCTGAGAACCTAGGGGGGACGGAAGAAAAAGAAGCGAAAACAAAAAGGTCAGACATAAAGTCTGGCGAGTCCAGTTATTTTCAGCAAGAAAATAAGTAAAGCATTATGACGGGAATAAACTGGATAAGTGATATAACCATAACATACGGTAAAGCAGGATGACAGGACGAATATAAAGGAATGTCTAGTGCGCTTCCCAGATTTCTTACTTAATTTAACTCTCTGCACCACCTACTGGTAATTCTTATCGAAATGATCCCAATCCCGCAATTGGTAGCCCTCAGGCGTAACATCTAGTAAGAGGTATCCACCCCATACAATCCTTGACAACATACTTGCCCATAATAGATACTAGATATCCCCACATTACCCCTAACCAGTCGGCTTCTGACTTGTAGATACCTGTGTGGGTCCCAGCTTAGGGTGTATCACTCCCTAAGTGGCAACCCGTGGTTTCACAGCTTTATACCTACTGATGTACAGTGGCTAAATCTTCCAATGCCGGGAACACCTTGTGCATGCTCAAGGAACCCTTCGGAACCTGCACAGCTACATCCTCGCTCTTATTTGACCGCTTAGAATCAGTTCAGTAAGCGTGCCCCAACCCTGCCTACCTCAGGGTTCCCGATACCACTAAGTGGGTTACTGTCTGAAAAGGGTCCCTATCGCTACTATGTTGTTCACCAGGGTTTATCCTAACCCAACTTATATTGGTTAAGTTTTGTCTATCCCCTAGTTGACTTAACCCCACCCACTTATCAAATCAATATGTGTTATTGGTTAAGCTTGCCTTAATCATATCCACTTTGTTCATGTAATATTGGTTAAGTTGTCATCTTACACAGGTTAACTCAACCCCGCCCACCTAAGATGTTTTACGTATCATATTCATCTTTGATCAGCATTAATTAATTATTAATGCACAGACCTCTCACATTAGGTCGATTGCCTGTGGCCGCTGGATGTGTTGGGCGGTTCCGGGAAAATTTCTGCCATAAGCCAGACCTAACCTCGTGTCTATGCATCTTTTAGTTATGCCTACGACCTCTCACATTAGACTGACCATTTGCGATTGCTGGTTAGGCCAGTTGGTTCCGGACAGGCTTCTACCGCAAACGGAGTCTAACTTCGCGTCTCAGCATGCTTATCTTAGCCAATTTGTTCATTTTCCATTTATGCCAATTTCTGGCTAATTATGTCAATTACCCAAATCCTCAATTTCATAACATGCCCCCAAATTTAACATTTGTCATGCCCAAATCAACCCAACATATATTATGCCAAATTTAACATTTTCATGTTCAAATCAGACCAATTATATTATGCCAAATTTCCCAACATTCCCTAAATTATCGCTCGTATGTTCATCTCTTATGAGATTTGGCCTAGGCTCGAAGTAGCCTGGCTATAAAAATCAAAAAGGGAAAGAGGAAAGGACAAGACAAAGAACATGCGTAATAATAACAATAAATTAGGCATATGTATGAACTGATCATAAAGATAAAACTGATGATAATATCAACATGGGCATATAAGAATCGCAAATCTGATGTATAGGCTAATGACATATAAGAATCACGAATCTGATGTATAGGCTAAGATATAACTGATGAGATCCAATCTTATTATCATGTTTAATTCCCAAATCCAATTTACAA